>PUFA01000185.1:2217500-2817500 GCA_003508835.1 Eonycteris spelaea | reverse complement strand
GCATGTTTCAACCGTAATCAACCGGGGTTGACCATTGAACAGTCTGTTTTCTTCCTTTCTCCACAGGGTGCAATCATGTTGTTTTATCATGCCAGAATAGAGCTGCTGAAAGGGAATGTGGAAAAGGTAATTTATCTGGAGAGTCATTGGGGAGTTGTCTGTACGGTAGAGTTGCATCACACTCATTTAACCTAAGTAAGTTAGGCTATATACAGTAGACAGAAACAAAGAAAATAATATGTAATTAAAAAGCCAAAATTCAATTTTATGTGTGCATTTTAGTATATGTAGATTACTGATTATAATATACATTTACACATAAAGTAAAGAGGCAATTCAGGGTAGAATATATAAAATACAGATAGGCGATTTAAGGGATTTTTCAAAAAGCTTAACAATCATCAAATTCCGCGTTACATATTGCCTTTGGAATCTAGGTCCTGCGTAGGGTACAGATGTACTATACTACTTGTATGCTCTTCATTTGAAGGCAAGTATTCACTGATTCTCTTAAGGAAAAAGAAGAGTCTTTCATATAAATATACTCACAAACCATTTTCTTCTATACAAATGGGGTCAAACATATATATTTTTCTCTGATTTTTTTTTTTTTTTTTTTTTTACTTACAATAAATCTTGGATTTATTTCCAGGTCAGTATATCTTAATTTCCCTCATTCTTTTTGATGGATGGGTTCCATTCGATGGAATGGATGTACTATACTAATTAAAGCAGTGCACCATTGATAGACATTTGGCTATTATAAACAGTGCTGTTGTAAACATTGTTATGTGTATATTTCTGTGCATAGATGTATTTATAGAAGACAAATACTGATTATTAGGATTTCTAGGTCAAAGACGTTAGCATCTTGATACATTAAGCCAAATAGCCCTCCTAAGTTAAGGCTATTCCATTAAATGCTTGTAAATATATGAGAATACTTGTTTTTAGTGCTCCTTGCCAACTTTGGACATTATCTGTTCTCTTTTTGCTAATGTCATGTCTGAAAAATGATAACCTAATTTTAAAATTTATATTTTTCAGTTTACAGATTTATTCATATGTGTATTTGTTACTTGTATATCTTTTTTTTTTTCTGATTTACCTTTTCATAACCTTGATAATTTTCCATTGAGTTGTTTGTCTTTTTCTTAAGGATTTTATAAAATGGTTTTACGGTGAGGATTAATTCTTTGCCAGTGAGACATGTGGTGATACCTTCTCCCAGTCTGTCCATTGCCTTTAACTTTGTTTAAAGTGTATTTTTCCCTCTGGACATTCTGAATTTTATTTTTAGTGTTTTCTTAAAGGACTTCTATGTTTTATGTCTTAGGAAGGAATTTCCCTATTCCCACATTATAAAGTTTCACGTCTCCCTCACAAAGTTAAATAAAGAGGCAGAACTTAACTATCTCCATGCGTTTAAGGATAGGAACATATCGTCATATTGAGTGGTTTAATAAGTGATAATTTGTTCTTTTTGTACAAAGTATTTTATGTATTTTTCCATTAGGTTATTATCTCCTTGTATAATATCTGGATGATCAGCTTTATGCAATTGACTTATAGGCACAAGAGGTATTTCGAAAATGCATTACAGTTCAGGAAGAATGGAAACAGTTTCACCATCTCTGTTATTGGGAGCTGATGTGGATTTATGTATTCCAACAAAACTGGATGAAGGCTTATTACTATTCAGATCTGCTTTGCAAAGAGAGCAAATGGTCCAAGGTAAAGTGCAGTGCTTTCATTAATGTCATCTGTTTGCTAATAATTGTACAGGATGGTTTGCATTAAGGACTGTTTGTTCAATAGTGTGAAACTGACATGGTTTCCTCAAGTTATAGATCCATCAAAGAGGAAAAGTGCATTTAGTACCTATTGTTTATAACCACTGCCCTCAGCACTACATGCTTTAAAAACCATCCAAACTCCTTTTCAATAGAGGCTTTACCTCTGAAGATGAATTACACTTAAATTTAAAAATTATTGAATATCGATAGTTTTGATAATTTTTTGTAGACTTTACAATGCCCTTAGGGAGGAGGAATGATATAAAGATCTTTCATGCATTTTGTCCATTTTCTCTTCCGTGAAAGCTATAGCTGCATAATAGGAAAATGAGTTACATTAAGTAAAAAGTGTTAATCTCATTTGGAACAGTCAATATTTTTTAAGACTTCATTTCCATTTATTCCTTTGTTGCCTCTTAAATACCATATCTGAAAGATCTGTAGGTCATTCCTGATTGCAAGGTAGAAATGTCATGTATCTAGGAATGTTCTGTAACAAGATACTTTTCTTCACTTCCTCAAGGCAACTTATGTGTTCTTAAAAGCTGCAATTTTGAGTATGCTTCCAGAAGAGGACATCATGGAGACTAAAGAGAATGTGGTAACTTTATTCAGGTAAGGAAGACACTATTTCTGTTACTGATCCTGAACATATAGAGGAGCACACAAATTATCTGCTTTTTATTCCCCTTAGTGCTCTCCCATGCTTTACCTTCATATTTTGCTAATTTATCTACTCATTTGATAAACGAACTTTTAAAAAATACATTTTGCCAAGAGCCAAAATGTCATCCTTTTAGCAGGATTGTGCAGATATGCTGGTGTGATTGGGAATCTTGAGAACACATTGTTTTTCTTGTTTGTTTGTTTTGTTATTGGGGCTTTGCCACTGCATTTTGAACAGTTTCCTAAAATGGTGTTGTTTATCAAAAGATGTTAACTATCACTGTGAATCAAAGGTATTTTGTAATCAGATAAACTTAAGAAACACAGTATAACATATCCTTCCTTAGTTTTCATTAGTATATCAAAGATTTTGAGAAGCTCTGCTGTGAAATGACCTGTTTAACTTTGTTTACACCATTATCCATCCATCTGTCCATCCATCCGTCTGTCCATAACCTTTTTGCTGAGCACCTCCAGTGTGAAGGGTACTGTGTTAGGTGCTGAATAACTAGGTGGGGCTCCCGTCCTTGTGGAGTTTATAACCTTGTAGTGGAACTAGACGTCAATGAAATAATCAAACAAATTGTAAATACAAAAGTACAATATATGACTGATTTTTTTCCCCTCATCATTTCTTCTTAGTATCTTTATAGGCTCATTCTACTTTATCTAGCTATTACATGTTGATGCTTTTTATTTTAAAGGTCAGTCTTAGAACCTCCACATTAGGAAATCTCATCCAAGCCAAATTTAAATCTCTAGCTCAGACCTCAGGACTGAGCTCCAGACCCCTATATCCAGCTCCCATTTGTCACCTCCACTTGGATATGTCACAGCATTTTAAACTGACCATTTCATCTTCCCTAGCAAACCTGGTATTCTCTCTCTCATTGATTGGGACCACCCGTTAGCAAGTCAGAAACCAATGATTCTTGCATCACCAACACTACCCACTGTCCCCTCATCCCCCAGTGGGAGAAGAGGTATGCATAAGAGCACAGTGGGAGTGGTGGTTGAGATGAGTTCTGAAGGTAGAGCAGGAGCTGCTGAGTCAGTGAGGGGTTGTCAGGATGCTGTTTCAGACCACATGTGAGAGGACCGGCCTGTTGCAGGAAGGAGCACTATACATTTAAAGAACTAAAACAAAGCCGATATTTGACAGGACATGATGCTGCATTTTTAACATATAGGTCAAGGGAAAAGAAATGCCAAGGATTACTCAAAATGTATCCCATAGAACACAGAATTTCATTTAAAAATAGGACAAAATGTGTACTTAGTGACACAGAGATCATTGGTAACCCTAGCAGTAGCTGATTAGGTGATAGAATAGAGGTGGAAACCAGACTGGAATTAGCTAAAGAGTAAATAAGAGTTGAGCGTAAATACACCCCTGGCTAACTGTGATTATGAAGGGGAGGGTTTGGGGTTGGGGTGGGAGAGTGGAGAGAGAGAGAGAGAGACAGAGAGACAGAGAAAAAGAGAGAGAGAGAGAGAGAGAGAGAGAGATGGAGGGAGATGTAATATCAAAGAGTGTTTTAATGGGAGTGATCTGAGTATTCTCAAAAATCACTGGGAATTGCACATATGAGCAAAAAATGGGATAATTAATATAATTTGTTATATATTGGGATAATTAATAGTAATTTGTCAGTTTCCTGAGAGGAGATAGACTCCAAAGCATTGATGGTAGGATTGGCTTTATCTAGAAGGACCAAGTCCTCTATCGTATCAGAAGGGAAGAGTACAGAATAGGTGTAGAGCTTATATGTGGTAGTATGAGATGGAGGACTTTCTACCTCATTGCTTCTGCTTTTCTTTATAAAGGAGGAAGCAGGGTCTTCTGTTGAGAGCGAAAGAAGGGATCAGGCTGGAGGTCTAAGGAGGATAGAGAATGTTTGAAATCATTGTTGCAGACAGTGGGGCAGTGAGGTGTGGTGGGAGTCGTGGTAGAGGGCATGGCAGGCAGGGCAGGGGTCCATTTGAGGTTGGGCTAGTAAATTTATAGTGATATCAGTCTGCTCTCAGTGTAGGTGCAGGGAAGATGGACACTGAGCTTCATCTGGGCTTTGGTTTTTGCCAGATGAGTGCAGAGTCTAGGCAGTGGACAAGGGTGTTTAGGACATAGACCAGAATGTGCAGGAGAAAAGGAAAGGACATTCTAAGCAGGGATGTGGAGGAACAGGGAGAATGAAGGGGGGTGCCGAATTGGGAGGAAATTGAAGGGCAAGTGGACCGACTGAAAGTCTCATTAGATAGCCAAGCTAGAATGGCATGGTGTTCAAAGGGGGTAGTGTGCTTGAACTTGTGTTCTGAGGTAGAAAAGTTACAGGTGATTAAGGGGCATATGGCTATGGTAGAAGGAGGAGACGGCCACTGAGATGAGGGAGTTAAGGAACGGAGAAGCTCCACTGCATTCTTCAAACATAACTCATGACAAAACCATTTAAATGGAATATTAAATTGTATGGCCACATTATGAGAGAGAATATTTTAGCTCAACCCCCAGATTTGTCAGCATGAATTTGAAGGTATGACCCAGGACCATCTTTTTAATAAAAGGTCTTTTTTAAAAAAACAGGACCATGTTTACTAACTAGAATTAACATCAGTAGAAGCCATGGTACGATAAATGCCATCTCTTCCTGGTAAAATGCATTTTCTTATTTCACACAAACAACTAATGGAATGTAATGGTATATTAAGATACATTGAAATCTTTTAAATCTATTTCCTCCACTTCAGAATAATTTTTTCTATATCAAAACAATTTCTTTGAAACATGTAACAAATCTTATTTTTAAGAGAAAACTTGAGGTCTGCTATTTGATAGTGTCTAATTTGTTGGAATAATGACAAGAGAGTCCTCAAAATGAATGTTTTCCTCACACATATTCTGCAATCATTAAACCATGAGGCTTTGTGTCCAATGCATATTTCTGACCCCTTCCCTCAACATTTATCTCACATTTCCACTGCCTCTTCCTTTCATGTTAATGAACATCAAATCATGGGCATTCTGGTTTAAAACCCATATTCCCAAATGGGCCCAGAAATGACCTAACACAATCTTGTCCTCCTATTGGAATATTTTTTCTCTTGTTTCATCTTGCTCTTTCTTTCAGTGATGTAATTGGATATTTTCCTGAAATCTTTTTCTGCAACTCGTTTGATGCATTTACAAATTTATGTTTAAGAAAGTGCTCTTGGAACATGTAATCTCATCCTGCTCTCCTTTTTATGTGCTTGTGAATTTTATAATTAGAATTCCTCAGAATTTTGAGAGGAAGTGTGTAAACATGGTGCCTGTCCTCAGCTGATTATTTTCAAAATCACCTATCCTTGGGAAATATTTTCTCAAATTATATATTAATTGACAACTGTCTTTTGAGCCACATCATTTTATAGATCTGTGTCATACTTGGCAATAGGAATTTGAAATGTACCAGTATACTCTCTTACCTTTCTCCACAATGTAAGTACATACTTAGCATTTTCCTGCTTACTTATGGAAATTGCCAATTTTATATCTAGATTTCCTGTTTGATAGATTAAGACATTGGCTAAGTTAACTAGAAGGAAATAGGTGTCAATCAGTTGTTCTCAAACTTGAGTATGCATCCGAATCACCTGGTGGACTCATTAAATCCAGATTGCTGGGTCCATTCTAGAGGTGCTGATTCATTAGGTTTGGCTGGGGTGGAGCACGAAAATTTGCATTTGAACAGGTTTGCAGATGATGCTGATGCTGCTCATCTGGGGAATGAAGCCTGAAAGCCACAGGTGCAAACAGTGGCTGTGCTCTAATGACCTTTCACCCGGGGCTCTTCACAGACAGGTGGATAGCTTGAAGCAGAGGATTGCTGGGAAATCCATTCCTACTGAGAAGTTTGCCGTGAGGAAGTCTCGACGTTACTCCCCTTCATTGCCTGCTCCTGTGAAGCTTGTCTTGCCTGCTCTGGTATCTGCCTTTTTTTATTTTTTATTTTTATTTTTTTGTATTTGCCTGTATTTAATTCACCATTTGAATTCTAGAAATAATTTGTCTATTCATAGCAGCAGGGAGCACACCTAACTTTTGTGGCGAAGTTTGCTCAATTAAAAATCATTGAAAAAAAATCATCATGTGTCTGTAAGGTGAACATTCATAAATAAATTATATAAATAATAAATAATAAAAATTTTAGCTGATGCTTTTTGACTAGCTGGTATGTTCTAGGCATTATGAAAAGGCTATTTAAAAATATAGTTTATTTCCTACAGTAACTCTATGAAGGTAGTTTTTCTTTGTAGCTCCATTTTTACAAATAATGAAATTTAAGCAGAGAGGTGAGTTGATTTAGGTGAAGTTGAATTGAATTATAATGCAAGCCTCATATGTAATTTTACTTTTTCTGGCAGCTACATTAAAAATGAAAAGGTAAAAGATTTAAAAGGAAAAGGAAACATGAAAATAATTTTAAGAATATTTTTTGTTTAACCCAATATATGCAGAATGTTGTTGTTTGAACATGTGGTCAGTAAAAACTTAATGAGACATTATTTTATATTGTACTAATTCTGTGAAATCTGGTGTGTATTTTACTCTTAGAGCACTTCTCAGTTTGGACTAGCCGTTTCCAGTGCTGGGAGCCCTGAGTGGCTGGTGGCTACTGTATCTGACAGTACAGTGCTGGATTATTAATCGTTAGGTCATTTAGACTAGACTTCATAAAAAGAGTAATTTCAACTGAAATTTTCTTAATGAACACTCCTTTAAAAATACTGAATATATTAAATTACTATGGCTCTTTGGGACTTTAGATTTGTGGAGGCAGTCAGATAGCACAGGAAAGCCATTTAGTGCCAGCTGATGTCTTCAGCCCACTTCTAGGGTCTCCTGATTTGTGTGTGTGTGTGTGTTTCAGAGTTTATTCAATTGTTCCCCTTTGAAAGTTATTCAGTTGTTTCTCATTTTTACTGTTATAACATGCTACAATGCATATTCTTTTATTTCCTCTTTTTGTACATCAGCATATAATTCTCTGGGAAAGCTTTCTAGAAATGTAATTCCTGGTTGTAGGGTATATGCATTTAATATTTTGACACTGCCAAGTTGCCCTCCAAAAAAGCTGTACCAATTTAAATTTCTACCAATAGTATTTTACTGTTTTAATTTGCATTTCCCTATTGATGCAGTTAAGCATCTTTTTATGTGCTTATTCATTTTTTTGTGTGTGTATGAATTGTTTATGTGCTTTCCTAAATTTTTCATTGGGTTGTTTATTATCTGATCATTACATTATAGGAGCTTTTTATATATCCTGTGAGAAAGAAGACTGAAGCTTCTGCCAGGTGACAGATAAGAACTGGCCTGCACCTAGTCCTTATGTTAAGGTTTTCTCTTCTTCAAATAAACAATCTCAGGGAACACTACCATCAGAATAGATTATTCTGTGCCTGTGATACATAAAATGCGACCACTCGGTAATCATATCTGAGCATAGATAAAAACAAGAACACCCTGCAAATCACAAAAATGACCAAATATCCCTCTTTCCCAGCTAACGTGGGAGCCTGCTGCTGTTTTACCAATGGAGCTTTTAGCTAAATTCCTGATTCATTTGTGTTAGTGATTTGTGCTTGGAAATTTTTTCTTTCTGTGTCACAGAACTTTTTCAAAAATCATCTAGAGCATCATAGTACTTTCTCTACTCTAGAACCTAGATGCTTACTACATCCTGCTGTGGTTATTAAGGGTCTTAAGGAAGGTTAACTCACTGCACTTATTTTTATAGATCTTAGGGTGTAGAATTGGCTTGAATTAGTGGCAACCAGGAATTTTTTTCATTAAATCTCTGATATGAGCTTGCTGTCTTCTGATAAAATATTCCATCAATAAAAAAATTTAAGAAAGATCATAAAGTAAATATTTTATTACTTATTGAATTGAGTTATTAACACTATTACCAACAAGAAACTGTTGGCTATAAAATAAAAGTAGACTGGTGACCTTAGTTTTCAGTGCCATAAAGTCTCAGAGATACTGTTGCCACTCTCCTTGAATGCATTTTTCTCATTTCTGCTTTCCTTAAGAGGATGTTCAGATAATATCTTTGTCATATTTTAAATTTTATTTCTAAGAAGATACTGATTACTCTGCTTATTTTGTACTGTTCAAAATATGAATTGTACTCTGAGGAAAATTAGAAGAATATTTTCAAACAAAAGCACATTTGCTTTTCACCTCCCGCCCCCAATTCTCATCTGTTAACCTATTAAATGTCATTTGCAATGAGAAAGCATTAGTTTACATTTTCAGGGGCTGTCATTCAGCCATATGGCCTTTAAATGAATGCATTTTCTGCATATTGGATTGCGTTACTGGACTGTCACATGTTTTAGTGGTATGAAAGAATCCGAGCCCAGGAAGATAGTTTCTATGTTCATTTCCAGTTATATCCTTGGAAACAACTTATGTAAACAATTGGCAGATATTTTTAAATGTTTTTATTTACTTAAAAATAAAAATTTATATTTAATAGAATTATTCCTGGTATCAGTTTAAAATAGTATATTGTATATTTCTGTACTGTAATTTATTATCTTCCAAAGGGATTGAATACCAGTAGGTTCTTAGTAAATATTTGTTAAATGAATGAATAAATTAATATTTCAGTAAAAATATAAGTATTGAATTACTTCACAGTATAAAAGGCAAAAGGCATATATAATAAATGAGAAAAGAGGAAGTTGTATCACTAAACTCCTAATGAGGAAAACTAAGGAAAAAAATCTCTAAATGTTGTCTTGAGATCCACAGCAACAAAGACAGAACACACATACATATTTTTGTTGCCTTGTAAAGAACGTCGAATTACCTCACATAATAGCAAATGGTTTTTTATTCTTCCTCATTAGGAGATGATGTACATCTGGAATGGTTTTCCAGTGGTGTGCAAAAGAAAAGACCTTTCTGAAAATCTGTTGTTAACTATTGAAAAGGCTGAGGCAACTATACAAAATGAAAGTAAGTATGAAAAGTAAAAAAACCTAGAAATCATTACCATTATCACTCCCCTCTCCTACCCCCACGCACATCTGCCCATGTTAATTTGTATGCATTATGAGGACTAAAGATCTTGGGCTGCCGCTGTCTGGGTGATTACAATCAAGATGAAGGGAGGAATGACACATGCTGTAAACATGGATGAACCTTGGAGACGTTAAGCTAAGTGAAAGAAGCCAGTTGTATAACACAACATATAATGTGATTCCATTTATATGAAATATTGATGCTAGGTAAATCTATAAAGACAGAGAGTAGATTAGTGGTTGCCTAGGGATGGGAGAATTAGGCGAGGCGGTGGGAGTGATAGCTGAAGGGTATGGCATTTCTTTCTTGGGGTGACGGAAATGTTCTAAGATTGGTTATGTTAATGGTTGTACAACTTTGTAATATACTCAAAGCCAGCAAATTGTATATGTTAAATGGGTCAGTGGTATGATTTGTGAATTGTATCTTAATAAATCTGTTAATAAAAGAAGACGAAGGGAAGGCAGTTGAGTTAGAACAGCACCAGGCAAGGGTGTGCTTCTGACTCAGTCTGTGACCCTTTCCATGCCTCCTTTTGCTCTTCAATGACTGTCATGTTTTTGCAGACACAGAGAATTGTTTTTAAGTTGAAATGTTATCACAATTTAATTTTTTTACTCAGTACTTGTGATTGTGCTAGAGGCCCCTCTCTAGTTTATTGGAAGCTACATTTCCTAGAAATAGCTGGCTTGTGAGTAGAAGGCAAATCAGGCCTCCTGGGCTTATAGTCCCAGCTCTGCAGCTGTGAGACTCTGGGAAACATACCTCATCACTCTGAACTTCAGGTTTCTTTTAAAATAGGAATGGTGTTGGACCAGGTGACATCCAGAGTTTTCTTGTTCTGACATTTTCTAATTCTGTATCTGAAATAGAAGCTTTCTTTTTTTGATAAACCATGCCATAAATGATAGCTTTGTTTTATTTCTTATCAACCCTTAAATCAGCTAGGTAACATCCCAAAATACTGGTCTTATTCTCTGTAATGTTCTAACCACATAAGTTAAATGAAGACTTCTGTGGTGACAAACATGGTAAAGGGCGTAGAAATTCAGGAAGAGCCAGGGAAAATTATAACAGTTAAGTCGTTTTTCTTAAATGGGAAAAAGATGGGCACTGAGGGAGCACTGGCTCCGTACTCAGTCTACTCCCTGCCATGAGGGATTAATTTAGTGAATAGTCCTCCAGGGAGAAGACCTCACTTGGGTCATTTTTGTACTTGGAGCTACAGTATGAGGTGGGAATGTTTAATCGAATACCTCTTTACAAAACTTAATTTTAAAAAAATTAAAGTTGATTGATGTAGGTAAAAAAGAAGTCACTCATATTTTTGCTGCAACACAATTTACCATTTTTAGAATATCCATCCTAGCCTTTTGTTTATAGTTACAATCACAGTGTATCTGGACATATATTAACCTAGTTTTTCTTTGTTTATTATATCATACACTTTTTTAATTGAGGTATAATTGACATACAACACTATATTTGTTACACTACTGTATATTATCTTTAACATAATTCTTCAATATTTGTATACAATGCAAAATGATCACCACAGTAAATCTAGTTAACATCTGTCATCATACTTAGTTACAAAAATGTTTTCCTTTGATGAGACCTTTTAAAATTTACTCTCAGCAATTTTTAAATATGTGATACAGTACTATTAACAACTGTAGTATAGACATCATGCTATACATTACATCCCCATGACTTGTTTATTTTTTAACTGGAAGTTTGTACCTTTTGATGCCTTTCACCCACTTTGCTCCCCACCAATCTGTTCTCTGTATCTAATGAACATGGATTTTTTTTTTCTGCTTAAGATTCTACACATAAGTGAGATTATACACTATTTGTTTTTATCTGATTTATTTCATTTAGCATAATACCCTCAAGGTCCATCTATGTTGTTGTATGGCAAGATTTAATTCTCTTTCGTGGCCGAATAATATTTGTGTGTGTGTGTGTGTGCGTGTGTGCGTGTGTGTGCGTGCGTGCGTGTGTGTGATATTTTCTTTATCCATCAATGGACACTTAGGTTATTTCCGTATGTTGGCTATTATAAATAATGCTCCAATGAACATGGGATACATATGTCTTTTTGATTGTTTTCCTTTTTTTAGGTAGATACCCAGAATGGAATTGCTGTATTATATGGTAGTACTATTTTTACCATAGACTTTTTAATTGTTGGTAAATAGCCCTTACAATAATTTTAAAAGCTTTAGCACTCCATTAGAGCTAATATGTTACAATTTAATCAACCTCTTCAGTATTGTTGGGCATTTAGGCTGCTTTCCATATTTAAAATAATTCTAGCTTTAGACTCCTATCAATCAAGAAAAGGAATATTAAAGAATGAAAGCTGAGTCAGTGGACTTATCTGCTAATAAACCCAAGGTTTCAGACTGGATAGTTAAAGAATCAGTAGAACAAAGAGCAATGCTGTATTGAGGCCACATACCTTCTCCCTATTAGACATCTTGCAAATACAAACTGGTGGTCACAGGGAGACCAGGTGAGTGGAATATTCTGCTCTACTATTAAAAAACAGCCTTATACAAAGCTCATCATTGATGGAGGGTGAGTGACATAATCTCCCCGTATCTTTGATTTTGCTTTCTGCTGTTTCACTTACCTGCGGACAACCATGGTCTGAAAATATTAAGTGGAAAATTCCAGAAATAAAGAATTCATAGGTTTTAAGTTGTATGCTGTTTTCTGAGTAGCATGATGAAATCATACACTATTCTGCTCCATCCCGCCCAAGATGTGAATTCCTTTGTCTAGTATATCCACCTCACTTCATCTCATCATGTAGGCATTGTATCTCACATCATCACGAGAAAATAGGTGACTATGGTACAATAAGATATTTAGAGAGAGGCCACATTCACATAATTTTTATTACAGTATACTATTATAATAGTTCTGTTGTATTAGTTATTATTAATATGTTACTGTACCTGATTTATAAATTAAATCTTAACACAGGATGTATGTACAGGAAAAAATAGTATATATAGGGTACAGTTTCAGGCATCCACTGAGGTCTTGGCACTTATCCCCCACAGATAAGAGAGGACTACTATAATGTCACTTCCCCATATTCAAGGCAACATTTTTATAAAAGAACCACGGTTCCCTTTTTCTTCTTTTTTTCTTCCATTTTTTCAGAAAAGTTATAACACTTCAGCCTCTAATGAACTGGAGCTTAGGTAGAGAAGCCAAAATATTGAGGCATACATCTTCACAGACTGATGATTCCCTTTGATTTCTGGCTCCAGGGGAACAAGCGGGTGAGAAGTCTCAAGAAACTGGGATCAAAAAAAAAAAAGGCTAAAGTTTTTACTATTAAGCAGACAACCAAAGGAGTGTATGTAAAGTACAGACTACAAAGTCAATATATGCACATATCAGATTTTCTTTGTGTGTTATTCTAGAAGTTGTATCACTTACATTGTCTGTATAGTTTCTGTTAGTATAGAGTTATGATAAACTTCCTTACATTTTATTCAGTTATATCTTTTTAATTTTTTTGTAGTAAAATGCACATAACAAATTTTACCATTTTAACTGTACAGTTCAGTGATATTAAGCATATTAACATGGTTGTGCAACCAGTCTCTAGAACCTTTACATACCCATTATAGAGCAACTTCTCATTTCTCCCTACCTCCAGCCCCTGGCAACCACCATTCTACTTTCTGTTACTATGAATTCCACTGCTCCAGAAACTTCATGTAAGTGGAATCATATAATATTTGTCTTTTTGAGACTGGTTTATTTCACTTTTGCCTCATGTGCTCAAGATCTATGTATGTCGTAGCATGTCAGAATTTCCTTGCTTTTTAAGGCTGCATGATGTTCCATTATATTATATACCACATTTTGTTTGTGTGTTCGTCCATTGATGCATATTTGGGATGCTTCCTCCTTTTGGCTATTGTGAATAATACTTCTAAGAATATGGGTATGCAAATATTTTTAGAGACCCTGCTGTCAATTCTTTTACCTATGTAGCCGAAAGTGGAATTACTGGGTTACTTCTCTTTTTAATTTTTTGAGGAATGACCTACTATTTTCCATAACAACTACACCATTTTATGTTCCCACCAACAGAGCACAAGGGTTCCAATTTTTCTACATCCTTGCCAACACTTGTTATTTTTTGTTTTTTGGGTTTTTGTTGTTGTTCTGTTTTTATTTTGGTAGTAGTTGTCCTAATGGGTATGAGGTGATCTTTACCTCATACCTTTAATGTGAAATACTTTCAAAAAGGAAACAATATTTCATTTTGTTTTGAGTGGAAAATCAACAACGAGTCAAATCATTTTGAATTTAAATGAAACTCTATGAAACTTCACTTAGAAATGCAATTTCACAAAATGCACTTCCGTAAAATCCATTTGTGCTTTTGAACAAATGTATTAGTATTCATTTTTGTTCAACTGATTTGGCCACTTTTCATTAATTTGCTCATTTGAACACACTTAGATTTCCCTGCTATACATAGAATCGTGATAGGCAGGGAAATAGCGTTCCTACTATTAAGGGGATTATCTATGATTAAATCCCACATATTTGCAAACGAAATGGGAAAATGAAGGTTTTTAAAATAAATGGATATGTGAAAACTTGAGAGGTAAAGGGAAACCTTTTTTTATTATGTGAAAGCGTTTGTAGGGTATTTTTTCTCCCAGAAAAGTAGGCCAGCTTGCTGCTTCTGTTTTTCTACAAGGATAAGAGTTTGGATTCAGTAGAATAAATTCTGATGTTTGAATGTCCGTCCTTTCAGTGTTGACTACTGTATACTACCAGAGAGCAGGGCCTTTGTTTAGTGAGACATCTTACAGGACCATTGGGTTTTCTCCATTTGAGCAGGCTCTGCACTCCTAAGTTTATTTTGCCCCTCGTTGGTTAGGGGGAAAAATTAAAAAATAATATAGGTATCAGACTATGATGTAAAATGTAATAGAGGTTTAGGAAACCAAGACACTGGTCTATCCCTTCCTTCCTTTTTTAATAACATACTGAGATAATAGGCTTAAGAAATATCTAAGCATGGCCAGGGAAGTTCAAACACACCAAACTTCCTAAAATTGTCTTTGTATGTCTTCCCCTGGGAAAAAAAAAACAAAAACTGGTTTCTTTTCTGAAGATCGCCTTTGCCAGATATTACATGTGAAATGTATGATGATCTCTTCTAGGTCCATTGTTTTATGCAGGAATGTTACCTGGCATGTGCCTCCTACCTACCCTTCCTGCCGTGGCTGTTGTGACCTTTGAGTAATTAAGTTCCTATCCTTCAGAGTAAAGGGAAAAAATCCAAAATTGTAAACCTGAGGTGACTTCATCTCCTGCTTAACGTCCCACTCCACTAGTAGGAATGTGTTTTTGCTTCTACCTTGGCAAATGTCCCCAAAATAAAAGATGGTAGAGGGTGCAACTGGCATTCTACTCTGGCAATGCCATAGTTCTGACAGGCTAGTCATGGATACAAAGGGAGAAGGAATACTGTTTAAAGAGAGAAGAACACTTGGTGTTATATACCTAGAGTTGGTGTTTGCTATTAATTCCATTAGTGTTTCATTTGAAATCTAACTAAATTTTAAACATGTAGCCAGAAGGTAGCTCAGTAGCTCTTATTTGACTGTTCGTTGAGGTTCATTTGCTTGGTGAAAATGTATAGCAAATATAATCAGTTACATACAAGGGAAAGTGTTATTTACTTTATGGCTTTTTACTTTCTAAATCTATTTTCAAATTTTTCCTTTGGTGCATTTTAACTAGACTTTTTCCTCAGCCTACCCTCCGTTTTACTATTAAGTGCAGATCTTTTGTGATGAAAATGTGCTTTGGCAGCATTATCATGTAATTTTCTTGGAATGTAAAATGGAAACTATTTAAATGTTCATCCACGAACTCACCCATGAGCTGGAGAATCACGATAAACAGTATATTTTAAAAGAATCATCTGAAAAATAGTGCTCTGTGGTTTGAGGAAATAATGGTTTTGATTTCTAAGGTTTTTGGAGGAATGTTGTGTTTTTAAACTCTTTTTCATAGCCCCTTCTCACGGTATAAATAAAAGCAAAGTGTGGCTTTACTGGTACTTCAGCTTTCCATGGCATTATGCCTGGTCCTCAGCAAAATTCTCACTCACTGAGCACCAGAATTTTGTGATAACACAAACTATCAGAAAATGCTCAATAAAATGCACAAAAATGATATTAAAAATCAGAATCTAGCATGTACCTCAAGGGTTTGTTTCTAAGCCTGGAAAGATATTGCTCCTTGAATGTATATTTCAAAAAAGCATCCATGATTAGAAGCATGAATCCTTTTTTTTTCCTGTGGAAAAATAGCCCTGAAGTAATAGGAAAGATAATGTGGTATTTGTATCTGTTATTTTCTTGGTGAAAGACCTATAAGAGCTTGGAAGGGAGAGGTGAATATCGGCTGTTTTTAGCACCTAGAAGTAAAGTGACCCCCTTCTGTTTGGTTAAGCAGCATGTTAACCTCCCACAGACAAGCAGTTTACTAACTAAAAAGCAGCATGTGTCAATGGTGATTTCTGAGGTTTGTTCTGAAAACAGGAGGATTTTAACGTGAGGGGCTCCCAGGGCCTCATTAGTTTGGTTTACTGCACCCCCACCCCATGTTGTCACAGCCTGAAATGGATGAATTATCATTCTGTCTTGGAATGACTTCTTAGTTGCACCTAACTTGCAAAATCCCCCAAATTCGAAAGTGGTAAATGTGAAACAGCTACCTTTGTTAGATAGATGTCACACATAATATGGTTCCTTCTGTTTAATATTCTACAGCCTTGGGCTGTAGGAGGCAGAGTCATTTTCCAAAGGGGAAAAAAATAGTGAAAGAGAAACCTTGACATTAGCTTCAAGCAGTTAGAAGTGTGTGAAGGTTTTAGGTAACTTGCATGTACTTCAGAACCATGTTATCTAATTTTATGACCTGATTTCCCCCAGAAGAACATAGCCTGGGAGAACTGATAAGTTATAAACATAATGATCTGAAGAGGGTATTCTGCTTCCTGAATTTTTAATGGGTAGAAGGCCATCTGCTTCTCCATATGGAAGTGTTATCCTCACCCACATGAGCCAACACAATTAGAAGCCAGAACCACAGGAGGAGTCAGCCTTCTTGCTCCTCATGGCTTTACTTTTTATAGAATTAATAAAGCTCTTATTTTATTTAGAGTTCAGATTTTCAGCTGTTCTATCTAAGGTCACATAACTCAGAATACGAGCACCTGAAAAAAAATTTTAAGTGGACAGAGCGAACCCCTTCATAAAATAGTGTACTAAACTAATGTAGTAAATTCAGTATTCCTTTCATTTAAAATAATTTCATTGTGTTTTATTTAGTGAGGGCAAATGCTAACAAAAATTTTTCCTTATTCTTAAATGGTCCCTCTGAGACCTCATAGCTATTATTAGTTCTTCCTCTTAATTAGGGTTTTTGACAGTACTTTTCTTTTTGTGTGTGATTTTTGTTTTGCTTTAAGACTTCAGCGACTACTCAGTAGATGATGAGTGCTTAGTGAAGCTGCTGAAAGGATGCTGCCTGAAGAACTTACAGCGGCCCTTGCAAGCAGAATTGTGTTTCAATCATGTTATCCAAAGGTAAAAACGAACAAGGAAACTAACCTGACTGCAAATTGCGGCTGCTGGGGAATGACTATGAGAAAATGATGCTTTTATCTCTTGCCACTAACCTTTTACTTGGTGTCATCAGAAAGAGGATCCAGTAGTGTTTTCCATGTTCTTTGTGAGCAAAATTATAATCTGAGTGGAACATGACTTTGTGCATTTCCACTTGGTGTTTAAGGTGATACATAAAAACTAAATTTATGGCCAAACTAACAGGCATCTATCTAAACCTGGCAACGATGTACTGAACCTCTGCTGCTTTTTTGATTCCTGTTTTTACTTATTCATATATTTATTCCACAGATATTTGAGCACCCACTATGTGCTAGACACTTGCTGGATCCTAGGGATTCAGAGTTGAGTAAAGGGACTTGCTATCATTGAGATAATCATTTGGCAGGGAGGAAAGACGCGCGATGGCTGCTCTAAGTGCTTCTCCTTTGGCAAAGGGCATTTCTTCTGTATATACCTGAGTTCGTTGGTTTTGTTTTTTTCCTAATAGCACTGATGATGATGTCTTGCTCCTGTATGAAACAAAAGAGTTGAATAAAGGTTCCAATGTCTGGCTTTTTTCCTCTATATATGGAGTCATAAATGCAGATATCTACAGGGGCCAGACAAGTAACCTTACTGAGTGATGGCAGAACTAGGGATTGACGGGCACTGTAGGTTCAGGAGATTATGTGTTCTCTTTAAAAAATGCTGCCACTCCTTAGCTCTAATTGGTTATTGCTCTTTACAGTATAGGCCTAGTAGCAACAATCCCTATAATTTTTCATGAAGGGCCTGGAATCTGGATTTTATATAAAACTTCCTGAATTTTAAATATTGACTTAACTTTTTTGAAAATACTGTAAACCTAATAGATCACAGCCCCAGACTGCCAGTTGATGTCCTCTGTTCTGTATAATATACCTTTCCACCCACGGCCACTTATCCTCTTTTTGACATTTTATGAGAATTTAGGAGGACTGATGTCCTTACAAGAAGAGAAAAGAGACTGTGTCTATTTTCCAAATAAGTTATATACTTTTTTTAAGTAAACATGTTAAAGAAATATCCATCAAGTTCTATTTTATTGGTTTTTATAAGAATCAAAGGGATGATTAAAAAGATTTTCTGTGCTATTTGTTGTGTTTTAATAATAGTGAATTGTTTGCTCCTGTGTTTTATAATTTTGGATTGTGAGTTTTTCTTCACTGGCATTTTACCTTCAGACTCCTATGAGGCTAGGATTGAGAAAGTCTTTCTAAAGTCGTTTTACTTTTCTCAGATGCCCCAAAGACTTTTCCAGCCCAGGCCCACATTTGTGTTAATTTTATTGCTTAGAGGTTCTTGGATCCTTTGGGCAATGTAAACTCAAATTGCAAATTAATGTGAGGGCAGGCCTATTAGTTATTAATTTCCCAAGGAATGTGCTTTTACTTCCCACCTAGGCACAGGCCAAAGAGCCAACTGCCTGTGTTTTCCTCCTATGGCAGTGATTGGGTTTTTTCTAATCTGCCTTTTCTCTGATGGAGTAGCCTTTCGGGGGCCCCCGATTATATAGAGATCTCAGTCCTGGCTCGCTGGCCTCACCTCCTGCATGGACACTGAGACACAAAGCCCTGGTTGATTCAGACTGAAGCAGACCCCGGGACTGCTTTGGCCTCATCCACGCACTCAGATTTCTGGTTTGGTTTTGTTTTCATTTTGAGAATTTTTCTTATGATCTGTGAGCTGAGCTATGCATTTGAAAATGTGTTGTTCATATCTTTTTCAGAGCTTCTAGATGTTTTGTCAGTTTTCATAATATTGCTGAAAACAAGCATTGACTACTTCTTTACTGACATGTTTTAGTATTATAAGACTTAACAATAGAAAGCGAAGCCAACCTTAGTAAAAAATGATACAGCATTCTTATTTCTAAATGGAGTCCTTTTCTGTTCAGGGGGAAGAGCTTATCCTTTCTAGGGTCATTCTTTGAAGTTCTGCATGTCTGTCTAGAGGGCAGGAAGCAATCCTCAGTGCTGGATATAGATTAAGGAATAAAATAGAAATTAATACATTAAAAGCATCCTATTTATTGCTGTAGTCTGTTAGATTTCTTTGACTATATACAGACAGCTTAGTGCTGCAACTGTTTTCTGAAGGATGGGGAAAATACACGTTGTAAAAGAACGAAAGTTTCTTGTTAAGACTTAATTGCTTTCATTTACTCTTTTAGTGAAAAGCTGCTGAAGTTTGACCACTACCTAGTGCCATTTACTCTGTTTGAGTTGGCATTTTTGTACAAAAGCCAAGGGGAAATTGACAAGGCCATAAAGGCCCTAGAAACTGCAAGGTAAGTGATGATGGCAGCTTTTCCTTGATTGCTGTGGAATCGGGAGTATCAATACCATTTTAGCAATGGCAGTAATATTATATATACGCTTAGAAGTAAAACATTCATGAAAGTTAGTGATAATATTACCTTTCCTAGTTTATGCCTAGTTGATACTCATGGCTTTTGCTGTAATCATGCTGCTTCCAACCTTCTGAATGCCTGACCCTGTGACTATTACAGATGTTTTGATTGTGGGCTTCCATATATTTCTCCCCCCCAGACCAATATTTACAGATACCTAACCTAACCTCTTCTCTATTGGGGGTTGGCAAACTTTCTGTAAAGGGCCAGATAGTAAGTATTTTTGGCTTTACAGTATAAGGTCTTCATTGCAACTACTCAAAATTAGCCATAATTTTTATCATAATTTGCTGAATCTTGGTATATTCAACCGTATTTCTCATTTCCTTGAAGACCCACTGATTTGAAGAAACCCTTTGAATCTTCCCTCGACTCTCTCTTTTTTCTGTCTGCTGTGTAATTTCAAAGCAATTTATCGTTTCTGCTAGACAGTGGTTCTTGTTTCTGCTCTCTTAGTTGGGGGAGGTGTTAAACAAAAAAGTAAGAAATGTAGCAGTGGAATGTGTTTTGCTGAGATTTATAATACGATAGAGTACCTGAGTATTACTTTAGATTGAGTTGATTCTGGAAGGTTTCTTTGAGGTGTTAGTATAGCTGAGATTTGTGTAATTAAAACCAGTCCTGAGATCATTCAGCAGAAACTGTGTGGGAAACATTACTGGCTGAAGTCAGGTAACCTCTAGACTAGGGTGTTGAGCCACTATATCGATTATGATGCTTTTTTACTGAGATGGGAAATACTTACAAGAGCAAGTTTAGGGAGAGAAAAAAAAAACACTTCTGTTTAGACCATGATATTTTGAGATATCTATTAGGTATCCACATGGATATAGTGAGTTGACAGTCAAATATCGAAGCATGGAGTTTAGTGAAAATGTAAAGGCCTAACGTAGATATTTCAAGTCACCAGCACAGAGACAGTGATATTTAAAGCTGGGATACTTGATGAAGTCATTTTGGGGAACTTATATAGGTAGAGAAAGAGGTCCAGCACAGTGTCTTGGGGTACACTTAAATCTCTGTTTTAGAGATTAAGCAATAAGATTAAGAAGAAGTGGCCAGCAAAGTTAGGAAGACATCCAGGAAAGCAAGCCAAGTAAACAAAGTTTTTCAAAAAGAGGAGACTGGCCAGTTGTAAAGATAATTGCTGAGAGGTCAAGCAAGGTGAAAATAGAGAGGTGAAATTGGCAGCATGAAGATTATTGGTGACTTTGACAAGTGAGGTGAAAAAGTAGAGTGAGCTACTTCAGGCAACTCTTTCAGGATGTTTTGCTGTGAATAAAACCTAGTAATGGGGCAGAAGCTTCACGGGCATGGTGGAGCCAAGAAAGCCACTTCCTCTTCCTCCTCCTTTTTCTTCTCCTTCTCTCTTCTCCCTCTCTCTCTCTTTTTAAAATGAGAGCAAGTTATTTTTAAAGATAATGACATATTTCAACTGACACGTATATATCATCAAGTGTAGCTGATAGAAAATTACGGACTATAAATACTGTTGTTCCAAGTATTCATTATTTGGACATATTTAGTGGTACCTAAGCAATACACACTAAGACAAATTTATAATGATGAAAATAAAAGACTAGTAATTCACTACTAAAAGACAGGTCACCATTAAACTCAAGCCAGTACCAATGATGCCAACATAAACAGACTTCCTAATAATTTCAAGACTGTCAGCAGTCTGTAGTTTCCCTTATGTAGTAGGAGCTTTGCACAGTTGCCAAAATCAGTGCCAGACATTTAAGAAAATACTCAGTTACATCCTTTGGTAAATTCTAGTGAGTTGTTGATTTAGCTTATGAATAATCACCCTTTTCAAGTTTACCAGTAAATAGTACTTAGACCTGTATAAAATGCTGGGCTATAAAAAGAAAGAAGTTACAGCTCACCCAAGGCAACGTGTGAAGAAAGCAGGAGTCCAGCCAAAGTCGAAGCCATTTCATTTTGTTGATTCTTGATTCTAACAAAGAGAAGTTAACATTAATGATCTAAGTAAAGTTTTAAATAATCTGTAGATTTTTCTCATCTCTTCTGGCATTGTCACACAGTAATTGTTGACCAAACCACTGATCTTTGCCTGTGAAAATTGGAGTAAGTAATTTTGCTGTTAGTAAGTAAGTCAGTTATTTTGCTGTCTTTGTTGTGGTTATTATTTCATGGGAGTTTCAAAATTATTATTTTTTTCTTTTGGAGAAGAGTGATTGATCATGTTCACCTTGTTTATATGAGGCTGCCTTAAAATTTCCAGTTTAGAAAAGGAGGTCAACTATTTAAGAACAGTTCACAAAATTTGATAAGCCCTCCTTGTAACCTTCTTGCTGCGTTTTTGAATGGCTTGGTAATTAAGTAGAACTTTGCTACTCAGGAGGCAGCTTGTAGAAATAAAGAATATTGCTGCATCTTCTCTCACAGGACTAGAATTTCCATTTTAACAAGATTCACTGTTATGCATATTGAAGTTTGAAACAAATGAGGAATGAAGATGAGAGGAAAGGGAGGCTGGCGGTGGTGCTCTGGCATACCAAAGAATGTTGACATTATAATTTTATCGTTATTGTCTTTAGAAACAACTACAAAGATTACTCCATGGAGTCTAGACTGCACTTCAGAATTCAGGCAGCTCTTCACCTCTGGAAAAGACCTCCCTCAGACTGATCGGAATGTGAAGAAGGATGGAATTCACGCTCCACGACACGATATTGGCATCTGCTGTAGATTAGACCTCGTATTAAAGAGGAAAAGTGGTCTTGTGAATGAGAGGCAAAATATTAATTTTATTGTCAATATTTTCTATCATCTGCGTGGTTTACTGTTGTTCTACGTAACTGTTTCCCCCTATTAAATAAAGTTAAATACTATCTAGAAAATTCTTATATTTTGCCTCTCCAAAAAGAATTTTATCTTACATTTGAATTGGAGAGTGAAGAAGACCTTTAGAGTACTCACAGGTACTATAAAGACTAATTAAATCATTTATTTTTTTAATGTGGAAATTAATATTGTTTATGTAGCAAATGGCTTAGAAATTGAGCCATTTTTCGGTTTGTTGGTCAGTTAAACTTCAGAGATATTTTGTTGCCTACTATTTACATTTTGGAGGGCAAAATAAAATCACCTACATTTCAGATAACTTACGAACCTTCTAAAGATTCCTGAAAAAGAGAGGTGGTGGGTGCAAACAGAGATGGGATAACGTAGTTAATAGTTTGTAAAGACCTGTATCTAGCAAAGATGGTAAAATACTGTTATTATTTTTTTATTTTTTATGTAAGTTAAAGGCTGTGACCTTTTGGAGAGACTATCCTTTTTTTGAATATACTTAAGTCTATTATAATAATAAGAAAACTATCTGTGTGTCTAAAGGGAATAAAAAAGTTATATTTTAGAAATTTTCTTCAGCGTTAGCAATGAGAGCTTAAATATATATATTATTTTTCTTATAGGTATCAAAGTTCCTGCTGCTTTAAATGACATATAAAATATCAGTTTCTACACTCATGATGTTGGTGAATAAGATCTAATTTTCTAATCTCTCTAGCACTGTGATGGTTCCTTGTAAATATCTGCACTGTGTTTAGTCCTTTACTTTGGAAGTACAATCCGGGCACTGAGTGGAAGAAAGCCCATCTCTGTGGCCCCAGCCCTGCTACTGGTTAGCAGTTGCCGGAGTGTTCTCGTGGGGGTCGTGCTCTCTGCATCTCCGTGTTTCCTTTTCTGTGAAATGGAAAAAGAACAGATGACTGTCAAGGTCTCTTTCAGTTTTGTAACTGTCAATCTGTGTGTTACGTATTTGTTTTCAGCAAAACAACTGTTAAACTGTTTCATCTGAACCTCTTCCACTTAGAGTGTGTTTTTATTTTGCAGTCACCGCTATCTACACCCCCTACTCCCCCAAATATATATGTTTTGAGGCTAAAGACCAGTTTGTATCTAGAATGAGGAAAAACTACTTGTGAACCAATGAATCGGTTTTGTCTTATTTCTATTGCTATTTGGAAGAGGAAGTTGTCATGGAAGCCGCTGTAGTTTAACAGAAACAGCCTCATACTGGGAGTCAGAAATCAGCCCGTCTCTGTTCGTTATGAGTTCCTTGACAGAGAGCAAGTCATTCACCCTTTCTGGGGCTCCGTTTCCCCAGTGAGGATAGCACCACAGAGCTTGGTGTTCATGAGAACTCAATTAAATAATGCATAGTCATTTGCATAGCTTTTTGTAAACTGTGAAAGGCTAAGCAGTTATGGTTTTTATACATTGATTACAACATCAAGACAAAAGTGTTGGCCGAGTCTGTGGTCTCTGATGGAAAATGAGAGAAGCTTGGAAATTCAGACACTTTTAAATTTATGTATTTGGCACTGACTACAAGCCCAGATTACAAATTTGCTTCTTGCTATTTACTCCCTGCTACATGAGCCTGTACCCAGCAGTTATTTGGTCTTCTTTACTTTAAGATTTTAATTCTTGACCAATACTGAGGATGTAATCTCAACAAAAAATGATTAATACAATTTGAGTCAGAATACCACCTCTTCAGATAGTGTGGTGGAAGTTCTCAATATGTGCTATTAATATGAACGATATAACTTTACTGTAGGTCTAGACAAAAGAGGAAATAAAATGAATTGTCATTACAATTAGTAGTGGAAAATATGTTTAGTGACTTTTTATATATCTTGGGAAAAAAACTATCAACTCCTTAGGGAAGCTTTTGTAGCATTATTTTTTAAAAGTATACACACCCACAATGTTTTAATGGAAGCTGCAAGTCAGAGCAAAAGTCAGTAAAAAATTCTCTTTCTGGTATAAAATGAAAACAATTTAAGGTAGTAGTGGTTATTTTTTTATTTCATTTTAACTCTACGTTACAAACCAATATAAAAAATCATATCTATTTAAAATTCTACTATTTTTTTATTTTGTTTTTATTATTCGTGTTCTTTTTATAGTTTCCTGCTCATGTGGATAATCTAGCCAATGGGTTTGTAAGTACTGTAATGTC
This sequence comes from Eonycteris spelaea, assembly GCA_003508835.1. Lineage (NCBI taxonomy): Eukaryota > Metazoa > Chordata > Mammalia > Chiroptera > Pteropodidae > Eonycteris > Eonycteris spelaea. Next base: position 2,792,839 of record PUFA01000185.1, on the reverse strand, counting down.
ACTAATGCTACAAATATTGTTTCCTGCCGTGTTCAAGATACTGCAATGGCACCAGTTTCTTGTGACATCAGCTCTTATTGCCTTTTTGGAGTTATTTTGTGATTCAGGGTGTTCTGTGAAGAATAAGTACTGAAGTGACAATGTTTTATCTAATGTTTTGAGGGGCATATGTGGTAGGGTTGGACTGCCAATGTGTCTGACAGTTTGTGCAATTTGTGTAGTTCTTGGTATAATTGCCTTTTTTTTTCTTTTAAATGAAGAACCAGAGTTCTGATTGCTGCTGTATAAATTTAAGACTCAAGTAGAGGTTATCCTTTATAGGACAAGTGACAAGGAAGGCATAACTTCTGCATGACAATTAATGGAAGATTATCTACATCAGCTCTTTTATGGACATATTTTAATGTATCTCTGTCTCTCTTGGATACTAAAAGTTCCCAAGTCACATAGGAAAAGGGGAGTCCATTGATCCTCTGTCTCTTTTGCAAGCAGGTCAAAGCTGTAGGGAGGTGAAGTTCAGATAATCAGTGTCAAAGAAGATTATAAATCATTGAAACCATCAAACAGTGTAACCATCTCTTTTGCAAAGTTGTAGTTTAGCAGAGCTATGTTATTGTCATTCCTACCTGGCCTGGAAGCTAATGGTTTAAATTTGAGGGTAAAACTCTCTGAGTCTTTGAACAGGGCTTCAGATCAGTGGGATGTGTGTAAAGATGACCGTTTCTGCCTTTCAAAGGAAAGTGTTTTTTCTTTTGAAGTTGCTTTTAGAGGTAGTCACTCTGTGGTAGGCTCTAATAGCCCCTGCTATTAATACTCATTATGATTCCAATTCTCTTTCATTCCTTTAAAGCGAGTCTCTTGATGTTTTTGAATAGATGTTTTTCTTTCTTTGGACAATAAAAATAATTTTTAAAAGGTCTTTGTGACCAACTGGAAAAATTTCTGGAATTACTCATTAATTCTTCATTGGCTTTTTTTCATATTTTTATTTGTTCCCAGTTAGTCTCTTCATATTCGTGTCATAAAATTGAACACATTTTGTTAAAATGAATCATTTTGATGCCCTAAGATTTTGTGATTCTCAGGGCCTTGAATGGCTCTTGGGAAATTGTCTCATCCTTCCTAATCTCTAAACAGTGTTGTTTCTCCTTCAGTTCTTCTCTGTCCAGTATGGTAGCCACTGGCCCCATGTGGCCATCGAGCACTTGAAACATGGTTTACGGCACATGTTGGAGTGAGGCCGCGTGTCAGGGAGCACTCATTTATACAGTTCTCTTTAAAAGGCCTCCTAATACTGTTCTGTCGGGAGGTCTGGCTTTTACTAGCTGACGGCTATGATCACCCAGTCACCACAGTTGCATTGTCAGCTGTGATTCAAATATATGTCTGTGCAGTTTGGTTTTTTTCTGTTTAAGCGTCCATAAACTTTCATTTCATCGTGTTTATTGTGCAGATGATCAGGGTCATGGGCACATTTGAACACTATTCCTTCCTTACCCTCCAGAGCGTCTTATGTACTAAGAGAATTTATTTTTTAAGATTTTAGAGACATTCCTTGCCTTTTCAGATGCAACAGCACAAACCATTTGAGTTGTAAAGGAAGTGACTCACCTTTGAGATGTTAGTGATTTTATGATTAAAATAAGACTTTCTAAGATTAACATTATTCTGAAAAAAATCAATCCCTTGATCTTTCAATTTTTTTTATATTATTAATGCTTCAATATTTACTGAGCTAGGCCAATATTAATACTTACAGATTTTTAGGCACTAGTTATCCACTTACAGAATAATTTGGCAGATAGTTTATTTACAGTTATATATTTTATGCCTTGCTGCCTATTTTTAATGTGAATGATACCTAAGTGAAATGCATACAAATAATTGACATATTTTTAATCTCTTTAGACAATTTGATCAGCTACATAGATAGATAAATAGGTAGGAAACACCTTATAGATGTTAAATAGATAATGCTTTATATTGTTTCAGAGGAGTGCAGGATTTTTTCCAGATTGTTTCTCCTCCCCCAGACCAATATTTACATATTTTTTCTTTATGTATCAGATTGCTTATTGTGAAACTCTATTCCTGCTTATTATTGTGGTAGTTGGTCTTTTATAGATCTTCTGTTAGATTTAGTTTCTTCAGAATGTTGAACTTGAAATGTTGCACTTGAAAAGGACACATCAGTTACTGTCTGACCTTTATGATACTGAAGTCCATTCCTGTCTATTTATAATGTCATAACTACAGAAAGACATGATGCAAGGACTGTTGAGCAGATCGAGAAGACTGAGCAGGTTCTTAGCTTGATTCATCCAAAGGGACAAGTGGATCTAGCTTCAGAGAAAGTTCAACTCCCATTCTGTCCAGTTTACAAATGCGTCAGCACAGTAATACTGTAACACAGCTTTGCATGGAGAAATCAAAGCAGCCACCTCACTGTAGTTAACTAATAAAGAATTCGTACAGCTGCCTATAGATTGGATATTTAATAAGAAAACTCCAGATACTTTAATACCAAGCTTAATTAAGTAAAACTTGCATATTCATGTACAATATACCTTGTGTGTTAATTTAGTCTTAGAAACACATAATTTAAATGATGACTATAAAGGATGCTGGCATACCCCATGGGAGATTTTGTTTTATTGCTACTTAATATTTTCTGGTAAATTGGTTTTAATTATTGGTAGTCTGTTTGGTCCCACTTAGGAAAAAAAAAAGTTTGTCTCAGTGTAACAGAACTGATAGCCAGAGAAATTGGATTTAATGAACATGTTAAAAAATATTGCATATCATTTCAGTTTTAAGGAATTACATTATTTAAAAATGTTGGAAGGTCTTCCTTAATTAGAAGGGCTGACTCTCCCTGCTTTGGAAATCATGCAGACATTTTAATTCAACCTTATCTTTGTTGGAGCCAAGTGTTCAGATGGCAATTTGGGGTATAGTAAATGAGTTTAAACACTTTTCATTAATTACTCCATTTTTTCCTGAAATGATTTTATTCTTCATAGTAGACAATTGCTTTCTGTACAGTGATTTGTTTTTTAAGATAATAATTTTCAAGAAAAGAGAGATTAGAGTAAACATTATAAATCTTAGGCTATTGATTTAATGGCTTAAGAAAAACAGTACTATTGAATTCTGTTTAACTAAGATTTGCAGAAGGAGAACACATGTGTTTCACTGATATGTGCTATCCAAAAAAATTAATTCTCAGCAACGTTTTGCATTCTCATGAAATGTTAGAGGAAATTTTTCTAACTATTTTTCCCTTTGCTAACTGTTGACATTCAGACACCTGAATGAATACCAGCTGACTCAAACATATACTAGTGTTTTAAAATATTTATTTGAAAATTTCATAGAACTCTTGAATTTTTTGATGCAAGTCGCTCAATCATATGTAAAGGCAAAATATATATTTAATAAGTGAGAAGTATTATTTTATTACTGTAATTTATTTTCAAAGCAAATTTATTTTATAGGTACTTTCCTTGGGAAATTTTGCTTTGCCTTAAAACACACAAACGGTCTTGTGATCTGGTCACCTAAAAACGCTATGTTACCCTGACATGTAGGGGATTTTGAAATTCTTTGATAATGCATATTTTGCACTTTAATTTGAATCAAACAAAAATAGAGGCCATAATGTTTTGTAAATTAATGTACGATTTCCTGTTGAATCATCAAAGCTACCTGTATATACTTTATATTTCAATGTTTTATTAGTAAAAACTGTCAGCATTGTATCTCACTCTCATTACATTTGGACTTAGTCTCCTATCTTTTCCATTCCCAGTGGTCACAGTTTTACAGAGCAAAACATTTTTAGAAGTTGAAGATGTGTGAGTTCTATGTAAGATGAATGTGTTAGTAGCATCCATCTGCTGATCAAGTAGGCATTGGCTCTGGTACCAGAAAGTGAAATTGATTGTAGCTATAAAAGCATTTTATCAATATAAGTCAAGAAGAAAGAAGAAAACTGTGAACTCATATTTTTAACATAAAAACTGTGTTCCCAACTGTATTTGCTTGCTGATTTTGTGTTAATATTATCATCTATGATTTGTAAGCTAATGCTGATATGAGATCTAAATTTCCATCCTGAAGACGACAGTTTCGTAGCCTATTTTTAAGATTAAGACATTTTTAAAACAGATGTCGTCTTAGAAATTGTATTTTTAAGTGCAAATAAATCATCCCAACTTGGGAGTCAATGCTTTATTTTTCATTTCTCACTATTACAGAATACTCTGCATTATTAGATGCATGTTTAAGTTGCCAGATATCTTCAGAATTCTATATTTTCATATGGCTACAACTGGTTTACCAATGATGTGCAATTGAATTGTTATTTAAATAAATTACACTTGATGGAATTACAGTCTTATTCTGTTTGGTCCACATTGGAAACATGTACACAACATCTATTTTGCTGATCTTTAATTGTGTAATGTATACCTGAATTTTTGTTTCTTGGTAAGACTTTTTGTTATGGTGACGCTGGTTAACGAAATCCAATAAGTTTCGGCTGTATATTTTAATAGTAAAACATATATAGATTTACATTGTATGTTCACCTCCCATGGTTAAATTTCTGTCACTACATATTTGATCTCTTTTACCCCTTCTACCTCCCCCCTTCCCTCTGGTAACCACTAGTCTATTATCCATGTTTTTTGTTTTTGTTTTTGTTTTTTTGCTAACCTTTATGGGTACATACGAAGGCCCTGTTTTGTCTCATGTTCTTGAGCACAGGGCATGAAATAAATGGGATGGCACAGTTTTCTTGAGGGAGTAGTGCCTTCTTGTTCATATTATAATCTAATGGTTCTTGAGATTTAGATTAGCTACTAATAGGTTTAGTTTAAAGAGGAATCTCTAGCATTCAGTTTAACACCGAATGTGGGGGGTGGTGGAAATGGTCTCAGAAAACCAGGAGGTCTCTATTTGAGACTGAATTTGGCTAGGTAGTGGCATGTAATCCCCCTCGTCAGCAACTTCTCTGAACTTTGCCTAACCCCTCGGTAAAATGGGTATGATTCCACAACCTTGTTCAGCTCTAAGGAGGACCAAAGGAGGAGATATGTTAAAACCACAACGCGCTAATCCATCATAAAATCCTTTTCCCCACTCCTCCCCTGTATGAGTTAGGGTACACTAATATCTGTCACAAACCAGGTGTTCCTGCCTGTGGGTGGCTTTTCGTGTTGTTTTGCAGTAACTCAGGTTCTTCTAGTCTTATGGTTCTGCCATCTTAAATGCATAGCTGCTAAGGTCACTTACCTCTTCTGCATCAAGTTTCTGAAAGGGGAAGGGTATAGAGGGTTGTGTGAGGGAGGTGGTGCATATCTGCTGTTTACATTCCACTGGCTAGAGCTCAGTCAACTTGCTTGGACTAATGACAAAAGAAACAGAGAAATGTAGTCTAGTTGTAGGTGCAGGGAAAAGAGGAAATGGGTGTGGCCAACAGTTAGATTGTTTCTGCCACATCCCACTTTGGGCTAGATCCACCATGGTTTTCCCAATGTGTCCCATGCTTTTATGTTTGTCTCCTGTGTTTTGGCATAAGCAGCTTAGATTTGGGAACACATTAGTTACAGCTCTTTGGATTGAAAGTAAAGAAATCAACTTGAGCTAGTGTAAAAACGAAAACCCGAAGAGGACTATATTAAGCGGATAAAGGATAAAGTGTGTTTTGTGGAACCCATGGGTGGGAATGTGGGATATAGATGAATAATATTAAGCCAAACTTAAAAATGAGCTCTTCCAATAAAACAATTAGGGCCTTCATCTGGCTTTTTGCAGACCCTCATATATCTTAAAGAGGCAAAGTGCGATTTGGGCTTTATAGGGAATAAAAAGCCAAACATAAAATCTAAGTTTTAATTAAGAAAATTTGACAATGTTAAACAAGAAGCAGCTGTGAGGGGGAAGATTTGTGTGCCATTTTTAGCCTCCCTTTGAAAGGCTCAGATTGTCTCTGGAGCAGAATGCAGCAAATTGTCACAAATCTTGTTTTCTGAGAAACCAGTTATATCAATATTACGGCATGCCACTGCTACAGCCAGAATGCCAAAAATGACATGAAGACTGCAAATCTATTTAGAGTTAAGCCAGTAATTACTGTGTTTGTGATCATTTCCAAGAATTGTTCCTGCCCAAATATTAAATAGAAAATAAGAAGAGCTTATTGTAGCCCTAAAAGTTCCCATTTTCTTTTTCTTTTTTCTTCACAACGGTTTACGTTACTCAACTATTAACTACTTTTAAACAGAACACATCTATGTGGAAATTAAAAGCAATCATTTAAATAATATTTTGGAGGCTTTCTATTTTTCCATATTAAAAGAGAAAATATTTTATTTTTACGTTTTTCCTGTGTCTGAAGTTGTGTATAACACTAAAGCTTCTTAAAATCCAGATTAAAAGCATGTGATCTTTTTAAAGTCCTGAGATACCACCTATTTTCTGTCTTCCCTTTCATTGGCAGATAAATAAATCTTAATTTGGCAAAATACCTATTTGATAAGCTGGGTGAACACAGATAAAAATGATGATAATGCAACCAGTGTAGGGATATAGCTAAACACTCTTCCTTTTGTCCACAAAATGGCTTATCTGAAGAGACGTGGAATCGCTTGTTCGAGGAATGATGACAACATCATCATTTAGGAAATCTCTTATTACTTAGTATTTGACCAGCTTCTCCTCCCACTTTTCCCACTACAAGTTAGATACATCAGCAGACCATGTAAATATTTAGGGTGCTTGTTAATCTGGTAGGAACGAGGTACCTTCTCACATTTCAGTGCCTTGGGAGATTCTTTTTTCTCTAATCCCTGTCATAGATCTATACATAACTTTTATGTGGTAAGAACAGGACACATTCCTCTACCTTTTCTCAACCAGGTGATCTTCCTAAGGCCAAATCAGGCAAAGTTTGACCCCAAAACATGATTCACTAATTGGCAGAAAGATAAATGCTGCTTTTAAAAATCACTGCATGAAGTTCTGTCAATAAAACTGTGGCTCTTGGAAAGGAGCCTTGCATTTGGAAGCTTCTGGGAAGCTCATCTATAGAATAAGACCGTTACTGATGTGATACTCATTTAAACATCTAGTTTCATTCATTTTCAGGACCAGAATCGGTACTTCAGACTCTAGCAATCTGTATATAGAGTGCTGGCCCCAGTGTGGTTTAGTGTAGTGGGTCTCAGCTTTCCACATCTTAAATTCTACATATTTGTGTGGAGGATGGGGGGTGGGGTGGAGAGTGCGGTGTAGAGGAGGCACCAAGGCTATCTTTAAATATTGTTGCAGAAAGTGAGATGGTGGGGGCCATGAGGTGGCCTGGTGTACCCCTCTGTGCCTCCTGGATGCCCTCCTCATCTTTCTAGGAGAATTCTGTGTTCCAAACATATCAAAAAATAGTAAGCGTCCATGTTTTTTATTAACAAAATCTGTGGCTGGAGAGTCATTATTGGGTGATATTGTGTAGGATGTGTGGGACAAGTGAGCACAAATAATTGATGTTAGAACCTCATGTCAGCCATTAGTTATCAAGCAACGAGTGAATGCCACGTCAATAGAATCTCCTAGACTTAGAACCCATTTTTATGGCTCTTATTTATTCAACGTACAAGCCACAGGGAAGCATAAACTCAGCAGCTGTTCCATCCTTCCTTCCAGATGAACTTCCCTTTTCCATGTCCCCTGTAATGATTTTTCCATTAACATTTGATACTCAATTTTCATCCTCCTAAAAGTGATCATTGGAAGTCTTCCAAAATTTTAGGGAATGTGATAGATTTGATTTTATCTTTTCCTTTCTCACTTATTTCATTATAAAATTGGTTTATTGATGTATTGGTGCAATCTTCTGCCCTCTGACGGGAGGGTCTGTAAAGCTTAGTTCAAAGAAAAAAGTCTCCTGTTCCAAGACCAGCTGTTGCTTTTTCCAGATGGCCTCTAGCAGCCAGCCAGCTACCAACTGTCCTTTCATGACTGCCTTTTGCTGATTCTCCCATGGTTATGGTGAGCAATCCCTGACTCTCCAGCTGCTTTTATCTCTTCTGGCAGTGGCTTCTCCTTGGGGAGGACCTGGAGATGAAGCTAAGGCTACTTCTCTCCCTATCTCTGCTGGACTTGTAGCTACAGAATGACATAGATGATTCACAGAACTGGTGATTGTACTCAGGCGGGGCTTCCAAGCTGTCTCCTGGAACAGTGATTGAGGTTGTGCTTCCTTGTTCTGGCTTGTAGTTCAGGTATTTATTGAATAAGAGTCCTGCACACAGGATTTCACAGAACTAACTCTGTTAGGCCTTGCCCAGGCACACACATTTACAAGGTAAGTTGCGCTTCTGATCTTTACAGGCAGCGAATGAGGAATAGAAGGAAAACTGGGAACTTTCTAGGTCCTTCTATCCCATTGTTAAATCCCTGGGTTTGGGACTTCAACTCATGTCTAATGTAGATGATTGATGATTGCAGTGGCTATTATTTTTGTTGTCGTTAAGCAAATATACACTTTTCTTCTCTATGCTGTATTTTGTTTTGTATACCAAATCATTCAAATACAGCTGAGTATGAAAGACCAGACACCTACTGAGAAAGAAGGGTTTTAAATTGTAGGCAATTATGCAAAATCAATAGAATAAAAATAGCTATTTATAGAAGAAAACACAAATACCAAAAATAAATACAGAGAAAAGAGTAGAAAGCCTACAACTAGGACTTTCCCTTTGATTCAGGGAAAGGATCTCATGTAACATTTCCTATCAGTTTTCAATGGATATAAGTTTTTGGGTAGGTCTTACTCAGAAAACCCAGCTTATCAGATGTAAGTTAAATAAAACAAATGTTATCACCATCCACCTCTACCTTTTGACCCAATGGAGAAGGGCAGAAAGTAAGGAATATAGGTAATAGCACTGAGCCTTCGAAGTCAAGCCCTGCATTGTAGATACATGTCGGGGGAAGGGAATCTCACAGACAAAACTCAGAAGTGTGAATTATCAGCACCATCTTCTCAGGCCTGCAGTTCTGCTAGTGGGACTTTGGGCAGGTTACATAGCAGCACAGTCCAGAGTGTGAGTCTGTCATTTCAGGATGCCCCAGGGGAGGGATGGAGGGCCCATATAGTGGGACCGATCAGGGGTCAACATGGCACTTATCTAGAATGGCTAGGCTTTCCTGAACCAGACCACAGGGTCACAAATACCCAACCAGTTCTCTCGAAAACCCAGATTCACACCTAATTCAACAAAATTCAACTCACTATACTTCATCAAAAGAGGTATCTCTGATATCTTTGTATACTAATACATAACTTAAATTCTGAAGATAGCCTGTTAGCCAAAGGGGAAAATGCACATTTCCAGACAGCATTTACTTAAAGTTCCAAAGCTCCACAGAGATTTTTTTCTTCCTAATATCACTATCAATACAAAGTATATATATACATGCATGTGTTCTTGTGCATATGAGAGTACACACACACACACACACACACACACACACACGTACATACACAAACATGCGCCCACGAAGAGCTCTTTGCTATGTGAAGAAACTTTCTGATCACTCCAAGATTGAATGGGGTGCCCTATGGTTTTCCTGCTTTCCCACTTGTCTTACGGTTGCATGGAGTTCATCTCCAGGAGGAGGAGGTCATCCTACTGAAAGTCTCTCTTTGGTCTGAGAGCTGCAGGGGCAGCAGCTTTAGGCAGGCATCTAAGTCCACTTTGTCCAGCCTTCTGCTGTACTCCAGCTGGAGCAAAACACTGTAGTGCTCTCTTCCTCTTTCAAAGTCAAAAGAGATTTAACCAGCAGTGACAGTTTGATGGCTACCTCTTGGTCCCCTGCATGATTACCTTTATATTGAAAATTGTCTGAAGCAGGAACTTTCAGAACTCTTGCATGCAGCCCTGGCAAAGCAAGGGCATTCAACTATGTTGACTCATTACTGTCATCAGAAGCATTTTCTGGACATACCTCTCTGCTTGGTAGACTTCAGGCTGGTTGCCTTCTGGGAGGATTACATAGAATAGCTGGAAAAGAGAAGCCTAAAGTCTCCTTCCAGTGACAGATAACTAACCCTGAATGCAGAGAGGGAAGGTGGCAAGTAGAGGCAGTTTCTTCTATAGCACAGTGGCCTGACAAAATGGTTTCACTAGGCAAGGTAAATAGGCTCTTATGGTAATTGCTGAGAGATAAATCTATTCTGGTTTTCTCGTGGTAGATCAATGTTTGTTGTTGTTACTATTTGAATATCAGATGAGATTCAACAGAAATCATTCTAACTACTTTAAGAAGAAAAGGACTTAATAGAGGAAACTAGGTGCTTACAAAGTCATTAGAAGGATTGGACAAGATGGTTCTAGGCTGGGCCTCCAGGAATGACTCCAGAACATGGAAGAGGTGACATACCAGGGAACATACTCAGGAAGGTTGAGGCTACCATATTTAACCCTTAGTTAAAACAACAAAAAAACAAACAAAAAAAAAACCCACTAAGCTGTGTCACTGTAACCCTGGTATCAGATTGTTATTTTCTCTCTAGATAACACAGACTGTGCTGCAGAAACATCCCATGTTACTCACAACTTTGCTTGCTCGTAGGAAAGGCCCAAAGTTTTAGGATGATGGAGTCTGCCTCACTTCTCCCTTCAAATCTCCTGTTAGGGTGGCTACCTGAATTTGTACCCAGATCTACGCTAACAGCAAGAGTATCTGGGAAATGCAGTTTTTTAGCTTTCAAGCTTCAGTCAGGAAGGCCCACTAGAAGGCGGTTAGGATGGATCTGAGTAACAACCGTCTCTAATCCAAAACCTATCTAACTGTGGGCCTACTCCCTCAGTCTGGCAGCAGCTTCAGCTTCCCTAGCCAGGTGAGAGGTGTCAGCTCACTGGGCTATTCCTGGGCGCATGTGCCTGAAGTGTTTAACCAGGGCAGATTCCTTGAGGCAAGTCGACACCTGGGACAACAGTGATGATGAAGGTCAAAGCTAAACCGCTGTCAAGATGGCAGCTTCCAGCTGGGAGAGTAAGAAGCCACAACAAAGCCCTTAAGGGTTGTGGGTGGCTTCAGTGACTTCTGGCAGCTTTTTAAGTATTGGAAGTCCCCATTTTGCAATGCTCCGTCTGGGAGAGGCTTGAGGGAGAAGCATGGACGAACACTTGGGAGGGGGATACTGCTGACTAGCTTTTCTCTGGAAGTGTTGGTGAGTACAGTCGTCAGGTGGGCTTTTTAGTAGGTGTTTGAGTAGACAGATGGGGACTGGGTGCCTCTGCACCTGTAGTCCCCTCTGGTGGTGCTGATGGCTTCAGGACCAGCCACCAGCACAGTATGTGTGTGAGTGGCAGTGGGTGACCTGTGGGGGACAATGGCAGTTAGTTGTCCTGATGAGCCCACTCGAAGAAGGTGTTTATGGATTGGCTTCTAGCACCCTGATGTTTCCCCTGGCTCTTGAGTCTTGGCCCTGGCCATGAGGCAGAAAGCTATGTGACCACGCTGAGAGAATCACTTCCTAGTTGGACCAGGGACATGCAAGATCATGTCAATGCCTCCTTAAAATCTCCTGCGGTTTCCTACTTGCCTGAGGCAAAAGTCCAAGCTCCTTATGTGACCACCAAGGCCCTACGTGCTCTGAGCCTTGCCTAAGACAGAGTTTAACTCCTCCTGTTCTCCCCTTGCTCACTGTGTCCCAGCTGCACTCGTTCACCTTTTCTCTGTTGCTGTGATATGCCAACTTGTTCCTCTCAGAGCCTTTGCTCTCATCACTTGCTGGGCCAGGAGTAGTCTTCCCTCATGTCCTTGCTTGGTTAACATCCTCTTATTAACTGAGTCCTACTGTCACTTCCTCAGGAGTTAGAGAATCTAGTTACTCCCTTAAGAAATGGATGAGTCCTATGTGAAGAAGTTACAGCAGTTTTATGGGAGATACAGGAGAAGTTTTAAATAAGAGATACGCCATGTTTTGGGTAGGAAAATGAATTATTACCAAATTAATTTTCCAAATTAATTTCTTACTCCCAATCAAAATACCAGAGGCATGACAAAATGATTCTAAAGTTGATAGGGAAAAATAAGGAGACAACAATAGTTGAGAAATTAAGAAAGGAAAAAAAGTTAAAGGTGACTTGCCCTGTGAGCTAATAAAACGTAAGGCTACTAAAATTGAAAAAGTTTGTATTTGCAAAAGAAGTGACAAGACAGTAGAAAAGAGTAGAGAGCCCTGAGACCAATCCTCACATAAATAGGAATTTAAATATATGATAAAAAAAAAAAAGAATCACAATCAGTGGGAAAGTGATTATGAAAAAAATATTGGGGTTTCACTCCTAGGATACACCCAAGAGAATTAAAAACACATGTCCACACAGAATGCTTATAACATCATTATTAATAATAGTCAAAAAGTAGAAATAACCCAAATGTCCACCAACTGATAAAACATGGTTTACTGTTACAACGGAATATCACTCAGCCAAAAAAGGGATGAACAACTGATACATACTACACCATGGATGAATCTTGAAAATATTATTCTAAGTGAAAGAAGCCAAATACAAAAGCCACATCTTGTACGATTCTATTACTATGAAATGTCCAGAACAGATAGAAAGTAGCTTCGTGGTTAATGGAGGTTGGAGGAGGATAGGTACAGGGTTTCTTTTAGGGCTGATGAAAATGTTTTGGAATCAGGAAGCGGTGATGGCTGCACAACAATGTGAATGTACTAAAAATCACTGGCTTATACACTTTCAAATAGTGAATTTTATGTTACGTAAATTATATCGCAACAAACAAGTATGAGGAAATTGATTATGCAAATAACATCAATTAGATCCATACATCAAAATAAATCCTAGATGAACTACATCTACATTAACTATACATGAATACTGAACTGCTTTAAGGATTCTGAAGTTTTTATGTGTAAAAGTAAAAGGTGAAGACAAAGAAAAATATCGGCAGATTTTACTACATGAAAATGAAAACCTTTTTATGCCAAAGCATATCATAAAATCGAAAAGTAATAATTTGGAATATTTTTCCGTAAACATGGCAGGAATAAGATTGATAGTGTTAATGTTTTAATATATCAATAACAATCATAAGAAAAGTTCTGACTCCAGCAGACAAATGGACATAGGCAATTCATAAAGGAAAAAGTAAAAGGAACCAATAGCATGTGAAAAGTGAAAGGTGAAATTTAAACTCTGAGGTACTCATTTCATCTGCCACGTTAACAGCACTTCCGTCTCACAGATGATTTTTCTCATCTCCATCATTAGAAACCAAACATGAGTCAAATTTACAAATAAGTTATGAAATAGGAGGTACGTGTATGTGGATGCCATGTGGGTATTTTTAAATTAAATAAAATTTTAAATTTATGTTTTAATTCCAATGTGCATGATTCCTACCTCTTAGATTTAACTATTAAAATATAACTTGATGGAAGCTTGAGTTTTACTTTTTAAAGCCTTAATGTATTTTTCATAAAATTTAATATATATTAACCAGGGTTTAACATAATTTAATTGATTATAATAATACATATTTTCATAAAAACAGCAGAAAATATCACCTATAAGAAATGCAAACTTGACAGCGCTCTCGATATCATTAGGGTTCCTATTTTTTTCTTTCTCGCTGTTGGCGGTAGACTAACCACGCTAGATATATTTTTAACAGAGACAACAAAGATGCATTTCAACAAAAGTCTCCCTTCCCCAGCCATCTTCAGGCTCAGTGGAATGGAGGAGTGATGCCGGATGGAATGAGTAATGGAGAATTAGAAACTAATAAAGATGAACGGCACTGCTCCCTCCCCACTCTCCTCTCTCTGTTAGAGTCACCACCGTTCATGTTCATTGTGACTCAGCAAGTTCACCTTGGACTCGAAAATTTGGGGATAGTTCTACACTGTCTTAAAAGTGACTCAGGAAAATAGAATTCTTTTCATTACATAGGGGACATTAAATTACACATAAACATTTTATTGCTCGGTTTGAACCTGTTATCATGAAGGGCCTATGTTTTCATTGTAAAAGCAGCTAATCTCTGCTAGAAACAAAATTCCAGAACGCGGCCTGACCTACCTAATTCTGAGAAAGTGGTTCTAAGAAGATGTGAACATCGCAGGTGTGGACGCCAACACAAAGTTTGGGAAAAGCAAGAAGTGGCATTTTGTCTATTCCTAGTCCTTGTTGTCTAGCTAAGGCTGTGTCCAAATAATAAGGCTGTTCTATCAGAAAACTACAGTAATTAGTTGCAATTTCTCAATGTCTCTGGACTGCTTCTGAAAACTAATTACTAGGAACCAGAGAGGGTAAGAGAATACACACCCCATGGATATGTAGTTAACACATATACCTCTCACAGGCTCTGGTGGGACAGGCTACTTAATTTCCCCAAAGAGGATGCACTGGGTTTTCCCCTCCCCATCTTTTAAGTTTTTTTTTGTAACGGCTTCGGCTTTTTCGTTAATTTAGGTTAAATGGTTTGGTTGTCATGGAAACCAGTATTCCTCTCAGGCTGATTGTGTCAAAGGCATCATTAATCTGTTTTCTCGCCTGCCTCTTTCTCATCCATCTAATTGTAGTCTCCCTTACCCGCCTTTGGATGACATCATTTTGGACATTTTTAGGACACCATATGTGAGACTTAGCACAATTTATTTTCTATTCAAATTCCATATCACTGTGTTAATTGTCATATTCCCACCCCAATGGAGGAAGATGATAGCTCCCCTATATGGGGGCGTAACATCTCCAAAGGTCAGGTGGAAAGTCACTTAATACATCTCAGGTGCCATTTCACATCCCAAATAAAGGAAGCTTTCAATGCCTGCCTCACCCTCTTTCTCATCTCCTTGGTTCTCCTTTTAGGATATTAAATAACTGTTTTTGCTGTTGTTTTGGAACTCTGATCGTCGAAAGAGTAATAAAGAACCTGACTGATGGATTAGGGAGGAGAGGGGATGATTCGGGTAACAGTACGACCACCATCCTACCAAGCTGGCCCTGAACCTGGTGAGAGAATATGAAGCCCAGTATATTATCTGTTCCTTTCAGAAAATGCACTTGTACAAAATGCTGCATGCTTTGTGTCCTTTTGCCTTGATGCCCATTGTGACATAAACCTGACCGAGGCAAATACAACGTGCCCGTGGTTATTTGTCCCTTTCATCTTTGATCCATGGAAAGATTCTCAACTGATTTGTTCTTTTCTATGGTGGCCAGTGGGCACTTTTCCCTGCACACCTCCATCTCTACACAAGGATTCGGGTTTCCTACCATTATTATCATAGGTATATGAGCATGGAGGCTCGCGGTGCGGCACAGGTCAGTGGGGTATGGCACAGGTCATTAGGGTACAGCACATGACCTATCTACTCTGCTTTCTGGTCCTCTCAATGGAAGAATTCCAAGCACTATTGGCTTTACCACCTTCCTCTTGAAAAAGCCAAATCTCATCTCTTCCCTATTTTGCTACCATTTTTATGGGGTGATGCTGAAAAGCTGGCAAATATTTATTTACGTTTTATGTGCAGTCACATTATTTACAGAAAAATCACATGTTAGGATCAGTTTTTCCTTCTTATTTCATAACAGCAGACAAAAATTACATTCCTAACATTTTTTGTGTGTGTGATAATTGTTTGATTCCAAAGGTTCACATCCTTCTTGCATTTTATTTCTTAGGTAGCATTCATTGTTTTTCCTCTATTACCTCCCATTTTTCATTAAGACATTTATTATAGTGTGCATATCATTTAATTATAATTAATTTGAAATATGTCTCTTCAAAACATGAGTTATTTTAATCACATTTCTTATCTTTATGCCCAGCAGAGTGCCTGACACATGTTATTTAGTCAAATTATTTGTTGGTTAAATAAATGTTGACTTAAGACCAAAACAATTTTGATTTATTGCTATATCAGTTTACAATAGAAAAAAAATGCTCATTGATGTTGATTGTCAACAATAGTGGTAGAGCTGATTAGATTTAATGTGTTAAACCTAAGAAGTATTTCTATTTTAGGCCAAAGGCATGAGGCAATGTGTAAGAAAACTATACAAAGTTTAGTTCTTGGTTCTTTTGGACTGCTGTAACAGAATGTCATAGACTGAGTGGCTTATAAACAACAGATATTCATTTCTCTTAGTTCTGGAAGCTGGGAAGCCAAAGATCAAGGTGCTGGCAAACTCTATGTATAGTGCGGGCCCACTTCCTGGTTCAAGATCTTTTTTTTTTTTTTTTTTTTTTTTTTTTTGCTGTGTCCTCACATGAGGGAAGAGGCAAGGGAGCTCTCAGGGGTCTATTTTATAAGAGCACTAATCTCATGTCGTAAGCACCTTTCAAATGTCCCACCTCCAAATGCCATCACATTGGGGGTAGGTTTCAACATATGAATTTTGGAGGGAAGCAAGCATTTTGCCTATAGCAGTGGCTAATATTTTTGCTTGGCAATTTCAAGTTAAACAGATTTAGTGACACCGGATCTGATATGGAACGTGAAAGAGGACCTAGAGTGACTCTTAAGTATCTGACTAGGTTCGGGGGGAAGTTGGCAATATAGGGGAGAGCGAGTTGGGAAAGGTGGGACAGGGAAGATGGACGTGTGGGCTTGAATGTGTTCAGTTTGACTCTAAACAAGCGCCAGCACAGAAAGAATTGTGCTTTTTCGAGTAATTTCTTATTATTTCTGTGACTTTTTTTAAAATTAAAGAACAGGTAGGCCCATCGAGGGGCAGGAACCAAGGGCAGTCATCTCTGTCCTCTTCCCTCACATGGATTTCCTTTCTTCATGCTTTGTGGCCTCTCTTGGACATTGATTTATCCTTCTCTCTCTTGGTCAGCTTTGTCTGTGTCTTCACAAACCCTGATTCCTCAGAACTTTATTGTGTCCAGGGCCCATTCTGATTACCTCATGGGTACTTCTATCTTCAACTATCCAGATAAATGACATTATTTTTTATTGCCCAGTTCCGGGTTTCTCAGGAGAGAATGCTTATCGTCCATTTCGTTTTCAAAGTCATGGTGTGGGGGATATGAGCAGGGCTGCCTGGCTGCCGCCCATCAGATGTGTGAGTGAGGAGAACTGAGGGCAGACATGGAAAACAAATCTTACCAAACACATCACTTGGAGACATGCTACACCCTTTTCAATCAAAATGATTGATATTTCCTTAGCTGCTTCCCTTGTAGAAACAAAAATTTATATCATGATAGTTCTTTTCTCGTAATTTTTAATGTAGTGAGAAATATAAACTTTGAGTGGAGGTGGTTAAAACATACTATTTCTGGGGTTCTTTCCAGAACTCATGTTATTTGTTTATGTTGTCACCAAATATTTATTTACAAAACCGGGCCTTATTTTCGGCCTTCCAGCGGTGCGGTAGGTTTTAGCAGCCACTAGGTGTCACTATTGCAGGTAGCATCCCCAATTTCTCGGCTTGCATCTGATACTGTCAGTGCAAATATTTTAGTAACAGTTCACAGGCTCCCAAAAAGTCATCTAGACTGTCCTCCTGACAGGAAGCCACAGTGAACAGGTGAGATGGTGATTTACTCTTAATGATTTTCAGATAAAGAGCAATGTTTATAAAACACCCATCTCTGGGGACAATTTGCAGGACAGTCACCAAAACAAGCTTTCCTCCAAGGGCTTTAAACTCTGAACATCTACAGTGTGAGGTTCTAAAACCAAATAGACGTGGTCTCTGCCCAGCACTCAACATCATTTTAGTAAATAGTATATCGTTCATTCAAAACAGCAGACTCCCTCACAGTGAGAAACATTAAGAATACATCATCACACTGATGGCGAAGATTTGCTTTGTATTCAGATGACTTCCCTTGATTCAGGGGCCAAGGTGAAGAGGCTGAGGGCCTAGGGAAGGGCTACACTTCCGGCCACTCTCAGCGGCTCCTGCAGGAATGCCACCTCTCTGACAGCTTAAACTGAACCCAACACTGCATTATTATGCTCACCATGCATTCCTTTCTATGTTGTCTTTTCATTTTTCGCTTTTCTCCCTCTTCTCCTAGATCTTCTTTCTCTTTCCCCCTTGCTTCAATTATCCTTTCACCTTTGTTACTGTTCCTAGTGAGTCGGAAGGCATCTTAGTTCCATCAGTAGCAAATGGTGCTCAAGAAGTTATGATTCTGGGACCTGGTTTTTTTGTTGTTGTTGTTGTTGTTTTGTTGTTGTTTTTTTTTGCCTCTTTTTCTCCTAATATTCTAAACCACAAACAGAAGAGTCCTAGCTCCTAAAAATGGACAGCCAGTTAGGAAAGTGAAACCTAAAGAATCCATTGGAGACAAAGATGGAGAGGCACCACGGACCTGGGCCAGCGTTTTCCAAAGTGGGTTCAGTAAACTAATATTTCTCAAGATGTTTTATGATAAAGAAGTTTCATGCACAAGTGAATTTGAGAAATGTCTCAGCCCATAGGCTCTTCGGGAAGGTTTGCAGGGCTCATAGGCCAGTAGAGATTCCGGTATGTATTCCAACAAACAAACTAGTTTAACTTTTCGTAGCCTAGCATTACCCACTGTAATTTGACAACAGAACCCATTTTAGGCGAAGAGCTGGTTGTACACCTCACCTACTAGTGACCTGTAGAACTGTGTTCTGTAGAATATACTTTGGGGATTGCTCCATTGCAGGAAGTTTTATAAATCCACTCTTAGCAAGAAAGTAAACACTTCCTTTTCTAGAACAGGTTCAGGCCTTGGTTTTTGAATTCTGGATGTCATATTTAAAGCATGTAGAATTATACGTAGGGGATATAACTTTTCTATTATGTCATTTGAGTTACTAAAAATAAACACTGAATTACAAAGTTGCAAGACTTTCTTCTCTTTAGAGAGCTTTTCCATTGCTTAAAATAGGCATAACTTTAGATCATTTAGTTTAAAAAAAATTTATTGAGTGGACACTCTATGCCCAGTACTATCTCAAGGATACAAAGGTAAATAATAGTTCTTGTTCACAAGGACTTCTTGAGGTAAATCTTATAGTTTTATACTATTTAACTTTTAAACTCTGTTACTTCTGATATTTAGTAGATGAGATGTTACTTATGATATGCTTACCACTGTGCTCAGAAAGGATAAGCCTTAAATAAATAACGGTAGGCATTATTAGCTATTGCGTTAAATTCTTTGAGTTGAAGAGAACATTATAAAAAATTTAGACCCTTCAAACTTCTTTCCCTTGTCATTTAAGAAAACTAAGTACAAACCTCAAATAGGTGGCTTCCAGTCTTGTGGTTCAGGTTTACTTTAAAATGTGCAATTTTGTGCCCTCGTGATGTAGAAGCACTCCACCCCCACCTTCCCTAAACTCAGGAAACATACCCGCTTTGGGGGAGAATCACTTCGTCGGCCAGGCATCAAGACTAAGAGGTGGTCTAGTTTCATTGGAGGGGATGTGGGCAGTGGAACGACCCAAGCAGATTGCGGCCTCTCCCTCCCTCTCTGACGCGGGCCTGCCACCCCGCCAATGTAATCGGAGCTATTTCCTCAGAGTCTGCTTGAGTCCAGTGTCCAAGTTACACCATTTCACAAGTATGCTACCTTTTCGCATTCACAACGAATATGCGATTCCCCTCACTGGGACTTCTACGAGACATTAAAAATAATTTCACCCCTTTGGCTCTCTCATGGCTGTGCCCTCGAGTCTCCGGTGCAGTGTGTGTGGGAGTGAGGACACTCAGACTGTCTCTAGGGATTTGTACCAAGGCTCCCTCACTGGACACTCTCATAATTAATCACAGCACACACCTGGCAGCTATATGGCTCAGGCTTCCTGGTCTTTCCGGGAGGTAGCCTTTCATATTAGCCTTGTTGGAACAAAAGACCATCCTATTTCCTCAATACTATTAGGTCTAAAGTCAGAGAAAGCCTGATAAATGCTTATTGAAATGACCTGCTCATGTCACCGCTTGAAATATTGTAACTCTCTAGAAATGATCTCTTTTTAAAGAAGTTTTTGTAGGATGTTGGCAACTTCTTTGTAGATAGTTTTGTGATTCTAAAAAGGCATATCCCCACTTGGAACAAAAGCCAACTTCGATATTAGTAAAAGTTTAGCTCATGCACAGGATGAACAAATTCTAAATAGAATTTAAGAAAAATCCTTTTCAAAGCTTCTCCTTGATTTAAGGACCTTATAAATATGACCCATGGAAGATAGCACGTAGGATTATGGGATTTATTTTGTGTGTTTGCCATGAGGATAAAATAGAGTTTTGGAATTATTGAGGCCAGATGCAAAGGGAAATTAAATAAGCTCTGTGGATGAAAAGAAATTTTTTAAAAGTGCCCTACAAGACATATCAGGTAATAAAGCACCAGGGCCATATGGATACACAGCTGTATTGTACAGAACATTCAGTCATAAATTACTTCCAATTTTAGAAGTGGTTTATAAACATGCTTCAGGAACTAGGGAAACTTCTCCCTGTTCCAATTTCACTGGCAAGGAAGAGAAATGTATAGGCTAGACACTTATTTTATTCCTTAACTCTAATTCCAGAACCATGGCCGTTAGATTTATAAAGCTGTTAAGCGGTATATTTGCCTCCATCAAGTGGATTTATTGCACGGAAAGTTCCTGGAAAATAATATTGACTACCTCGTTGATATTACTACTAGACAATTGAAAAATAGGTAAGGATAAGGCTTTTACTTAGCGAATTGAAGAGCAGAAAAAGAATATTCACTTCAAAGGAATAGTCATAGAGGGTTTTGTAGTAATTACAAGACTAGCCTGAAGCCAAGCAGAGTAAATATGACATTCTCATCTTCTAGAAATATTGCTTTGAAATAATCATGATATATTAAGCTATTTAGTATCACACATGTTTCTTAAGTGTGGTTTGAAATTGCAAAAATCTAGAAAAAACCTTTATGTCCAACACCAACTTTAGTAAATTATAGTAGGTTCATCCAATGGCTATTATATACAGTTATTGCAAATGATACGGAGTATTTAACACCAGAAAAATGGCCATCATATTTTAAGTGATAAAAATGGGTTCCCAAGCAGCCTCTATGTTACGGCTTGCTTTTTCTAAAGTAATAGGGAGGGAAATGTGTGTTTGTGCATCTGTAGTGTCCACCAGGGGATCTTGTTAGAGCCAATTAAACACTGAAACTCAAGCCTATCAGAGGAGTATTTCACTAGTGCCCTCCGGGTACATCCATGGTGTCACAAATGGTAAGATTTCATTATTTTTTATGACCGAGTTATATTACATTGTATATATGTATCACATCTTTATCCAATCTTCTATTGCTGGGCACTGAAATTACTTCCATATCTTGGCTATTGCAAATAATGCTGCAATGAACATTGGGGCGCATATATCTATCTTTTTGAATTAGTGATTGTTGCCGGAAGGGAGGGGTTTGAGGGCTGGGTGGAAAAGGTGAAGGGATTAAGGAGAACAAATTGGTAGTTACAAAATAGTCACAAGGACACAAACTATAGCATAGAGAATATAGTCAATAACATTGCAATAACTATGTACGGTGCCAGGTGGTTAACTAGACTTATTGGGGGGATCGCTTCATAAATTATATCAATGTTGAACCACTATGCTGTACACTTGAAACTAATATAGAGTCATATTTAATGTCAACTGTAATTGAAAAAAATAAAATCTAAAAAAAAAAAAAATTCTCGGAGGATGCCTTTGGCTCCAGCTGCTGTGGAAGGCGTCAGGCAGGAACCGCAGCTCTCCTCAGGGCTGCGTCAGGCGCTGCTGTCCAGTGGGGGTCCTCGCATCAGCACAGCTCTGGTGCACGGACAAGAGAAACACACCGGGCAGGGAAGAGCTGTGTGATTTGAAGCTTCATCTCTCAGTAGCTAAATATTTCCTGTAAAAACTTGATAGGCTTTCGAGGTCTCCAAGGGACATTCCAATGACAGGAGTCACCACACTCAGGAAAACCACAGCTACATTGTGTGAGCAGGTCTTGCAGAGTTCATTTAGTCTCTCCCAACCACGGGACTTCTTTATCACTTGTCAGTGTTGCTTAGTGCGATAGGCTGAATTCACACGCTGAAACTGTAGCCCCCCAAGGTGATAGTAGTATTAGGAGATGGGGCCTTTGGATGGTGATTAGGTCATGAAGGTAGAACCCTCATGCATGGAATGAGTGCCCTTATAAAAGAAGGACAAGGAAGTTCCCTTGCCCCTTCTCCCATACAAGGTTGTAACAAAAAGATGGTAATTTCGGAGGTGAGACCTCATCAGATATCAAATCTGTCAGTGCTTTGATCTTGGATTTCCTAGCCCTAAGAACTGTGAGAAATAAATTTCTATCTATAAGCTGCCCATTCTGTGGAATCTATGTTATAGCAGCCCAAATGCAGTAAGACACTGTTATAGTTAACATCCCACCTGTTGAGCAATCAGGTGGTCAACTTAAGTCAATGAGCCATTCTGACCGTAACAATCCAGCTGCTATTTACTTCCTGTGGCAGTGCAATCAAGAGGCAAAGGAGAGGCACCTGGTCCCCAGGATTGTTTTTATTCCATGGAGTCAGACTCCTCACCATTGTTATCAGGTTCCAGAAGATACTTAAGGGCCCATTTTCATAGAGAAGGGCTTTTAACCCTTTACCTGTAGCGTTTGTTATATTAACCTTTATTTTCTCTTTCTGGTTGTCCTTCTGTCCCTGTGGACTTAAGTTACTTTCTTGTGTCATTTCCTTTTTATTTGTTCAGTGACCTGGCTGGAAGTCCTTCTCAACCTACCAGGGCAAAGCCTCTGATGTTGCACCACCTCAAGGTGTGCAGCCATGGGAATGCCTGGAGTCACCCCGGGTGAGAGTGGCTTAGCAGAGTTTGCTTTCATTGTTCTATGAGGCTGTCCGCCCCTAATAAGTGCTGTCACTCCCATCTATGAGGAGCCACTACTTTCCCCTAGTTGCTCTATTGTTTCTAACAGTGTGCTGAGATATAAATTGTTTTATAGTTTGTTTGTTTGTTTTTCTGATTAAATTTGGGGCCTATTGCATGAGTAAAAGTTTTTGAGGCCTGTCTTTGAGGTTTGTTTTGACCCCAGGAAGGTTGTCCTAAACTGTCATTTCCCATAGTTCCCTATTACACTTTTCCTAGTCCACAACTTAACTCATTACTTATAAGCTACTAGCCTCCTTAATTGCTTACTACCAAGATCTCTGCTGTTTTCAGCAGTGCCCTTAGGATTAAACTTCCCCACACCTGTTAGAAGTAAAATCATTTCTTTAGGGACGGAGTCAAAGCTCTCTGTTCTTATGGCTTGTCACTCCTGCTCTAGAGCTTGGGTCAGGAACATCGGTCAGCTTCTCTCAGAATGACACCCTTGCTTGATCAACAGTGTGCCAGTGGGGGTATTCCTTGGGTCTTCTCAGCTTGCCTCTCCGGGCATGATATCCCTGCCCACAAGTAAGTTGGGATAAAGGAGATTTGGGGTCCAGTATTAGCTTGTGGTGACTGGGATAGAGCTTCTGCCCTATGAGTTGGGGGTGATGGAAGATAGCCCTGGACCTCTCATTTGTGCTTGCCTAGGATAGAGCTTCTGCAACCTAAAGCTGAGAGGTTGGGGATGAAAAATGATGGTGGCCCGGTGTTCCTGGGGAGATGCCATAGCCCTAGACTGAGGGCTGGGGTAGTGGAAGCCCTGTGTTCTTGGCTGCTCAGCCTGAATCAGTGTTAGCATCATGCTGAAGTGAGGGTAAGGGGAAATGCCACCATTTTTGGTTGTTCTTACTAAGATTTAGTAGATTTTCTTGAATAATTTTTCTCTAAGTGCTTTAAGGGTCGTATGCCCTTAGGAGAATTTCTAGAGACTTAGTAAGAATTATTTTAAAAACAATTTTCTTAGTTGTGGTTGTTTTGCGGGGAGAAGTTTTGAGGATCTCCCACGTGGCCATTCTAGCAATCTAATCGTTTTCTTTTTTATAATTCATGTGTTTCAAAAACCATTAGTCTGTAGTCATTTCGTTAAAACCATGCATTGATTAAAAAAAATGGAAAGATATAATAACCTATTAATGGTAATCTCTGGATTAGGAATTATGTTGATTTCAATATTTTTTGCTTCCTTGTATTTTTTGCCTCAAATATTTTTTAGAAATGATTTTAAAGATTTTAATAAAAAAACAAAAAAACAAATAATTTTTCTTTTGGTGGTTTGGAAGGAGAGAGAGCACCAGGCCTGTATTCCATCCTCTTTTACTGGGAGACTCACTGGAAAGAAAGGTGACATGGTCAAATCTTATAAACATATTAGTGACAGACCTCTTACCGCACACACTAATGGCCTTAATTGTGGAATGTCTTTAGCATGGTAGATTTGATCATGGCATACAGACCAGGAATCTGTGGATTTATGGGCATGGCTCCCTGGAAAAAGTCAGATAAGCTATTGTTAGGGGAAGTCATTGAAAGGACATGACCACCAGTTGACCCGGAAGTTGGATCCGGACAGTTAGCCTCCTGACCCTTTTGCCTGTCCTTGGAATGTACTTTTGGCCCACCACTCCTATAGCTGAAGCCTTTTCAAAGACATGGCATGAGAAAGTGAGGTGTTGCTGAGACCATCTGGATTGTATATGTGACTCAGGTAAGGCCTCTGTATAAACTTCTAAGATTCCGGCAGGCAAGTGTGGAGATTTACTTATCTTGTGGCCTCTGGAAACAAGTCCCGTATGTTTCCTTGCTTATTAAACTTACCACCTACCAATCTGGGGTGGTCTGCTTCTTTCTTTCATCTCTTCCTGTTCTCTGTGTCTGGGGACCTATTTGTGAACCAATAGCTATGTAAGTATGGGAAATAAAAAAGAGATGTTTTATGATAGAAATAGTTTTCTTTTGTGAAAATGGTTATTGCGTATATTAAATATTGCCAAAGGACACAAGAAAGGACCTGGACAGCTGGGTTGGAGGTCTGGAGCTCTCCCTGCCTGTTCTATGAAGCCTAATACAGGGTGAGATCTCTGATTCTGGTGAGTCTGGTTTTAGAATCCAACCCTTGTTTGAATTGTTTCAGTGTCAAAGTAATAAAAAAGCTACTTTCATAGGAGCCCTTGTGAGCTTAAACACTTTACTGTAATAGTGTTAGAAATCATGGAACTCTTTCCAGGTGAACAAGCACTTAAATTCAGGAGATGCAGAGAGATGGAATTTGTGTGTACTCACTGCCAGCACTGCTATTTATAACATAAATTTCTTAAACAATTGGGCAATGCAGGTTTAAGTTTTTTTTTACTGAAAACCAGTTTGTCCTAAATCAGTTTCGTAATTTACTGACTGACATAGTTTTTTGGGAATTGATTTTTAGCGAATTGGATTGCTTCCAGGCAATACAACTAAAAAATAAAAATGTTTACTCCAGTTCCTCTGGCATTTCCATGATGCCTAAGTATAAAGAGAATCACTGAGAGTTGTGGGATGTGAATACCCTTTTCCTCAACTATGAGAAGTTTCATATTTTGGTCTGTCATATGCCTTTTTTCCCCCGTGTAAAGTTTTTTTTTTTTAATGTTAAACTTATACATCCATTGAAGAAATTTAGAAAAATAAAGAAAATATTAAAAATAGGAAACCAACCCGTTTTTATACATTTTTAATACATTTTCCTCCAATCTTTTCTTTCAATGCATAGTTTTTCTCACGTTTGTAAATTATGAATTTTTACATGTATATAATTTTTACACATATTTCAAACTTACATGTATGAACATTTAAACATTTTAATATCCCAGACTTCATCTTAAGTAGAATATTCACTTAAGCATATTTTAAAAAGTCAGACTAGATATATGCCTGAATTGCCCAAATATTCAAACAGGCAGAGTCATCAGAAACTCTCCAAATTGCTTTTAAAAAATTTTTTCACAGCTTATACTGGCCCTGGGAGCATAACAAAAGGCACAGAGGAGAAAAAAAAGTCCCGCTTAGTTAGGGCAGCACTTTAATGAGATACAGGAAAGGAAATAGACTAAGTGGCTTTTGCCCTCAGGTGTATTTACCCATCACTGGGTAAACTGTGTAATTTCCATCAGTGTTTCCATGTGTGATGAAGGACCACGGTATCACTATGACCCTTTCAGGTAGAATAGCTAGCAGCTATTGAAAGGCATTATGCCATGTTTCAGCTGCTTTCCATTTTATGTAAGACATTATTACTCTTACCTGTAGAATTTTTCTGTGTGAAAGAGTTGACAGTCACCAGTTTACAAATGCATCGTGCTCAAAAGGATTTTTTGGTTAATTCAGTTTGGACTGGAACACATTTCCCCACATAAATGATATTACCACAATGGTTCAACTGACAGTAAGATACGTAAGAGAAAGTTTTAACGGTATTAATAGGTTTTGTCTCTGTCATAATGCGCCCTATGATCTATATGGAATCTTAAAGTTCAATAACATATCACAATTAATTGCAGACAGCAATTCCAGTCTTTAAATGCAAGTCTTTTCTTATGCTTCGCTGTCTACACCCCAGCATAAAAGTAGAGAAGATTCATAATATCAGCTAACATTTATTGTAGGTGTGTTATATTTTAGTCATTGTGCTATTTTATCATTTATTTTATCATTTAATTCTGTGTATTTTATCATTTAGTTCCCACTACTTTCCCCATTTTATACATGAGCAAACTGAGACTTGTCTAGAGAAATAGAGGTATTGAAAGGTGGAACCCGGCCTGGGGTCCCCAAACTCTGCTCCTGCCTGCCCGCTGTGGCAGCTGTGCTACAAAAGGACACTCTACTGTTGGGA
Organism: Eonycteris spelaea; assembly: GCA_003508835.1. NCBI lineage: Eukaryota > Metazoa > Chordata > Mammalia > Chiroptera > Pteropodidae > Eonycteris > Eonycteris spelaea. Next base: position 2,766,016 of record PUFA01000185.1, on the reverse strand, counting down.
GCAATCAATGTACGTTGGCCAAATAGTGTTTCCCAGTGAAAATCTCCTTACCTACTTCCCCTCCACCCTCAGCTAGCTCAGTTATCCCTATTTGGGCTCTCACAGCCTTGAATTTAAAAGTACTTATCACTTGTCTATTAGCATTCGTGTAGTTATTTAATCATCTCTTGCTCTGTTAGACCGTAAGTACCACAAGGGAAGGAATCATATCTGTCTTTTACCTTTGTTCCCCCAATGTTAATGCCAGGAACATAGTTGGGGCACAGTTAATATATTTGGAACACATGAATGAAGTAGAAACGTGGGCAGGTTGCTTTATGGGAGCAGTGCTACATGTGTGGGCAGAATCCGGCTTCAAAGTCTAAGGGGCAAAGTTGGGCTCCAATATAGGCAGATCTTGAGGTAGCAAAGGTGCTGTAGCTCTTAGTGCTGGGTAGAGGATGGTGGTCCGTGATGGTGTTAGGACCACTATTTTACCTGTCAGATCGTTATGTCCATCTTTAATCTGAATAGCTTTCTTTGAGACAATTTCCAAAGAGTTAAGAGGTTTACCATCTGTGCAGTGATTTCTAATAGAACTGTTTCCCTAATCCGTTGGTCTTAATTTTTTTGTTTATTTATTTATATATTTTTGCCAGCTTTAATGGGGGTGTAACTGACAGATAACACTGTGTAATTTTAAGTTGTGCAATGTGATGATTTGATAGACCTTACATATATATATTATGAAGTGATAAACACAGTATTCTTAATCGAGGGTTATTTGCTGGACCTTGATAAATCTTTAGCGATTCCTTTTTCTTTTTGGGAAAAAGTCCTACTGCAGCAACCTGGGGTTCTCAGTATCTAATCTCATTTCCTACAATTTCCCAGGGCAAGCACTCTCTCAGGGTCAGTCCCATCTCTTGTCTGGACCCGGTTCTCACTTTGCTGTCTGTTTCCAAACAACTTCCCTTCACATACTCCGCTCACTCCTTTGTTAAACCCTAATGACCCTTAAGGCCGGTAAGTACCTGCTTCACATAAAGCTGTCCAGCCTGACCCCTTCCATACCACAGCTGTATCCTGCCAAGTCAGTGCCATGACCTCTTTTTGCCTTCTTTTGGCATAGCAGACTCATCCCATCACAGGATTATCAACTGCTTTTTAAAAATTCTTCCTCCATCGATTCTTCCCAGCTTGAAGCAGCCTGTAGTTCCGCGTGTTCTTCAGTAGGTGGCACCCGTCACAAACAGAATCCAGGCAATTTTGTTGCTTTGCTCAACAGGGCGGTATCCCTAATGAGAGGCACAGATGCCGGGAGCAGCTACCTCAGCTGATCTTGTCACTAATTAGAAACATTTGCTTCCTTGGAGTCAAAAAATGTTCCCACTACTATTCTGCCTTGTGATGGGAAACAATCTGAGTTGTTATTTAAGTGATTCCATTTTCCAGCCCTCACACGCTTAGATCAGAAGATATAAAAACAAAGCTCTTCTTTATTAATTTTTAAAAAAAATGCAGGAGAAATTATGATTCTGTTTTCAATGTTGGATGGAATTTTTCTTTTTGCAAAATAATGATGATGTTAAAATTTTGAACAGGGACCTTTATCATTAAAAGCAATGAGAAGGAGAGAATGTTTTTAAAAACACAGGGCAAACTGCTAAAAAAACAAAGGCATTATAAAACTGGGCATATTCATAATTCATTTTCTAAGAGACAGTGGGTTGCTTTAGGAAATAGAGAAGTTGTTACATAACACTGGTACATTTGGTACCTGGACTTTCCGGAACTAATGATCCAGGCATTGCACTTACTTAAGACCACTCGTTCTCTGAATTCATACCTTAACACTTTGTTGTCACTTAGTTGGGCATCTTAGAAAATAGATGCATTCCCTATTCTTGTTGTGTCCCTAAGAACTTTGGGGTTCACCAGTGTAAATTTTACTTCCTGTGGGAAGTTTTCTTTGGATCATCCAACTCCTAATGTTACTTTTCCCTTTAACTATCTTAATGCTGTATACAAAACAAATGTGGTATAAGGAAATGAATTTTAGTAAACAAATCGAAACGTGTACTTCTAAACATACATTGTGCTCTTCAAATATACCACTATGGAGAACCATGTATTTAATGATTTGGTGACTTAAAACATTTTAAAACTCCTTTTTGGGTCTTCTTTCAGAGCCTGTTGTCGTGGGCTAAGGACTGTTCTGAGGTCATTCTGTGGATTCTCTGTTCTTAGCCTTAGATATGCACACGTCTTGCATTCATGTACTGTTCAGATGGTATTTATCTCTTGAGCTTTGTATTTCTCTAGAAGTAACACATGCACTAATAGCTCCTTCTCTAATCATTCAGGACTAGGTCTCTAGTATTCTCTTATTTATACCTTCGATGTAGAAAACTTTACTCCTTGAAGTGTTGGTGTCTGATATGAAAAAATGACTAATTCCTGTTGTCTCTGCACTACTTGTATGTGGAGTAGATGGTTCTTCAATTTCTGCTGGACTCACCTATCTCTGAGGTAAGACATCTTTAGGACTGGGAATGTTTTCTAATTTACATAATAATATAATATCTTGTCATCCCTGTGATCTCTCTGCATTCTTAATTTTATCATTTATATTGGCCTGTCACATTTTATTAGAGAGTGTTTTGATTCTAATTCATTTATTATATAGTTTTTAGGCTAAGCCCAGTCTTTTCACAATTTCCTATATCCTGTTATTTTAGTTATTTTAGTTACTCTTAACACCCTTATATTAATTAAACATCATCTATACCCATTGCATAAGGCAGATCAATTCAGTTAAATCAACTGTTTGAACATTGATCTTTAAGAACTGGTGTAACCTCACAGAAGTATTTCCTTTGCAAATACATTTGTTCACTTATTAACCAATAACTGGGTCAACAGATTCACTCATTCATTCATACAACCATCATTGATGGAACACATATTTAGTGTAGTCATCTATTTACTGCATTGGAGAAAACAAAAGGAAACAGGACACACAATCGGATTTATTCCCAGTGGAGCTTATTGTCTAGTAGGTTTCTACTTTGTAAGGGAATCAAAATTAAAATACTGTCCAGAGGATACCTGCTATGTGTCAGTTGATTTCACTGATGGAAGCTTACTTAATCCTCACAACAGCTTTCGGGTTGGCATAACTAGAGTAATTTCTATTCTATTTCAATTGCAAAGATGAGGGAGTGGAATTTGAACCCATAGGTGCAGACTACCTGGCCATCCCAATGTAAATATGACTATTTTGGCCCCAAAGTTTGGTCATCTCCACCAAGATTGTTCTTTTTAGTAATAATCCTGCCATTCTTTTAGCTTAGACTTTATGATAACAAAAATGTAAAGTGAGAATAGTAGAAATAGCAAGTCCTTACATAGCACTTATTCTGTCCCAAGCACTGCTCTAAGTGCTATATATTTAGTTACTCATTTGATCTTCATAAAATCCCATGAAAGATAGATCATTCTCATTTTATAGACAAGAAAACAGAAGCACAGAGGGGTTTAGTAGGTGGCTGAGCTAAGATTTGAACCCAGGTAGACTGAGTGCCACGGTGTGAATCACAGTGCCTTTACTGACATTAAAGAATTGAACTCATACAATGCAACTAACCACATAATAGTGACCTCATTCCACATACTTAACCAGATACAAGATAAGCAGTTTACATCCGTGTGTCCATATACACGTGCGTACCCACAGAGCAGCTGCACATGGCCTACACACTTTGGCAGGGTTACTCTGCATGTTCATCAACACCTCTGCATAGGTGACAGGGTAGAAGTGACTGAAATGGCTTCTCAGGACCACGGATGGCAGTATCAAAGTCTCTGGGACTCTTCATAGTGAACAGGTCTTGATAATGCCTATTGCAAAATGCCTCCTTGGTTTTAGGTAAAAATATCCTTTAGAAGTCTACAATTTCATTTAACATTACCTCCATCTGTATCTATAAGCTTATTTTTTAAATTTTTTAATTTTATATTTTTTTCTAGTTAAGATTTGCTGGAAACTTAATGTGAGCCCAACATGCTGGGTTTGCCATTTAATTCTTTAACCTCACTGTCTCAAAGGCAAATTTGAACATAATTTGATTTTTTAAAAAAATAACTGAATTATTTTGAAAAAGTTGTTTTTTTTTTTTTAAGTAAAAGTTTATTTTATGGACTATTAATGGCAGCCCTTTAAGCCTGGTGGGGCTGTTTCAACAATGAAAATATATTTATGATGATGTAGCTTTATAAGCAATAATATATGCAACCTTAGCACTAAGAAGTCTCTAATTCAGCAAAATCTTTTAAAATTAGAGCAATTTTCTGGTATGGTTAATTGCTTTTTAGTCAGCTTTGTCATGATCATATTTGTTGTTCCAAATCATGTTATAGACGAGAGTATTCTGCGCGTCTTGCTCAGCTCACACAGTGCGATTTACACTTCATTGTTCTGGTTAAGAGGAAAGTGGATGGGCAATGAAAAAGCTGTGCACCACCAGGTAAAGAAGGGAGAGAGAGAAAAACAGTAAATGCTGAGTGAATGAAGCCAGAAGACAATGGTTAAAAAAAAAAAAATCTCCAAAGAGCACACCATAGAGTGTGCGTGGGGTGGTGGTGATATTTGAATGGTTAAAACAAAGTCAGTTCGTATTAGCATCTGGATCTCTTTCCTTGAACCTGCCCCTTGGTTCTGGCCAGTGCAGATTTCTATCTATGACATACCTGAAGGGCGCTGAACCTCAGGACCTGCTCAGGGCGATTGTACCTACACTGTGGAAGAGAACCACGGATACAGTTTTCCATGGTAAAAACTCAACGTGCAAAAAACTGAAAACTATATAGTCTTATTACTTTCTGATTTTCTCCCCACAAAGGGGTTGATGTACCTGGACAGCAGCCTCTCTTCTGTCCTGGCGGTGTCCCTTTGCTCTGGCTGCTCTTTTCTGCTGGTTCCACACTGTTCCAGGTGACCAAGGGACGTCACTCTCTTGTATCACAGCCCTTATCACCATTTGTGGGAAATTCTCTTTCTTTATATCTATACTCAAGCCCTTTTTCAGTTTTATGAGTTTTTACTGTAGCATTAATTATTGTATCAAAGTAATACCTGTACATAGGTAAATGTAATGAAATAGGACTGACGACATCAAGAAAAATAGCAGTCCTCTGTTCATCCCTCCCAGCCCATTTCAGCTCTCCCTGAAAGTGATCACATTAAACTCTTTTAGCTGTTTCTTTGAGTATTTATTATAGTCATGTCCAAATTTTTGATTAAATCAGTGCTCTGCATTTACGTTATTATGAGCCTGTAAGTTGCTCATTGTAGAATCAAGTAATATTTGACCCTTATTTTCCTTTCTTATATAACTTTTCAATCTTGATATGAATAATTGTCTTATTTTTTCATTTGCTTAGTTTATGTATACACTGATGATTTGTTTTACAAACGCTTCAACAGATTTGTCAAACATCTATCAATAATTTTTTTAAAGCACTTAAAAATTCTATAGGTTCCATTCCTTCTTCCTCCCTCCTGCTCCTCCCCCGCCCCGGAGAATTTGCTCGTGGGGCTGCAACACAGGAATCGCCGTGGGGCATCCCTGGTCTTGCTTGACCTGGTTCCTGGGTTCCTGCCTTTCCTACCCATTGATTTTCTAAGGCACAGCCTTGTTTGGGAATCATGATTTTTGAGTTTTTGAGCAGTCCGAAAATGTCTTTATTCTATATCCACTTTGGTTAATTAATAGCGTGACTTAATGTAAAATTCTGCCCCGTCCACCAGGATTTTGAAGCCCTTGTTTACTATCTTTGATAATGTATTTCCCTCCTCTCCTCCACCCCCCTCACTTTATTGAGGTATATGCTAAATTAAAGATATTTAAAATGCACAATGTGATGATTTGGTATTCGATACATTGTGTATGGATTCTCCCCATCCAGTTAATTAAGACTATCCATCACTTCACATATTTACTCCCGATGAGAAAGCTTTACTCTTATCAAGCTAATCTTGTTTGGTTAAGAAATCAGATACCATTCCAATTCTCATTTTATTGATAAGTAGATTGTTATTGTTGTTAAATCTGTGCAGTACTTTAGCATTTTCTGTTTATCTTCAGCATTCTAAAATTTCCTGGTACTGTGCCTTTATGTGGGTCCTTTATGATTCATTTTTATGTGCACATGTGTTTTTTTTTTTTTTTTTTAACACAAAGACCTGTGTCCTTCAGTTTTGGAAAATTCCTTTATTTTATTTCTTTAGCATTTTCTTCTCTTTTCTCTGTTCTCTCTGTCTGGAATTTCTGTTAATTGATCATGGGTCTCAATTTTAATTTTGGATTAGAATTAGGAATCAATCTTAATTTTTATCTTTATCCTACCAGCCTCGCATTTGTCATTTTATTCCTCCAACTCTTATAAAGAATTTTTAAAAATTTCAGCCAAGATATTTTTAATTTCAAAAATCTAATTATGATTACAAAATTTTAATTTTGACTTTTAATTTTTACTACTATATTTTGTGATTCTTGTTTCATGAATACAGTGTCTACCTTTAACCTTAGAATATTAAGAATAGTTTTACATTGATTTATAATCTCTTTCTGCATTTATTCAATCATTATCTGACAAATGATTTTTGAATATCTACTACGTGTCTGGCCTTATTTTGTGCTTAGAGATACAGACTGTAATCATTGTCTCTGCTCTCGTGGAATGTGTATCCAAGATTTATTTGGCCTGAGCCGTTTACTGAGAATGATGTGGAGATTTGGAGGACAGAAATTGAGAGTTCACTTTAGGACATTGTATTAGTTTCCTAATGCTGTTGTAACACTTTATGGCTCCAAACAACATAAATTTATTCTCTTACAGTTCTGGAGGTCACAAATCCCAAATCAGTTTTATTGGGCTGAAATCGAGATGTGAGCGGGGTTACATGTGTTCCCTCCAGAGGCTCTATGAGAGAATCTGTTTATTTGACTTCCCAGCTTCTCTAACTGTATTCCTTGCAATCTTTGGCTGGTGGCCCTTTCCTCCATCTTCACAGCCAACAGCCTTGCTTGTTACTTTAGTTATCATTAGTATGACTTGCCTTCTTCTTTTGTAGTCAAATCTCTTCTATTTCCCTCTTATAAGAATGTTTGTGATTATATTCAGAGCCAATTTGGATAAGGTAGGATAATCTCCCTATCTCAATATCCTTAACATCTGCAAAATTGCTTTTTCCATACAAAGTAACATTTACTAGTGCCAGGAATTGGGACCTGGATATCTCTGCAGGTCATTATTCAGCCTACTACAGGGGTTTTGGGTTGGAGATACCTCTAAGACATCCAAGTATAATGTCAAATGACAGCTGGTATGTGAGTCTGTTCAGGAAGAGGTCAGGGATAAAAAGACAGTTTTGGGAATCATCAGTTTATATGTAATATGTAAAGCCAGGGACTGAATGGGATCACCTAGCAAATGAGTATAGAGAGAGAATAAAGAATTACTAAGTACAGGGAAATTCTAAGTAAAGGTTGGAAAGATGAGAAAGTAGTAGATGAATGAACAGTGAGTGAGGTAGGAGAACCAAGAAAATAAAGTTGTCTCTAAGTACGTAGAGAAGGCAGAAGTGAGAAACTACAAAATTGATACTCAAGTTAGGAATTTGAGGTCATTAATGACCTAACAATGGTTTTGGTAGTGTGGTGTGGTTATACGTCTGACTTGAAATGGGCTGATAAGAATGGAGGAAATAGTTAACAATTATAGACAACCCTTTTTCTGAGAGTATAGCTATAAAAGAACAGAGAATGGAGCAGTAGTTAGAGGATGAGATAATGTCAAGAGATTTTTTTTAATATCAACTTTATTAAGGTATCATTTCCATATAATAAAATGTATCTATTATAAAATGCAAAGTTTGATGAGTTTTGACAAATGGATAACCTGGGTGACTACAATCCAGTTTACAATATTTCCCTTACGCCCTCAAATTCTTTCATAATCCTTTGTAGTCAATCTGCACTCCCATTCCCATGCCGGGCAACTACTGATTTTCTTTGTCGCTGTGGATTAGTTTGGCCTGTTCCGGAATTTCATAAATGGAATCATACACTATATAGTCCTTATGTTTAGTTTCTTTTGTTCAACATAAGGTTTTCAAGATTCATCCATCTTGTTGTATTTATCTCTGTTTATTTTCATTGCTAAGAATTATATGGACATAACACCTGTGTGTATTCATTTATTCGTGGAAATTTAGGAAATTGAGACATTTCAGCTTGGAACTATTAGAAACAGTTGTAATAAAGTTTACATGCAAGTTCTTAGGTAGATACGTTTTTATTTAGCTTGAAGAAATACTTAGGACAGCAATGGGTGAGTGGGTTCTTTGGTAAATTTATGGTTAACTTTAAAAAGTGTATCATTAACTTGCACATGGTTGTGTCATTTTACAACTCTATCAGAGGTGTAGGAGAGTTTCAGTTGCTCTACATCCTTGTCAACACTTGGTATTGTTACTTTTTATTTTTTATTTATTTTTAATTTTTTAATTAATTTATTATTATTTTTTAACATTTGATTTTTATTTTCCCTCCCTCCTGTCTGGTGGTATTGTTACTTTTTAAAAATATAGCCACTCTCATGCATATGTAGCAGTATCCCATTGAGACTTAAATTTGCAATTCTCTGATGACTAATGATGTTCAAAATATTTTCATGGGGTTGTTACTTGTATATCTTCCTATGAATTCTCTATTAAAATATTTTGCTACTTAAAAAAATGGTTGTCATACTATTGAAGAGTAAGAGTTCTTTTCTTAATACAAGCCCTTTGCATATTTTCTCCCTAATTGAGGCTGACCTTTTTATATTTTTAATGCTCCTTTCAAAATGAAGAAAATCAGGAAAATTCAACTTAAAATGTGTTATCAATTTTTTTAAGGTTGGTTTTTGTTTATGTTTTGTGTAAGACAAAGCTTTGCCTACTTCTAGGTAGTGGAAATTTTTTTTCTATGTTTTCTTCCAGAAGTTTTATGATTTTAGCTCTTCTGAGTTAGTTTTCTGCATAGTATAAGGTTAATTTTTGTCTATATGGCTATCCTATTGTTTCAGCATTGTTTGTTGATAAGACTGTTGTTTTTTCAGTAAATATCTTTGTCTGTCAAAAGTCAACTGACCATACGTAAGAGTCTGTTTCTATTTCATTATTCTATATACTATCCTATACAAACATTCCTATAGCTTATTATAGTTCTTAAAGTTGGTTAGTGTAAGGCTAACAATTTTGCTCAAATGTTTGGGGATCCTAGTCCATTTTTCATTAAAACAATAATCACTTAGAAGAAATTTGGAAGCTGGTGGGGGTGCATTGTGGGCTTTGGGCTGTGATCTAACTTTCTCATTGAGAGACTCCCTAATATAAATACCTGTGTTTTTCCCTCTCATGCTGCTTAGTTTCCTAAGACAAGAATATGTTATCTTTCCTCAAGGGCATATGGTTCCCAGCAGCAGCATAAGGGAATGTAGACCCAATATTGACTATTAAGGCTTTCCTTAATCCCCTATTTTGAGCTCCATGCTTTAGCGCAACTCTCCACTACCTGGTACTTTTAATTTTTTTCTGGTGCATTTGTTCCAGAACCTAAATTTCTAGTCTCCTGAGCAGTGGCGAGTAGGGCAGTGGCATGGCTGCAAGGAATTGAGAAAAAGAAAAAGGTCCTTAGTATCTGATCACTGCCAACTTTGTATACAGGTTTGCTTTCCGAGGTCTCATTCCACTTTCTGGTTCCTGGTGAGTCCACTCCTGAGCCTTTCCATGGTGCCACAGGTAATTTGGCTCTATTTTTTTTTTTAAGTATTTTTTTCTGTCTTAGATATTGGACCCTTCTTTTTTGTTGGAGTGCTAAAATTCCTTGCTTTTTCATCTTGAAAATGTTTCATCGCTCATTGGCAGTTTTCTTCCCTCCCTTTTTTCCTTTGTCCTTGTGTGTTTGTGTACTTTTCATTCCTTTATTCTAATGGCATTTCAAAGGTGGTAGAAAGTTGCAGTTCTTCATTCCATCCTGTTATGCCAGATGTACTCTTTGAAAGACCTTCAAATAAATATTGCATGATTGAGAGTCCTAAGGAGGTTTGCTTTGTGAAATGCCTGTCAGTGACTATCTGTAATCCAATAATGACTTCTTTTTTTATTTGCTCAGTGGCATAGTGCTGCTCCTATCCTGTGCATTCGGGGCTGGGTACCTTTGGGGCCCTGCCTCTGAGTCCCAAGTCCTTTGTTCTTCAGATGTTGCACCAGTGGTATTATATGATGATAACAGATGTTGTATGGGCATTTCTATTTCTTTTGGTATAAAGAGTTATAATAGCCCCCTTATCCATGGTTTTACCTTCTGTGGTTTCACTTACTCATGGTCAACTGCAGTCCAAAAATATTAAGTGGAAAATTCCAGAAATAAACAATTCATAAATTTTAAATTGCATGCCATTCTGAGTACCTCACTTCATCTCATTATGTAGGCATTATATCATCTCGCATCATTATCATCATCAGAAGGGTGAGGACAATACACTAAGATATTTTGAGAAACAGTATTTACAGAATTAATTACAGTATAATTGTTCTATTTTATTAATTATTATTGTTCATCTCTTACTGTGCTTAATTTATAAATTAAACTTCATCATAGGTATGTAGGTATAGGAACATCGTATCTATAGGGTTTGGGGACTATCTGAGGTTTTACACATCCATTTGGGGTACTAGAATGTATCCCCCATGGACAAGAAGAGACTACTGTACTTCTGAGCTGGGAATGATTTTCCCAGAAATAAAGACATTTAACCTTACCTTGTACTTGAGCAGTTCTGAAGGATTTTTCTGACTTTTACGTAGTTGACGTATGTATATTCTAAGTTGTAAACAATTTGTGTAACTCTCACACCAGCTGTGAGCTCTTGTTCCTTTAATGTCTGTAAGTTTAACTTGTGTGCCTTGAAGTTACAGCTTGTGGAAATCCATCCTTTATAGGATTTCTGCAAATTTACAGGAACTCACATTCTGATTGTCTTCTTTGACAATCTGCATTCCTATTTTTCTTTGGCCTACATTGCTACAGCCTAGATGTGAAACACAGGACTCTTCAGAGTCTCCCCACCTTCCCCCCAAAAAACTATATTCACACAAAGTATCTGTAAAAAGCATTAAATTAGGGAACTCAGTTGGATAGAGTTACTTGAATAGAGTTTTAATTAGATGTTTGATTTGATTCAAATTTTGAATTGAGAAAGATTTTCACTGAGTAAGGTTAAGTTGAGAAGAATTTGATTTTGACAGAGATTGAGCTGAGTCGGGTTGACTTGAGAAGAGATTGAGTTCTATAGAGATGGAGTTTTATAAAGATTGAGTTCTGCAGAGAATGAATTGAGTGGGTTGGTAGAAGATTTGGGTGACACAGATTAGGAATCACATTTCACATAGTTAACAAACTAAGAAAGTCCATATTAAATTCTCCAGAATCTTTTTGGGGTCACCTTTTGATTTTTTGGGAAATAGGGCTTTTCTACAAAAAAAAAAAGGGGGGGGAATGGCTCATAAACAAGATATTCACTTCAAAACAACAAAGAAATTCCTTTTGTTGTTTTCCTCTAAGCGATTTTAAGCTCTTCTCTAACAGTTAGATCCTCAAGGTCTCAGTTTACTCTCCAAGTGCTCATCAAAGCATCTCCCAGAGACTACTTTATTCCTAGGGAGGTGTGGTGAACTTGCTAAAATAATACATTTTTCCCCTACTTTGTTACCTTTATTTTCACTAATGATAAATTACAAAATTCCTCTTCTCTCTTCTTGCTTTTTGGAATACATTGAATAAAATGCTAAAGTATGTTAATTGATATTGACAGGGAGAGCAAAAAGGAAAACGCTATGTTTACTCATTGGAAAACGCTGCCGTAAACGTGTACACCAGTCAAACCATTGGTATAGCCTTCTGTAGTTCCAATCAATGAACTGGTCAAAATGACAATGGTAGATTATTTAAATGGACACATGTCAAACTGACTGTGAAGAAAAGATGCCACTATACTGAGCTGTCACAACATCACCCACCTAAAGCTCTACATATAGATTTATAAAGTTACAAAATCTCATTTGGTGAGCTGAAATAGCAGTTTCCACATTAGATTTAAAATTTCAAGGCAAATTAACAGGCACTAAACGATTGCTAGTTGCTTAGCACTGTGCTGGATGGAAAAGATGTGAGTCTCACATTTTTCCTTGAGGGAAGTTGAGAATCTGATTAGGAATAAAACATAGATAAAAGAAAATTTTAGATAATGTGAAAGAGCCTAAATTTAAGGATAAAATTATGGGGTAAAACTCTGTTATGGAATTTTGGAGAAAGGAACGTTGTTATGGTTCCATCTGACTAACTTGTGGAGGGAACCTGGGAGAGGAATTTCACTGTGCCCAAGCAAGAGGGGCTGAGCTCATTAGGTTAAAAGGGTTTGGACAAAACTAGAACTGTAGGAATGGGTTGAATGAGGTGAGGAATAGTAAGGAGATGTGATCAGTGGTAGAGGAGTATTTCTTAGAGAGTGTTAAGGACTGAGGTCAGCTGGGTAAGGTGGACGTTGATTGGGTTTAAGGCTCAAGAGACTGAACTTTGTCTAACAGAGAGGAAGAAGACTATAAACAAAGAACAAAGAATGATAAAAGTTTAACTGGATATATTCACAGTGTTGCAGAGTTCTTTTGATTCTACAATGCTTATAGTTCTTTCTCAGCAGAAAGAGAGAACAATTTTTACTTTTTTAATGACAGTGATGTGAAGAAGAAATTTTTGAAAATTTTCAGATTAATTTGTCTTGTGTAACATGTATTAAAATAAAAATTGCTGTTGGCTCTAGCATTTTTGTCTGCCTGTGTCTGCTGAATTGCTGATCCCCCTTGAAATGAAATCCATTTGAAAACTTACTTTGTCTTTCAGAGAAGCAGGTTTATGAAGCTTATTATTTTAGGTTGATGAAGTCCCAGTATGGTGCTATCCAAGGCCACCAACAATTATTTCATCCTAGTGAGCAAGCTTCTTCTGCTTGCTGTATTCTTCTGTGTATATTCAAATATCTCTCTCAAAAAGTTTTTTTTTAAGGATTGAAGTGAATCTGAAATTAAGTTTCATTTTTTTCAGAAAAGTCGTACAGACTGAGGAGTCTAGAGATAGTCTGAGGGACCAGATTGCAGGGAGGAATAGCCTGTTTAGACCTTCAGACACTCTCAGAGCTCTGACTTTTGGAGAACCCATCCCGTATCATTCTAACAAATGAAAATGTGCCCCTGTTTCAGATATATGTCCTTAATATGGAAATAGCATTTGAGTTGATAAAATGTTACATTTGGTAAACATTTTAGTTGAATATTTATTTAATTTTGCAGGTTAAAAAATATCTTGGAACAAATGAATACTTTTTTGGATCTGTGTTAGGCCTCAACATTTTCACGGGCTGTTGACTGAACAGCTGGAAAGCCGAGGGCACAGTGTTTCAAGTGCCTAGTGTAGAAAAAGTACCCTGGAGGGAGGTCCCTTGATAGACAGTTTCCTGTGGAGGAGGAAGGGGACTGCCAGCCCAATTCAAACTCTGTAAGAGGGCTTGAGAGTGCTGGAGTTCGCACTTGTCCCATTCCCTCACATGTTTCCTTGATTTCCCTTGGGGGAGACATGGCTGCTGTGTGTGTTACCTGAGAAATCCGTTTCACTTATCTGACCCTTTAACTCGCTCCCATCGTCAGCCCTGATCCACCACCTAGACTTGCGGGTGGTGGAGAAGGAGCCGGCCTTTCCCTTCTTGCTTCTCAAGAGATGGCCCGAGATCTGGGCCGGGCAAAGGGCTGCCCCAATTCACTTGGTGCAGCTGCTGAGGCAGAGGTGTCAGAAGAGAAGGACGTGGGCTTAGCAAAGAGAAACAAGTAATAGTCAGAACTGACTTGTGAACACATGTGAGACGCTCTCTGGAGAACTGCGGAAGTGTTGGAGAACCTTTTGAAGGCCCTGGATTCCCACTGAGCAGTATGGATAGGCTGTCACTCTCAGTACTGAGGCATTAGTGTCGGTGAGACCTCACATGCCTCCATAGGCTGGTGAGGTTGGGGCGTATTCACATTTTCCACTGGCTTGCTTTCCTGCCTTCTTCTAGCACTTGGGACTCATTCATTCATCAAGCATGCTTCGGATGAGATGTTAGGCTCCCAGGTGAACAGTCTCTGGGCCCTAATTTTAAATTATTCTTGAATTCATATGAGATTTGCGTAGGTAGGACTGTGCGTTGGGGACGCTGTCAGAGTAACTCCACCCTGCCTGGGAAAAAAAAAACTGTTGCCCAGGAAGAATTCTAAGAGAAATTTTGAGTTGGTTTTTAAAGGAAGGATTGCAGTTCAACAGGTTCGTGGGTGCTGCAGCACACCTGAGAGCAGTTTCGTCTCAACAATGATGACAGCAAGAAGCATGTGCCGACAGCTTCAAAGGTGCCTGGCATTCTAAACCTTTCACGACGTTATCTTATTTGATCTATTAGAGCCCATAGAATGGAAGGTGCTCTACAAGTATGTGTGATGTGGAACTATATTTTGGTGTTTGTTCTAACTTTATTTTTTAAACCCTTTCATATGGCTTAACTGAGGCATTACTTTTCCTGTTACCTGCCTATAACATGGCATTTTATACCTATTGACACTGACATAGTTACACATTGGTGTTTTTATTAATTACCATCTAGTTCACTCTTCTGGAAATTAACCACTCTGTCCATCTCTTGGATAACAGAATTTTTCAAGTACATGTCTTTTTCCCTCTACAGGTTCCCTAAGACTACAGGCTCCCTTCTTGGTTCCCTATGTTCCCAACTAGAGTCATGCCCAAGGTTGATAGATTGTTATTTTGTTTGTTTGTTTGTTGTTAGTATATCTTGCTATTTTGTCAAATTTTGTCTGAAAACTGTGGAATAAAGGAACGTGATTTTTTAAGGCACAGGAGAAAATGGCAGCCATGTGGTGTACATCAAATGCCCAGTTTACAAACTCTAATATAGAACATATTTGAAAAAAAAATCCCAGCTAATCCACACTGAGAATATCTATGTGCTTTTGGGGGGATTTTGGCATGGGTGTTTCTTTTCCGGAACAGGTGGTGAAGCTAAATTTGTTTGGTGTGCTTGACATACTTGGAGCCTGATATTAAAAGACTTCAGTGGCTGTTATAAACAGTTCTTTCCTTCTTTGTTTACAGGGGACTGGGACTTTCTCTGGGGTGTTGGATTTCTGCTTCTGCTTGCAGGCAGGCTGGAAACCATTCTTGGCCTGCGTTCGTCCACAGGGACAAACAGCTGGGCTGATTTAGTTTGGAAGCCTTGTTGTTTGGCTGTGACATGTGGCCTCGAGTTCTGACATTTGGGTCAGAACTGATTAGTAGTTCCTTCATGTCCACAGAAACAAAAGCAATCCATACAATTTCTTTAAAATCCTCATGTTAAAGTGCTTCCTCACAGTGTCAGTGTTTGGGTGTTACAAGATGGCAGGGAGGAGAGTGAAGCAGGGGGTGGGGGGCAGGGCCATAGAGATAAAAACAGGGGAGGAGTGCCTTGTTGCTGGATTTGAAAATCTTTCAGGTTTCAAGCAGATTATTGAGTTTTGTTTGTTTCAGCTAAATCAAAAGATTGTCCCTAAATCAGCTTGTGCTGGAAAGTGAGGCTTTCTTGCTGAGGAGGGGTGTTGCTTGCTTAGGTCTTTGAAGTGGGCCAGATCTGATTCTTTCAAAGTGTATATTTGGATGATTGCCCTTCGCCGTCAGCTCCTAGGGTGCTACTAGGAACCGAATTTAGAAATGCTGTCTATGAGCTGAGTGATGTGACTACAGCCAAACAACCTTGGTGCTGCCTCATGGGACTTCAGCTGGGAAGTGTCACTGACACGGTGTTATCTCCGTATGTTTTTACAATGGATGCTTTGCACAGCAGACCTGAATCCAGTCCTTATCCGTGACTGTCAGGATTGTGCTTGCATAGTTTTGCACAGTTGAGGTTGTGGAACGCCCTTTCATCCTTCCAGATGTTTATCGGTGTTTTTATTTGAGATGGGGAGATCTGAGCTTTCGATGTGAGGTGGCAGAGGCTTGTTTCAGGCATTGAAGAGCTAAATTAGTTTGCATTTAGCACCTTCTCTGGATGCCAGCTTGACCTCCTTCTATAACTTTCTCCTTGTGATTTTTTGCAGGCAGTACTTATAGTTAGTAGTAGATTGGGCTTTAGATGTACAGATTTGGGTTCAGATAGACTTATTTATCATTGATGTGCCCTAGATAACAAATTAGTTATGATATAGTATCAGCTGTTGTAGCAAAGGGCAAAGCAAAGTGTCAATAAGATAGAAGCTTAGATCTCTCTCACATAACAGAGATGTGCTTTAGGTTGATGTGACAATTTCATGTATCTGATTCTTGGTCAACATACATCTTTGTGTTTCAAGATGGTTGCTCCAGCTCCCACTTCCAAATCTACCTTGCAAGCAGTGGGAAGGAAAGAAGAGAATGGGGGGGGGCATGTCCCTTTAATGGAACAACCTAGAAGTCACACATGTCACTTTAACTCACAGTCCATTTCCCAGAACTGTATTGCATGGCTGTAATGGACTAAATGCTTGTATCCGCCCCACCCCTCAAATTCTTATGTTGAACCCTAATTCCCAATGTAATGGTATTGGGAGTTAATTAGGTTTAATTGAGATTGTGAAGGTGGGTTCCTTATGATGGAGTTGATGCCTTTATAAGAGAGATCAGAGAGCTTGTTCTCTGTGAAGATATAAGAAGAGTGCCAGCCACAAGCCAGGAAGAGGGTTCTCACCAGCAACCGGAGGTGTGAGCACCTTGATTTTGGACTTCATAGTCTCTAAAACCTTGAGAAATAAATTTCTGTTGTTTAAACCGCTCTAGTTTCTGGAAATGAGAAAAGGGGGTGAACGCTTACGAATCTCAGAATTGGAAAATGGTTACTAGAGCTTCTAAGAAGGAAGGAGGCAGTTTCTGAACCTTGTGAACAGTCTTGTGGCCTTTAGCAGCTTGCCGTGGAGACTGACATTTGGTGTCTGATAAAGCTGGAGTCTCACATGTCTGAGTTGCTCTGATTTCTAGAGCAAACTAATTAGCTGAATCTGAGGCCTGGATGTGAACCCTATTCCTCTTTCCTAAGGGTTTTCAACATTTCAAATGATTGTAAGTTGCCATCTATTCTCATCACACAAGTTTTACATTTAACAATTAAAGATTTATTCTCATTGGACTGCCTTTAATCAACTTCCAGACTGCAGCAATAGTAGGTTACTAACTGTCGTCTGGATCTGTGCTCTAAGGACACAAGGACACACCACAAGGGAGACCACACTCTGAGAGGGGAGGCAGCCTTCAGACTTGCTTTTATGGGAAGGGGCAGTGGAGGGTCAAGGAAGTTCTCTCCAACCCCTGAAAAGTATGAAAGTTGATGGCCCTGAAGCTGCCATGCGACTGGTAGCCAATTCTGATCTTGCTCTACCGAATTGTTTTCTAACGCATGTACTGTGAAATAATTTAGTAAGTTTTAATGAACATTCTTTAAAAGTTGAAAGCAAATAAGAAACAGCAGACTGCATCACAGCTAGTAAGAGAAGAGTGCAATATTTATTTTAATCATGTATCTCTAAATACGTGTGTGTGTGCTGAGTCACGATGTAAATATTTTTCTTATTGTGGGCCATGGTCAAAAAAAATTTGAAAGCTATTGTTCCAGCATAAGATATGCCAGTGTTGTCACTGTAGAGCCATTTTTCTGTGCTTTGCTTTTATTTTTCTCTGATCCATATAAGACTGTGGTAATGGGAAGGTAGGCATTTCTGGGTTTGTGATCTATATTTCCCTCTTTCACAATATGGGCTGAAATCATCATAAAGGCCAGATAGCAAAATCAGTTCCATTCCACAAATAGTTGTTGAGCATGAGCTGTGTACAGACACTGCTTGGTGGTGTGGGAGGTACATAAAAGCTTTTGCTGCCCCCAGAGTTTCATAACCTAGTGGTAACAGAAAAAGGAATACACAAATAATTCAACCACGAGACTAACCGTAATAGAGAATATAATTATGTTTGATTCAATCATCATGAATTTACGTTCAAATTTTAATTTAGATAATTCAAATATTCTTATTGCCAAGATATCAATCATTTTGTATCAAATACTTTCCATCTTAGAAGTTTTGAAATTCGGTGTGGGCAAAGGTTTGGTAAGGTGGGTACTCATGTGTTGCTGATGAGAATGTGAGTTAGTATTATTTTTTTAGAAAGCAATTAATGGGGAATAATTGGCTTAAAAATACAGTCTTTGCAGTAATTCCACTTTTAGGCAGCTATTCTTTAAAAAATCAGAGATTTGGACAAAGATTAATGTACAAAGATGTAATGAGAGCTTCATTTAAAACATTAAAAACAACTAATGATTTATAGGAGGACTCTACGAAATATTATGTATTGTTTAAAATCATATTTTCAAAAAATAGGTAAAGAACTGGAAAGTGTTTACATGAATTAGTAAATGAAAAAAGCAGGGTCAAATACTGAATAGACTAGATGATAAAGATTCTAAAAAAACCCAAAACCCTATTTATGCATTTAAAAAAAACTAGAAGGAAGCTCTTCAAATGCTATGTTTACCCTTTAAATTGTAGGATTCAGGTGATTTTTGTTATCTTCCTAAAAGTTTAATGTACTTTCTATAATATGAAGTATTTTTTGTTATAATCATAAATAACAAATACCGTTTTATAAAAACTAGAAATTACATTAATGCTAACATGCTGAGTATATTATTTTTAGAAGAGGCTTTCAAGGATTCTAATAACATCTTTTTAGATTTACTGGGTAGTCCCAGATATTTGCCTCTTTCTTTCACTTTGTCAGTGCGGGAGATGTTTGCTATGGCAACAGAAATCATTAGAACAGTCACTTATTTGCTTTTCTAAATTTAACTTTTAAAAAGATTAAAGTGTGAATTGTATTCTGAGCAGTTGGCCCATGTATATATCCATTTATATTTCATAGAGTCCATGGGACTTAGCTTGTGAGATCAGGGCTAACCAGAAGACCTTCACACTGGCTTGTCAGACAAAAATGAGTGCTTGGACTGAATTCTAGATGTATTTAATTCACCCGTGTTATCATTAGTAACCCTTTACCCAATGCAACTTTGACCCGAGAGAGACTAAATTATCATTGAAAGAAGAATTTTTTGGATCTTAGGTAAATGCTCTAAAGACAGGAAATAATAACTGCTAAAGATTAGTGAGTGCTTCTTTAGCGTCATGTCCTCATGATTCAATGTTATTTACTTGCATTATCCCATTTAATTCACATAGTAATGCCAGTACATTGTTCCCATTATTATAACTGTCTTATATACAAGCATGTGATATTTAAAGAGTTTAGGTAACTTGTCCAGAGTCATGTCAATAGTAAGTGCCAGAGCTGAGTCCAATTCTTAGACTCCGTGCTATTCAGCATTCCTGTGTGTTCCCTCTTATGCCCACTGAGACCCACTGAGACTTTTGCATATAGGCTAGGTAATCATTTTTAAGAATTCCAATGTCAGAAGAGACTTTCTATCCTGAGACTATTACTATAATGATTAAAATATTCTGAATTGATTAAGAATGCCAGATGCCTTTAGGTTCATTCTATTGCAATTAGCTTTGCACATTTCTGCCTATACTCAGTGAAACTCATGTTTTAATTTCCTTGCAAAACTAGAAAAAAAAAAAGCAAATTATTTTACGGCCAGTAAAAACCTAGGTTTAGTCAAAGCAAGTTATAATTTCTGGTGTTCCTTGGCTCATTAGTTCTTCCAGATGGTGCATGTAAACATGGCAGGAGCTGCAAATTGTGTGAAGGCTGAAATGTAAATCAAGGAATAAGTATTCATTATAATCTGTACGACAAATGGAAAGGCTATAAAGTGAAACAGTGCATTGCTCAATCAATTTCATCCCATCACTTTTGGGATGCCCCAGAGATTACTTTCAGGATTGGATTTCTCTGATTTTGTCAAGGTCAATTGTCATCACAATGTTTAGAAGAGTCCTCAGTCTAGCTCGGATACATTTGGGACATTGTAGCTGCATTTTTTCCCCCACTCTTGATGATCTATGAGCCGATTGCAATTCTTCAAGAAGAGGGAAAGGGAGAGAGGAAAATGTTACCTTAAAACTTTGAGGTTGTTTGAGAAGGAGTAGGAAGATGAACTATAATAACTAGAACTGTAGTGGATGCTATGGTGCCCTGCCCAGATTCCCCTCTTTCTAGGAGAGAGGTCCTCATTCTATCATGCTGGGGTTCGTGATGGCTGTTGATACTCAACTGAAGTCCTGCAAAGATCTTCCTGGCCCAGGGTCACATGTCTTCTAAGCAGCCACATCTATTGACAGCTCGATATGAGAGTATATAGTTCCAGGCTTCCCATCTCACACTTCACCCCTTCCTCAACTCAGGACCACTATGAATGGTGGCCTCAGCTCCAGAATTCCTCATAGGGTTGGCTGCGGTCTTTGTTGTAACTGAATCACTCTTCAGCTTTCTGCCCTACTTTAAATAATAATTTAGCCCCAATTTGTGGAGCAATAATACGAAGCAGTAGAAAGGGCACCAGACCAGGAATCAGGAGACTCAGGGAGGTCTGTCTAATTCAAGCTTTGCTACTGTTAACCTTTAAGAGTTTGGACATGTAATTTGTCTTTTTTGTTCTTTTTTTTTTTTTTTTTTTTTTAAATCTTTCAAGTGTGCTTTGCCTGGTTCAGAAATTTTGAACTGTGGATTTTTCCTAGTGACTGTCCTTTGTCTCTGAAATTACATGCAAGGTCTATGCATTTTTCTGGCAAGAGGGGCCATAACTTTTATCAGGTCCTCAAAGGGCTCCACACATGTTTAAGAACCAAAGTCTTAGGTGACTATCAAGTTACCCCTGCCTCTAGCTAAAAACTGATGTCCCCATGAATCCTATGAGAATTAAAATGGAAAATATTGGGCATCAATATTTCTGTGTAGAATCTGTAGTGAAAGAGGCACCTTTACTGACTCTGCCTCCTGGAATGTGGTACTAAGCAGGTAGAGAAGAAATTTCAGTCTAGGGGGGAGTGGGAGGAGCTATAGGAACAGGCAGCTTTTCTAACAGTTCACAGGGGAAATTTCTAGAGAAAGCTGCAAAGAATTCTGATTCATTTGGGAAATAAGGACTCTGAGGAATCTGCTTCAGCAATCTGAGGGTATTTGGCTGCATGTTGTAAATTATACCAGTGACAAGAGCAAGCTGACCTCTGGGTTAGGGGAGATTTGAAGAGACCTTCTTTTTACTTGGAAGCTTGTTGGAGACAATGTTTTCTACAAAGAAGTATTTAAGTGAATAGAGCTTGTCCTGCAAAAGGTAAGCGTTAGAATATGGAATAGGTGGGAGGGTTTCCCATCTTCTGAAGTGTTTAAGCCGAGGCAGAGAAATCACAAGATAGAGATATGGATGAATTCCTACCCTAGAAGAAAGAAAGTTGAACTTATCAGCTGTCTTACAATTGTCTGGCATGGTGTTTTTATGAACTTGATGAAGGGTTCTGATTCACAATCATTGCATGTGGAAGCTTAAATTAATAGGACTATAGCATTTAGGATGCCATTTGATAATGGAAAAAAAAAATAATAAAACCAATCAAGAAATAATCTCTAGTTTTCCCAGCTGGAAATATCTGTCTGCATGACACAAACCTGATGGATCCAGCTAAATCTCACGAGTTTGTTTGCTTTTTGTAATACATCAATATATTGTGAACAAATTTTCAGTTTATGAGGGATCCAGAAGGTAGCTAATAACATCTTACTGAATTACATCGGAAGCATGGGACAAAATAGATGAGAAGAACAACTTCTCTTGGATTTTCCTACATAAATCACATTGAACACTACGCTGTCGGTCAAGCACCATGATGGAGATGACATGGCTTATGTCGAAGGAACATTTCTTGCCAGTATATTCCATGTTTTCAGTGTTTCATTATTCCTGTCAGCCTCAGGGTGGCTTCTTCACTTATCTTGAACAATAGTGAGCCCGTCGATCTTGTGGGAACTTGTTATTTAAAACTGGAGATTTGGTTTTTAGGGTCCCAATACTATCTCCTTGGTGTAGGGCTTAGATCTGTTGGGGTCTATCTGAGTCACTGTATTAGGCTTTCTATTTGTGTGAATCATGCATAATTGCTTATGTTTCACTGAAATAGACTTCTCTGAGCGCCTCAACAATTTAAATAGCCTATTCCCTTATTAACCTGGTCTTTTTATTTTTATACATTTCCAATAATGCTGTCCATTAAGTTTTTGTTAGTAAATTTGTCTAAGAACAGCCACGAATGGTCTTTCCCTTCATATTTTTGAAGTGAGATCTATAAGCATTGCTAGAAACATAATTTATTTTTACTGAACTTGATTCTTTTATCTGGGCATTAACTTACAGTAGTTTAAGTTAATAAAACTACTTAAAAAAGTATTCATCAATATAAAACTTTAAAAATAAATTTTGAAGTCATTATTATCTTATTGACAATCTATAATGAGATGGTCTTGACAGATTTGGAATAAAGTTTCTTGATGAAAATTTATTAGTTCAATTTCCATTTCACTGGCATTATTGCAGGATACCTCAAAATGCATCAAGCAATACTGGTATAGGAAATGACTGAAAAACTTCCTGCAAAACCAAGACACCAAAATATATCTATTATAACTCAGGTTAACTTTTATATTTGCCCTAGTTACCAGTGTCTATGGAGGCATTTTCTTTATTTGTATTGACTTTTTGAATTGTCACAACCTCTTTAAGAGGTATTACCCTGGTTTTATATATAGTAAGCACTAAATGAACATTTGTATAAATCCATCACTTCTTTCCTTCACCATTAATCACCCCCCCTCCCACCAACAAACACTATGGTGAGGCAGTTTGTCTCCGCCCACCCCCACCCCCACAATCTCCTTCTCTCTCCCACTTCCTCCCTCCCTCTCTCCCCTCCCATCCCCACTGCCTAGGTCAAGTCCTCCTTATTTCTCACCTGGATTGCCCCTGGAATGGAATGCCATTCTCTACCAGCTAGTTTGGTTTTCCTAAAATATAGTAGTGCTCTTGTATTAGTCAGCTTTTTTTTTTTTTCTTTTTGCAAGTGAGTAAAACCCAACTTAAACTATATTAAGCAAATCTGGGAATTTATTGGCCCACATCACTGGGAAATCCAAGAGATGAGTTTGACTAAAGGCCCTACTGGGTGCATTGGCTTCTGGTAGCCCAGGACTCAGAGTCTACCAGCTGCACTAACCAGTAAAAACAGATCTTCACACATGATTTTGGCAGAATGGTTCCAAGGAGGGTAACAGGACTATGCATGAATCAAAGGTGAGTTTCTGTTTGGGCACACCTGGGTTATACATCCAATCCCTATGGCTTAGAGGGCAGAGTCAACCCCATCCAAACCCCATGAATAGGTTTTGTTACCAGCTGATGAAGGGAAAGGTAGTTTGGCAGGCAAACACAAAAGATGCATATGACATTCCAAGTTTAAAGTCTTGCAACCATTCCCAAATGTGTTTGGAAAATTGCAAAACTCCTTAACACATACCTTGTCTGCCTGTACAGTTTTATTCTGTCTCTCTTTTCTTTGCAACTTGTCTAAGGTTCAATTTAAGTAGTATGTCTCAACTTCCTTCTAGCCTATCAAACTGGGTTAGAGAGTCCCTGCCTGTGATTCTATAGCACACCAAACCTCTGATATCCTAGCCCTAAACACATGTTTTGTGTGTAATAAGTGTTTATCAGCCCTGAAATTACTAGAGAACCCTCTCCTCGACAGCTTAAAATATTCCCATGCCTTAGCTCAAATTCATCAGAATTTTGGGTGGGGAATGGAGAGTCTGTCTATCTATCTATCTATCTATCTATCTATCTATCTATCTATCTATCTATCTCTCACTCTTCTTATGCTTTCTGGTGACTTTGAGGTGCAATTAGGCTTGAGAACCACTGGGTTACGTCATTGCCATTTCAGCCAGACCTAAAATTCTGTGATTCTAACCTGAGATTTGGTAGAATTACTCTTCTTTCCCTCTCTCCTCTCCTCCTCTCTCTTCTATTCCCTCTCTCTCCTATTTTCAACTATTGTGTTTAGGGATGTCAAAGCTATAATTCTATTAAAAATAAATATAAAATATTTTAATTTTATTTGCCCTTAGATGCTTTGAAACTATCTCAGTGATGCTGAGATTATCTGAGTTACTCAGAATGAGATACTTTGTTACCTCATTATACTAGCTCAGCCCAGTCTCTTCTGATATGGGGCGCAGCTCTGGAGCTGTGCCTGTGAGCCCTTTATAATTACGTCTCAACAGCAAGGCCAGTCAAGCCTACAATGAACAGAGTCATTTGAGGCACTTCCTGTAATGTTTCAAACTGTTGTGCTGTTGACATTCAGTGCATGTGTTTGTCATTGACACACAGGCTTCCATTCCAGCTGGAAAGCCTTGTCTTTCATGTAGAAGTTGTTTAAAGGAACCGTTCCTACTTATCTCAAAGCCAGACAAAGTAGATGGGAGGGAGGGGTCCTTTTGCACTCGTCTTCAAACACATTGCATTTGGGGGATGCCAAAGGGACTGTTTTAATTTGCTACATTCAAAGGCAGACTTCTGCTGCTTTTCCTGAGATTCTGACAGAAGAGTGTTTGTCTTTAATGTCACGAGATGAGATAGTGCAGCTGTGTTTATGGTAGGAGTTACCTGTAATTTATGTTTTCACTTAAACATTTAAGGAGGTTGGCTGTTTCCTTTTATTTAAAGACCTGATTTCTTTCTTTTTCCCTTCCCTTTCCTTTCCATCCACCTCAACTCCTACTTTTTTTTTTTTTAAGCAACAGGGAGGTGGTTAGAAAATCAAGACTTCTGTTTTTTTTCCACTTCCCCCCACACATATATGTATATATT
Source organism: Eonycteris spelaea (assembly GCA_003508835.1). Classification (NCBI taxonomy): domain Eukaryota; kingdom Metazoa; phylum Chordata; class Mammalia; order Chiroptera; family Pteropodidae; genus Eonycteris; species Eonycteris spelaea. Next base: position 2,740,948 of record PUFA01000185.1, on the reverse strand, counting down.
TTTATCAGTTTATTTTTTTAGTTCTTGAATATGTATTTTTTTCTGAAAAAATCACTCATAAATTAACATACAAAAATGTACAAACACATGAGTAAATAATGTAATGACAAAGGACTATTTCTGTGAAAAGTGTTTTTTAAAACATCTTTGGATTTCAGTGCAAAAATGTACCCCTGGCACCTCTTAAAACATAAGAACAAGCTCAAAAAAAAAAAACATAGTGATATAAATGAACTAGCTACGTTCAATGTCATTGTCAATGGTGAGTGGATACAATCAATACATGTGGCTATTGCTCAGCTTTTAATGTCTGTTTTCTGGTACAGAGTTGGAATTATTGAAATACCAGCATTTCAGAATGTGAACACATACTTAATTTTAATCTGGAAAAGCATAAGCAAATGAGGAAAAACTAGCCAAGCTGGTTATCCAAATGAGGACAAGACATTTTCTTAGGGTTTGTGAGACCCAAGCTGATCATATCATGTGCCTCCTTTCTCTCACTATTTGTCTCCCTTACTATTTTGTTATCATTCAGATCATGCTAAATTTTATTATCCTGAAAAACTGATTTCTAGGGACATTAGGGAAAGTGAGCTGGGTCAGTACCATTCAGATTTTAGGACTGGAAATGGGGGTAATAATTATGGACTGATGGAATCTAATGGGATCCAAGGTGTTTGTTTTATAAGCACCAACAAATGGATTCCCCTTGCCTGACCCAATGAATATGATTCGTTCTTATCAAGGAACTTAAGAAGAAATCTAGTTGCCCTTCTTTTGTGAAAGGAGATTAGAGCCCTTTGTTCACATTTATCTTTAGGAACTTTTCTCTAAAAACTAAATTTCACTGAAAAATTAACTAGAATCTCCAAAGGAAATAAAAATGCAACATAATTTATTCATTAATTCAGCCAGCACTTATTTGGTACCTACAACATGCAGGCATTGTGGAAGTGCTAAAAAGGTGAGAGTGGATGCTATATCTATACAAACACATTTAATAAACAATGATAAATGTGTTAGTCAAGGGACAAAATTGCTATTGGTCACAGATATCAAAAGAGACATAAAATACTTTGATGAGATCTAGGTTTAGTGTGTCTATGATATTTTCTTGTTCTATGAATCTTGGAGCCCTTTGACTGTGGGGTGTTCTCATTTATCACAGTAATTTGTATCAGGTCTTTAATGTAGTTTCACTTCTTGTCTTTATGAGAGATTCTTTCTCAGTTGACAACTTTGGAGATTTTATTGTTTAATTTGTTAAGAGAGTATGAAAGTTGTTAGTTTTTTTAAAAAATAAACATCCTCTCTTCAAGAATGGGAAGAATAACAGTATATGAGCAGCATCCTCCAAGAAACATTCAAAATTAACTTTCTCCACTGTTAATCTAACTTCATCCTTAGATTAACTCAAGCACTCCAACTCTTTCAGATCAGAAGAAAGTTCCTTAAGTCCATAAAGGATCTTTAAGCATGATGAGAGGTCATTTGATTGCCAAGCATACAAAGTCTTTAGATATAGTATGGGTAAGTTTTAAGCCCCATATAAACAGAAATGTGACTTATAGCTCACAATTTATGCAGCTGATTTTATTACTTCTGACATTTCTATCATATTATAGTAAGTCCTTAAGTAACTTCATCGATAAGTTCTATGACTTTAAGCAAAACAACATGTAATGAAACCAATTTTACCATAGGCTAATTGATATAAACAAGAGTTAAGTTCCTATGGCATCTTATCAATGTTACAATGAAACGGCATTATTCGACAACCTACTTTATAGTTATAATTTATTTCTTCCTCTGAGAAGTTGGAGGACATGTTTCCTTATTTCTGGGAACTCACACTCCCATCACCTTCAGTGTGAAGCCTTCTCCTTCCTGGGCAGGTTCCCAGTCTCCACTGGCCTTTTAAAATACTGTGTACATGTCTCTTTTAATGTATTCCATCTCTACAGCTCTTTGTACTTTTTTTTTAAACACTATACTGCAAGCTCTGTCAGAGCTTAATCCATGTCTTATTCATTTTCATGTTTTCTTCACCCCAAATGGTGCCTTATATAAAGAGTGTGCTTATAAAAGTTTAGCATTATTAGTCTACTCTCTATAGAAATTATCATATTTGTAGATGAAACAATTGAGAAATGCGAATTTTGCTTTATATCCAATAGTTTGCTGATCACAAAGTGCATATATATTATAGAGAAAGTAGGAAATATGGTTAAGTAAAGAGAAACAAGGAAAGTCTTCTGTAATTATACTTCCTAGAGATTACCACTGTTAATATTTGGGCATATGTTTTTCTAGAATTTGAAGAGGAAGATGTTGATAATGATAAACACTTATTGAATACTCACCGTATGCCAGTCATTGTGCTAAACACTTTATGTGGATTTTCTTAATCCACGTTAACACTATATAATAGGTCAGCTTAATTTTCTCCATTTCAGAAAAAAGACACTGAGGCTTAGGGAGGTGAAATTGCCCAAGATCACATGATTGGCAAGTAGCTTAGCCTGGATTGAACCCACATGGTGTGAACCCAAGCAATGTGAGTCAAATAGCATGGTGATCAAAGTGCACATGTACATACAGAGCCAGGCTACCTGGGTTTAAATCCCAGATCTGTAACTAAAAAGCTGTATGAATTTAGGCAAACTAAGTAGTCCCTCTGTGCCTCAGTTCTCATTCCCTCATGTTTAAAATGGGGTTAATACTGATATTAACCCCAACTCTGCACAGAATTACAATGATAAAATGAGATAACTTATGTAAAGTATTTAGAACCGTGCTTCCCAATAGTAAAATCTGAATAATTGTTAGCTCTCATATTATATATGTATTCAATAAAAATTATCACACTGTAATTCCCTTTGTAACTTGTCTTCACTTACTAAATGGTTAATATCATTCTAGTTAATACACATGTACCACATTATTTATAGGATCATACAGTATTTCATTGTTTGAATACATCATAATTTACATAACCAACTTTCTGTTTCTCTAGGATGTGAGCTTCATGAGATAGGGACTATGCCAAGTACCATGGTTTTCATGTGTCTAGAACAAGGCTAGCACAAGGTAAGTGCTCAATAAATGTTTATTGAGTGAATAAATGAATGAATATTTGAGTTATGTTGAATTTTTCACTATAAATCATATTTTAAAAAATCCCCTTCTAGGAGGTCTGAAGTTTAAAATTGTTCCCGTGAGGTAATATATAACCTTCTAGTCTTTGCTTAAGAGCCAAAATGTAATTTCTATGCTGAAGTAAAAACATGTTGCCTCTAAGGATGCCCATTTAGTCCAAGAGAAAAACATACTGCTAAAGTAAAGATGCATGGTTATGTTTAAAAATAACTTTAAAGGTCCCTTTCATAAAATTCTTTTCAAAGAGTGTTTTACCATGTGGGTAAATTTTAACAAAAATTGTTCAAATTAACTCCAAGTACAATGGCATTTATAATGCTTTGATTACACATATGAAATTCATTTTGTCAAAAGAGACTTTGACTAGGAAAAATGCAACTTTGTAAGGAAAAAAAATCCCTATTACTGTAATGATAGAGTAGTTCCCCAGGATCTAATCACATGCACATTTAGAAGAAAGCATTTTATATTCTCTGTAACGGCAACATCTGGTGACTTTCTGACTATTCCAAAACAGCTTCACTCTGCTTTCCAAATGCCATTTTGTGTTATACAAATCTGTAAGTTGCCTGCAGAAACTTAGGGAACTGGAAAATTTTCACCTTCATTTGAAAAATGTGCTACTATCCCTCAATTCCTTGAGTTAGGGTGGAAAATAGTAATGATGGAAAGCCAAGATGAATGAGGCTAGGAGAGCCACTTCATGTATTGCTATGACATAGTGAACACCTCAGAGAATTTTTTAAGGAGGTGATGAGACTGGCCGATAGAACTTATTGACTAGAAGGAAAATAAATGGGCTGTGTCCAGTTGGAGAAACAGATGTGGCAAAGGATTGCTCTAGAAAGGGAGGAAACCTAGAGTCTAGCCAAGGATATACTTTTTTAGTTGAGAATGCTTCTAGATAGATTTAATTTAATTTAATTTTTTGGCATGGAACTGAAGTATAAACCATGTAGTCAGCTCTGCTTCCTAAGGTAGTATTAAAGTTGTTTCAGACTTGAGGATCAATTTGTCTTTCATTTTGATTTTGTTCAGTGTGAAAGTGATAGTCCCTGGCCACCTGCAGAGAAGCCTGAACCATAATTTTGCCAAATAGGTACTGTGGTCCACATCAGTAGGAGCCAAGACTGAAAGCTTAGTAAGAGACATTGGAGATCCATGAACAATGGTCAAACTGTTCACAAGGCATTGTAAAAGGAAATAATTCATTAATATCTTGGCTTAAACCCATTCACGACCTAACTGAATAGCAGAGCGACATAAAAACCATCTTCCTGGGTTTCCTTTCTCTTATCTTCTCTTTTTGTTTGTTTGTTTCCCGGTTTTTTTCTCCTGTTCTCTCTTTTTTGATTTTTTCTCTTTTTATCCCCTTCCCCTTCCTTTAAATGTTTCTCTTTCTCGCCGTATTCTCTTTACTCCCACCTCCCTACTGCTGCCCACCTTGTCTCTCTCTCGTTTTTTTCTCTTCCTTCTCCATCCCCACTCCAAATTTTTTAACTGTTCATGGAACTGAAGTATTATTTTGATAGTAGTTATGAAATAGACTTTGATTGTTTGTAATTTTAGAAATAGGTTGAGGAGAATGGTTTTTTCCCCAAGGAAAAAATTGTGCTCCGTTTTTTCCAATTTTAGTTTTCTAACCTAATACAAAGCACTTGAATAAAGTCTGGTGTGGAAAAAGTACTACATTAAATCTTAGCGATGTGTGTTCCTTTAATTCAGTTTTTCCGTTTATATAAGTTGACCTTGAAAGAAAAAAGATTTCCTGTGTTTTCTCCAAACAACCTAAGACAGGCAATTGCTGTTGCCCTTATAGGCACTCTTAAGGATGGAACCTCTACCGTTTTCCCAGCTCCCTGTTCCAGGAGATCATTATGAACTTGTCTATCAAACTTTCTTTTCATGTCATTTAAGCTCGTATTTTCTGTTTGAACCTTAGCAGAAAGAACAGGTGGACAATGATCTCCTTGTGGTTCAAGTTCTAGAAAATGGCTCTTAGGCCAGCTTTGGACTTTTTATAGCATAGTCCACGGACAGAGTGTGGGTTCTGGAGGTTGACACACAGGTCCCTGGACAAAGCATTTAACACCCTCTCAGCACCCTATTTTTCATCTCTCAGGAAATATTCAGAGGACTGTCATTAAAGGAATAGTTAAAGAAATCCAGGCTGAGAGAACACTTAGCATAGTGCCCACATGTGGCAAGGTCCTGATAAATGGCAGCATAAAGCCCCAGAGCTCCCACTGGAGGAGACCCTTCTTATGGGCATGCTGCTCCTCCTCCCTCCACCTTCTACATGAGCCAAAAGTAATGAGTATGATCTGGGAAAATTAAAATCAGAGAGTTCAAAGAGCATTAGATATTGAGAGACAGAGAGAAGCGAGGATCGCTAATTGGTCTGTGTACCTGTGCCTCTAGGCACAGAGACACTCTTTGGTGGATGAGCGACTAAACTTTGGGATTTTCTGATATAGAGCAAGGAGAAATAGTGGTCCTATTATTTGCTGGATTTTTTTTTTAAAGAACAATGTATAAGAGGGCCTTCCCTGGGGTTGCTCCTCCTCTGCCTCCCACAGGCTTTGCACAAGTATCCGGTTGGTGGAGAAGCCAAGCAAACGTGATGAACTCTCACTTTTCCAATTGTAAGGGTTATACAAGACAGTGGTGTGTGTGTGTGAGAGACAGAGAGAGAAAAGAGAGAGGAGAGAGAGAGATAAGCTAATGAATCAAACTCTTCTCTTAGCAATACTTGAAAGGATCCCCAAATTAAAAAAAAAAAAATCTCAGTTACAATTTCTTAGTACTTTCTCCAAATTAACCTAAAAATGCTGAGATCAAAACTAATCCAGTCAGAAAATGTTTTTAATGGAAATTTATAGTGGCTACACTTTGAAGGTTTTAATAGTTCTTAATTGCAGGTAAGTGTTCACCTGTGCTGCCTGTAGTCAGCTGTGAGTGGGCTTGCCAACAATTTAATAATAACATCATTAGTAGTTAAAGTGGTCAAGCTTGCAAATGATTTGCTTTCTAACAAAATGGATGAGAATAAATTCAAAATTTCTCTATAATGACATAACTTCACTAGCTTTTGTTATGCTTTCATGGGTGAAGAAAAAAAGAGTTGCTTTATGGTTGGTGGGTGAGATTTTTCCCTGACCTAAGATGTGGATATCATTTGTCATGGCTGCTGCAAATAGTTTTATAAAGATAAAACAGGCAGAGTATAGGATATTTTGGGTCACTACTGATTCTGAGGTGGAGCCATAATGCTTTAATAATTCAATGTTTTATTTGCTGAAATTCATCCTTCTCAGGAATGTCTATGGATACAGTGCCTTGATGAGTTATAAAACTGAGAACATGGGTCTCTTGGGAGATCTTTATCTGGTGTAGTGTAAGATGTTTCCAGTGCTGTGTAGACAAGGAGAGAGAGGAAAGTTAGAAGAGCAGATTAAAACTGTGGGCAACTAGTCTTTAAGGAAGCCAAGAGAAGGAAGAACAGCCACCTTTCTGCCTGGGTGGTCATAGAAGATATCCTGAATTGATGACATTTATTTCTCAGAATCTGAAATGGTATAAGTACTTCTGAGTTTTGGGGGTTTCTTCTTGGACCACGGATCTCAAAGATGTGATGAGCTAGGGAGTGGAAAGGGTCTGAGTCCATTCTGGAGTTTTCCCCACACTTCAGGAGAGAAAGGAGGGTTAGATAAGAGAACAGAAAAGTGAGAGGAAATAATGAGAGAAACAGTTTTCCGTCGGTGTCCTGTAATCCTATACATTTTGCTGCGTATGTTGAGAATGCAAGGCCAACGCTGCTTTATACCCCAGGCCATTTCTCAGGATTGTGTTTGTAGTGAACAACCTTGAGGGATGACCTGTGCCTCCATCTAAGAGACTAAGAGCAGGTTTGCTTCTTGCTTCCTTGACATGATGAGTCCCCCAGGCTCTGTGTCCTCCTCCTATAGTACCACTCTCTGTATGCGGGCATCCATCTGGGCTCTCCTGTTACCTCTGTGGGATTTGGAGGACAAATGGAACTGATGCACACACATTCATTCTGCTTGCTGTGCCGTGAGTAAGTCCTTTCTCTTCAACCTAGAGAGCTCGCATTTTCTGTCAGCCTCCATGAAACAATAACAGGCCAATCAATTAGTTTACAGGTCAAAATTAAATCTCAGACGTAACACGAACGGAATGCAACACTTCACAGAAATGTTTGAAAGAACTTGAGCCCCGAAGCATTTTCCTTTTCTCTGTCTTTCATGGAGTTGCTCACCCATCCTTGAAAACTATTAATAAACTGAGATTCTTGGCAATACTGTAGAATTCTTGGACTCCTTAACGTTGACCTCTAAAGTCAATGAACTTCCTGAATTCTTCCCTAGGTACATGCAAGACACTGTGAGAGCCCTGATGTGGTGTGTTCCTTACCAGACTACTGGGGTTTTGCAGAGGTCATCCAGCTATTCTTGCCTTTAGGCTACACTTAAATCAGTCCAGTTTTCAAACATCTCCGAAGTGAGTTAGTTTAGCCACATTCCCTCAGTAGCTTATTTTACCTTTTCCCTTTTAGGATATATCTTTGCTTTATAATTTAAATACAATGAAAAAGAATGAAATGGCTTATAAGTTATCATTTTTCCTCTTGTGATCTTCCACGTGGGTATTTAGAAAACTGATCATCATCTCCAGGAGGGGTGGGATCTTGAAATTCACTGTCATTCTTTTATCAAGAATAAGTGGCATTCCAACTTTCTTTACAATCTTTCGCTGTGAGTCTCATTCCTATAACCATTCTCTGCTGGTTTCCTCAGGTAAAGGGAAAGAGCTCTGTCTGTCGTCAGATCTTTCCACTCTGCTAAATCTTATAAATTTTATTTCTTCCAGAGACTTCTATGTACATCATCTTCTAGGAATCATATTAAGTGGATTCTTCAACTGGGTCATTGGAATGATTAGGTTCTAAGGCTATTTCCAATATAAGGTGTATGAGTTTTAAATTATTTGGGGAATCATATGTCTCTAGTTTTAATACACATGTGTAGGGCATCATCATCCTCTAACCAATCTACCCTAAATTGCCCTAGATAAAATGAACAATTTGTCATGATTTGTCCAACAGAACATGTGCTTCCAAGGATGCACCTCAATAAGAGACATCACCATTTCCATAAGCTTCACTTATAGATAAGTCTTGTGTTGTGCTTCAATTTTTAGTAGGCTTATTACTTTTGATATCATTTTCTTGCAATTAAGAAAAATCTGTCTTTAATTTGAAGGTCAGAGTCCATACATATATAGTATCTCGTGTATTAACTTTCCACCATAGTCTGTTAGAGAAATATTGAAACTAAATTTTTCTTTCTCCTTTTCCCTTGAATTTTTCAAGCTGTGCAGCCAAAAGCAGGTTGTGGTTTTCTTCCTTGACTTCCTTAGCCAATCACTTATCAGTCAACAAATGGTTATTTGGCATGTAGCTTGTGCTAGCCACTGAGATTTAATTATCTGATTGAGTATTGTAACTGAATATGTAGCTACCTGCCATAAATTAAAAAAAAAAATTAATTCCTTAGTGACACTTCTCTGGTATAAGATTTCCTGGGTCAGAGTGAAATTAATGGGAATAAAGAAAACTGTGCAAAGGTGGCCTTTGAGAAGGCCATGGACTCTGTTCAATAAGGTAGTTAGCAATAAAGTTTTTTGTTCTATGAATTGTATTTCTTCTCTTAGAAGAGCAGAGTTTTGTTTCTGCTCTTAGAAGCATTACTTTGGCTGTTACTATAACCAAGAATTTGCAATATTATAGCCAGCAGCCCACAAACCATTAAAACATTATATTCTGCCTGTGCATCATATTTAGCCAAACTTTAGAAGCTCAAGTGGAGTCAGAAAAATGATGTTGTAGCATGGATTTTAATGATATGAAAATATATTTACCAGTGGTGATTGTAATTTTCTTCTTTTTACTCATATTCATTTTCTAATCTATTGTTAATATTATAAAACTGGATCTATTTCTTAGACTTAGAATTTTTAATCATTGGAAAGGCCAACAAAAAAAATCCAATTTGGGCCTACTGTGATTTTGTCATATTTTGAAAAAGTCAATATTATTGGAATAAATATTGAAGTATATGAGAAAACCGTCATTTAGAATTTGAGGAATAATACATTGCTGATTTTTTTTAACACTATGGGTATATTAATGCTTTGAAGACCTGTTTCAAATATTTTTATATGGCTTCTGAAACAGCTCCCAGTACTTCTGCTCATTGGCATAGCTCTTTTTTGGGTCCACTTAAAGGCACTGGAGACTGTTTAGCCATCATAATCTTAAATGCAACCCGTAATTTGAACATCCTACATAATCATGGTATAGTTATAAAAACTAGGAAATTAACTTTGATACAATGCTACTAGCCCAATTACAGACTTTATGGGGATGTCACCAATTATTTCACAATGAAACTCTTTTTCTCTTCCAGGATACTACATTGTGTTTAGTTGTCATGTCTTAGACTCCTCCAGTCTAGGAGAATTTCTTTTCTTTATGACCTTGACAATTGGAATAGTACTGTGTTTGTCTGAATGTTTTCTCATAATTAAACTGGAGTCACATATTTTTGGAAAAGATACCAGAGCATGAAGCACTCTTCCCATTGCATTATGTCAGAAGGTACATGATATCAACATGATTTTTTTACTGTTGATGTTAACTTTGATCACTTGGTTCAGGTGGTGTCTTCCAGATTTCTCCACTGTAAAGTTATTATATTACCCTTTCCATTCTCTATTCTTTAGAAGTAAGTCACTGAATGCAGCCTGTTCTCAGAGGGCACTTATCAATCTGCCTTGGAGAGCAGATTCTCAAAGAATCCGTGGACATATGTTAAAATAACAAATACTTTGGGCAAGATACTTTAAGGGTGTGTACATATCCCATTTCCTATAAAAGTTTTTCTCATAATTTTATCATTCATCAGTGAATCTTGCCCATAGCAATTATTACTGTGGTATTTTAAGATGATTGATTCCATCCTTTATTCCTACATTTATTACTTCGAATTATTTTGTAAGGAAGAGCTGTCCCTTCTCCCTCATGGAATTATTTATTCAATTATTTATTTTTATCATAATGGGCTCACAGATATTCCTTTTGTCCTTTGGGTTTCCAGCTGAAACTTCTTACCGGCTTATATAGCTTACAGTGACATCTGCCCCATATAAGCAGATACTGGTGTCCTATTTCTCCCTCCAAGTGTGTGTCACTCCCAGATTTCACATTACTTGTTTACCTTGTGATCTCAGTGTCCAGTGGGTTCCAGAAAAGTGGATAATTTGCAGTTAATTTGCAGTTCAGCCTTTTCCTTGTCGTAAGAGTGTGAGCGAGGATTCGTCCAGCTAACTATATCACTAAGCTGAAAACAGAAGTCTATACAATGTATTTTAATGTAACATGTACTATATTTCAATGTAAATACAATATAATGTAATACAATAAACCAACTATAAAACAGATTTTGGGGTATAAGGAAACTGAGATGAACTAGGTATTAGATGATAATAAGGATTCATCAGTTTTTTAGATGTGATAATGAATGGTATTGTAAGATAATGTCCTTTGTTTTAAGGCCAGCTTGAGGAGGTAGTTAGGGACAAAATATCGTGACCTTTTTTCTTATTTTGTTTTGTTTTCACTGGGGTCTTTTAATGTGGCTATCTGATCATGGAGTCCTAAAGAATTAAAATTGAAAGTTAGTTTGCCAAGTTCTAAAAAAATTTGGGCCTCGTTTACTTAATGACCTTGCCTGAATTGAGCAAACGATATAGAAATTTGTGACTATTCCTTTAATCTTTAGAATGAGTAACTTCATAGACCCAAAGCTCTTTGAAAAAGAAGTAGGTACACTTGAGAAAGAGACTCTGAATAACATCACAAATACATATGGGAATTTCATCTCTTAACCTTCCCAAGGTCACCCGCAGGCATTTCCCATGGTCACCACACTGGGAAGAGGCAAATATCTCAAACTTCTAGGAACTATTGAACAGTGACTTTGAAACAACACTGGTACCTGGGTCACAGAATGCCAGTGTCATGGGAGTTTGTGGGACCCATACTTAGGAGATAAATTTTTAACCAGGATATCCCTCAGTGGACTCCTGATTATATCTCATGGTTAATTTCTAGTTTCTGTGTGGTAGTTTAAATAGCTATCCTTAGCAAATAGCAGAATCCTCACTTGGGCTCCCAGGCTCTTACAATAAAGGCTATTATGATCTAAAAGACCAAAAGGAGGAAGCACGTGGTGTTTCACTTTCCCCATCAAAAAATAAATAAAAAGCAATATTACATCCCTTGGAAAACCACAGGTATTAGAACAACCACCAAGGATGTGAAAGAGGTGGGGTAGTTTTACCACATCCCCATTTTAAATCTCCTGTTTGGACAATACTGAAGACAGAAGAATTTTAGAGACTAATAGTGGATTTTCTTAATCTTAAAAAAATTTAAAAAATTTTTTCAATTACAGTTGACTTTCAATATTATATTAGTTTGAGGTGTACAGCATAGTGATTAGATATTTACATAACTTACAAAGGCATTTAAATAATTAGGAAGTGACTTCAACTGAAGTTGCTTTTCTAAATATAGTTTTCTTATTTGGAACAAATTTGTTCTGTCTTGGCCCCTGGATTCAACAATTGATCTGGCATTTCTTCCCAATATTCCACTAGTAGAAAATGTTAGGAAACATTTGCTTTCACCTGAAAAGAATAGCAATAAACTTGCTAAATTGCCTCTGGTGATATCAATGTTATGTCTTTCCCACTTCATTGTGAGTGTCATTGGGATGTTGGCCATTTTTACTCTTCAGCAGGACATCATATCTGTCCACTACATTGAGGGTCATACTGGCAAGATCTGGGTAGAGGAAGTAGTGGGTACCCTAGATGCTTTGGTAAGACACTTATGTGCCAGTAGGGAGACACTGTGTGTCAAAGGGTGGGAAACAAAGTCCTAAAAAATACAGGGCTTTCTTGTTTATATTTTAAATCCTCTCGGCCTCATTGTCCATTGTTAGAATAAGATGACCAGAGATGTGTGGGCCTTGACCAGCTTCATGCAGGTACAGCCTGACAGCAACTTGTCCTGGGCCTGTGTCACCTTCCTCTTGCTCTCTGCCCTGGAGACCCTCTGACACTGCAGCCTCAGATTCCTGAGGAAGCCCCTTGGCATTCGTGCATATGTAAGCTGTTAGGGTGAGGGCGTTGTTGCATTATAGAAATGTGACCTAGGTTGGTCCAGTTGGGCATTCCTGCCTGGGAATTTGACTCTCAATGGCATGGCACAGAGATGCGGGTTCAGACAGTGATAATGTGGTTTTGAGGTAAGACTCAGTGGTGTAAGGGCGAGTGTCCAGTGTTGGCGCCCCCAGTGGCAAAGTCCAAAGCAGTTCCTGTGGAGTGATTTTGGCTGCATCTACAGTGGTGACTTCCCTAAGTTCTTGCCTATTTTTCAGCTTTCTTTTTTCATTCTTTACTTTGATTCTATGGGCTATTCAATAGTTTTCTCATAAATACTTTTTCTGCTTAAGTAGTTTCTACTGTTTGTAAGCGTGAACTCCAACTTTTAAAATGAGAGCATCAGACGTAATGACCTCTACATGATAACCAATCTTTTTTCTACTCTATTACTATGTTGCTCCCATTTCATTCCATTCCATTGTGAGTTTTTTTTTTCCTTTAAGAAATAAAAGCAATGATTTATTAGGCTTATATTTTTAGTTTTTCTAGGGGTTGTGCTTTGAGAAGGTGAGTGTGAAGAGCAGGGAAATGAATAAATATCAGTATGCTACTTAACAGCCATGAGGCTATTTTAATTTGAATTAATTTTATTAAAACACAACTGAGTGATTTATTATAAAGTTAAAGGTGTAACTTTCTGTCTCTTTCTGTTGGGTAGGTTACTTCTGAGTGTCAGTGGTCACAAACACAGAATATAAAAAAATTCACATGAGCAAGAAAAAAAATAAGGTTTTGTTGTTATTTTTGTTATTGTTATACACTGTTAATTCATTTTAACACATGCTTACTGAAGAATCTGATATTTGCTGGTCTTTTTCATACATAACATAGTATAAAGGATCTGATTAAAACAGAGAAAAACTGAGAGGAAAGATCCATGAGTCAGTTCTGTGAGGAGATTTGAAGACTTTATGGAAAAGGTATAAAGAGAGTTGACTCTAGATGGTGGTTGAGAAGAAATTTTGGAGAAATGGAGACGCATAATGGGGATTTTTGGAGAGAAACACTTTGTGCGTGATATAAATTATCTTCTATCTTTCCTGAGAAGTCATAAAATCCATATGGCTTACTGATGCTTGTGGGTGGAGGAGATGAAGTGTAGCGTGAAAATGGAGACAACATGTAAAGGCAGTCAACACTTGGATTACAAAAATTATTTTTGTAATATGACTTAATTGTCACTTGTCACCGTCCTTAACTGGGGCTCAGTCAAGCTATTGTAGGATTCATGCATTAAGGCTCTTTCCTTACATTAGATCTGTTTTCCACACAGATTTGCCCTATTTCACCTAAGAGAGAACTAACATTTCCTGAGGACCCGTGTGCACCAGTTACTAAGCTAGCTGTACACCAAGGCGGGGACTGGTGCAGGGGGAGTTTCCTACCCCAGAGGAAGAAGTATTTAATCACTGAGTTGCTTTAGAATTGTCTGCGAATTATAGTAAGAAAAAGCAGGTTCACTTTTAGCAGTTTTATTATTGTTTTAAAATTCTCTATAGTTAATGCACCCATTTTTACTTGCACTCGGGTGCATGTCTCCTCTTAGCACCCCTGTTGGTGCGCCGCTGCTCTAAGCTTCACCTATATTATTTGTTGCATCGCTTAGAATGATCCTACAAGGTGTTGTCACCCCTGTATTATAGATGAACCTTGAGGAGATGAAGAATCTCATTCACGGACACTGCTAGACAAGAGTAAAGATTTTAACCCAGTACCTTAGGTGTGCCAAACCGTGCTGTCCCCACTACCTTGCCTCTTCAAGGTAGCCTGGAAAATATATCAGGACACAGATTTTTCCTTCTATTCTGGGATTTGGCAGATTAGTGCTGCTCTCTCTTCAGCTTCTAAAATCTCATAGGGAGTGGAGCATCACTTGGGGCAATTGGCGAATACCCATCCTCTCCCTGGTGACAGAAATACTTTGGGTCTTTGTTCTACAAAGCTCTTACGATGTCATCTTTGATTGTGAAAAGAATTATATAAAAGCAGTGACTAAATTCAGACTTATAGGACAGTACAGCTGTCCTACTTTCCTAATATATTGGGCTTATCCTCAAGAAATAAACATGAAGAGCGTTGTGGCTTGTTTGTGATTAAAGGCAAGTCTCTTACATGAAAAAGTTTTAAAAAATAGCTTAAAGCAATAACAAACATTATAATGACGTATTAAAACTAACTTACTTTTGGTGAAAATGTGCCTTTTAAAAAAATATATACCATAGTGAAAGGATGGACGTGAGAGAGCAATAAATTAGTTTAAAGCAGTTGAAAGTGTTTGCTTTGAAATGAATTAAACCTTAAGCAGCAATTGAAGAATCCCTCTTACTTGCTTTTGAATAGCTACCTTCTTTCTATTTCCCCCCGTTTTAACCCCCATTCTTTAATTCTGAATATTGTTAAAATATACTTACCAAAGGTAAATTAATTCCTTTTTGCCGTTTTCATGGTAAAGGGTTTCTCTTGCTTATAAATTAACACTAAAAATTTTTGACTCAGGTCTAAATAAGACAAACATATGTATTAGATTTATTTTGAAATAAACATGGCTTTAAGTCTGGTCTGTGATAATGGTAGCACAGGGAGAGGGAGAAAGAAATACATTTTGGACTTTTCTAACATCAAACACTTAGAAATATGTGTAGTCATAACCCAGCAGCACAGATGTCCTCATTCCTGCAACAGTCTTGCCATTCAGTGAGAATCCTACAACTCTTTGAGTTGGGAGGCTGGTGAAAACTTTCCTGCTTGCTTTCTATCTACCTCTCACCCTCTGGCCCTCCATATTTTAAGGTGGAAGTTGACTGTAGAGCTACCAACCTCTTAATCTAATTTTTTTGCATCTTAAATTATGCTGCTGCCCTAAATTCCATGTTTGTTCAAGTGTGGTCCATAGACCACCTGCATCGAAATGACTAAGGCATTTGTTCAAAATGCAGAGCCCCAGGTGCCACGTGAGTCCTAATGAATCCACATCTTCATGGGTAGAGCTCAGGGATCTGCATTTTAACAAGATGCCTGAGCAAACCAGAGTTTGAGATCCACTGTTGTAATCACTTATCATTAACTAGCATTTTAGTCATGTTAAAAGGTCAGGTTATAACACTCTGGGGCTATATTTAGAGAATAATAATTTTAGCACTGCCTAAGGATTCAATTCCAATAGTATTTATTAATCTCCTACAGGCTTTTCTGTACATTATTTCACATAACAGTCAATTTATCCAGTGAAGTAAGTATTTTATCCCACAATAAAGATAGAGAAACTGAGACTCCCAGATATGACTGGCTCACCCAATTTTATACAACTAGTTAATGGCAAAACTAGGATATGAATCGGGTTTCCGACTCCACAGTCCAATCTCTTCTATTTCTACCATGGCTGTTCTTTAGTCGAATTACAGGCATTTGTTAAGCTTCTACTATGGGCCAAGTCTTGTTGTAAGTACTGAAGATAGAATGACAGGAGACAAGACCCCTGCTCCTCTAGGCCACATTCTAATGGGACAAGGCAGACAATAAACAGCTTAAATGCATGTAAGTATCCACAATTAAGAAATGAAAAATTCTAATTCTGAAAAAACGATATTCTTGTAATCACATAAAACTAAATAAGACATTACTAGTCTTAAGGGCTAATAAAATCTTTAGTTATTATATCTAGCAGATGATGTGGAAATTGTCCATAAATATTAGTTAATGAGGACTGTAACCAAGAAAATATATAATCTTGAAATTTATTTCTATTTCATAAATAATCACAGCTATGATCAACGAGCCAGACTGGAAAGGATTTTTAAGCTGTTTAAGCACTTAACCATGTGACATATTAGGCAAACATTCTTCACTTATCACCCTGACATCTCAGCCCCAGATAAATGGAAATGGTTTGGGGGGGAAACACGGAAGGAACTGTCTCTGCTTTTAGCTTAGGTCATGGGGCCACATGGGCCTAATGCTCTTGATACTTTAAAACAAGCTTGGCTTTCTGGTACTCACAAGAGAGCACTCTTATTTATTTTAACTCAATTGTAGTTCTTCTCCAGAAAGCAAAATTAAGATGAGTGACCAGTGTGAGGGAAAGAGAGGCTAGGGCTTCGACATTCCCCACATCTTTTTTTGAGGTTACCTGAAAACAATGCACTTAATTTTGCCTCATCTCGTTCCCTGCTGAACTACCTTCTTTGAGCTTCATTCCTCTAAGCTTTTGAGGGAGTTCATAAAAGAAATAATCACATGAGGACTATTTCTGAATTCTCTCAAAATGGCTTTTGAGACATTGCTTCTTCCAGTTTTCCGAGCTGTTCTGAGGATCCATGCAAAGAGTTATTTGAGCTTAATGCTCAGAGTGGTTTTGTTTTCCTGACAAACTCCACCTGGAATGTCTTTTTCTATGGGAATGCCTGACTCATCTCTGCTCATTCAGCTCAAATGTTACTACTTCCAGGGCTGTCTCCTCTGCCTTCTGGCTCCCTTTCTATAGCTTTCCAGGTTATAGAGCAGAAGAAGGAGGGAAAGCGGATGGAGAGAAGTGGATCAAAGATTACCTCCATACCTTTTAGCAAGGTTAATCATTTAATTTCACTATACTTGTACAAAAAATAAAATATAGCTTAACAGACCTCATCTTCATTGTGAATCCTCACTCTGTCCTTTCAAATAGAACCATTCAAAATTACTGTTTTGTAGATCAAAATGTATTGAATATTGGTACTTTCTTATGTCAGCTTAACAATAAATTCAGCCTCTGGTATAATAGTTTAAGCAGTCTGTTTATGCCTTGGTCTCTAAGTTTACACTGATACCCCAACCAAGCCTCTCCTGCTTCCTACACTATGTTGAATATCATGCATAGCTCAAGACTAAAGTTTATTTCTAGACCCATGGTTTCCCCAACACAATGCTGAGTAAGATGGGTCACCAGCCCTAGTGTTCTGGATATTTCTGGAGTCACATCGTTGTTGAGGTAGCTGGCAGATAACGAAAAGATATCTGGAGCCTAATGTCTCACTTTACCTCAGTCTCCCTCCATATTCTAACTGGCCACTGATCTAGAAAGGGTAGATGTTTTTGTGCCTCTCTTCCCTGACTGGCTGGGACTTCACCTGTGTCATTTTCTCCTCCTTACCAACCTCATGGCTTATTTGGCTTCATGGTAAAAGCGGATCAGGAAGAAAAACTAGCTTCTCCATAAAGGAACAAAATTAGGAGGCAATTAAAAATATTTGCTATATTCGTCTCTGGTTATGAGACAGAAACCCTTAGAAAATAGGTAGCATATTGAGTCATATCATTAATTTTTACCATAATGGGAACAAATGAACAAAAATCCTTTCTTTGAGAGTTAGTTTTGACAAAAGGAGAAAAGAAATCTTAAAATCAAAAGTATATATGACCAATAAAAGTACAAATGAGAACTTAGGGAGGCAAACTCTATCATTTTCTTATTGAAGATATTGAATGAACTTGACTCGGTTGGTAAATTCTGGTTTTTCTCCTTAGGTCTAGACATGGTATGGGACCAGCCTTATTAAATTATTTACTTATGACAGTGCATCATCTTGAGCTGTTTCAGAATCCTATTGTGTTTTGTTTTCTGTTATTTTGAGCTAAGCCAGGATTTTTTTTTTAGCCCCTACAATTTAAGTGATAAGAACACTTTATCTTCCTGACACTGGTTTTCACAGACATTTCCATTCTGTGCACTGCCTGGTCTGGCTTTTGTCTAGAAAAGACAGTCCGTCCACTAAAGCTTTTGCCAAATGTGAAATAACCATGGCTGACTTCCTTTATGCCCCTGGGGGATAACACTTTGAGAAGAACTCCTGAGGCAAGCACAGTGTGTGTGTGTGTGTGTGTGTGTGTGTGTGTGTGTGAGAGAGAGAGAGAGAGAGAGAGACAGAGACAGAGACAGAGACAGAGACAGAGACAGAGAGACAGACAGAGACAGAGACAGAGACAGACAGAGGTAGCCAGCCAGCCAGAGAGCTCCCTGAGGTCCCTGTTGTAAGGGCACTAATCTCATTCATGGGGCAAAGCCCTTGTGACATAATTACCTCCCCAAAGCCCACCTCCTACCATCATCAAATTGGGGGTTAGTTATATGAATTTTGGGGTGCACAAACATTCTGTCCATTACAAATCGTTATTTCATAACAAATTTTTCCAAATATAGTAGTTTCTCCTTGGATAGGAAACCATTAGTAACAACTTCTACTACATGCTATATATTTTCATATGCACAGCCTCTTTCTAATCCATATGAAATTCCTATGAGTTATTTTTAAACTTTTGCCCTTGACCCTTAGCAAGAAGTACATTTAAATTATGTATACATATGTATAGAATATACATATGTAATTATATACCTCTACATAAAATTAAACAACACTCACCCTTGTGATGTACCATGAACCCTTGATATTTTATACGCTATACCATTTCATTTAGTTAAAACAGTCGTTGTAATGCAAATTGTTCTTATGACCTGCTAATGTGTAGCAACTTGCATTCTGAAAAAAACTCTACCATACATTCTAAATACTAGTACCTACATTTTATTTTTTATAGAAGAAATGGGCATTCCACGAGGATGTGAGTTGTGCCAAAAGCCACATAGCCGGGAAGTATCTGAGTGTGGATTTGAAACCATGTATTGCCTATGCCACACTATGCTGCCTTTTGTGGAAATTTCCTCTCTTCCTCTTCCCCTTCTTCTATCCCTTCTTCTTCCACTTCTACTTCCTTCTTCCTTCCTCTTCTTCTTCTTCCTCCTTTTTTTTTTTTTTTTTTTTTGGTGTCTGTATCTATCTGTCTCCCAGACACTCTAAGCTGTCAGAGGTCACGAAACCATTTGTTAGGCCAATCCTGGAAGCAATTAAAATAGTTTCACTAGACATGAAAGACAGTCTTTATAACTCTTCTTTGCAGGGTCCTCACTGCACACTTTCTATCTATGGAAAACCTGGTCTCTTTATGCAGATGTTTAAAAATATTGTTTTATTTATTTTTTCCAAAGAATGACACAAGTTGCTGTTTGAAACTGAGGAGGAGAATCTCCATCTGGTGTTTACCCTTCTATCGTGTACCCAGGTGCCTAGAGAATGAACAAAATCAAGGCATCAAAGAGAGCAATGTCGTACCACTGAATTAATGTTGATGCTTTTCTTACACCTTAAAGCAAACCAGAGAATGCAACATATACACATTTTATAGTCTATTATGTTTTTCCAGTGACTTGTTACTTTCTGGAATTCTTAAAAGTAATACGTTTTGTAAATCCAATGTACAAAAGAGCTCATGTGTTTATTTAAGATAATTTTTATTCAAAGACTCTGGAAAGACCGTTAACATGGCCTTGTCCCCAACTTGCAGTGAGTTGAAGGGACTTACCTTATCTATGGGACTTTTCACTAAGGAGCTCCAGGAGTCTGACAAACCAAAGCCTAGCAACACTTTACAGACGGTAACTGCTTAGACAATGCACTTACGTCCAGCCTAGAGCCAAACCTGGTTCAGTCAGGTGTATATTTTGACATTATAATTCTAAGCCTTCTAATTCAAACTGCAAGAATGTATAAGTGATTACTGCAAGACTGTAGTTTGTTTAAAAGAGAAATAAAGAAAAAGAAGTGAAGAAAGAGATTGCAGGCTTTGATGAATTCAATAGCTACTAAGGCTTGGACTACTGCCCAGAAGACTGGAAAAATCTCCATTAAGACAGGTCATTTATTTAATCAGTGAATATATATCAGGTATTTACTATGTGCTGGATACTATGGCAGGATGTTTATCCTATCTTTTAGGAGTGTGCTCATTGCAAAATTAATTTCTTTATACCACCCCTGTTTCAGAAAGCATTTTGGATGATTGGGATCTTCCTCTGAGCCAAGTTTTTGGTTCTCATACTTGATGCAATGGCATTTCATGGAAGGTCACTGGAGGCAGCATGGGGGCCTAGGGCAGAAGAGGAATTGAGCAATCTCACTTATTTTGTTTAATGGCAGTTCTTGGGGTATGAAGACATATACCTAGTTCCCTCCATGCATGAGGCTGAGAAAAGTGACTAAAATTTACTTAGCTTTGTAAACTGAGCCCTTTTATTAGACATTTTAGATTTCAGAGAGGTTTTGGGATGGTAGTTATAAACTAAAGGGATTCTAGTTGCTTATAGCCTTTGTGTGTGTGCATGTGTGCACGTGTACATGCGTTTTCATTTTTTTGTTAAAGACAAAACTAAAAACCAAAACAAAACATCCCTGCCCTCAAGAAGCATCCATTTACTTTTGACATAAAAGTGCATAACACAGAGGTCATGTTCTTTGGTAAAACTAATTGTTTCATAGGCTTCTTTATAGATTTTGGTTTCTCTGGAGTGAAGGATGCCCGAAAACCATGAGCTACATGTAAAAGAGTGCAACAGGGCTTTTAAAAGTTCCAGTGGACTAACATTGTTGTTGCAATTAAGTTTCAGGGCCAGGATGAAAAATTCCTCTTTTAAATAAAATTTGAGCCCTTGCTTTATATGAAATAGACAGACACTACTGGGAATATAATAGAAATCCAATAAATATGGTTTGAAGAAGTGGGTGCATACTTAATTCTTGGTCCCAATCTCAATGAAACTTGAAATCTAGTGTTATAAACAGACCCCGATTTTCGGTGAACCTATTATTCAATACATATTTATTAAATGTCTGTTATTGAGAGACACTTTTCTGGGCCCTAGGCAGCAACATTATGGCAACAATGAGAGATGTATTGCTTTGGGACCATTAACCAAGCTCGAAACTGTAAGTTGAAACCTTAGTGTCACGGTAGTGATAGTAATAAATAACTGTTGATCAGCACTTTTTGTGTATCAGCTATCATACTATGTGTTTTACCTAATTATCTTATTTGATCCTCATGACACTCCTGGAGGTATCATGTTATTTGAATTATTATCTCATTTTTACAGTTGAGGAAACTGAGGGTTAGAGAGGAGAAGGAACTTGCCCAAAGTCATAAAGCAAGGAAGCAGTGAAGCCGGGATCTTAATCTCTGTGGGCCTCTTTCATTTTTAATTGTTTTTTAACTTAAAAGTTAACAGCAACACTTTGCAATTAAAGAAGTAGCCTAATAGTCTTTGACCGGAATTACTCTGTAGGTGAGGGGGCAATACCTTTTAATTGATGGTTGATTATGCTCAGGCTTCTAAGATTCCAGTTCAGGACAGTGCCCTTATTTAGAGACCTTTGGTGATACTGTGTGTTTTTCACTAATGACTGCTCTTCAGTTAAACCTTTGAATCTGTGCAAATCTCATCATAAATGAAACTGAGACTTGTTGTAAAATATTCCTTGTTTTTTCAAATACTTAAAAGCTTTTCCTACGAAATTTAGGGCTTAAAAGTGAAGTGCCCGGGGAAAACATGAATGCTTACCCCTGCCCTGCTCAGACCTATTGCTTATCCTCTAATTCAGGGATCCCCAGCCCCAGGGCCATGGACCAGTCCATGGCCCGTTAGGAACCGTGCTGTACAGCAGGAGGTGAGCAGTGGGGGGCAGAGCTTCTCTGTATTTTCATCTGTATTTGCAGCAGCTCCCCAGCACTAGCATCACAGCCTCAGGTCCACCTCAGATCATCAGGCATTAATTCTCATAGGAGCCCGGTCCCTGGTGCCAAAAAGGTTGGGAACCTGGTGGTCAGAGAGAAACGGTTTGTGTTTCCTTCATTTTCTACTCAACCAGTTCTCAAGAACCCATGCTTAATACCTCTATGGCTGCAAAGCACTATTAGGTGTCAATGTTTACACCCTGATTGTAAGAGGCTGATGAAAGGAGACTGCTCCAACCGCTGGGGAGAATGTTTGTGAGTTTCAATAGTCCTGCTTCTTGAGAAACAGAGGAAGTGCATTAATAATACTTATCATCCTCTTTGCTGGGCTGCTGATTATCAGCATCCTCAGTTGTAACTATTTGAAATCTTTAACTCTGTTTAATCCCCCTTTCCCTATCAAATGTCAAAACAAAAACAAAAACAAAAACAAAATGTTGAGCCGAGTTTTAATTTGGGATGGGTCAGAGGACACAGGTACTTCCGGCCCTTTGTCTTTTCTCCTTTCTTTTCCTCTTCGGTCCTTCTGTGGGTCCCTTTCCACCATCCACTTAGAACAAAACCTTTGATGCCAAAACGTCTAGTCTGTATAAATAACTACCTCATGCAGCTGTCATGAGGTTTAAATGAAATAATATAAATAATAAGAACCTAATAAGTTTTTGCAAGTGTCAGTTGCTGGGCTGACCTGTGGGTGCACAACCTGTGCATTTGCACAGGTACCTGTACTTTGAAGGGCCCCACACTTGATTTAATGCTCTTCTGTCACTGTCTTAAAATTCTTAAACATTTTTGAACAAGGGGACCCATATTTTCATTCTGCACTGGGTCCCACACATTCTGCAGCTGGTCCCGCTTCCCTGTGAAGAGGCAAGGCCATGCTTTAACCTAGTGCTGTCCTGACGCAGTTATTGTTGCTGACAGTAACATGAAGCTTAATATCCTAAATATCTACCTTTGTGAATGTATGTTACACCAAATTTTCTTTCCCTTTGTTGCCACAACAGGAGATCTAAAACATAGTGATATGTTTAGACGACATCTGGCTTTCACATACCACAAAGAAATTTGAGCACTTTGAAAACCAAAGGGTCAGCATTATTAGAGTATTTACAGCATTTTCAAAAGGCATGCCCCTGCTTCTTCAATTCCTAGGACAAAGGAAGTTCTGGAGAGAAGCAGTGAGGTCCTCTACTTTCACATTGTAAAAAGAACCATTGTGGAGTGTCGTCTTTATTCATGAATCCATACGTCCCGCAGATATCTCTTGGGTGCCTATGATGCTCTAGACATTTTTATCACTGGAGTTCTAACTGTAAACAAAACACACCTGGCCATTGCCCTCAGCCAGCTCACAGTCTAGTGGGAGAGTTCAGATGTTATAAGGAGTATTGTGATGAAGAGGCATTGAGTGCTATAGGCATCCATGAGGGAGCCTAAAGCAAGCAGGAAATGAAGAGGGCTTCCAGAGGAGGGGACTTCTAAGTTAATACCTGAAGGATGAAAGGACAAGAAGAATGTGATCCCTTTAGAACCTGACTTTAGTGACAGTTGACCTTGGGGAGTGAAAGGACCTTGTATAGAACTACACTAAGGATAGATTTCAGGTCAAGTTGACCTGAATTCGAGTAACCCTTTGTGAACTAGCTGTGTGACCTCAGAAAAGTTGCTTGACTTCTCTTAGCCCCTATTTTTCATCTGTGAAGTGGAAATAATTACAGCACCTACTTCACCTGGCTGTGATAAAGCTTAAGGAGCTAATTTCTCTAAAATATAGCATTGTGCTTGGCAAAGAGTAAGTGTTAAATAAATATTGGCTATATTATTTCGACATATATATAGCTGTTTTCCCAGTATAGCAGCTGTTATTTTTATGATTAAAGCATGGAGTTCTGGAGCTATACTGCAGAGATTGATTTAGTAATACACTTGGTTTCTTGTCACTTGCGGTTTGGCCACAAATTCACTGCTTTTTAGTGCCTCCACCATATCTGAGCAGCTTTTCTAACGTGAAGAAGAAGTTTCCATTTGCCAGTGTAGAGACACAATGGTCAGGGACCTCAATGAGAGGGTCAGCCAGGACATAAGACTGGCTGTTGTGAGGGAGCCAGAGTTCAGAATCCCAGCCGTTGTGTTCAGCTGAGCTATAAACAGGAAATGATGTGGTCAATCTCATAGAATTAAAACCAAGGGATCTTATTAACATGAATTTTCAAGATGTTAAAGTCATAGCCTTAAGGAAGGAACTGGGAACCCTTATAACCCCTTTGAAAAGCATTGGTTACATGCAATTTGCTTGTGGTTACACCAGATAGCATCTAGGGGATGCTGAAATTGTAAACCTCAGTACTCAACCCTATCACCCGGCCTCCTAATTATTGCCATCTGTCCTCCTCACTTCACTGAATTCCCTGTGACAGGGTCATACCTGCTCCATGATGGCCTAACCAGGTCAGCCTGAACAACAGCAAAAACCATGACTGTTGTTTGTGGCATTCTGCCCAACAGTCTACTCATCAGAGAGTTGATTTCCTTCCAGAGACAGGACACAAACTGTTTGGTTTTTCTGGCCTAAAGTTTACAAAAGTTCTGAGATGGAGCCAGGAGTCTTTGGCTCTGATTTGAATCATCTGCCTTGCAGATTTTTTTTTTTTTCTAAAATAGGTCAGTTTCTTAAAGCCCTTTGGACTTCCTGTCCATAGCTTTTTTTTGCTTACTACTAATCCATTGATATATCAAATTATTAGTGATAATCACAACCTTTGTCCAAAGTACTCTAGAAAAAGGAGGCTGGGTCTCTGCAACCAAGGAGTTACAATCAGTTCTAGATTCCAAAGGTCTTATGGGGTAGTCTGATTTGCTGTTTTGCTGAGTTAAATTGAGTGATCTAATGATGGTGATGATGGTGATAATAACAACTGAATGATCTGCTAGTTACCTAGTGCACTGTTCAGATACACACATCATCTTCCCAACAACACATGTACTATATTTCCTTTTCACAAATGAGGAAACATCTCAGAGAGATTGAATAATTTACCCAAGGCTGCAAAACAAGAGAGTGGCAAAGCCTGGGCTAGGACTCATGTTTATCAGTTAGTGATTCATGAAATGTGTTGCTTCCTGTCTGTGTGATGTTGGGCATGCTGCAGCCTGCATTTCCTTATTCTGTAAGATGGAATAAAAAGATAATTGAATTATTGTTAGGATGAAAAGAATTAATATATCTAAAAGGGCTTGGAACATGATAGAATGGTATCAATATGTAACTTAATATTCTAAGAAAAACTTATAGATAGTTTTCCAAACTCATTTTGGGCTGTTTTATGCCAAAGCAGGCCTGGATTCCCTCTATTAGAAATTGTTGGTGACACAATTCTTCACATGGTCAGCAATTTTTGTTACATTTGCCACCAAATGACTGGGTCATTCACTTGAGAAATGTTTACTGAGCTCATTTGTGTGCCCAGCAAAATGCTCCTTATATGATGGGGCATGTGCAGCCACCACTTATGTTTTTCTGGAATTCTTACTTCAGTGGGGGAGATTAGAATCAAATACATAAACAGAAAAAGATACATAATCGAATCTTTTGATGAGTGTTCTAAGAGGGAAATATGCCATTATGACAGAAACCCAAGAGGGTAGGCATAGTTAAATTGGGCCAGAAAATAACTTTTGAGTAAGTCATTTATTTGTATGCTGAAATTTGAAAGATGAGTAGGAGTTAAACAGATGCAGAGCAGGAAGAAGAATATTCCAGGCATAGGAAAGAGCAAATTTAAGACCCAGAGTAAGGGAATGATAATAATTATTATAGTAATCATAAAAGTGAACATTTAGTGAACTCTTCATTATGTCCTAGATATATACCAAGTGCTTTACCAGCAGTATCTCATTTTATCCTCAAATATCCTCTGGAGTAGATACTATTTTTATTCTTATTTTGCAAATGAGAAAACTGAGGCTAGAGAGATTAAATAACTTAAGGTCACATAGTATGTAAGTGCTGGAATGGGACTTCAAATTCAGGATCAAAGACTCACATTCCAAACCACAATCTTGGTTCAGCTAAATAACTAAAAGTTGGTGAGTGCATCCATTAGGGGCCAGTTGCAGACAACAGATACCACCTTAGCTAGTTTGCAGAAGAGATTTATCATCTACCTAGTGGTTTACAAAATCACGGAGGGAGCTGCAAGGGAAGCTCTCAAGCTTAGAGTGTAGGCAGATCTTCCAGAGACAACCTCCAACTCCTAGAACCATGTTGTTTTTTCTGTGATGGGGAAAACTGCTGCTACTTCAGGAAACCTCAAAATCTAGAAGCCAATGACTACACAGCCATGCTGGGTCCAGCTCAGTCTACATCAGCAAAGTGAATGTCACATCCTTTGCCCTCTCCTCTACTTAAGTGAGGCCCAAATCAAGTCTCATACAAATGCTTCTGATTGACAGTTAAATCACATGCTGGTAGCTTCAAGGGGGATCCAGGAAATGTAGTTCTTAGCTTTCCTGCCATGAATTGCAGGGAGGCATACCAGAAGGCATGAGCAGTCAGTCTGCAGGATCCAACTCAGTAGGGCTGGAGTACAGGGAGTAATGGGGAAACTACAGAGGTAAGTAGGACCACAATATGAAGGCCTTTTGGCCACGTTAAGGAATTTATATTCCATATAGAATACAATGGAAAACAGAAATTGGCATGGTCATACATTTTTAAAAAGATTAGCCTGGCTGATATTTGGTGGAGACAGGAATGAATGCAGGAAGACCATTGGCAGACTATAAGATGGAAAGAATTTGACAGATTGTAAATGTTTTGTATATCGAATCAATATGATATGGTGTCAAGTTAGATATTAGGAAGTTGGGAAAGGAAGGTGTCAGGAATGACTCAGGTTTCAGGCTCGAGAAACTAGGAAGGTAGGGGAGCATTTATTCGGAAAAAGTTTGGGTGTGACTTGGCTTGGTGAGTGTTGGGAGAAAAATTGGAGATTCAAGAGTTTTGTTTTGTAGATATTAAATTTCATATTTCTCAGACATACTAGTGGAAATGTTAAATGGGCAGTTGTAAATGTTTCTGGAGCCTGGAGGATTTGGGCTGAAGATAGACCTTTAGAAGTCAGCAGCATATTTATTTCAAGTCATAAGAGAGGAGGGAATCACCTATGCACAGGGTATAATAAAAGAAGAGAAGAGGGTATAAGACTTAGCCCTGAGCCACTCCAGACTTAGAGTTTGGGTGGAGGTGGTGGGAACAGCAAAAGAAAATGAGGAAGAACCAGAGA
Organism: Eonycteris spelaea; assembly: GCA_003508835.1. Taxonomy (NCBI): domain Eukaryota; kingdom Metazoa; phylum Chordata; class Mammalia; order Chiroptera; family Pteropodidae; genus Eonycteris; species Eonycteris spelaea. Next base: position 2,713,592 of record PUFA01000185.1, on the reverse strand, counting down.
GGTAGGAGGAAAAACAGAAGAGAGGGCAACAGATTCAAGGAGTGTTTCAGGAAGGAGTGGGTTTTTTTTTTGTTTTTTGTTTTTGTTGTTTTCTTAAGAAGATAATTGTTCATTGGTTTTTACAGAATGGAGGGCTTTGGTGACTTTTAGTGATTTGGAGGGGACTGAGAGTGAACTAGAGGTAAAGATTTGCAGACAACATTGCTGAGCGTCTGAGTTGAGGGGTTGAGCTGATGAGACTGTGTACTGAGGGGACTGTGGGGTCAAGGGAGCTTTGTTCTGTATGTTTCAAACTTGGCGATAGTAGAGCATGTAGGATGCTGATGGGAATGATCTTACAGAAAGGGAAGGGGATGATTCTGTGGATAGCGAACAGCACACTGAAGAAATGAAGTTCCTGAGAGGAAGAGAGGGAATGAGATCCCGTCCCACAGTACAAGAGGCTTTGATGCTACCTAAACAGGAGGGAATTAACAAAGGACAGCCATAGCTACAGGCAGGTTGGGGATTTGGTGGCAAAAAGATGTTGGAAACCTTGTCTGTTGGCTGTTGTCCTTGAAGCATGAGGCAAGGCTGGAGTATGAGTAATTTGAGGAGAAGATCCTGGTCCATCCATATGAAGAGTCGGAGCTCAAGGTTTGGGCCAGTCCAAATGGCTGCTTACATCTTCCCAGCCAGAGCAATGCACAACTCTTTGTTTAATGTTTGGGTAACTAATAGACTATCCTGATGCCTGGCTCTGATGAAAGAATTATTTTGACAGGAGTCACCCTTTCCATTTCTAGGAAACAAAATCACCCAGCAAAACTTAAACTGTCATTTCCTTGCCATGATAAAGGCATTTCAATTTCTCTTCACAAGGCACATCAATACACATATAATACATATAATACTTACTGAGTACTCCTGTTTGGATGGGAGACATAGGAATAAACAGAATTCAACACAGAGTGGGAAGGTCAGAAGTCCTGGAGCAGGAGGGGTCAATGTCAGGCATCTAGATAACAAGGAGGAGACACAACACATTTATTCGTAAGCATATTTTGTCCTCCTCCTCAGTTTTTATGTTCTTTCCAAAATCTCCAGCCACATTGTTCAGTTTCCCTCCTTTCCTGGTGAGGAAACTATCTCTGAGTGGTTGAGGTCCTCACTAATGAGAATATTAGACTAATAAGAGCAGGCAGGAAGCATTACAGAGAATCCCTGGCAGTGCATTCTCATGGATGGCATGATATACCTCAAAGTAGAAGATAAAAAAAAATCACATCCTCTGAGACATTAATAAAATTGGAGCAAGTAGCTAGACTATACAGGGGTGGGAACCCTATCCTGACCCCAGGCAACCTGTCCAAATGACTGTTCCTAGTTGGAAGTTTCCAAAGTACTATGACTTAGAGCCTGTTAAAGACCCATGTGGTTGTGATTAAATATGAAATGGGACACATGGTTTGCTTTATAATCTATCTGAAGCCCTTAGAAAGGCCAAATGTTTTGGAGGATGTCTTAAGTTCTGGTGATGGTCTGAGGTTTTAATTGGCAGGAAGCTCAGTTGAACTTTATTAAAATATCAGTTCTTATTTCCTTCCCTAGACTAGAAGAAACAGGGGGACAAAGAATTGGAAGAGCCCAGATAATTATATTGTTTATCTTTTCCATTCTCTTTCTTTGATTTATTAGTTTTTCTAGAAACTGCTTCTATTTCATTAACAGTTGGCTTGTTGCCTTTGCAATTGATGGTAGGAAGGCATCTCACCTAATGCTATCTTACTCTGGACAGTTTCATGTTTTTTATTCCTCCTTTCCCCACAACATTTGGAATCAACTAATCTGCCCCTTTTCAGAAGATTTGTCATTGCTTTGTATATGGATTTTAAAGAAATTACTCTGTGTGTTTGTGTGTGTGTGTGTTTTCTTCTTTCCCTCTCTTTCTCTAATTATTGTTTTTGGACAACAGCATTGCTAACAGATCAGCTCTAACAAAATGGGGAGGTTTGCCCAGAGACATCTGAGATGGGAAGACTGCTGATGGGCAATGTTGCCAGTTTGCCTCAGATGTCCTGAATTCTAATAAGCCAATGTGGCACCTGAATCACAGGGTTTGGGATTCACTGGTCACACACATGTGGAAAATGGTTCCCATTCTTCTCCTTGCCCTGCCCAAGCTGTTCTCCTGAACTAGATGTCATAATCCTTCCCTGGAGGTCCCATTCCTTATATCTTTCCATCTCAATAATTTATTATTATTTTTAAATGGAAAGGAAGAAAAAGCAAGTCAATCATTTCTGTGAACTGGACATAGAGGTCCCCTACCTGATTGGTATCAGGGTCTTTCTCTAATTTGGATCCCTGAATACAATAATGAGACAGAAAGCCTTCAGCACCCCAAACAAAAAAAAAAAAGAAGAAGAAGAGAAAAAGAAAAAGATGGAACCACATTTCCAGGACTCACTAAAAGGCAGAAAACATTCTCCATCATCTCATATACACTGCTGTCTCAGGAAACAAGGCACAGAGAATGCATGCTCCAGTCTAAGGTTCCAGGTCCCCAGTGCAGGGTTATGACAATAACAAAGAGCTCTTCAGTACAGATGAGGGGATAAAAATAGGACTGTGAACATATACCCGCTCTCCTACTACCCAGCCTAGTAGATTCCACCACCAGCTCATGGCCATAGATCTGCTACCCTCCTCTGGTTCTTCCTATTTTCTTCAGTATATCATACATATGTATACACCTTGGTGTAGTTTTCTCTATATTCCACCTATAACCCAAATATTAGCTGGTTATCCATCACTCCTTAAAGATACAGACTTGAACAGCACCATTTTCACAGCCTTTGGAGACCTGATGATCTCCCAGGAATTTTAATTAATTCCCAGAGACTATTTACTTTAACCCTCCCCTCACCCCTTTTTTGAAGCATAATATAGTTTAATCAGGTATAGAATCTACAGTATATTTTATTTGGAAATAGACCCTATACATTTAATTTGTAAAGGTCTGTATCCATCTAATAATGGCTCATATTAATTTCATAATTTCTTCAAAGTTTTTCTTCTCCCTATAATAACCAAAGAGTTTTTCTTCTCCCTATAATAACCCAAAATCTTCAACACTCCCCACCTCTCCAAATTTTTTCAGTTTTTGCTTTTCTTTATTTAGAAAAACAAAACATTCTCTTCTAAGGTAGTAAGCTTCTAGAAGATTTAGATATTATTGCCACAATTTACTTGGTTGGGGATTCAAGTAAATATTTGCAGGTTGTAGAGAGAACTTAGAACTAATTGCTTTGCACAGTTGGAGGAACATCAAGGATAAACTAAATTCTTTCTTGAAGAAGGTGTACATACATATGTACATACATAAATACATATTGAGAGAAGAAGTAGGGATTTCTGGCAAGTCTACATTTTCCCATATGTTTTCTAACTCAGTTTGTTCACAGACTTTGTTTGAAATGAAAAGTATCTATCAAATGCTAGCAGTTCTGAATGCCCCCAAACTCCAATTATTATATGAAACTGTATGGGATGAAAAGAGTTTGGATATTTTTCATTCAGGAGTTCAGTTGTGGTACCTTAGTTGTTATTGTTGTTTTAAATAGATGGTACTCCTTTTCACTGAATGACCAAACCATTAGAAGAGTCAAGCTCTTAGAAGCAGTGAACCCCTGTATGTCATAAAAAAACCTGTGACCTAAGATCACATCCATCATCATGGCTTAAAGGTCTTTGATACTGTATGTGTAATTCACCTCTGTATAATTACATACATGACTCAAGTTTATGATATATAGAGATCAAAATACAATCCTTGGCTACATGCTTAATGGAGTTTGTTGTTGTTTCCATCAGAAAGAAATTTTAAAGTCTGCCACTCGAGGACTACATATTTCACAAATTCTACTAATAATTCTTTCAATTTGTTTGTGAGCATAACTGGTCCTAATTTACCAAGCAGTTTATTTTTGCTACTCTTTCTTTGTATTTATTGAAATGATCAATTGCTACTAACTTAACTACAAGAAAGATAATGTCACTTGTATAGTGGAAAGAAATATTTACTGGTTCCTAGTTTTATTATTAGCATGTTTTTCAGTAAAAATATTAAACATGCAGATACAGCTTTCCAGTGCTAACCCAATAAGTAGAAAGTAATTGTTATGATTATTGAGCAATTTTGGAGCCTACACTATTATAACCCTCTACAACACCTCTATTATTCACTTATTTTTATGGCTGATTAATATTCTATCGTATGGGTATGCCACATGGGGTATCCATTCATCAATTGATATACCCATCTACTGTTATCCTATTATGGGTATTCTGTTTGGTTGAGCAGACTTATGTAATTTTATGCTTTTATGACATTTTTGTATGATTTAGGAAATCAGAGAAAATTATATGTGTTCAATCTGCCATATTTAACAAAAAGTGTATGTCATTGTTTAAATCAATAATACAGATATGTTGTGCTTCTCTTGAATAAAACATAAAGAAATTGAGCTTAGACAAAATGAATTGGAATTGACCTTGTTCTCTAACAGTCCACAATTACAAGCAATAAATAATAACTCATACTGGTATTGCTTATACAAAATTTATATTCATATATTTAATTGGAGTTGGCTTTTTGAATGGTGCCTTTAAAATATTTATTATTTCTTTGTTTTTACTTTTTAATTTCATATAATTATATATCTCATCATCGTTAACTCTTAAATTAGAGGTAATTGGCTCCAAAATTGGTCCCATCCAAGAAACTTCAGTTACTGGAAGTATCAGAGACATTAACAGCCCTGCTCATCCTCAAAAATAATTGAGTGGTCTAATAGGGTGGTGTCTATTCTAGATATGAATTATTAGATTCATTTCACTGGAAATATGACATGATGGTTTTAAAGATTTCATATTTATTGAGTTCTTTAAAATTTATTGTTAAGACAGTACTATAACAATAATGGGAAATCAAATTAAAGAAATCACCTGCAATATCTCAGTTGTACCAAATTAGTTTTTAATGCTCCCATCTAGTCCTTATATTCTTGCATTTCTAAATCTTACGTAGTCATAATCATTTAGATAGGCACAATTCAATATTATGCTTTATTTCACATATACTATATCATAACCATTTATTTTTATTGCTTTAAAATCCTCATAATCATCATTTAGTGGCTGAATTATATTTAATTATGTGGGCATACCATACTTTAATTCTCTTGAGGTTAAGCCCTTGGGCTGCTTTCAGCTCTGTTAAGTAACTGTGATATTTGAATGAGGGCAATTAATACATATTTAGAGAGAGATAATCCCTGTTTATAGACCATAGGCTTTGTCTCAGACAAGTCTAGGTTCTGTTTTTGGCACAACCATTAGCTTTCGGGCCTTAGGTAAGCTTATTTTTATTTATTTTAAAATTACTTCTCTTGATGGAGGTCTCTTTTACATATAATAAAATGCACAGATCTCAAATGTATAACTCAATGAATTTTTACATATGTATACCCATACTTGACCATATACATGCCCCTTCCCACCAAGTATAATGACTATTCTGATTTACTACTGTGGATGAATTTTGTCTTTCAAATTCGTATAAGTGGAATCATACAGTATGTGCTCTTTTATGTCTGTCTGCTTTTGTTCATGGAAATGTTTTTTTGAAATTCATCCATATTGTTGTGTATGTCAGTTTGAAAGTTTGTTCTTTTTAATTGCTAAGTAGTATTGCTTAGTGTGGATATCCTATAATTTGTTAACCCCTTCTGCTAATGGACATTATTTTGGGGGACATTACTTTGGGCTATTATAAATAGAGTTGCTACGGTCACTATAAATATTCTTGTACAAATATATATATTTTTTAGACACAGGCACTCAGTTCTCTTGGGTGTATATCTAGGAATGTATTTGCTGTATTACAGAGTAAGTGTGGTTGATGACATTGATAAATGTGAACGATGTGGTACAATCATAAAACTGGGCTAGAAAATATGCCAAGACCAGATTTGAGTATACCTTTTAATCTTTCTGCACTTTAGATTAATCAACTCTAAATAAAAATAATATACCCTGAAGAGTTGCTGTTAAGATTAGGATATGTAATGGGTATAAAGAACCTGTCATAGGATCTGGGCACTGTAGGGTGTTCATTAAAGGGGAGCCATGATGAAGGATATGATGATGATGCTGATGATGATGAAGATGATAGTAATATAATTTCTTTATAAGCAGTGATGGGTAGATCTTTTGAGTTAAAATATAGAGCTGACCTCTTTCTCTTATCCTTGAAAAATTGCCTGAAAACTTCTAAGAAGGTCCCTCTCTCTTATACATTGGCCAGGTTCTTAAGATTCCCACAACCCACCCCTGAGATTCCAATTTTGTTTTCTAAAGATGAGGTCCAGACATCCACTTATTTTAAATGTTTTTCCATTGATGTTAATTGCTATCAGGGCTAACAATGACTGCTAAGCATAAAAACCAATTTATAGCTCAACTCCTCAGACTTTGCCATTCTCCAGTTCTCCAAGGGAGCAGATTGATTGCATTACTTCTACATTCTTCTCTGTAATGAAAACTTTATCATAGTCACATCTGAGATCTTGGAACAGTCTTGAGATTTATAGGTGAGCATCTTCTCCTCTTATTTTCTTTACAAATCTCAAGCCATTGATTTCAGAGTGTTCCTATGTTCTCCATTTGCTCCTTAGTTTCAGTATTCAGTCTCAGTCTTCTCAAATGTCACCTTATCAATATTTTCTTTTCTCCCTCTGTTTTTACTTTTTCATTTAAAACAAAAACAAATCTGGCAAACTCCTACAGCCTCTGACAGCTGGCAGCCTGCATGCTTGGCTGCTCCCACCTTTGAGGTACAGATTATACCAGCAGACTGTTGAAAGTTGTTGTGACTTAAGGAGCAGCTGGTTTTTCTTCTACTTTCTTTAATTCTTTTTTTTTAAACTTTATTTTCTCTCTTAATTATAAAGTAATATATGTCTGCTGTGGCAAACAATTTGGAGAGTTAAGCCTAGAGAGCAAAAACAAACAAAAGTTTACTTGAGTTAGCTCACAAAAATTTTTTGTGTGAAACTTTCTCCTTTACCATCAATATCCAATTTCAGCTCCAGCAATTCCCTGCATGTATGACCCTGGGTTTCTTCTTCTTTCCAAGTCTGTTGCCCCATATGTTAGAGATGATAACAAAAACCTGATTTATAAAAAATGGGCAAAAGACATAAACGATAATTCACCAAAAGATATAAAAGTGGCTATTAAATCTATGAAAATATATTTTGTTTCACTTATAAAAAATGTCAATTGCAAGAAAAACATTTTAAAGCTTGACAATACACCTTGTTGTTGAGGTAGGGAAAAACAAGCACTCATACATTGCTAGTGAAAGTGCAAAATGGCATACCCTTATAGGGGGGAATTTGCCAATACTTAAACAGATCGCATTATGTTTACAACTGAATCCAGTAAATTCTCTGCAAGGAATTTACTCTGATGGTATGAAAATTTATAACCTCAATATTACCTTGTGGCATTATCCAAATTGCAAAAGATTGAAAATAACCTAAATCCCCCATATAGGAATTTTTTATTGAATACAAAATGGAACATATCAAGAAATATGCAATTATAAAGAAAGAAATATAGTTCATAAACCAAAATGAAGTAATTTCCTATGAAAAGAGAAAAGGGCAAAAGGATATACTGCTACCTTTTGTGTAAGAAACAAAGGAAGTAAGAAAATATACATTGCAAAAAAGAAAAACCAGAAACTAATGAGATTGGTTATTTACAAGGTAGAAAGTATAGGAAAGTGAGTAATACTTCTCTGAATTTATTCTCTTGTGTAGTTTTGACTTTTGGCATCATGCTAATGTTTCTCTACTATTGAAAACTTTAAGTCAATAAGGATGTGGAGGGGGGCAAACAAAATGGAAAAAAATAGAAGTAGATAAACCTAACTTTCAAACAAATAATATAACAACACCGAATGGTAAAAGACAGCTCATTCAAGTAACTTCAAACATAGTATTTTAGCTATTGTTAGTCAAAAAAAGTCTTAATTATATTAATGAGTTAGTTTTTCACAATATATAGTTGAGCATTTCTGAAACCACGTTTATGATAGAACTAAAAATGAGTAAACATGCTGATTGTGCTGGTGGCCAGATTTCTCACAGTTGGAGAAGAGAGATACAAATGCAGAGCAGGGGAAGACTAGGAAAACACTGGTGTTTGGTGCTGTAATTGGAGGTATCAGTAGGAATATCTACATAACTGTATATATACATATCGTTTTAGTCTGTTAGGCTTCTATGACAAAACACCATAGACTGGGTGGCCTATAAACAATGAAAATTTATTTCTCATCATTCTGGAGGCTGGCAAGTCCAAAATGAAGGCTCCAAAATGAAGCAGATTTAGTGTCTGGTGAGGACCACTTCCTCACAGACGGCTGTTTTTTCACTGTAATCTCACAGAGCAGAAGGAACTAGGGAGTTCTGTGGAGTCTCTTTTATAAAAGCACTCATTCCATTCATGAAGGTTTAACACCCTCATGATCTAGGTACTTCACAAATGCTCCACCTCCTAATATCATCGCTTTGGGCATGAGGTTTCAACATGGATTTTTTAGGGAGGAAACAAATATATGTATATATACATATATACTTATATGTGCATATATATTCACTGTGCTATTTTTATGAATACATATATGTATGTAAATACACATGCATATATGAATGTATACACACACACACACACACACACACACACACACACACATTTCCTTCCCGCTACAAAGACTTAGAAGCCAAATAAAACAAAACAGGTTTGGATTTTCAAATAACATACCACATTAAAAATAGCTAGAAATAATTAGTGACTGATTCCAGGGTCAGGGAAAAGAAAAACCAAGATGAGCCTGGAACATCTCCTTGTTTAAAAAGTGAGGAAGTACTTAGAAAATAATGGAAATCTATTAGTCAGGGTTCTCCAGAGAAACCAATAGGTTTCTAGTGTGTGTGTGTGTGTGTGTATTATGTATATATATAATATATGTATATATATTATATATGTACATGTACATATATGTATATATATGTATATATAATATATAATATAATATAATATATGTATATATATATATGTACATGTACATATATAATATATACATAATATATATATATAATATATACATATATACATAACATATATGCTATATATATAATATATACATAATATATATACTATATAATATATATACACACATATATACAGATATATATGGAATTCAATATATATAAGGAATTTAAGAATATATTTATTATAAGGAATTGGCTCACGTGATTATAAAGGCTGGCAAGTCTCAAGGTTTACAGGGTAAGTCAGCAACTTGGAGACCCAGGAGAGTAGTCGATGGTGTAGTTCCAGTCCAAAGGCTAGAAGACTTGAGACCCAGGAAGAGCTAGTGTTTGAATCTAAAGGAAAGAACTAATGTTTTAGTTTGAAGGCCCTCGGGCAGGAAGAATTCTCCTTACTTGGGAGAGGGTCAGCATTTTTGTTCTATTCAGGCCTTCAACTAATTGGATGTGGCCCACTCTCATTATAGAAGGCAATATGCTTTACTCAATCTACCGGTTTCAATTCAAAAACACCCTCGCAGACACACCCAGAATAACACTTGAGCAGCCCATTGCCCAGTCAAATTGATACATAAAATTATCACAGGACCTATGAAGAAAGAGAAAATAATGATAGAAATGGATTACAACTCTTTGAATAATATAGGAATTGTGAGTCCATAGTCATACTAAACGAACAAACAAGAAAATAAAAAACAGAAAAAAAAAAAAGTCTCTTCCTTAAAGGGAAAGTCAGAAATAATAGAGGTAGATCACTATTTGTGACCATTATAATAATAACATTCAGAAAACTCTTAAATATTATGATAGTAAGTGAACGTTTGATGAGGCGATGCATATATATATACTCTCAAAGAACAAAAAAAGAGGACTTTACAGTGCAGAAACGAGGCTGGCACTAACTGATGTCTTCAGCCATGTTTAGCATCAGCAATAATGTGATAAACCAACATCATGTACCTCTTAATGCAATGCACTGAGAAGGACACAACATCTCACATATAGTGTTTTTGCCAAAAATGAAGAGAAACACAAACTGAGGGGAAGTCTACAAGATATAAGGCCCACTCACTTAAAAGATGTCAGTCATGAAAAATAAAAATTGAGGAATCATTTTAGATTAAAGGAGTCTAAAGAGATGTAACATCTGAATGCAATGAGCAATCTTGGACTGGGTCTTGGATCTGAAAAACATTGTTACAAAGGACACTATTGGGACAATATACTATACAAATACTATTGTATAAGTATGAAATTTCCTGATTTGAAGATTATTCTGCGGTTATAGAACGAAGCACCCTTGTTCTAAGAAAATATACAGTGAAACACTTAGGAGTAAAGGGGTCTGATATACATAACTTACTCCAGTTCCGAAAATGTGTGTGTTTGCAGTGAGAGAGACAGAGACAGAGAGCAAGAAAAGGAGAAAGGTAAAGCAAATGTGGCAAAATGTTAATTAGTAAATTCAAGTGAAGGATGTAGAAGAATTCTTTGTAGTATTCTTGCAATTCTCTGTGAAGAGCTTTTTAAAAATAGTTTTTAAAGTTAAAATAACAAGAGTACTTACAGTACTGTTACAAAGACTAAATGAAATAATCCATAAAGAAGTTCTAGCACAGGCCCTGGCATAAAAAAAAACTTAATTTGTTGTTAGACATTATGAAACTAATATAATATTAAGATATTAATATTTAATCAATATAGTAATGTCAATAGCAATATAGTAACATCAACATATACATATGACATTTAATATCAGTATATTAATGTTTGATCAAATATTTACTGTATTGATAACACTGACATGTTAATTAATATTAACAGTAAATTAATATACTAATATTTATTTTTGCAGTAAATACTTTTATTAAAATAATATTGAATAGTAATTGCAGCTTACTTTATTCACCCTTATCTTTGATTTTTAATGATACATGAGTTTTATTGTTGATATATGTCATAATTTAAAATTTTGTGCATTTTTATTTTATTCATACAAACATTTTGTTTATAAATTTATAAAATAATTTATGAATGTTATAAATTTTTGTTCTTTTTCCTGATTGTGTAGGCCAGAGTCCTTGAAGTTCTATTGCTAAGTCAAAGGGACAGACATTTAAAAAACTTTTTAATTAGCTTCCAAATAGCTTTCCAGAAGTTTCCTCTATTTTTTCTTGCACTAGCAGGATATAAATGTATCTTTCTTATCTCTTCCTCACAAACATTGGATATTATCAGGTATTTACTCTTTAGAAAGAGCTGATTTTCTAGGAATTAAATTGTTTCGGGGCGGTAGAATTTTGTTTTTAAAACTTTCCACTTTGTACTTTTCTCTAATTGCTTGACATTTTTTCTAGGGAGAATGACCAAGAAAAACAAATAGTTCTTAAAAAGAAAACAAAAGAGACGAGTTTAGTGTTGGCTAATGTAATAAGGGAACACAGTGTAGGTTTTGTGGTTTCCCTATCCACAAGAAAAAACCATGCTGTCACCCAGGAAAATTAGTCTCCTTGGGTGTCTAGGCCTAAGACAGATTCCCCACGAAGGTCTCATATGCTAGACAACTGGTTTTTGGCATCAGGTAAACCTGTTTTCAAGTCTTGATTCATTCATTTCCTAGCTTTTGAGCTTGATCAAGTTTTTGGACTCTTCCAAGAAGAATAAGAATACAAGTGCTTTTCTTATGGTGTTGCTGGGATGTTTAAAAGCGGTAATGCAGGGAAAGTACTTGGTAACAAAGTAAGTACTTTATAGATATTAGTTTAAAAAATCATCATGCAATTAACAATGTTTTCAGCTACAATCTTTCAATAAATAAGATAGTGGGTGTTGTATTCTTATACAATGCTTATATAGTGTCCTTTAATGTAAGTCAGGAGGAGAATATTGCCAAAGTACAAACCACAAAAAAAAATAAATTTTCTGGGAGGTTAAAAGTTGTTCTTGGATTAGAATCCATGACTCCAGTGACTTTAGCTTAGTAATGAACTAAACCAGAGGTCTGCATACCAGATGACCACATCCTAAATGCTTGATTACATTCCTGTACTTGCGTAGGAGAGCACCGAAGAACAGCTTCCTGCTAATTAGATGCTGAGCTAAGACTTTCAGATAGAATCTTGATTGAGTTTGATTCTGCAAGTAACACAAGCAACAGTTTTGTTTGTGTAGGAAGCACTGTAAAACAATATTTAGGTTTAGTCTTAGGAATCCGACATGTTAGAAAAGTTGTGGCCATTCAAGTTTCTTTAAATCAGTTTTATCATGGGAGTAGATCGAAAAGATGCATAATAAATCCCACAATCAAAAGACCTCGGAACAGCGTGATAGTCTATTTTTAAGTGGTTGTAAAGGAAATACACTTCCCCCAGCTCTCAGTAAGTTATCATTGTAAAACCAGACCATTAGTTGTAAAAGTGCTGTTAATATAAGGTTTAAAGGAATGGATGTTGAAAAATTAAGGTTTTTTTCCCCCCTATTTTCTGTCCAGGAAGCAGTCATTATAAAATGCATCCCCTTGCCTCTTGATAGTAAGCAGATGTTACACTCCACAAAACAGAACTCAAGAGCTTTAGCCTATGGGGCAGAAACTGCCATAAATGTCTGAAGATTTACTTGACCAAGATATATGTTACATCAAAATTAAATCTAATCTTAAAAGCTATTGTCTATTTAATTAAAATTTATGCACACTAGTGAATAGTTTGAAAACATGTTACAAATCTAACATAAAGTGCTAAGACAATGTGCCTAAAATATGCATTTAAGCATATGCATAGAAATAGAGCTTGATTTGAAGAAGAAATTCCACCCTCCCTAGGATGGTGCCTAAATTCCCATTTCAGTCTGTGGAATAGAGCATCGCTAGTTTACACAGATGATAACTTCTTTTTAATGTAGAGGTAAACTCAGTGATACTTGAAAATACCAAGGTAAAGGGTTTTTCTTTGAAGGACTAAAAATAGATGGAGAATTTCATCAGTTACTCTGGTAAGATTGCCTCCCTCAGTCTCTAACTGTCCAGGAGTGCTTTATTGTGACAGCAGTTTGGGGAGTTGCAAAAGCACTGTAGGTCACGTTTTTAAACTTTGCTTTGTGTTTGAATTCTCTGATGGCCCAACCTGTGACTGTGGTGTTCAGCCTTTTGTTAAAGGAAATTTCTTTTTGCTAAAGCTATCTTGTTGTTATGACTTGCTTAGAAGAAAGTACAACTGGGTGTAGATTTGCCATTTTCTGGCATTCTAATGGCACTTCCTGTAGAGATTGGGGGATTTCTCCTTCCTCACTCTCATGTTTTGTTGAGTACAGTATTCTGTCATTGTTCTAAAAACAGCTCCAAAGCACCAAAATACGGAAAATTTGTGATCTTCCACTTTCATTATGATGGGATAACTTGGAATTCTCTAGTCAAATTTGAGAAGGTATCTACAAAAGAGAAATTCTTACTTTACTCTCCATTTCAGCCCTCAAACTCTGCTCTTTCCCCTAGTTCCACATATTTTAATTACAACAAAATGACTACTACTATCTGAAAATTTTCAAATAGAAAGGCTGGAGGTTCACATTTCATATATTTAACATTTATTTGGTGAAGTCAAAAAAGCTCTGTTAGTCCAAGTCATTGACCTCTTTTTAAAGTGATTCATTACTCATTAATAAATATTAAAATGCTTTTGTACTTAGGAATATTCGAAAGCCTCCTAACAACCATGCTGTTTATCTACGTTAAAGATTCTGCTGGCTCTCATTACCTCGTTCAGCCACTTCAAATTATTGTATTTCTATAAGAGTAACAAAAACAGAACTTGTCTTGATAATCTGAATCTCTCATTTAGCTACCCCCAAATTGAAACTAAGATTCTTGTCTACTTAAAACCAGACCACCTAAGTAAAAAGAATTAAAGTTTTATGTTATATGCCATTTCAAATGATTCCTTAATTAATCACTTAAAGACATGCCATTAATCTCAAGTAGAAATGGAAATGTCAGGCATCACTTAATCATCAATTTGAAAAGTAAATCAAATTGCAGGGAAACGCATCAAATTGTGCAGAGCTTTAGAGAAAAAAAATAAAATTATCAGTAAATCAGAAAGCCATAATTCAACACCGAATCTTAGGAAATGACTACAAAATCAGTCCTTTTAAAAAAATTTAAATGCTCACTTCGTTCTCATAAGACATTTAACCGGTATCAGTTTGCTGTGTTAAAGACAGCTTTCATTCCTTTTATGGAATATATATGCTTAACTCTTAGTCCTGTCTCATTGGATATATTTGCTTTTAACACAAATTAAACCATGCTTGCTTTTAGTGAATGCAAAGAAAAAAATGGACATTTAACTTTTTTAAAGGATAAAGATATTTTCAGAAAATTAGCTTTTCTTAAGATACTTTTGCGTTTGGTAGAAAAAAGGTTTTAAAACAAGATAATGTTGAATTCTTTTTGGAGGAAAATAACATGGATTAAGAACCGTGGAGTTATAAAATACTCAGATTCAAAGTTTACTTAGAGAATATTTAGATGCAATTCTTTCTCTCTGTTGCACCTACAAAGGGAGTCGAAAGCATCAACATTCTAACCCCTGTCCTGCCAGTGGGACTTGTGGCCATGGATCAATTATGTAATTTCTCTAGGTCAGTTCCCTCTTGTGGAATGTCAAAAGGATAATGACTTTTCTGTTTACCTCAGAGTTGTGAGAATTAAATCAAATCATGAATATAAATATGGAATTATGAACCGTGACGCTATTTGTAGAGAGACAGGAAAAAGTGTATGTCTGATATTATTCAAGGAGAAAGTATAAGCCCTGCATTCTTTAATTAAATCCTTGATTTACATAAGTCCTATTTTCTTTGATTCATTGTTGGCTAATGTAACTATGGCCAAAGCCGGACTGTTGATCCAGGAGCTTATTATATAAGGAGTGGAGAATATTTGCAAAACATTTGCTTAGATCAATATTTCCAAATATTTTTGTTCTAAGGTTTGCTTTACACTAAAAACATTTTCAAAGACCCGAAAGAGCTTTTGTTTAATTGAGTTATTTCAATCTATATTTACTGTATTAGAAATTACAAAATAGAAATATTTAAATATTGATTAATTTATTTCTAAGGAAAAATAATAAATTATTACATCTTAACATAAATATTTTGATAAAAATAATTTTGAAAACAAAAATTACTGAAAAAATTGTGGTGTTTTACAGTTTTTTCAGATCTCTTTAATGTCTGACTTAATGGAAAACAGCTGGATTTTCACATCTGCTTCTGCCTTCAATCTCTTGCAAATATCACACGTCACATAGCCTCTGGAAAACTACATTCTAAACTCATGAGGGAATGTGAATGAACGAGGAAAAGAATGTTGTAATATTATCATAAAGTAATTTCGACCTCATGGAGCTCCTGAAACGGTCTTGGGGATCCCCAGGTGTTTCTAACTACCTTGAGAGCTATTTGCCTACAAGATACTAAAAACGTATATCTTCTGTTGTGATGAAGTTACACCCTATCAGAGGGTACTCCTATTCAGATACCTGAATGTGATTTAGTAATCATAATTTTTCTAGGCTGTTGTTTAAAGACCTTATAAATTAATGATTATTTCCTCTAAACTTACTCTTTTTTATTGAGAGATAATTGAGATATAACATTGTATAAATTTAAGATAGCTAACAATTATTTTTATAGCTAAACAGACTAGTTGTATTCAGGGGAACTAAATTTTCTGCTACTTCACCTATATATAGGGATTAAAGATATCATTTTGTATTCAAAAAAGCATCAGGACCTCCTCTGACTTACTTTTCTACTGCTTGTTTTTATAAGTGGTGACTAGATTATGAACTCAGTTCTTCAAACAATTTAAAAGAAACAATTTGCTGATACAAATGTAAGATGATACTATCATTGCAGGGGAGACCCAGGAAGGTAAGAGTCTTGCCTCAAGTCACACAGTTCCTGGTTGGAAAATTGCAAATGGAACCCAATCTTCTGATTCTTTACTCAGCACTTTTATCATGACTCATTCTTAACTAGATTGGAACACCTAATTTCTAGTAGAAGTAGGGAAATGCACCCAGCTTCAGACCAGTCAGACCCCTTGTTATATGCTCTCATAGTGACTTGCACTTCCCCGTCATACTTAACTCATTACATTCTCATCTCTAGTTCAATATCTGCCACCCAACAGGTGGTAAGCTTCATGAAAGCAGAGTTCACATCTGCTTCATTTATTGCTATATTTCTGATACATAGCAGATACTAAACAAATATTTATTGAGTGAATGATATTGTAATAAATGCACAGAATTAGAGTCAGTCTAGGTTAGACTGAACTTGGAAGTTTATGTTATTATTTAAAATTTTGCTTGTTTAAAACACTGTAGATAAAACGTACACCTACTCTGACATAGCAACTTCTGAAATGTACCCAAGGGAAATTAGTACATAGGTCCACCTAAAGGCATGTAAGAATGTTCACTTTATTCATTGTGGCTCCTACCTGGAAACAATCTAAATGTTCATCAACTAAAAAATAGATAAATAAATTCTTAAATATTAAATTACATGATAGTATGTTACATAATAATAAAAAGAAACTATTGGTATTCAAAAAATATGGATAAATCTCACAGAACTTATGTTGAGTGAAAGGAGCCAGACATAGACAATATATACTACATGATTCCATGTATACAAAGTGCAGGAACAGACTCAACTCATCTATAGTAATTTTGGCCAGAATAGCTGTCACCTCTGAGCAAGATGGAAGGTATCGACTGGGCAGGGAAATGAGAGAACCCTTTGGGTTGCTGAAAATATTTTATATCTTGAACCGAGTGTTAGATCTAGGCTGTGAAGTGTACAGACTATTTTCTGGCAGGTTGAAGTAGTATGACTTCCTGACACAATGAAGACTCCTTGAAACCATTCCTAGCGAAAATGCTAAGATTGGCAGGCTGGCCCTGCTTGTTCTACCACAGGAGAATTAGAAACATGGATTATATTGCAAAGGCACAAGTTACAAAATACAGAACCCTAGCTTGGAAGCAAAGGAACTGAATTTACATTTCCATTCCGCCGTTAGTTCTGCGAATTGGGCACATCTCTTGATTTTGAATTTCTTTTTTATAAAATGAAGACCCACAGGCAGTTCACCTCTGTTACCCCTGAAACTGAATACACTGAGTGGATACAATTCCTAGAGGCAGCCTCTTGCTACAGAAGTACAGCCAAAAGTCATTGATTCTTCTATCTGTGAGATTGACAGAATAATGTTGAAATTGTAGTGTTTTATAATGATCAAACAAGTTACTGTCTATGAAATAGCTCGGAAATGGAAAAAGCTTATAAAATATTGTATTAGCTTGATTATTCGCAATATTTAGTTAAAGTAATTAATGTTTATTTGAGGTCACCCATATTGGTGTAGGTTAGACTATTCACATCTTTATTCATGTACTAAGTTAAAAGTGATACCCATTAAATGCTGCAGTTTATGCATTTAAAACCTTAAGTAAGAGCTGGTATTAGAACTCAAGGTTCAAATATACTTGATATTTCTATTAATGATGGTGAAGAGTCAGTTCTATTGTGTTTACTGTTTAAGAAGATGAACACTTGACAAATATCCTCTTGGTTTTAAGGTGCCTTTGCAGAAGTTGGGCAAGATAAAAGATTAATGGAAAAGCTTGGACCAGACAGGTTATAAATTCCTACTCCATTTTAATGAGCATTTGTTTTGCCGAAATGTAGCTGGTCCGATGTGTCATAAAAAGAGTACCTTGGCAAATAAATTTTGGTTTTGAAATTTTTCTGGGATGGAGTTTCTGAAATCCACTTAGTCTTTTTGATCCCTGGTAATTATAGTTGTGACAGATTTAGGCGCCATTTGTAAGATATGTAGATGATAAATTATCCAGAGTATATTTTAGGTCCAAACAACTGCTGGTGATATATAATTAAATGTCCCACTGGATCCAAGTCCAATAATTCTAAAAATACTTACATTCCCATCTCTCAGAAATAATTAAAAGGGATTCCCCTCCCCTTTTTTATCCCTGATTGGAAACTGTAGTGTCAGCACACTTCCCAGGCATCCAGTGTTCCCATCAACAGCACTTAAGCAGGAATGTTCTGGAGTGGCCATGAAAGGGAAACAGAAGGCCTCAGGAAACTCTCCATCATTTTTCAATGACAGCATTTGTCAGAAGAGGAAATTAGATGATAGAATAATACTGAATTGGATACCTTTATCATTGACTGTTAAAATCCAAGAAAATAAAACTTCTTAGAAGACAGTTGGGTTGATAAGTATCCTATGAGAAAAGCAGAAATGTTAGGCTGAATGTGAGAAAGAGAACACATTTATCAGGACTGAGAGAGAAGAGCAGACAATACTGCTGGATTATCAGTGAAGCACAGACAAAGATCGTTGATGGCAACCATACATACTGAGTATTTGTAGCACGTCATCAGAGATTGGAGAGGACTGCTGAGTGCCTGCTGTATCATACCAAAATCTCAATAATCCAAAGAGACTTGGACCCTTCTGTGTTTAGAGTCATCTATCCAGTGCAAATCTAACTACTGTCTTAAACCCTTCAGTGACTCTCCAGTGCCTACAGGGCAAAGACCAAGCTCATTGGCAAGAAATGAAAGACTCCAAAATCTAGGCTTTCTCACCTATCTCGCTTCATCTTCCATTACCCTCTCTCTATCTTATGCTTTAAGCTCTAGTGACACCCAACTTCTTGTAGTTTTCTATTTGTAGCAAACTACTCTCATCTCCATGCCTTTGATCTTGCAGACTTCTGGTTAAAATGGCCTCTTTCCTCTTTCCATATCTGCCCTTTTCTATCCATCCTTTCAGAGTCAGCCTGAGAAGGCTTCTCTGAATGTTATTCTTCTACAGTCTCTGTTCAGAGCATTTCCTTCATTCTCTCATAATAACTTGTATATATCTTATCATTTTACCTACCATCTTATAATTATTAGTATTCTAACATTTATAGTTTCTCTTTTAGACCTAAAGCTTCTTGAGAGTAAGGACTATATTTTGGGGAGACAGTTCTCCACAGTTGGCTTGAGTTTCTTAATGTCTCTTGAGCAAAGGCAATGAGTGCCTTTTATCTACCTGTACTATCCTTTCAAGGATGTCTGAGCAAACAGCCTTGGAAGATATAGTATCTCCTTCTAGAGCA
Source organism: Eonycteris spelaea (assembly GCA_003508835.1). Classification (NCBI taxonomy): domain Eukaryota; kingdom Metazoa; phylum Chordata; class Mammalia; order Chiroptera; family Pteropodidae; genus Eonycteris; species Eonycteris spelaea. Next base: position 2,694,214 of record PUFA01000185.1, on the reverse strand, counting down.
GAGGGCAGGTTTGTTTACTGTACAGTAAAAGAAAGATAATGCCTTCTTTTCAGGCAAAGGGCAGGCAGGCTTACTGACCAAAATAAAAGATTCAGGCTCTCTAAACTCAAGGTCCCTCTTTTATAATGCACACTACTGCACATCTGACCCTCTTTACTTTGTCTGATGGTAGGTGGGTTTCAGAGAAGTAGTGCAAATGTTCACACGCTGGCTATAAAGAATAGTCACTGCATGGTCAGTCATTCTTCAAATGATGCCAAGTCTGTAGGATTTCAGGCTTGTAAAGTAAGAGTTCCTTGTGGAATTTCCTTTTTAATCTCTGAATATTGATGTTCTCCCTTTAAAATCTCAAACTTTTTAAAATTTAGTAGTGTTAAGTATGTTCACATTGCAGTGAAATGTATCACCAAAACTTATTCATTCTGCAAATATGAAACTATATACTTATTAAATAGCGACTCCCTTTTACCCCCTTCTCCCAGCTCCTGGTAACCACCATTCTACTTTCTGTTCTATGAATCTGACTATTTTAGGTACTTCATATTGGAGAATCATATGGTATTTGTCTTTTTGTGGTTGGCTTATTTCACTCAGCATACTATTCTCATTTCATTTATGTTGTATCATGAGGCAACATTTCCTTCCTTTTTAAGGCTGAAAATATTCCAGTGTACGTATATACCACATTTTGTTTATCCATTCATTTGTTGATGGATATTTGGTTGCTTCTAGCTATTGGCTGTTGTGAATAGTAATTCTATGAATACATGAGTTCTAGTATCTCTTCGAGCCTCTGTTTTCGTTCTTTTGGATATACCCAGAAGTGGGATTGCTAGATCATATGTTAGTTCTGTTTTTTGAGGAAACTCCATACTGCCTTCTCTAGTGGGTACACAATATTACGATCCCACCAATAGTACACAAGGGTTCCAATTTCTCCATGTGGAATTCTTAAGACTGTTTTTCCTCCTCGAGAGATTGATTCTCTGGGGATTGTGACTAGAGGTGCCATTGCCTTTTACTCTTTTAACTTTTGAATTAAAAAAAAATATATTAGACTTTATTTTTTAGAACAGTTTTAGGTTCAAAAAGAATTGAGTGGAAGGTAAGAGATTTCCCATACCTGCCTGCCCCCACACATGCATAACCTCCCTCATTATCAACATCCCCCACGGAGTTGTACATTTGTTACAAGTGATGAACCTTCATCAATGCATAATTATCACCTAGTGTTTATTGTCGATGCTAGGGTTCACTCTTGGTATCATACATTCTATGGGTGTGAACAGATTTATAAAACATATATCCACCATTAAAGTATCATACAGAGTAGTTTTATTGCCCTAAAATTTTTCTGTGCTCCACCTATTTATATCTCCATCCCCCTAACCCTGATATTTTCACTGTCTTCATAGTTTTGCCTCTTCCACTATTTTCAGAATGGCTTATTTCACTTCATAACTTGCATTTGACATGTCTTTCCATGGCTGGATAGCTTTTTTTTTTTTTTTTTTTTTTTTTTTAGCACTGAGTAATATACCACTGTCTATATGCACCCCAGTTTATCTATCCGCCTACTAAAGGATGTCTTGGTTACTTCCAAGTTTTGGCAATTATAAATAAAGCCACATTACAGGTTTTTGTGTGAACATACATTTTCAACTCCTTTTGGTAAATATCAAAGAGCTATTGCTGGATTGTATGGCACAGAGTATACTTACTTTTGTAAGAAACCATCTAATTGTCTTCCAAAGTAGCTGTACCATTTTGCATTCTACCAGTCATGAATAAGAGTTCCTTTTGGTCCATACCCTTGCAGTTGGTGGTGTCAGTACTCTGGATTCTGGTTATTCTAAGATGTGTAGTGATATCTCATTTTTGTTTTAATTTGCATTTCCCTAATGTCATATGATATACAGCATCTTTTCATACATTTATTTTTCATCAGTATATTTTTTTGGTGATGTATCTGTTAGAGTCTTTGGCCTATTTTTTGATTTGTTTTCTTAATGTCATTGAATTTTAATCTGACCAAAGAATGTGATTTTTTTTCCAACTACAAAGTGTGTACTCATTAAGGAAGAGAGAAGAAGAGAGTCTTCTCCATATCTGGTCAGTGGGAAAAAAAGTCAATAGTTAGATGAAAAGTAAATACTGGACACATCAGTATTTAACAGACACATCACCAAAGGATCAACGTATATAATATGGGAAAGGCATATTACTGAAAATACAAATTCTTAAGGCAAAACTTTCGACATAACATATGATAAATCTATTCACTGGTCTTAGTCTTATGAAGGACATGTTATAATAGCCTATAACACATTTGTTTGTGGTATTTACCATAATTCAAAATTATTTAATTTTGTGATTACTTTTTAAAATATAGGCATAAACTGATTATGGCATAAATTATATGAGACCAGGGGGCATGCTTTTTTCCCCACTGCTGTTTCTTCAGTGCTGAACCTGGTGCCTGGTGCATTGAATGAATGAAGTATGGTAGAGAGAATCTTGTTTGTAGAGGAGAGTCGTGCAAGTTCTATATTCAGAACCATCATTAAATAGCTGTGATTTCTTGAGCAATTTACTCTCTCAGCAACGGTTTACTCCATCTCTAAAGTGAGGATTCCATAACTGAATAGTTTTTTTTTTTTCCAGACAGCATTACCTGGGGTCCTGGGGTTTTTAGGAGTGCCCCTGGACTGCAGAATGGGGAAATTCAAAAGACAGGTGCTGCTGGCCCTTTATCCCTACTTTGGAAATCAAGAGCTCCTTTTCTTTTTTATGTATTGGGATTCTATGAAAATGTTATTTACAATGCTCTTCCAATTTTTAAAATGTTTGAAAACCTATCATTTAAATCAGAATGTCTCTAAAACCTGTGTCAGCACTAACTGCCTGGATTGTTCTTACCCCAGAATCCTCATTTCATTCAGGTTTTTGCTTAAGTGTCACCTCTCAGAAAGACCCTCTCTGACCACCATATCTCTTGGTATAATTGATATAAATTGCCTGGCATCATTTTCCATTTTGTGTGGCAGATATTAGTGCATAAGTTCCATCTCCCCAACAGCACCTTATGCTCAGTATTTAATATAGGGATAGAAATGTAATGGAGAGAGCATTCATAATAGTTATATAGTTATTGTACATTAGACACTTAACATTCCAAGTCTTTATATATACCATTTAATTTCTTCTTCTTTTAAATAGAGGAAGAGTACTTTCTTCAACATTAATAGAGATCAGAGTTAATAAATGAGAAGAGCAAAGCCTTGGTGAAAAGAAGATTCTGAACAGTGGGCAAGCCTTACTCACTGGCTAGATGATTAGGGCCATCTCTCTCCCCTTCGTAAAATCCTTTAGTGGCTCCCTATTGCCTCAAAGATTAAACTACACATCTCTTATGGTGCTTGACTATCCTGCTCGGCTGCTTCTCCACCCTTCTTCCCCTGCTCCCATTTGGAAAATCTTTCCCCACTCCATATTGTCCTGATGCGGCAACATTTGTAACCCCCTAGTTGTCCTAAGGTTTTCTGCTAAAACTAATATGAAAGATGACTCCCTTCCTTTTGGATTGCAAGCCATAGGAATGTAGTCCTGTGCTGAATGTGGTCTTTGCCACAAAGTGCCTGTATGGAGCAGAAGAAAATAAGGTTAATATGCAACATGAAGCAGAGAGAGAGATTGGCAATAGAAGGAGAGAGATGCTGTGGTTTGAGTCCCTAGATCCACTCAAGGTATTAGAGTTATTGTCAGGGTTAAATGAAGTAATAAACTCATGCATTTAAATATGTACATAAGAGATGTACATGTTCAATAAAATTGTTATCTATCCTTAATTATATCTCAATATATAATTTTTTTTATTCTTCTCCAACAGGATTATAAGGTTTCTAGAGCAGGCATTGGTTTTACTCATCACTGTCTCACCCATTGAAAATTCAGTAGTCCTTGTTGAAGGGAATTTAATAGATTAGCACATTCTGGTTTCTGCGAGACACATCCAGTGTACGCCTTCCACCTCGCCTTTCAAACAAGTTCAGGACTTATGTTAGTAGAGTTGTGCCATTTACTCCTAAAATGTGAAAATCATCTTTGGCCTCTGGGTTTGTTTTGTTACTTTCAGAGTAACTTAGGCTGAGTGGCCAACTTAGGCTGAGCAACCATGATTTTCCTTTTTATGTAACAACTGTTTTTATTTTGACTTTTCATGATGAAAAATACATGACTTTAGAAAGAGAGAGTTAGACAATTTTTCCAGAATCAGTAAGTAAAGACTACCAACTCTTTGATTGTTCTGGTGTTAAGCTTTGAAAGACCAAATTACTCCAAAATCTCACAAAGATAGTTGAAATGTAAAACATCTTAGAATTGTGTATGTTGCCTTTAATACATTTTCCTGTAAAAGATGAAGATAAAGAGGATTCCTGATGATTTTTTCATGTGCAGAGTTCTTAATGTCTGTTTACTTTAATGCTAGCATGTGAAGCTGTGTTCAGATTAATTAGTAATGAGAATGATGCATTGACTTTGATTTTTTTTTAACTTTTATTTTTCAATTAGAATGGATATTCATATGAGTTTGAGCCTGTTTGATTTTTAATTGTGAGGACAGAATGAAGCAAAATTAGTCAATTTATTCTGATTTTCTGACTGAATTTAGTGGACAAAAGTGGAAATGAATATAATGAGTAGAATTTTTAGTCTGAAGTCTTCGTTTCCACAAGCAATAGCCTTGAATATGGGGAACAGGAAGCATCTGCTTGAAGAGATTCAGTGAAGCACAATGATTTTGAGTTATCGGCCCCTTATAAAATTAGAGGACCCAAATCTTTGATTCTTTCAGGTCTCTTGCTAGATCATTAGCTCCAGACATAAACCAAAGTGCTGGGAGAGAGATTCCTTTGATTAACAGCTGTATTGCTTGGTGTGTGCATGTGTGTATTCAGAAAATCTGTTCCTTTGATATCTCCTCTCCTGTCAGGTGTATCCTCTTCCAACATCCTCATTCAGAAGATTTTTAAAAGATATTTTATACAGAAACTCATATCTTTTACAAATAAAAGGTTTATTTTCTTCCTTTCTGATCCTCATGCCTCATTTTTTTTCTTGACTTATTATATTGGCTAGGATCTCCTATCCAATGTTGAATTGTGGGGACTGTAGCAGGCATTTTTCTCCTGTTCCTTCTTTAGTGGTTGCTAAAATGTTACCGTTAAACATGAGATTTCTGATAGAAATCTTTGGGTAAAAAGCATTCTATTCCCAGTTGGCTAGTAGTGTTTCTTGTTTGTTTATTTATTTTTAGTGAATGAGTATTGAATTTTACGGAATACTACTCTTCTGCATTTATTAAGGTGACATGGCTTTATTTCTCCTTTAATATATTAAACAGCTAGAAGTTTTCATTTTGAACCATCCTTACATTTCTGAAATAAACCCTGTTGATCATGTCTTTAAAAATACATAGCTAGATTAGATTTTTAAATATATTACTTAGGATTTTGCACTTATGTTTAAAAGTGATGCTTGTCTGTATTTTTCTGATTTTAGCAGAGTGCACAGCTCCTTTTTCCACCTTGCTTGAGGATTATTTCCATGTTTTCTCCTAGGCACCCTGTCAGCTCTGAGCTCTGAGGTCAGCGAGCCTCAGCCTCCAAATCCTCCCACTGGGCTGTGTTTCTGTTCTTTTCTGGTACACAGAGATATTGATTTCACTTTTATTTACTTGTTTACTTTTTAAATGATCTATTTAGAGTATAGGCATGTGTGTCCTTTCTCTCTCAGACTGATAGTCTTCTTTTGTTTCAGCATTGCTTCCCATAGCCATCCAGTTTTATCGATTCAGTGAAAACCATCTTCATTCACAGTGCAATATCACCTCTGTGCTTGGCACCATCAGAAACGTTTAACCAGTTTCTTTATATGAGTTGTTGGTGAAGGTGCTGGCTGTGCATCTCAGAGAATGCCATACTCTATAGCAATTCAGCAAAATCACACACATTTATAATCCAAAAAGGTACGCCAATTTCCGACACATGACATTTTATGTTTTTTTTCCTGTCTCTCCAGCCCTAAGGTTAGAAATAAAGAAATTTAAGTTCTTTAAAATGCATTTTGTTCCAGCACTAAGTTCAGAAGCACATGCTTTTAGGAGAACAATTTTTGCCTAGATTTTTAAAAATACTTTGGCTTTGCATTTCATCTTGTCCAAAAAGTGTTTTATTAATGTTGTAATGGTATTATTTCAATAGACGCTTCTATTTTGGGGAGATATAAGAGAAAGAGTGACTTATTTGTATAAGCAGGTGCTTCAAATTTCAAGATGTTTTGGCTAATCTAACCCTAACTCTGTCAGCTCTAGAATATGTTCAGCAGAAGTTAGGCCTGGGATCATGTATATAATTAACTTTATGAAACTTACATTTCCTGCTCCTATTTTGAAATGTCTTGCTATCAAAATTTGTTACTTTTTGCTTAGAATGCTGAAGGTAATTTTTCTCATTAGAAGTGATAGAAAACATTTATTTGTTTTTAGACTAATTAATGAACTTTATTTACACAGATGTTAGAAGCAGCACACTGATGCAACTACTTATTAGGATTCTTTTATCAAGTAGATTTTGTATCTCAACTAATAGCATCTAGAATCATCTTCATTTCTTTACAGGTGAGATATTCACAGGTGGGAAATTTTTAAATTGAATCAGAACAAAATTGTCTATCACGTTGTGTTTCCTGGTATCATAAAAGCTTTATTTCTTTCCCTTTCAAGCTTAATACATAAATACACATTGTCACTGTATTCTTTTTTTACTAATAATTGTGTTTATTAAATAATGTTTATTTACTTATAAAGAGCTTAGGGATTCTTCAATAAGTTTCACTTATTTATTCTTAGAGCAAAAGGAATGAATCAAAAGATTCTTAAAGATTTTAAATTTCTGGAGACTTTAAGTAAATGTATATGTATGATTGCTGACATATTTATAAAACATGTTTTTACCTTAAATAATTATTTTTCTCTTCTTTTACCTTCTTATTTGTTTTTTTCCTTTCTTCCTTCCGTCCTTCCTTTGCCATATAATTTTCTTACCTTTTTATTTCCCTCTCTTTTTCCCTCATTTTTCCAAGAAAGGGGTATGATATGATGACTTTGTTAGGGTAAACCACAACTTAGGTTGAATTGAATTTATAGTGCCCTGTACTTTGGCTAAGGTTTTGCATAGCTAGACATGTCTCAATATAAACATTTCCCCTGAAGTCAGATAATACTCCAGTTCTCTATATATGGTCAATCTAAAAGTTAGGCCAGATAGTATGCCATTATTATTATTTTTCTTGGTGGGATGAAATACAGGAAAGCATTTTAGTGTGCAGTAGTTAAGGAACAAGATTCTCACTCACCCATTGAATCCTGATAAGTTTAACTAAATGAACCTCTGTTGAGAGGACATTTCTTGACCTGTGAAATATCTGAATCAATGGGGTCATAAACTATATGCAAATGAGATGAGATTAATGGGACTTTTGTAGATTTATAAAAAGAGCTAGACGCATGAAAAGCTTTATAAATGGAAGAACTAAGGTAGTACGTAAAAATGCAACCCTAGAAATCTCTTTTTCCTTGAATCTGTGACAAAAGCTAAGAGGAGCCACTTCCCCTTCCTCCTCCCTTCTGAATTCTGGGCATCTTGTCTCAATTGAATAAAAACCCCTCAGGATGGGAATTTGTTTGAAGAAAAGAGGTTTGGAGAAAAAGTGTGTTTGAAGAGTTTGAAGGTTCAGGAAACAACTGTGTGATTGTGTATATGGGTGTGTGTGAGCTTGTGTGTTTGCCTATGTATGTGTAGTATGTGTGATTATGCACACACATGGGTGTAAATGTGTGTGAACTTGTGTATGCATGACTGTGACTGTGTTTGTGTGGGTATAGGTATGCCTGTGACTGCCTATGTGTGTGTAGCATGTGTACACCTGTGCGTGGTGTTCGAGTGACTGTGTGTATGTCGCATGTGTATGTGTGTGTGAGATGTGCATCTGTGTGCTGAGGGCGGCTGGTGGGAGAGGCAGCTTCGGCTCAGCCAGTGGCAGAGCAGTTAGTTCATAACTAATAGTGAGAAAGGAAGCTGGGGAGAGACTAGGAAGAGAAGCAACCGACCTCATTAACAAAAGCTCAGTTTAGTCCCCGCGGACCCAACCAGCAGAAGGGACCGAGGAGCTGTGGCAATCTGCCAGGGAGGTCGAGATCCCTGCAAACAGTTGCAGGCATCCTTTATCATGCTCTTCTCAGAGGGAGTCCTGAGGCTTGGCAGTCGGGAAGTTCTCAAAGCTGCTGCTGCAGCAGCCTTGGAGAAGACCAGCAAAGACACTGAAGTGTGTATGTGAACTTCGATTCTATATTTTTGCATTGGGTGAGTTCATGGATTTTTAGTACAAAGAAAGCTAAAACTCAGCTGACCTGAAAGACTGGAATTTCAGCTCTCTTCTCTTTCCTGGATTGTTTTTCTTCCCCCTTCCTCTCAAAGCTCTTTAAACCAGAGATTAGCCGGTCAGTGACTCTGATCCCGCCTGTCCTGGGCCAAGGATTTCTAGCTTTTGGGCTTGGAAAGGAAAACCACTACCTGTAAGTATCTACTTTATGTACTTCCTCTCAATTTAACTGTGAATGTTGTTAGCAGAATGTCCCAGAGGTTGTGTGTGTGCTGGTAGCATTAACAACCAAGTTACAGTGTAAGAAGTGTACAGAGTCTGCTTGCAAAGTTTAATTCTCACGTAGACTCAGAGGGTGGTGACTTGCAGTGTTAAAAAATAATATGCCAAAAATTGCATTCTCTTTATTAGATAAAAATTTATAGCTCTCTTCTGAATCCACTTCCAGTGGCACTCACCAATGAAATAACCATTTAAAATTTTTGTAATCCCTCGCACTCCCCCAAATCAGAATGTTTCTCCTTAGCTAAGTGAAATGGCAAAGGGAAAAGATGCAAAACTTAATGAAACAGATAATATCCTCATGGTATAAAGATATGGAAATTTGGAGGTGATGATTTTGGGGTGGCTTTGCTTTAGTTTAGTTATATTTGGATATACATTTTTTAAAGTGTGGTTTCTTTTTTAATGGGGATGAGAGATAGTGTTGGAGAAGCAAAGCGATCATATTGTTCTGAAGTTTTTTATTGATTTTTGATTATTACCCAGGTTTTGTTTAGAGATTCTGGTGCTGTCATAAACAGTTTCTTTCAGTTTTCATTTGGATCTGAAAATAATTTTCAAGGCATTTAATTTTTATTTCTGCCTTTTTACTATTGCTCTCAGTCTTGTTGCGTGGCATGAATTACAAAGCTTGAAAAGAGCATTTCCGGAGGCTGGTTGGAATTTATGGCCTGGGAATCTTGCTGCAGAGATTAACCTCTTCAGGGCTGCTCCTCAGACCAGACCTACTGGTAACCAATGCTCTTCAGGTTTCTGCTCTGGAAAACTGATACTGCCATCTCCCTCTTTAGTTGAAGCTTGAAGAGTTGCCTCTAGGTATCCTGCCTGCACTTGATAAAAGTGCCTTCAGCAGAACTCTAGGAAAATGGTAACTACCTTTGCTCTTTGACTCCATCAAGGATTCTCAAAACTCGGTGTGCACAAGAACCACCAGCCTGCTTGGTGAAAGGCAGGTGCCTAGGCCACACCCCCAAAGCATTTTAGACCTGAAGAGGGGACAGGAATCTACCCAGGTGATTCTGATGCAGATGAGATCACAGTTGGATTAAGCACTGCCCTTTCTTGTCCTTGGCAATTAAATTCTTGTCATGTACTTGGTTAATATTAAACATCATATCTAATTAAAAAACTTGAATTTGGGCTGATGTTGAATATAAATTATGTGCAAAATGGTTTTACATGTTTGGTTGACAAAACCAGGGCTTTTTAACCAGCTTTCCCACCAACCTCACCCTTTTTTTTCTTGCTCCCTTTTTCATCTCTTCTTTTCCATTTCCATGAGAGAGAAAGGGAGTTGAACAAAGGTACCCAGACACCATATCCCCTGCCCCCATGTATTGGGCTGGATGATCTAACCTGCCCCCACATGGCCAACCAATATTTGCCTTGGAAACTTCAAGCCCAAAGCTGTTCTTAACTCTTTACAGCTTCCAGGATGCTCTGCTTCTGGGACAGTATAGGCTGGACCCAGCTGGCTTTCTTGGGACTTTTTGAGGGCAGCCTAATTCATAGGAACTGAGTTTAGATTTGACCAGCCCATAGGGGTTGGCAAAAAATAGGAGGTGATTTCTCCATCATGTTAAGGTCCTCATTTGACAACATATGAAAGTAAGAAAACCTCCATCCTGATCCCCAGCAGTTTTTTATGGCATTGTATATTTATAGTAAAAGGAAAATAGGATGTGGTCATCCTTTTCCCAAACATTCATAGGTACCTGCTACATGCCAGGCTCAGTGCAGTTTTCCAGGAACTCCAAAAATGATCAGCATGAATAGTAAGGACAGAGTCCTTGTCCTCATGATGTTTCAAATCTTAGTTGTTGCTAACCAATCTTGGATGAGCCACCTACTCTCTCTAAGCATCACTTCCTCCTATTAATAAAGAAAAGGGTTGAATAAATGAGTTTTGATATCTTCTCAGCTCTGGTCTTCTGATACTGATGGATATATCTCAGCCTTCTAAATTCAGTTATTGGGGAATGGGAACGTAGATTTTTTTTTTAATTAAAGTATAGCTGGCATACAACAGAATGGGAACTTTTTAGCATTTGCTTTGAGAACAGGCCCAAAGATTTGGCTTACTGCTTTTCTTCAACAATTTTCAAAAATATTTAATATGTTTTCTTTTTCTCACAAATAATAAGGCCACCAGTACAGTGAGTTAGACAAATGCCACCTTTTTCAGAGCACACAGTCATTCTTCACAATGGGATCCTGTAACTCTCTAGAAAGGCTGTGTCTCTGGCCAGGTTACATAGGACAGCAGCCTCTTATCTTGTCTGAATCTGGTGTTACTACCCCTTTGGAGAGCTGGGTGGTCCGAACAGGGCTTGCCAGCTTCCATACTTGCACAGCTTGCAATCTGACCCTTTTATTCAAGTGATTTAATAGCTTTTGTGCTACCAGGTGAGAAGCTCAAACAGAGACCTTTGAAGGGCTGGGGGTAAAAAAAACAACTCCCTAATGAAATCTTGCATTTTGTCTGTCGCATAGCTTCTTTCACTGTGGTGACTGAAGCAACGTTTTCAAAGGATTCTAAAAATTGGCCATCAAGATAAGAAAATATAGCTGTGATCTCTGTGCTTTTAAGACAAATGTACCCTCCAGCTGTCTGAAGATATCATGTTTGAGTGGGAAACTACTCACTAGAGGACAGAGAGTACAGGAAACTTGCAAAGTTAGGTTTTTTGTTTTTACAAAATGTTCTCAGCTTCTCTTTGGTAAATTTAAAGGAATGGCAAAACAGTCTTTAGTTTCACTCATCCCTCCTACTTATGGGGTTGTTGATCTGATGTCAGAATACTTTTTTCATGCATCATGCAAAGGCTGCTAAGATTGTATATCATTCTTCACTCTCAACTTTATCATTGAATATTCTTATCTGGCTACTTTAGAGACGGGAGCAGATAACACTCCAGGACTCACTAAGCCCCAAGTCCTTCCATCGGCGCATCTCCACGGGGAGCCCATCTCTGCATTCTATCAAGTGTTATCAGCTGCTCAGTGCTTACAAATGCTCTCTGCATTCTTCTCTTAAAATAAATGAGCCAGGACTTTGTCTCATGGGGTAGCACTCAATGCCATGGTATTTTCATTCCAAGGTCTACATTTTTTTGTTAGCACAAGAATTCTTTATTTTGTAAATTATGAGTCAAATCATAGTGAAGTTAGGAGAATTTCAGAAAGGATTGAAATTCACAGATGAGGACTCATCCAAATGTTTGAAAGTTGTTGGATTTTTTTTTTTTTTTAACAATTCCTGCTTTTCCTGTAAAAGTGATTCTCCTTATTGGAAAGACACACAGCAACACAACAGCAATAATTTAATTCTGTTTTATGTAATTCTTCCCCTTTATTAGGACATGGTGGATGATTCTATTTTGTCCTGTAAGCACTAGTGATTGTTTTAAACTCAAGAGGTAGTATTGATAGATCATGAAGATTAAAGCAGAGTAGTGTAGTAGAAAAAAAGAGTGGCCTTTGAATAAATTCCAACTGGGTTCCAATCCTGGGCTGCAATATTCTTTGGTTCTGTAATGTTGGGTGAGTTACACAGTCAGTTTCCTTGGGGGTAAATCAGGATTTTAATACTTACCTCACCAGGTATTTGTAGGGGCTTAAAGACATTTGGAAAGCATGTATCATGTACATGACGTATGATAACTGCTCAATAAGTATTTCTTTTTTGAGAAAGGGTGAAGGCCATGAAGGCTGGAGAAAATCAAACATGTGCAGGCAACCCACTCAATTTTTTAGGTGAAAAGAAAAGAGAAATGAGTAATAAAGTCCACCCCCCGCCCCCCCCCCCCCCGCCTCAGATCTCATTGACTGGGCAGAACAGATCTCAACCCATTATTCCCTGGCCTTTAAACTCTGATCTGCAGCCTAGTTCTCATTTTATTCCTTCTCACGGGTTGTGTAGAAGCATGAGACAGATCCTTGAACGCACAAACTAGCAAAGTGATTAGTGTGGAGAGAGCAAGGGCGATGTGGAAATCATCCTGTCCTCGTTTCCTCCTGACCCTCCTCCAGAACTGGAGATTTTTACAGCCATTTCAGATAAATATATAAGAAGATAAATTCTTGGTTTTGTCAGGATTTTGCTTCATTTTAGCAAGGAACCCAACCCCAGGGGGAAAAGTTTGAGAATTTGAAACTCTGGGTTTGCACCGTGAACTATCACCGCGTAATGAGAAATGGTCACTCAGACATGTAGCATTCTCACTCTTCTTTCTACCAGTTTTTCTTATAGGTCCAATGTTTGTGTTGGGGTAAGTCAGTCACTCAATTGATATTTATTGAGCTCTGCGCCAGGCCCAATGACTGGAACTGGGGATACTTGAATGCACAGAACAATCATGGTTGTTATCTTCAAGGAGCCTGGAGATAGGGTAAAAGTCAGACTTTAAAAAATGACTGCAAATGAATAATTAAATGCCTGCAGGTGTGCAACATGCGATAAAGGGTATTACAGGATTCTGTGCAATCCGATAACTTGTCTGAGAGGTTGAGACCTCAAAGTTGGGGAGACTTCAAAGTTAGCTAGGGGAAAGGTATGGTTGGCGTTCACGGAGGATGGAACAGCACAAACACAACATGTAAAGGCCCGGGATAGGCAGTGTGGTGAGTTTAAGGAAGGGGAGAAGACCTTTATGAGTAGCAAGGAGGAGAGTTGTGTGAGAAGAGGCTGAAGAGGTGGGCGGGGGATGATCACATGGGAAAATCAGACCCCAGAATGCATGCTCCTTCCCTGAGATAATAACCCCTTCCCATGTCTATACCTCAGTCTTGGCCATTACTGGACAACTCTGGAAGAGTTATAGCTACACCATCAGGTATGATGTGATAAATGCCTTGTGATGGGTTTCAACGAAATGTGATTCTTCAGCAGCAGCTGAATGGACTGATCAGGTCTTAGGCATCTTGGAGGAGCATTTCAAGAGGTATTCATCTCTGAGGAGGATTTTAATAAGGATGGAGGCAAGGACATTTTGGTCAGGGGACAGACAAGAGCAAGAGCATAAAGAGCAAGGGACCTGTCCAGCAGGTCATTGCGAATGTGTCACCGGAGCTTAGGGGAGAAGGCAGGGCTATGGTTTTGGGATGCAAAAGGCTGTGGGAGTAGATATGTAGCGAGAAGCCAGTTGAGGTCAAACTTTTAAGAAACATATTTTTAAAGGTGCAATGTGACTGAGAAAGGAGAAAAAGGAGCGTGAAAAGAGAAGAAAGCACAAACGAAAGAGAAAGAGGCGTTGCTGAAGTAGAAAGGAAACTAGGAGTATATTGAAGTGCATAAACCAGAATAGCAGCAACTATGCAGACGGTGTGGTGGAGGCACATCGTTGGCTGCTGCAGAGATCAGAAAGGACTGCCAGAGAGAAGTTCTATGTGATGAATTAATTACTAGGTTACTGGCAGCCTTTGAGACAGCTATTTTGGTGGACTGATGGCACTCAGAATCAAGTGGTTCTTTTAGGGAATACAAGAGTGGTGATTAGCAGGTAGAGACATTTTTCAAGGAGATAGGATAGTTGGTCAATGTGAAAAGAGAAAATATTTGATGAGTATTAGCACTTAATAATCATAATAATAGCAGTAGTAAGAACACTAACATTTATTGAATATCCACTATGTGTTTTTTCATGTGTTTGTTATACATTGATTCTTACAACAAAACTATCGATTGGTGTTTTTTACAGTTGCGAAAATTGAGGCTAAGAGAACTTAATTTGGCTGAGATGACATCACTAGTAAGTGGCAGAACAGGATTCGAATCCAAGCCAGTGTGTCCCCCAGTTTCTGCCGTTCCTGCCTGGTCCGGCATTGGTCTGCACTGCTACAGCAGTTTTCCTGCTGCAGGCTTGCCTTCCCCCATGGGGAGGGCCACTGGCCTTCTGCTGAAAGCCAGCTTATCCAAGTGATAATAATTTAAAAAAAAAAAAAAAAAGAATGGAGATTAGAAGGCAAATGCACATGAAGAACTGATTTCTACCAAATATGGGATAAATACCTCAAGTTCACTTCTAAAATATAAAAGAACCCCTTTTAACATGAAGTCACTGTCACTGAACGTAGACAATGTGGTCATGATGTAATGACCCTCTACTCCACTGCAGTCAGCATCAGCAGTTCCTTCCAAATTACTGAAACAAGGGCCTTTTCTTTTGCAGCCCTTTCCTTTCATTGTCCTTGTTTTCTTCTTCTTTTCTTTTAATGTTTTCCAGGTCTGAAGAAAATCAGACTCCTGCTAACCACATGTCATGGCTCAGTAACTTTGATCTTCCCACTGACCATGACCTCTGCTACTAAGATTTACTGACTTTAACACGATAGAAAATGCCACAGAATTTTACAAGTGATTTAGAAGTGATGTTGCTCAAATGTTAGAAAATAATTGGTGCCTTAAGCTCTTAGACCATTTGGAGCAATAACAAATAGCTTCTACTGGAGGTACTGATTTGTGATTAAAAGATCACTTACGGGTGATTTATCAGCAGCAGAGGAGCAGGCATTGAATGGCCACTTGACCATATTGACTAGCTACCCAAAGACCTCAACGTTGATTCTGATATCCTCCTCATATCTCATTCAGCATGCGTATTAGTTTCCTAGGGCTGCCGTAACAAAGTACCACAGACTGGGGGGCTTCAACAAGAAAAATTTATTTTCTCGCAACTCTAGAGACTAGAAGTCCAACAGTAAGGTGTCGGGAGGGGTGATTCCTCTGCGGCCCTCTCTCTGGCTGGTAGGTGGTTGTCCTCTCCCTGTGTCTTCATGTGGTCTTCCCTTTGCACCCATCTGTGTCCTAATTTCCTCTTCTTATACAGACATCGGTTGTATCAGATTAAGACCGACCCTAATGATCTCATTTCTAATTCAATTACCTCTTTAAAGACCCTGTCTCTAAATATCACCTCCTGTGGTACTGGGGGTTAGGACTTCAACAAATGAATTTTGGGGAAAAAATTAAGCCTAGAATGCCATGCCACAATGTCAAATTCTTGTTTGGTGTTAGCTGATTTTACAAATTCTTAAGATATTACAGCAGGTCTCCTAATAATATTGTTTCATTCATTGCTGATGAGATGCTGTAGAAACTTAAGTCTTGTTTATATCAATTAGCCTATGGTAAAATTGATTTTGTTATACATTGTTTTGATTAAAGTCACAGAACTTATCAACAATGTTAAGTGAGGACTTACTGTACTACTGCAGAAGAAAATAGAATAAAACCTGTAGCCACATAAACACACATAAGAAATTTTTTATAATATACTCTGGATTTCGAGTTTGGCTTCAGAATGGGGTGACAGGGAAACTTCCTCAGGTAGGACTAGCTTTGCACTTTCCAAAATCCCAGATGAAACCCATTTTATTTTTCTCATTTGGTCAAAAGCCTGTGTGCTTCTGCTTTGACTTTTCTGGTTTGGAGGAAACAGTGCACTCTATCTACTATGTTTGTATTACAGATGCTACATCACCTCACTCATTGCTGAATTGCTTTATTGGGAACTGTTGGTCTTTACTCCTCAATAAAGGGACATTTTCTGTTCTGTGGCTTTGTAAGTTGCTTGGATGTAGGTCCCTTGCGTATTGAAATCACAGGCTATGGTATTCACTGATAGGAAGACTCCGGGTCCTCATAGGTCCCTTCCCCCTATGAGATAGTGTTTGCCTACCTTAAGAATGGCAAATGACAAGAACCATTTAAGCTAATGGAGAGGTGGTCAGAGATCATAGGGTGTTGTACAGAAGGCTTGCAGTCATGGACGGTCAGCCCAGTGCTTACAGCTGTCACATATGAACAGTTAGTCTTATGGCCAGAGAGTTCTGAAATTAGAACTTTAAAACCCAAGTCTTGAGATTTCAGACTTTTAACACTAGACTTTTCAGACTTTTTAAGACAGACTTAAAATGACATGGTAAAGAGTATGTGCCCATAATTTGAGGACACGTCATATTTCTGTTAATTAAAATCAACAAAAGCTATCTTTACAAAAATCGTATGAAGTTGATATTATCAATCCCCACTCTACAGATGATGAAAGTAAGGCTGAGAAAGTTTAAGTAACATTTTGTATTACGAATTGAAGCT
This sequence comes from Eonycteris spelaea, assembly GCA_003508835.1. Taxonomy (NCBI): domain Eukaryota; kingdom Metazoa; phylum Chordata; class Mammalia; order Chiroptera; family Pteropodidae; genus Eonycteris; species Eonycteris spelaea. The sequence goes on along the minus strand of PUFA01000185.1, from coordinate 2,677,395 downwards.
ACTTGTAAACACTGAAGTGTTCAAAAATGAACAGTTTAGTCAAAGTGTGATCCTTAGTTCGAAGGCTTATTGGAGTCTGCTACAAAGAGATATGTGAGCTAAAGAGTCTGACATAAATGCCATGTATTGTTATCTGGCTTTCTCTTTTTCTTTACGAAAAAGAATTGACTCCTTTTCTTCCTTCGAAAAATTGATCTTTGTATTTTGTTATTAAATAGAAAAAGCTAAACCATTTATCCCAAGCAGAAGGTTGGAGATAGTGAAACGGGCTCAGTGTACAAGATCGAGGTTTATGACCATGTTAAGAAGTGTTATAAGAGGTGTGAGACAGTAACCATTATTCCATATCGAAGAATTGACAAGAAATGATTGGTACATTAAGAATATGAAGGAGAATTGGACTTTGGAGTGATATGAAAGATTTTGATTTACAGGCCAGAAAGTTTGAAGGTTTCTGCTTTGCTACAGATGATTAAATTTGTCCTAAAATTTCCTTCTAATTTGATCAATAATGATTTCACAAGTGATTGTTTTTAGGGATATTTATTACTTCCCACATAAACCCAAATGACTCTATCACATCTTGAAACAGCATACTATGAAAACATATCATTGGAAATATTAGCCTTGTGAGTAATACAATTATTGCTATAATATATGCATTTAGCTCTGTCTTTAGGGAAAGACAGCAAGGGAAAAGTTAGAATGCAATGGAAACTAGTGGTACCACAAAATTTTACTGGTTAAACTTCATGTTCATGTCTTTTAATTTAGACTTTGTTTCCTTTCTAACACTTTTGCTAACTCAGGAAGCACCGCCTTGTGTCTAATCTCATACATGTGAATGGCTTTCTAGCAGCTAGGTTGTCAGGAAAGGTTTCTTCCTTTCCTATCTGTCTGACACCATCCCAGCCCCTTCTCCTCTTCTCCATCCCTCCCCCAAACACCTCCAAACTGGGTCTTGCTTTCAGCCTCTTCCTGGTGCTGGACTTACAGATGGCATCCCCAGCCCCACCTCATTCCACTTGATGGTTTTCAGACATGCCAAAGAACCTAACTTCAGTCTTTGGGCACTAAAAGCTCCTTTGACCTCTTTTTATACTTACAGGAGAAGAAAGTAAGTGCAGTTATCGCAGCAGTGATTCTCAATTCTGGTTGCTCACTAGAATCACTTAAATAATTTAAAATTTTTTAAAAAAATTAATTTTAATTAGTTTCAAGTATACAGGACATTGGTTAGACATTTACATAGTTTATAAAACGATCTCCCTAATTGCTCCTTCTCTTCTCTGGTTTTCCACCTATGCAATATTTTAATGCTAACTGCATTCCCTCTGTTGTGACCCCCATCTCCATGACCATCCAACAACTACTAATTTGTGCTTCTTTAACTCTTCTCCCCATTCTCCCAGCTCCACCCCTCCCCTCTGTTGGTCTCATCTAAAGAACTTTGAATTCAGATGCCTGGGCCCCACCCTGACAAATAAAATTAGAAAGTCTGGGAGGGGTGCTCAAGCAATTATGATGTGAAGCCAGAGATGGGAACTGCTCATTTAGGGGTGACATTAGAGGCATCTCTTTCACCATGCACATGGCATGTCTCCCATTGTCATCAATAATGCAGACCATCATTAGCCCTCACAAGGAATGTTTGCTCCCTTCTGGGCAGCGGAATAGAGCTGAATCCGTGAGAATGAAGTCTCAATTGCAGCCAGTACTTTTCCTCAGGCCATGAGAGAAATTGAGGTCAACCTCCACATTGCATAACTCCAAGTGGCACCATTCACTTTGTGGTCTGTGAGAGCAGCATCCCTGGCATCCCTGGAGCATGGTTGCACCATCAATGGTACCCTGGAATTTGGTGTACTGAATTGAATGAAACTGAGTAAAGGAGTCTAAACACCTTTAGGCAATACTTTAAAAGACAGATATGTTAGTATGGTTTTACGCAGAAGCATCTCCCACCATGATGAGATTATGCAGTGCCTGGGGCCATCATGGTTTGAATGGCTTTTGTCAGCTACTCCGGACACAGTGCCTGTGGTAAATATATTCTCTCTTCTAGACCATCGATTTGTAAATCACCTTTTGAAAAGTAGCCTATTTATGTCTTGACAGCTCTAAGAAAGCAGTTTAGCCAAGGTTGCTCGCGTGCTCCTTATTTTTCTCTCTTTTAAAACGCTTCTCTTATTGGTGTTTGCAAATGTTGTAGGATGCCATACTTTTACATTGCTGCATTCTCCCACACATATTTATTTAACAGCAAATTATCTATTCAGACATTCAGATACATACTTTGCAGCCTATGTTATGAAGATTTATGGAGATTTTGTTTTAGAACAAAATCTTGATGTACTTGAAGCATTTTTAATTCCACTGACAGAGCATTCTCCCACCCTCCCACTCTCTACAGTCCTTCCCCAATGCTGCCAAAGTAATCAGATCTAGTTTCACTCTTCTTAATGCAATTAAGCTCAGTGCGCATTCACATGGAGGGCCTCAGTGTGGGAGAGTGTCTTGTGCGCCACCATGGAGACCTTAAGGCACTTGGGTGGCACTTGAGTAGCTGGTGATACGCAGATCCTCAGAAGAGACGTTGCTACATAGTCTGGCTAAAATAACACTTAGTCCCCAAGTGCCAGAAAGTGTAATGAGCAAGAAGTCACTGCAATTTGCTTGTTTCTTTTTTTATTGCTGATGGCCCTGACTGCTCTATAGAAAATTTTCCAGTTTGTTTGGGTATAACTGGAGAGTCGATTAAACCTAAATCATGGTGTATGTCGAAGGATGACTCAACTAATAACTTTTTTTTAATTAATAAAAGTTTTTGAGCATATTTAAATTTATAGAAAAATTGAACAAAGTTCAGAGTTCTCAAATAATCCCCTCCCTCCTTTTACCCCAGTATGTCATGAACATCTTGTATTAGCATGACGTATGTGTTACAGTTGAGGAGCCAATTGTGATTATCAGAAGTCCACAGTTCACACTAGGGTTCACTCTTGGTGCCATACATTCTATGGGTTTTGACAGAGGTTTAACGACATGGATCCATCATTACTGTGGTAACTTTTTCAAGGAGTTGTAGAAAAAACTTTGGCTTGGACTTAAAAGGTGAAGGAAGGGGACTGACTTAATTTGTGCCTACTGTGTGTGTGCTTGCTGGGGATTTTGGTTGAGCCAATATATATATATATATATACACACATGAATATATATATATACATGAATATATATATACACACATGAATATATATATATATACACACATGAATATATATATATACACACATGAATATATATATATATATATATATATATATATATATATATATATACACTTGACAATTGTGCAATGAATGAATAAGTTAATTTGTTGCAATCAGAGAACCAGGCTGTATTCTAAAAATGAAACTTTCCTCAGAAGATGAACTCCTGAACATGTTTTAATGTGTATTTAAACAAAATCTCACTTTTGGACAATTTGGCATTTCATTGTGAATTAAAATATGCAGAAATCACTCAAGAAGAAGAAAACCAGTTTTAATCAGGGTGACTCTGCTTTGGAAGGTCCTAGATGTGAGTTTGGGTACAGACATATGGTTAGTCTCAGGTACAGAAAGGTATAGTCAACCATAGTGAATGTGAGTGAGTGTTTTCATCAGTTTAAATTATTCAGTTAAAGCAAGATGTTGTAAAATTTTGTATAATTCAACCTTCTAGTTCAAAGCAAATTGAATGTAAATTATGGCCATTTCCTAATCTTCGAGGAAATGCCTTTGATTATTTAAGAAACTTCAATATTCTTTAAAGACAGAACTATAAGTTGAGGGCACTAAACCTTTTCCCTCTGCAATCAGTTTTCTCCACCTCTGAAGGTAGTTTTAGTAAAAGATCGCTGTAGAAAAAGGCCAGATGTTTGGTTTTCAAAGAATTGCCTGAAATTTAGTTTTAGATTCAATAAATATGGATTTATTTAGTATGGCCAGAAAATTTGTAGACACCATGTAGCCATCCTATATTTCAGTCATTTTAATTCTCTACCTTTGTGTCTCTTGAATGATTTCTCAAAGAACCTGGGGTTTTTTTTTATGAAGAGAAAAAAAGGTTTTCTATGTTTGCAAACTTTAGGTTTACGGGTTTCTTCTTAGAGTCTTTTTAATAATCTCATCACTTGTGAGTCTTTAAATAAAGATTTTAGAATTCTGTACTTCAAATATATTTGGATAGAGAAAACTATTTTGTGGAAAGCTTTCAACATCTCCAAAATAAGCAATTTAAGAGAGATAATTTGCAATATGTGGCTTTTATCAGCAGGATACAAATTGAACTGTTGAAAAATTAAGAAAGGAAACCTTTAATCAGTTTGTGTAGTATCAAAGGTCCATCTTTGCATCCTTGGTTTTGATGGTTTAACCTGAGGGAGGGCTTTCCCTCTATAGTTCTGTAACCTGTCAACTCTTTCTGAGATCTAAGAAGGGAAGTAGTGAAAGGGATATTTCTGGACTGAACATCTATGATTTAAGTAAGCTGCATAGGATAGTGGACATTGCACTGGTCTGTATGTCAGAAGAACTAACTTTCCAATCTAAGCTTGATTTACAGATAGCTATGTAATCATGGTGTTAAAAATGATTAAAGAAGACAATTTAGGTGATGCAAACAAATTTTATTTAACTTCATGAAATAGACAGCTTCCTTTTGGAGAACTGCATAATGGGGCAGAAGGCAAGAACTGTTTATAGGACAAAAAAATAAAGAACAAGGAAGAAACAAATAAAAAATCTGACTGGCTGTGGCCACATAGTCAACCTTATTTTGGGTGGGAAGGCCCAGAATCTGCTTGGCTTTTGGGGTTGGCTGACTGAATATACTTTGTTTCTGGTCAAAGGGAGCATTTACAGGGACAAGGAAGTTAAATAGGTTTGGTTTGCTGACCTGCTACCCCAGGCAGGAGTGGGTCCATCTTGGGCCTAGAAAATTATTTGAACATTCGTAAAGTCACTTTACTGCCATTGGACTTCCTTTCATCTGTAAAATGATAGGGTTTCTGGAAGAGAAAGTACAAATGTTTAATGAACATTAAAAAAATTAAAAAGCTAAACTCAAGAAAACAAAAGGATACAGGTTAAAATAGTGACAGGATACATTTTACTTGCGAAGTAAGTGAAGATTAAAGGGGGTGATGTTAAATGCCAGCAGTGAGCAGGGCTGGTAAGGGCGTAAACTTGTGTGACCAGCAAACATACATATCAGAAGCCTCAAAATAAGTTTGTGGATTTTAATCTTAAAATCCCACTTGAAGAATAAAATTATCAAGAAAAAAAAAAGCTAAAAAATAAACAAATTTATAATTAAGGGTTTTTCATCACAGTCTATTGACATAGTAACTACTTCAACGTAACAATGGAATGACTGTAGAAATAATAGTATATCCATGTAGAGGATATAGTACACAAATTAAAAGATCACTAGGAATATTTAACAGGAAAACATTTAGAATAGAATGTTATGTTAATGTAAAAGAATGACACGCGACTCATTTTATAGCATGGTTTTAATTAAGTTTAAAATTAAAAATACATATATATGCATACATAGGAAAATCTAAGAATGTTTTCTTCAAGTGTTGGAAAAGTGCCTTTTTTCCTCTTTATGTTTCTCTATTTTTATCCTTTAATTAATGAGCACACATTTCTTTTACACACATAAATGGAAGTTATTTTTTTAAAAAAGCAAATAAATTGATAAGTAAAGGATTGTTGAATTCTAAAGTTTCTCCTAACCCATATATTCTGTGATATAGATTATATTTTAGAAAAAAATGTAAAGTGGAGGAAGCAGAATGTTATAAACATAAGCAATATGTATTTTATTGACTTAATAGACTGCAATTTCAAGTAGCCCATTTGCCTTGAGACCTTTAAATTGTGCTTGTTGTGTGAGAAAGTGGAATACTAAGATGCTAGTAGACAGGGTATCTGCCTTAATTATATGCTCTTAAAGTAACAGCCACTTCCTTGAGAGAACATTGCCTCCAGTAAAACCTTAACTCCTGCAACAGTCATCAGTTGCTGTCTGGACTCATAAGGGAAGTTGTTAAATGTTTATATACTGTAAGAAAAAGACCCCTGGGTAGTGAGTGAAGCAATTGCAAAGGGTATAAGATTTTGTTGTAATGAGGAGCAGTGTCATAGAGCAGTTAACTGCACAAGTCCTGGACTTGGGCAGAATGGTGGCACATTACTTAACCTCTTTAAATGTCATTTTTCAAACCTGTAAAATTGCTATGTACCTCCTCAAACCATTGTAGAAATTAAACAAGATATATATAAAGTACTCTGAACACAGAGCAAGTACATGATAAATTTTAGTTTTCATTATGATTATCACGTCACTTCTTTAAGTCGCTGTTTATCTATAAAATCAGAACAATAGAAACTACTTTGTAGGTTTCTTGTAAGAAATAAATGAAAACATCCATATAAAGAATATAGCCCAGTGCCTGTATATAGTAAGTAAAAAGTACTAGTAACCAAAAAATAAGCAAAGATACTAAAAATTATTTGTTAAAGAAAAAAATCTTAGAAGTTACAAGTTATGTATTCTTCATGATTTTATCTTCCCTAGCTGAGAGAAATCATTCTGGAAGTCCTGTGCTGGGCAAGATTGCAAAGGATTTCTTCCCTTGTGAGGTCATTGAACAACTGAAGCTCCATAATTGCTTACGAACTTCTGGAAAGAGAAAAATCTACTTTTTGTCTGTGTCATACCAGCACTTCTTTTGTAGTTAGGCTCAACCATTCTGTGGGAGGGCATGTATGAGAATGTCAGGATAGAGGAGGAAAGAGCCAGGATGCCAGATGCCTGCTTCTCCAGGCTCTGTTGCTTCTGGCTGTGACCTCTGGCAAGTCTTAGAATGTTGACTACTTATTGACTATAACAAGGAGAAATTAGACTTTCTCTCTCTCTCCCCCAACCTGGCTTGCTTGCTCACTTGCCCTCCCTCCCTCCCTCCCATCCTCCCTCCCTCCTTTCTATTCCCCCTCCCCCTCCCACTCAGAGGATGGTAAGTTCTGAGGAAGCAGTGGCTCTAAAGTCCTTAGAAAGTCTAAGTCTTAATTTCCTCAACTAAAACACAAAGGAGAGAACCATTTTCTCTAAGTTTAGAAAGCTAGTTTCCTGTGGATACAGCTTTCCTGATTTCTGGTTTTTTGTTCTAAGTGAATTAATTTTTGTTATACATAATTTGGATTCAATTCAGTTGTCCTATGGATAACTACATTCAGCTACTAGTATATGATTGAGGCTTTTACCTTTGAATTATATAGATTATATCAAAATTTAGTTTAGGGGAAATTATGATGATTCAAGAAATTCATCATGAAAAATTCCAGGATGGCTTCTAAGTTCATTCTGACAGGCCTTTTAAAAATTTTTATGTGGGGTAGAAGTCAGAAAATCTCTGGATTTCTATTCTAGCATTTCAAAATTTTTATACCGTTCTAGTCAATGGTATAAAAATCTCTCTATTTTTGGGCGGATGACAATGGATGAACCCTGATTTGGCTATTTTTTGCTTAAAATACCACTACCCTGTTAGTTTATTTTCTTTCTTAAAGACTTTAGGCTACTTTTAAAATCTAAAGCTGAGAGGCAGGAGGTAATCCCATTGAGGTAAGTCCATTGTCATCTTCAGTGGATTGGTGATAACTACCTGGAGCCCTTCGGAGTAGAATATCTTGCTACATGGGAGTTCTGCGAACAGCAAATCAAGCAAACAAAAAGCCATGATCAATTATTGATATCTTGATATCTGTGCTGGGCACAGGAGAGAAGTGCTTCCCTTGTGTAGCTACTGTTGTAAATTCCAAGAGGAACAATAGTAAATGTGATTGTCGTCAGGGCACATTGTTGATATTCACCATCAGGAATTTCCGTTGCAGAGAGGGGGAATACAGCTGTGGTCTGCTTTTTCTCGTGTTGTCTGCACATTCTCTCAGACAGGAGTATGACATTTATGTCAGCATGACGAATGCATGCTCCAATAGTTAACCTAACTGTGCAATTATGAAAGAATTACCAGCTCGAATTTCCCCTCCACCAAATGAAATGTTACTCAATTCTTTTCTTTCATTTAGGAAATTTAGAAAGTAAGTTTGGTGAAAGAAACCTTTTGAATTTTTATAAGGAATAACTCAAAGCAGAGTGTTCTTCCACTTTTCAAAACATCTTTTCACACATTTGCATTGTTTTATGGATGTACTTAGAATACATGATTTCCACATGAAGGAAAAATAGAACAGTGGGAAAATAGTCTGTAAGAGCAGAACTAATTTGCAGCCATGACATGCAGTTTTTGAAATGCAGAAAAGCAGCTGAACCACACAAGCAAGCAGAGGCAGGATTTATTTCTATTGCGTAATCAAATTAAGTCCCATGTGGCTAAAATCACTTTACAAACTCCCTGGAGAATCTAGTCATCTTTCTCCTTCTATGTGTAAATGCCCCCACTGATTCTGCCACCTTCAAGGATGCCCACATCAACAATTGGAGCAAGTTGACAGATGGCTTCTGAGGATCTGACTTGGCCCTGTGTTGAGATCAATAAAATGAAGTTCTCAAGATGTGCTAAGCTTCCCATTAGGGTGTTGTCAAATAAATGTTGGCTGCCTCTGGACATCGTAATTTTGTATCAGAGACAAGATAATTACTACCAGTTTGTTTTGAGGGGATAAAAGACTCATCATCATCTGTGAAATCTTGTTTGATTCAGAGTCCTGATTTCTTTTGCTATCATTCTGTTGTTTTTCCCTCCCTTTCTCTATCTGAATCCTTTTCCTTCTCTTGCCACCTTCCGCAAGTGAAAAATCAGAGCAATATTTTCCATGAAATGTTCAAATACTTGGTGTTGCCCAACACCAAGAGAAAAATACAAGAGAAAAGTTATAATGTAAATAGGACACAAATAAAGCATATTATTTTTTATCGTTATTGCCCCAAGTTTTATTAGCTGATTTGATTTTGAATTTGGAGATTGTTACTCTTACACTCATTTTTTTTCTCCTATTTGTGTTGCTTCAGGTTATCTCTGAAATATTAGAATTCAATTTTTACTACTATATCCTGTCTTAAGATTGTGAGAAAGAAGGAAATAAAATTAGATATAAATAAAACTTACCCTATTTGACATCTATTGAACCTAATTCTGCTATGTTCACCAACACTCAAGTCTGCCATTTATTTTTCTTGAGACAATTTACTCTTATTCCTTTGATATATTTTGTAATAAAAATGTTACATCTGTACGGGGCTTTATAATTAGGAAAATATTTCCTCATAAATTATTTTATTTGGACTCAGGGGAAACTGGAAGAGGGAGGATGGATGGCCCCATTTTTGAAAAAGGGAACTTGTTTTTAAGAATCAATATTAAAATTAAGATCTTCAGAATTCAGGTCTACAATTTGAACACCAGTGTGACCCAGGGGCCACAAAAATAGATTTTCTCCTCTTTCTTTCTTGTCTCTTTCTGGTAAATGGACATTAAAATCTTGGTCCTTTGTCCTTATCTCCTAATTAATGACTTACTGTCATATATAGAGAGAATGGGCTATTACCCCACGTGCTGTTAAAGTTCCAGTATTTAGCTGAATAGTGACCAAACTAAATTAATAGAAAAGCTTGAAGAAAGAGGTGACTATTAAGAGCGTAGAGTTCAGTCATGGGTAACTAAATAAACCCAAAATAACAGTGAGTTAAACAAGAAAGAAGTTTACATCCTCTGCCATATAGAACTTTGGAAGAATGGGCTGGTATAATGACCCCAGAAGCCCAGGCTCCTTCTAGCTCACAGCTCATTTCTCATGTACAAGGCAACATCCTCAATCTGGGCAACAGGATTGAAAGAATCATAAAGATAATTCCATGAATAAAGAAGATAGAAATTTTCACCTTATGAGAGAGCTGACAATGAACAATATAAAAAAGCAGATGTTTGTTAGTTGGTTCTAAGGGCTCAGGTTTCAAACAAAGCAGGCAAGGATGCTGGGGATGAGAGTCATAAAATTCATGGGGTAATTAGGCATGACCATGCTGCAAGTGTAATATCTGATGGAAAACTTGAAAGTGGAGAGGTAGAAAGAAGGATATATGGGAGGGGAATGTTTGCGCCAAAGAAAAGAGCAAGTGGAAAGTTCGGGAGGAAGGAGAGATGGGGAAGGTTGATCTTGATTTGTCTGAAGAAAGCAAAGATGGAACAGAGTAAGCACAGAAAAGACAAATGAGATGACATGAGAGAGGTAAGGAGGGGAAAAGAGTACATGGTGCCTTATGGGTCATTACGAAGGCTTTAGCTTTTCCTCTAAGATGAGAAGACATTGGAGGTTTGGGAGAGAATTGATAATATAATTAACATTTAATGGGAACTTTGGCTGCCATGTGAAAAATGCCTATGGAGGAGGCAGGAGGAGAAGCAGGGAGATCAAATGGATGCCATTATAGTTATCTGTCAGAATTAGTGGTGGCTTGGAACTGGGTGTTAACAACAGAAGAAGAGATAGGTTTTATAGGAAGAGAGCGTTCAATTTATATTGCCATGTAAACAAATTACTACAAACCCAAAGGCTTATGGCAGCGCAAATTTATTATTTCAGAGTTTTCACTGGTCAGGACTCCAGTCATGGATTCTCTGCTTCAGGTTGTGATCAGGCTGCAATCAAGGCATTAACCAGGCTCCATTCTTCTCTGGTGGCTTGATTTAGGAACAGTCTTCTCATTCAGGTTGTTGGCAGAATTTATGTATTTGTGACAGTAGAACTCACAGGGGCTTGCTTCTTCAAGTTCAGCAGGAAACCTTTAGCTCCAGCCTAAGACAGTCACACATAACTTAATGTAATCATGGGAATGACGTCCCACCACCTTTGCCTTATTCTGTTGGTTGGAAAGGTCATAAGTTCTGTCACTCAAGGAGAGGGAACTTTTGGATACTAGGAAGTTAAGGTCTGTCCACTACAATGAAAAAGGATTTTTTTTTTTTTTGGTCTTTTTATGTATAGAGTGTGAAGCAAAGAGAAAAACAACTGAAAGTTGAATTTGCAATTAACTGGGGTAGGGAAGACTTAAGGAGGGAAGGCAAGAGCTTAAATTTGGCTATGTAAATTATATAAGATGCCTATTACCCACATGGAGATGGCAAATAGACAGTTGCATATGCAAATCTAGAGTTAAAGGAAGAGGTTAGAGGTATAAATTTGGGATTCATTAGCATATAAGTGGCATTTAAAACCAAGGAATAAGACCACTAGGGAGTGAGGGTAGATAAAAAACAAGTGTAAGGACTGTACTCTAGATTTCTCTGCATGAAAAAGTCATGGAGTCTAGGAAGAAGCAGTGAGGAAGTGGGTAAGAGTGAGATAAGAGGAATGCATGAGAGTATAGTTTGTCCAGACTTTAATTTGTTTAAATCTCAGAAGACAAAGTTATTTCTCTCATCGCTCAGTTTTGGGAGACATCTGCCTACCCTGTTGCCTCTCTTCTTTCTGAATGTGCGGGGTGTTTTCTAGTGGTCTCAGGTGCCAAGTGTGCATGGAAACAAGGTTGATTTTGTCGTGAAAGTTCAACAACTCCATTTGCATTCTTGTCCAAATAAGGCAACCTGGTTCAGCCTGAATGTGGGCAACATGGTCAATGGGAGTGTGAACTGTTGGAATTTGGGGCTGACACCATAAAAAAAGAAGAAAAAGGCTGCTCTGTAAAGCATATACCTTCTCAGGTGTCAGGTTGCATATGTCATGCACTACCTCAAGAGTGAAAGTGTTCAAACAGTGAGAAGAGAATGAGTCTTCCTTTAATGTATTTGATGTGGATAATAATATAGGCGCTTTTGTCTACACCCTTCTGTCAAACATTTATTTCAGTATCCATTGGTTATATAGAGAAATTTATGAAATTATTAAAACGTAAAGACTATCTATGGGCATAACAAACCACCATGGGTTCACCTAATCATACCTTGAATTTAAGGATATATTTTAATACATTTTACTTTGGAAAAAAATTATTTCTGTTCTTGTAGAACACAGAGAAATGTACTTGAAATTCTAAGTGGTTAAAGTAGAAATAAAAAAGACCCTATTTGTGTAAATTCAGTACATAATATAATTTGCATTGCAAATAATGTAATATGTATGCATTTATACTGTGTTATTAGCTGTGTATGTTGAAGCTATGTTACTTGATTCCTAGTCCCTTTTTATGCATAAACAAAAACCCAAATATTCACTTGAAAACAAATATGTGTTTTATCCAATGTCCACTCAGGTATTTCTTAGGTGTCTTCATTGCTCAGCAAAGACAGAATTGTGCCATGTGACAAATTATGAAGCCTACTTCTTATTTGGGTAGTTCTGATTCGGAATTAATTATGTTTTCAAACAGCGTGCAAATGATTCTATTAGCTCTCTTCCATAGATAGGTTAGGTTAAAGTCCTTATTTAACAAGTAAGGAAACATAAGCAAAGAGTTCAACAGCTCTCTCTGAACTCAGAAGACCAAGTGCTACATGTGCGCAGTGAGGCTGGCCAGCTCCTATTGGACCACACAACTGACATCCCAACTGGGCAGGTTGAGTCCGGAAACGGGAGTTACAAGCAGTGTAATGAAATGGCTGCATCGCCTTTCAGATGGGCCTGGAGGTCAAGTTAGTTTATTTGTTTTTAATTTATCTGAAATTATAGGCTGGTTGAAAGATTCCTTTGTCTGTAGGGACCTTTGGAATAGCCACAGAAACATTTCAGTCTCTCTCTTGCTTTCCTCCAACCCCTTCTCCCATTTGCAGGATTAGAAAAACACTTGGGAGGTACATTAATCTTGCCAGTGTTGTCAGGAGTGATCAGCGAGTTTTATTAAAAGCCCTGGGATTGCCTGAAAGACCTCCTTGTCTGAGTTTGCAATAAAAGAGGCATGTTAAGATCTTGGGGCACTTTGTCGGGACCTGTTGCCCTGCCCCTTGGACCAGGAGCTGACACCTCCGGAAGAAGCACAGAAGCTCTCCTTTGTTGAAGGGATTTCACCAGTGGACGGGAAGAGTTGGCTCCTGTCGGCATGAGCTCTCTGTGCTGGGGTGGGCAGAAAGCCCTGCTGCTGCTCCTCCTGGGCTTGGCCAGCCCCACCTTCATCAGCGTGAACCGTGGGGTCAGGGTGATGAAAGGCAGCTCCGCTTTCCTGTCAGGAGATGACCTGAAGTTTGCCATCCCCAAGGAGAAAGATGCTTGCAAAGTGGAAGTTGTGATGAATGAGCCAATAACCCAGAGGGTTGGAAAACTCACTCCACAGGTAGGTCATATCAGATATTTTCTATTCATATATTCAGTAATATGTTTCAATGTAAAGTATGTGAGTGTCAGAGGGAGGTGGTAGTAGGGAGGAAGAGAGAGAGAGAGAGAGGGAGGGAGAGAGGAAGGGAGGGAGAGAATAAAACTGACAGTCTTTCAAGAGTTGTAGCGGGCAGCCTCTCGTGTGCTATGATATGGTCGGTCTTTAGGGGTTATTCCTGCCCCCAATCATTTCACGCATTGCTAGTCAGGGCACCTTTGGATAATACCAGGATTTCAAGCATTTTTAGAACACACTGTGACCACAGAATAGCAGAAGTAAAACAGGAAGACATTTTCATCTATTAGCATCACATAAACATTCCCTCGAGTAAGGGAAGAGACATGGAAAAGAAATGTGAACATACTTCACTTTAAATATTTCCTGCTTTTAAAAAATGTCTGCAGAATTTTTTTTCCCCTTTAAACCTAGGAGACCTTGTCATTTAAGGATATGCTATGCTCAATCCTTTTGTAGGGTGATTTTTTTTTTTAATCTGTATTATATTGTATTTGCTTAAAGTAGGAGCTTATCTCTATACACAATAGAAAATTGCTTCTGGTTTTATTACTTGTTTGTATTGTGGTTTAACTTTCCTCCCAATGCAAACAATTTTGAGAATATTCAACGCTAGATGCTGCTGCTGCTGCTTCTGGAAAAACACACTATTCCCATTTCTGAACTGTGAACAGTAATTTTCTTCTCCATTTGGCTAAAGAAATATATTCCATGAGGTTATTGAAAAGTGGTCCTAGATGTTGTAGAGAAGGACTGAAGAGCCTTCTTAGATAGATGCTCGCTCATATGGACAGCTCTGTACATTCTATTTACTGCATTTAAAGTTCTAGTCTGATTCTGAAACACATTAAAATTCTATGGAGGGCTTCACCTTGGGAATACTCCTGATGTGATAGTAACCAAATAGCTCCCCTTTAGTTTCCCACAAGATTTGCTTTTGTCAGTCAAAGAGCTTCAGATGGGCGTCTGAAAAATGTCAGTATACAATAATGGCATCAGGTCCCAAGTGTGTGTAATTGCAACATCTCCTGACTTTTTCACAATACAACTTGCACTCTGAAAATGTGTTTGATTGGCACATTTCAGTCTAGGAGAGAGGAGAGACCTGGATGAGCAGGTGACATGAATAGGCTTAGCTGCAGGCAACAGAGACACAACTTCAGGGACTGGGGTCAAAAGCAAACCCTTGGAGTTTTGGAGAGCAGCAAAATAGGACTCTAATCCTAGAGGACTGGGGCAGGGAGGGGGCTGTGGAGGAGGGGTATTCCTCCTGGTAGCATGCTGGGGCAACCTCTGGTCTAGCAGTATTTAAGTCTGGCCCCGAGGATGCATATGCTAATGAATAAAACAAAAGCCCTGTTATTTACCAGACTCTTCCTCTTTAGAAAGCAATTTGAGGAGGATGTACTATTACTTAAGCCAGCCCCTGAGGGGTGTCCTCTTCCCATCTAAATAGCCTATGACTTCTTAACATATATAGTACTTTTTCTGAGAATAATGAAATTGTCTATATTACTTTTTTTTCAGTGATATCTTAATACAGGGGTCACTAGCCCCGGGGCCACAGACCGGTACCAGTCAGTGGCCTGTTAGGAACTGGGCTACATAGCAGGAGGTGAGAGACAGGCTAACCAGCAAAGCTTCATCTGTATTTGCAGCCACTCCCCAGCTCTAGCATCATAGCCCCATCTCCACCTCAGATCATCAGGCATTAGATTCTCATAAGAGCACAGGTCCTTGGTGCCAAAAAGGTTGGGACTGCTGTCTTAAAGGCTCTGAGGCACTGGAGAATAAAAAGGGATCTAAGTGACTAAAACTAGGTAAAAAAACTTGTTTGGTCAGAAGATCGAGTATTGTAAAAGATCTGCGAGTTATTTCATCTCAGACTTTCTCTGATTTTAAGGCAAAAATCCATATAGAGAATAGTATGAAACAGCAAGAAAACATGCCAGGCTGATTTAGGAGTCTTGGCTGCTAGGGAAGGGGACTGGCCTTTGAATATCCCCAATTGGTGCCCTAATGAGCAGTTGCTCATTAAACAACAAAATCAAGTCCTGAACATTCAGCATATGTATTTCCAGAGGGTAAATCTGACATTTTTATTGGATTTCTATCATCTAAAGTAGATATGTGATTTTCATTTTCTAAAATTTATCCTGTAGAGAAGGCTTCCATTAACATGTAGAATTTTATCA
The DNA here is from genome assembly GCA_003508835.1 of Eonycteris spelaea. Classification (NCBI taxonomy): domain Eukaryota; kingdom Metazoa; phylum Chordata; class Mammalia; order Chiroptera; family Pteropodidae; genus Eonycteris; species Eonycteris spelaea. The sequence continues at coordinate 2,661,808 of PUFA01000185.1, read as the reverse complement.
CCTTTTTGTCAAATATAAGAACTTTGTACCATAAAGAAATCTATACATCCAAAAAATGTTGTTTCTTACACTACCAGGCAATTGTCCTATTTTTTTTTTATTATGATAATTTCAACAACAAAAAAAGAAATTTCCAAGTAAAGTTTGCTATTTTGGAATGATGTGCTTATTTTTAATTCAGACTGATTCAGCCCTGCTCAGGCACGCGCGCACACACACACACACACACACTCACACACTCACACAGCCTAAACAGTATTCTTTAATAGAGCTTACTAGTAAGTTGAAAAAAGGCTTATGTGAATCCATTTTTAGCAAGATGACTGTATTAACAGCACCCTGCTGTGTAATCAACAGTTTTATTTGATTTGCACAGAAAATGTTTTGTTTAACATCTGTTCAATTAGTGCTTTCATCTCATTACTAAAGTTTGTCTTAGGACCAACAGGTTAATTTTCCTATTGGATGTACAGAGAGGGATTTCCATTGGTGCACACCAGTACCTTCTGTTTAGACAACCCTCCTGATATAGTCAATTAGATAAGGTCGACGGCAATATGTTTTCCTCACGTTTTAAGTCAAGACTTCCTCACACACAGCACTTCTCACACCTGTCCCAAAGAAAAAAATTTCCTGGGTGGAAAAGCACCACAGTTTAGCACTGAGCTTGCTCTTTTGAATAGAAAATATAGCAGTAAGAAAATATCTTTAGTTTAAACCAGTTTACTGTCATTATCGTGAGTAATGAGTTAGGAATGTGTGACAATTTAATTATAAATTGTAATTGAAAAGCAGTTGAAGTGGAAAAAAACAAAGCTAGACAGTAATTAGAAAAAGATTTAGCTCTCCTTTGTTTTAGTTAGTAAATTTATGGACAATTATCGTTGTCGCCTTTTATAAAAGGAAAACATATTATGAAACATAAAACAGATGTTTCTTTTAACAAAGCAGATTGTCTCTTTATTACCATGACTATTTGTCAATGATACGGGAAAGGTCTTTCCTTTATTTCCTTCCTTGCTGTAAATTAAAAAGAGAAACCAATGATGTCTGTGGGAAAAGAAGATCATTTGTATTAGTGATAAAGTCTTCTCAGGGAGAAGAATTATGTTGTCTGTAAAATGTTTGAAGCTGTAACAAGGTACAGGCTAAACACCATGAACTCAAAGGTGATGATGTGTGAATACCTCAAAGGTACCTAAGTCCTTACTTAACATTGCTGATAGCTTCTGCGACTTTAAGCAAAACCACTTATAACAAAACCTGTTTTGTCATAGGCGAATTGATACAAACAAAGGTTAAATTCCTACTGTAGCTCATCAACATTATAACAAAATCATGTTGAATGAAGTGACACTATTCCAGGACCTATTATATTTCTTAGAACTCTACCAAGTCAGAATGGGCAGAACGAGGGTTATAGTGTAGGTGGAAGAGAAAATTCTTTTTTAAAATCTAGTATTCTCAGAATATGACAATAATTTCCTTAATAGTTCTGAGAGGGGTGATACAGTTAATTGTAATTTTATTCGAATAGAGAAAATTGCCTTTAAATTGCTATTTGTCACAGCAACCATTTGTTATTACATAAACAATAAAAGTAAGTATTCTCTTCCAAGTATATGAGAAACAACTGTGGGTCAATTTGGCTCTGATGAACCCCATTAGTGTTCATAGTCAGTGGCTTCATCTTTAAATATAAAAACACTGTTTGGAAAAGAAAGAAATAAAGGAAGAAAAAATATAAACAGAACTCATACAATGTTTGTGTATAATATAAGGTAATGCATGCCTTTTTGTGCATACAAAAAAAAAAAAAGATAGGCCCATTGTAATTGCTATGAACCCCTGAGGGGTGTGGGTAAATAACATTTTGATAAATGAGACCATATTTTAAATAAACTAAAAAGATTATTTTGAGAGATTACCACTCCTTAATTAATCTGCTCAATCTGATTTTCATAATTTAGATATTCTCAAAACAAGCAAAATGGTGAGTGGGCATGGGGCTGGGTTGAAGAGGCAGTGATTAAAACACATGTGCACGCACACACACACACACACACACACACACACAGAAAATAAAGCAAAAAATTAACAGACCATAATTTCTCAGGACAATACTGCTGGAAAATTGAACCTTGTACTAATTTTCTCACAGATATTTATTCATTTCTTCGTGTGAACTAGGTCTTTGACTGCCATTTCCTTCCCAATGAAGTAAAGTACATCCACAATGGCTGCCCGATCCTTGATGAAGACATAGTGAAGCTTAGACTTTACAGGTAAGCCATACCGGAGCATCACTCATTCTTTGCCAGATAACCATTTCGTGTACTTTTTCTGTGGATAGGTGTCATCCTAAGGAGTTACTAGAGTCCAAACAAGATTATCAGTAGAAACTGAAGACAAATGGGTGAGGTGAGAATTGTAGCTGACTTTCAATGACCTTTATTTGTATCATCTTCCTTGGGGCTTTTCTGTGGAAAATTATTAACCATTCTGCTGCCCTTTAGAGTTCTTGTATGGGTATTTCTGGATCCAATCCACTTATGGTGGGAAATGGAAATTATAAACTAAAAATTCTTAATGAGAATTAGGTGGAAAACATATTTCAAAATTTAGTAAAATTCTTGTTTTTGATGATCAGCTGCTTCGTTATAAGAAGTACAGTATCATTTATTTTTAAACAGATTAAATAATCAAAACATTTAAAAATTAATAATAAAATTAAACAGAGTGGCCATGTGACCCAGCAGTTCCACTTACGTACACAAGAGAAATAAAAACCTTTTTACCAAAAACTTATACACAAATGTTTATTGCAGCATTACTCATAATAACCAAAATGTTGAAACAGTCCAATTGTTGAATGCATAAACAAAATGTGATATAGCCATGCAATGAAATATTATTCAGCCATAAAAAAGAATGAAGTATTGATACATGCTACGGCATGGATAAACCTTGAAACCTTTATGCTAAACGAAAGAAGCTAGACCCAAAGTCATATATTATATGATTTAATTGACATGAGATATCCAGATAAGGAAATCCATTAGGACAGAAAGTAGATTAGTGGTTGCCAGGGCTGGGAGAAGAGCAAATGGGAAGTGACTGCTAATGTGTGTAGATTTCCCTTTTGAGGTGATGAAATGTCTTGGAATTAAAGAGTCATAATGATTGTATAACCTGTGAGTATACTAGAAACCACCAAGATGTATACTTTGAAAAAGTACTTTTGTATGGCATATTAATTATATCTTAGTAGAAAGTTAATTTAAAAATTAAGCTTATGTTTTTGGTATTGCTCACTTCATACAAACGACTGAGAATTCAGTGTTAGTGGAGTAGGCCTTTATGTAGTTTTTACTTGCATTTATTGTTCTTATGAATATTTGGATAAATACTTCAGTGTGAATTTCCCTTAAACATTAGAATAATACAAAGAGTTTCATAGAAGACATTGGAACAGTAAGTCATTCTGTGAACACTTATGATACCTACTATAGGTCAAATCTTATCCTGGGCATAGGAAACAAAGACATGAGGACTTTCGGTGTTCATAGTCTGATGTAAAAGATGAGTAGGTAGGTAATTGTGATGCAGAATGAAAAGTGCTGAGATACCTGAGCAAAATGCCATGCTCAGAAAATGAAAAGACATTCAAGGTTTCTTAGGAAGCTATGCAATCAGCATACAAACAGGGCTTTTGATTTTTTCTAAGACTTTAAAGTTAAAAAACAAATTAACTTCAGAGACCTTGCCTAGGTGGGCTGGAAAAGCTGATGGTTCTGGCTGTTCCCATTTCTTCCTTGAGTTTCTAAGGGGTGGAGAGGGTAGAGGAGCTGTCATCCCTCTTCATCTTGAGGACATTTATTTAAAATAGGATATTCAAAGGAGTTGGAGGCAGAAAGTCAGGAAGCATACTTCTTCCCTTCTTACCTCCTCTCCAGCCTTTCAGCAGCTATTTGACCTCTCTATGCCTCAGTTTCCTCATCTGTAAAATGGGATTAACAATGCCTGTGTAGGTTCCTATAAAGACTGACTGAGATACTTTTTGTAAATAATTTAGCATTAGCCTGGGCCATAATAAAAGTGCATCAATTAGGAGATGCATCATTGATGCACACCCATCACTCATTAATTTTCTCCCTGCAGATATCCAAAGGACATAGTTGCTAAGGTATTAGAGGGAATGAAAGTAACAATCACTGAATACCTTTTACGTGCCAAGCACTAAGATGGGCGCCCAAACTAGGCTGTAAATAATCATGCACGTAATGGTGTTTCTGAAGAGAAGGCTTCGATGCTTCAGAAACTCCTCACCCTTTCACTTCTGAATTAAAACACAACCCATAAATTATACCAGCTCGATACTCGTGGATTATATGTATGTTCTAGAACTGAGACTCTGCGCGTATAGCAATCATTAAACATCAGTATGGATAGTGGGTTTGAGAGCAGGTATTGAAAGAAAGGTCATTGGGGATGAAAGTGGCAGAAAAAGGAGTTGACAGCAATATAAGGAGAAGAAAGAAAAAGAACAGACAGATTGGGTACAGAGTATGAAATAAAGTCCAATCTCTACCTAATAATCAAATGTTGTGAAGGCCAATCTTGAGGCTTCAGTTCAAGTACACAGGTATCAAAAGTACCTGAGCACCAATAGTATTTCCTTTGCTCTGTTCTCCACAGATTTACTGAGACAGACACCTTCACGGAAACCTTTGTCTTGCGGATCTATCTCCTAGAACCAGACTGTAACATCATCCACATGAGTAACAATGTACTAGAGGTGTCTGAATTCTATGGTCTGTCCCGAACCATCGATAAGAACCTGCTTAGATTTGATTATGATAGGACAGCTAGCCTGGAGTGTACGTCAGGCTGGACCCTGTGGAAACTCACCTTCCAGCCCATGGCCAGATGGTTGTGATGGAGCCTCAGCCAGAAGAGCCTCGTGGAGATCAGCCACACAATTTTTTCCCTGAGTCTCGTACGATATGTTTTAATACTTATTTGGGTGTTCCTGAAATATCTGTAAATGGTCGTCTTCCACTAGGACAAAGAATTTTACTTCATATTACTTGTAGCTGGTTGACAAATGTAGGTTAGTGGTTTAGAGTATGGACTTTGGAATCATAGAGACTGGGTTGGCAAACTGCCTCTGCTATTCATTTCCTGATGATTTTATGCAAGTTTCTTAATCTGTTTAAGCCTCTGTGAAATAGACAAGGATAGTAGCTGCTCCATAGGGTTGTGTAAAGATAGAGGAAATGAGATCACATGCACAAATGGTTTATACATCTGACTCATAGTAAGTGCTCAAGAATTGTCAGTTTTTACTAACAGTGATGCTGGCAATAGTAGTAAAAGTAATTGGTGTATTTATTATTATTAGATTATGAGCAAATTTGAGGTAGAGCTGGTGGGCAACAGCCATGATTTAAATCAGGAAGATTTAATAGATAATTTTCTTTCTGCTATTTTTTCTTTCTGTTACTCATTCAATCAATATATTTTGGGCAACTCCTATATGCATAATAGTGTCCTATGCACTATGGAAAGACCAAGAAATATGAGGGATAATCATAGTTAGATCAATACCTTGAATCTTGACAGTTTACAGTAAAGACATACTTGCACATAAGTGATCTTATTCAGTCTTCACAACCACTGGTTAAGAAGTGGAATATCCATTTTCTATATAAAGATAATGTACAAAAGGCCACTTGAAAGATATGTGTATCATAACCCCACAAGAGGGAAAAATGCAGTTGGGTAGAGACATGAAGGCTCTTGGAAAGATGATTATGGTTTAAAGTGAAAGAGAGAAGTTGGTTCAGTTGGTCAACAAATGTTTAAGAGAAAGTTTAGTAAAAAGACTAAGTGGACCTGGAATGCTATGCAGGACTTGAGTGTGTGACAAGCATGACAGGGAGAGAATTTCAGTGAGTGAAGCAGTCTAATAGAGATTGCATTATGGAGCCATGGAAGCGGATGCTAAATAAGGATACAGAAGAATCTTGCCTATAAAAGGCTTATGGTTAGCCACTGGCCTGTTCTTCAAAGATGTTTAAGCACCAGAAAATGCATTTTACTATTTTTTTCTCTGTAACTTTTGGTGGACAAGGATCTCATGAGACAACTGGTCAACTGTTCTTTCAGTAAAAGAAATCACAGGCTTTTAGAATAATGTTAACTCAGTGAATGAGTAGAGGGTGCACATGAGTACTCTTGGGGCAGTGAGAGGAAAGGAGGGAGGATTGGCTTTTAAATTTTATAATCCTTACGTTCAAGTGACTGTCTTAATTCAGTGTTGTCCATTCTAGAACTGAAAACAGAACTCAAGTGTCCAGGTGGAAGCTGTACCCTGGGACTGAAGAAAATAGGAAGTCTCAAAGTGAGCTGTGAGCAGTTCCTGCTGATGGGGCTTCGATATCAACATATGGATCCTCCTTCTCCCAACATCGATTATATCTCCATCCAGCTGGACCTCACAGATAGCAGGAGTCAGATCGTATACAAGGTAAAGTTTGGGGTTATGTGCCTGTGTCCACAGCTGGTCCACAAAAAGAGGGCCAGTTCCATGGGTATGCTCACGTTGGCTCCCATACCAGCTTAAGAAACTGCCCAGTGACTTGTTAGAACTGTGGGCTTGTTTATTCTGTCAGTAAGTGCTTAAAACAGTAGCTTTGTATATAATATCAATATAAATAGCTGGGGCAACTGTGCATCAGCTGAAACAGCTTAGCTCTATCCTATCTCTGGACTGGGGCCAGTTACATGCTACCTTTCTTCCCTCTTCACTTCAGTATTCTTCAGCTTACCATTTGATCTTGTGTAACATCTTCTCTTTGATTCTTCATTTCCCCCTTCTTTATTAGAGCCACTTTTCATCTGTTAGAGGAACTCAGGGGTCCATATACCTATTTGCAAAGCCATGGGAAACTGGCAGGGAGGGGACCTCAGTCCTGCTTTTATTGTAGTTGCAGATTATATGCCTTTCACTCTTTCAGACTTTGAGAAAGAAGACTGGATGAATGTGACAGGCCCACAATGGCCCCTCCCTCCTCCAATTTCTTTTAAATTCTCCTGCCCTTTCCCGCTCTTGATCTCATCACATTGAAATGGTGGCATAAAGTAGAATCAACGTATATGAAATATTTAACATGCTACTCTACTGATTCAGGTGTTCTATAATGTATTAATTTGTGTAGCTGGGGCAACTGTGTACCAGCTGAAACAGCTTGGATTTTGTGCTGATAGGCAGTGATCCAAGATTACATTTGTGAAAGACCTCCATCTTTCACAGTCTGAGTTCTCACTAGGATTTCTTCTAAGATACTCAAATATCAAACATTATTGTCCCCAAGGAATTGATAACACCTGAAATAAGGAAATGATAAAAGAGGGTCATAAAATTTTAGAATTGTGATTTGGAAAAAAACTTTGAGGTAGTCTGGTCAAATTGATCAGGTAAGTCACTTGGAGAGCTCTTAAAGGATAGATCTGAGTTTCACATTTAATAGTTAAGATCATGACACTGGGCCCAGATTGCCTGGTTTCAAATGTCTACTTAACAAGCTATGTGACTTTGAACTTTATGCTTCACTTCTTCAATCTAAAATGGGGATAATAGAATCTGTTTTTCAGAGTAATTGGGAATATGAAATGAAATAATATTTATAAAGCATTTCACACAAAGCCTGGCATGTAGTAGCACTACACATATTTTACTAGTTAAAACGCCACCCAATAAAAAACTGATCATCAGGCAGCTTTAGAAATAACTGGTTTAGCTCAAGCCCCTTATTTTATAGTGGTGGCTAGAGAAATTATCCATACGTACACAGCTGTTTTATGGCTGAGCCAAGACTAAACTCCATCTCCTGATTACAAGTCCCTGTCTTCTGTTTGTTTTGACATGAAACTCCTTTAACGTTAAATGCCTTCTTATCTCCTTTAAAAAAATTAGATCCGTTTTTTTTTTTCTTGATTGATTTTTCTTCTTTTTCCTTTCTAAATTGAGTTAGGGCTTTGTTTATATTTTTAGATCAGCGTTACTGGGAGTTAACGCCTTTAAATGACCTTTTTGTTTTATTTAGAATTAACTCATTCCATAGTCAATTTGACATGTCATAAAACAAATTCTCTTAAGAATATAAAAGCAATATGCTTACTGCAGAGAATATTTTATAAAAAACACAGGAATCAAAATAAGAAGAAAATAAAACTAGCTACATTCCACACCTGTTTAGTGGAATCAAATTAATACTATAAATAAACTTTATATCTTGTGCTTTCATTATTTTTATGTTTATACAAATCCATCCTCATGACTAAATAGCTATTCACTCATAATTGCCTCTAGATTTTTAAAGGTTTTCCTGTTTACATTTGCCTTTTTAATCCACATGCAATAAATTTTACTATATTTTGTAACAACAACAGTTTTTTTGAAGTAGCCAAAATTTTCAGCACTATTTGTTGAATAATTAACCTGTTTCCCCTTGATTTTTGATGATTCTTCTACTGTGTAGAAAGATATTATTTATACTTTTTCAAGGCTAACTCTTTTGTTCCTTAGATTTGCATTCTTTTTGTGCTAATACTTTATTATTCTAAATATAATAGGTTTATAATACACTTTAATATTTTATAGGTAAGTTTTCCTCATTACTCCTCTTTAACATTTCCTTACCCATTTTCTCATCTATTTTTCAGTTTCAAAAAAGTAATTAAATAATTTACATCCATTAAAAAAAAGCCTCTAAGCATTTTTATCAGGACTGGATTACAATTACAAATCATTTGGGGGAATAACTACAATATTAGAGCATTTACCACATTAAGCCTTCTCATCCAGGAATAAAGTATCTCACTTCATGAAGGCAAGTGTTCTTTGATATGTTTCTTTAAAGTTTGCAGTTTTCTTCATGTAGTTGAGCACACTTATTAAGTCCAGTCCTTGCCAGTTTGTTTTTGTGAAGTTATTGTGAATAGACTCTTTCCCTCCATTGTATCATCTCATTGGTTACTGATGATAAATAGAAAAGCTATTTTTTTTTAGTATAATCCTCTTCTATCTGGTTTCTTTCTTGATTTCAATTATTCTTAGAATGTTTCAATTCTTTGGGCTTTTAAAGATCCTAATTATATCTTTCACTAATGATAATAATTTTATCTTTCCTTTTTTAGTAATTATTCCTCTTGTTTCTGGTCTCTTCTCCTCTGGTTTGGCCAGAATGATATAAAATACAATGATGCTTATAAGAAGCCTTGTCTTATATAATTTATCACTATCATTTGCCTACACTGTCCTGTTTAATGCTTCTGCCTAGAATTCATTGTTCTTTGAAATCAATATGGTCATTTCTGCTTTTTTTTCTTACATAACTTTGGATCATTCTTTTACTCCTAATCTTTGTATGTAATTTTATTTTAAAAGTCTCCTCCATAAGGCACATATGATTGGATATTTAACTTAAGAATATTTGTCTTGAACAAGGGAAGATAAGCTACATTTTTCTAATAATAAATATGTAGGTTTTTTTCCTACCTTATTTTCTGCTGTCATGATTATTAAAAAATTTTGCTTACAATATAGGCTATATTTTCTTGGCCTATATTTTTACTTATTTGAAAGTCCTATATCCCACTTTGTTTTGCTAGAATTAAATTCTAAAAAAAAATTCTTTAACCTGTATTTTTGACATTTAAAGTAAAAACAAACAAACAAAAAACAAGGTCTCTTGGCTCTTTCCGGTAAATGATGTGGATTGATTCTATTTATCCCTTTTCCTGGCAATTGCCAGTTCCCAGTCTTTGTTTATATAATCTTGCAATTTTAGTTCTAGCATATAGTTGTTATACCTTATTTATTTCTTATATCACATATCTTTTTTCAAGTAACTTCTTTTGACATTTGTATCCATTTTCTTAAAATGTTTAAGATAATATTTTATTTAATCTTAACTCTAGGTTTAAATATTATTGTTCAGCACCAATCCTTTTTATATTGCAATTTCCCCATTCTTGAGTTTTTCAAATTATATATCTTCAAATCATTTTCTTTATCAGCATATGAAGAATAGATGTTCAAAGACTGAAATGTCTCAGCATTATATTTGTCTTCATCAAGCATACAGTAGGGATAGGTGGGGTTAAATGTCTTCTCTGTTTCTCTCTTGCACTCCTGTCTTTGGAGCATTGCTGGCTAGTTTCTGAACTTCCAGACTACGGGCAGGTGGTTTGGGGGGAATGTTAGAGAGAGAGGTCTCTTTTGATCAGGCACTGATGGAAATGACTTCATGCTCTTCTGAGTCTGTCAGCTGTTTCATACTGCTTATTTGTCTCTGAGGCAATTTTCTGGTTCCTTGGGAGATACTTCATCACAAAGATCCCCCATTATGAAGGCCTCTTACTTGTAGATCTCTTGTCGCAGGAGGATGCATTTCTGGCCTGTGTGGTCACTCCTGCTGCTCTTAGCTTCCTGCTCCTGGGGTTCTTTGTCCTCTCAAGGAAGTACCCTAAAGATTAGGGTCCAGAATGCCCCTAGACCAACTCTCTGTCCCATTTGGCCTATATCTTGAAGTAATCATGTAATCTTTTCTGCCATAAACAAGGACTATAAACTAATCCCAGCACAAGCACCATTATTCTTTGGCCTTGAGCCATTTAGCTTCCTCAGATATGAGCCCAGCACCACCCTTCTGAGCTACCTATAAAAGACACATTTTAAGGCTGGTCTCCAGGAAATTTCTCTCTTGACATCTGAGACAAGGATGTTAGCATTGCTCTACCCTTCCTCTTCATGTGTATGTGTGGTGTGTGTGTCAGGGGAGTGACTCAGCACAACACAGCACTCCTCTCTCTAAATAAATCTTTCTTTTACCTCTCTCAACCTTTTCTTTATTTTTATATGGGTGAGAGGGTTCTAGAGTCTGGAACTAATTCCAGACAATTTGCTTTATAAACTCTGCCTACACTATCTGTCTCACCTTCACTTTGAAATCTAATAACCCTTTTATTGGAACTTCAGTTGAGACAGAGCCAAGAAGAATCTCATTTTAAACATTCTGTTATGTATAGATTATAACTTGTTGTCCAATAGCCATTGTTCAGCAATATTGAACCAATGTGACTCTGATAATTGAGCCCGGCTCTCTTAACAATGGGAAACATCAAATTTTATGATAACCAGCGTCTCCTGTTGCGAGGGTTCTTCCTGCCTATAGTATTTGTTGAGACCTTGGATCTCATGATGCATGCTCATGGTTTCATGGAGGGATCCCCTCACGAGGGCCTTCTCCTCGTAGCTCTTTCATTTGAGGAGGGTGTATTTCTAGCCTGATTGTTCACTTGCAATTCTCATTACCTGCTCCTCACTTGGAGGCCCAGAGTTTTAACTAACTAGACAACTGGCAACTATCCTTCAGTTGCATGAGTACTGAGTTATAAAGACATTTTCCTCCATCCTGTCCCTGCCTCCTTTAAAGTGATGGAAAGTGGGCAGGATGGCCGGAGAAGATTGACAATTTGTGCCAGCCACTGCGAAGTACTTTACTTTGGCTATCTCATTTAAACCTCATTTAATAGCTGAAGATTTATTATTCCACTTTTACAGATGTGGGAAATGAAGTTGGGAGTTAAATAACTTGCCTAAAGTCACACAGATCATCAATACTGAAGATAGAATAAAAACACAGTTCTTTCCAATGCCAAAGTTGGTGCTCCTTCTCAATCCTGGCTGCATATGAATCACCAGAAAGCTTTTAAAACACCATTTTCTGGTCCCCTCCTCGGAACAATTAATTTGGAGATGGAGTTTGTGCGTCAGAATGTGTTAAAAGTTCCCCAGATGATTCTAATGTGCAGCCAGGCTTCAGATCACTGCCAGGGACATTCTCTCGACTGTGGTTTTATATTAAATATCCTACTATTAACCCTGTATGTTATAGCTTCATTTATATTGTTTCCCCCTTCATATTTTCTTTCTCCTTCAAAAGTCAGAGAGTGCGTGGTTGCCTGTCTATATCAGAGCTGGCATTCCTAATCAGCCCCCAAGGGCTGCGTTCATGGCCATGTTTACTCTGGAGGTGGATCAGTTCATCCTGACCTCTTTGACTACATCAGTTCTGGATTGTGAAGTGGATGAGACCCCAAAACCCTTGCTGGTGTTCAACATTACTAACGCCCCACTTCAGGGCTATGTGACTCACCTGTGGGATCATACCAGACCTGTCTCCTCATTCACATGGAAAGATCTCAGTGACATGCAGATTGCCTATCAGCCACCAAACAGCAGCCATTCTGAAAGGAGACATTATGAGGTAAGAAGTAAGAGAGACAAAGCTTCTAGCCTATTTGGTATTCACAGAGTTTTTAAGAAGCCACTTCTCTTAACCTTCAGATTAGTTCATATATTCTTTGCCTCTGAAAAGAATCAATCACTGTAAATCAGAATGTAAACTCAGGTGTCCAGAGGAGCCAGGCTGGTGATGTGAGGGAGAAAAACCCTCTCTGGGGGTAGATTATGGGAAACTAAAGAAAGAGCCAGGATCTTCTGAAGCAACTGCAACTCAGTTCCAGCTGATTAGATGCACCTAGTATTGCTATAGCTCCTTTGTCACAAGAAGTGGAAAATCTATATATTTTTGCAAAAATGTTCAGTATCATTTATCAGGATGGTTCACTTCAACCTATGTCAATTTTAAAACTTACTGTACCAGCTACAAAATATTTTTGAGGGCCTTCTTTGGCCTAGGCCTCATCAGTTTGGGAACTCTGGTGCCTTCAACAGCCTTCCTTTGTTACACAGACTATTGAGGTTAGAGATGAGTTTTATTTACAATGCTTTTATTAATAAATTCTTTTATTTTTTTAATTTGCAAAAGTATTTTACTGGGATTCTTAATTTTAAATAATAACACTGATTTAGGATAGGAGATTCCATAGTCTCATATGGTAACCAATTTCACTATCAAACACTTTCCATCATGAAAGTCCTCTTTCTATTTCATCTAAATCTTTTCTGCTGCTATGTTAGCTTCTTTCCTATTGTTTTGTATTCAATGGGAATGAGGACTAGCTGCTTACAGACTTGCACATACTAACCCTTCACATACTTAAAAACCTACCAGCAAATTGATTCACACAGGATGGAAAATTTAAATGGACAGATCGATACAGACTTGAGCTCAGATTTATTAAGGAAAATGAGCATCCCTGGGCTTACCAAATTGTCCTCCATCTAATTTAGGCATTTGCAGCATTTAGCATCAAGAGCAGATAAAATATTTTAAACTATAAGTGCTGTATTTTGCCCTTTGCTTATATTTTCTTCATTTTGTAACAGTAAGTGGCAGCTTTTGTTTCTTTATTGCCCTTACCTCTCATTCATTCCATGTTATGGAAAAGTTTCTCATTAGATGTTTTACTTCGAGCTCACAAATAAAGCAGTGTTACTCTGCTGCTTCCTGTGTGCATTTTCTGGCATTTGAGAAGAAAGTTCCTTAGTAATTACATAACAATTGGCTCAACCTAATAAAGATTTACATTACATCTCCAAATATACAACTCCCACTTCAGTATAGTTTAATTTTAAGTCTTTTACTTTGGTACCCTTGAAACTGTTTCTTTTGTTATGTTGTATTTGCAGACATGTTGCTGTCTGATAATTTCTCTTATCCTCTCTAATAGACCACACATGCTTCAAAAGTAGGCAGTATTAATAAGGCTCAAAACTTACCATATAGCCCTACTTAGTAGTCATGGATTTCATGGGAAAAAATAGAGTCTGGATATTTAAAAATATGTCTAGTGGGTTAGATGCCTCTAGATCCGGGTCTCCCAATATCAGACCACTGACATTTTGGACTAGATAATTCTTTGTTGTGGGGGCTGTCCTATGCATAGTTGGATGTTAGCAGCATCCCTGGCCTCTATCCACTAGGTTCCAATAGCGTCCCATCCACACACACACACCCATGTGTGATACCAAAAATATTTATGGACATTCCCAAATGTCCCCTGGGGGACAGACAAAATCACTCCAGTTGAGAATTATTGCTGTGGACCCTGTATCTTTGAGAGAGATGTGATTGGACTGATGCCGGACTGGCACAGTCTTCTGACCAAATGCAGGGTCACTTCTTCAGCATATTTCAGGTTAAGAAATCCTTCTATAGAGAGGAAAATTTAAAATACTGATAAACTAAGGAACAAGGCCTAGAGCCTGAAAAAGTGAAATCAGGTTGTTTTAAAAAATGATATCAGGCAGCAGCAGAAATGTGAACCCATTTTGCCTCTATCTGTGGTGAATACCTCAGAAGTAATGGTATTTTATACTATAACATCTCAATGTGTGGTTCATATGCAACTTGTTTGTTTACAGGTGGAGTTGGAGATACATGACTTCTTCTTTGAAAAGAGTGCACCTATTATAGTACACATCTCTGTCAGAACAGCTGATACAAATGCCCCGCGTGTATCCTGGAACACAGGTGAAGTTCAATGTGGGGTGTCTTCCCCTGAAGGGAAGACAAGAAAGTATATGGGTCAGAAAGAAAGGTAGTTTGATTTCCATTTCACACATGAGGCAACTGAAACCCAGACAGATTAGGGACATTGGATAGTTGTTTTGTTTTATTTTTCCTACTGGCACGATAAGAAATTTAAGTCCAGGATACTTGAGTCCTGGAGACAAGTTCTTTCCTCTGCAGGAGATAAGCTAAAAGTACAACTTTCACGGACTGAGGCAAAAAAAAAAAAAAAAAAAAAAAAAAAAAAAAGAAAGAAAGAAAGAAAAGAAAAGAAAGAAAAAAAGAAAAAAAAAAGAAAGAAAAGAAAAAAGTGACTGTTGTGACATTGAGCTATAGTTGGATTGAGAGAGAAAAGGCCTTCAACTCAAATTGTTCAGAGTGATAGAAGGAAGTCATAGACTAGTGCTCTTCACATTGTCCTGTTTTTAAATTGGGTTGTATGGAAACCACAAATAAGCTTAAATTGATTTTATTTTGTTTTAAAAGAAGGCTTTGCTGCGCCTTTCATTTCTCCATGGAATTATAAAGCAATGTATATATTTAAGTCACATGTAAATGGAAATTGTAAATGAAGAATTTTTTCCTTTTCACTAATCCCATCGAGAATAGTCAACACATACTTATCAGCAGTTGTAGGTCCTTTCAAGTGGATGATATCTGTGCTGATTTAAATCCTCAGGTGGCAGTTTAAACAGATTGTCTCTTGTGTTTGTGTGTGCTCACACATGGGTACACACATGCACATGTGTGTTTTTTAGTATGTGAGTTTCCACAGAGATGGAGAACATCAGTTGAACAGGCTTTATTTATCATTTTAGCTCTACGTCCTACTCTACTTCTATTAGAGTGATGAGAGAAAAGAAGGAATTGGTAACCTAAAGTTTAATAATAATTACATATTAAGGAGATTATTGCTTGAACATAGAGAAATAATGTATGTGTATGTGTGATCTGTGAAACCCAGGCTTGTTAAAAGAGCTCCAAATCTGGTTTAGGCTACTTTAGACATTAAAATCTTTTTTAAAGTGAATTTTTACTTTTTATGAACTTATATGTTCATCATCGAAAACTTGGAAAGTGCATTAAATAGAATAAATAGTAATGAATACATAAATAGTAATGAGTGAATAAAATTATCTTACTCCACCATGAAGACATAACCTCTTGTTAATATTTTGCTCTACTTCTAGTCTTGCTTGTTCTTCTGCTGCATCTCATAAGGCCTTGTCCTGTGATATACAGCGTACCCTTGGCTTTAAAACTCCTATTACCAGTCACAGAGATCTTTATATGTACTTGTCCTTCCCTGATTTCTCCTTCCCTCCCTATTTCCCTCTCTCCCTTCTTCTTTCTTCCTCTTCCTCCCTCCCATCCTTCCTCCCCTTTTTTAAAAAGTGTACTTTATCTCTTAGCCCAGGTTGCCTAGCAGCCCCTGAGGCAAATTATATGTATTAATGTACACTAAAAACAAGAATAAAGGGAAAAGGGAAGTCAAGGTGGTGTGACTGAACTGGTCACAGCTTTGCAAGAAAATAAAACTGATGGCTTAGTAGCATTAATGTCTCCAGAAGAGGTGGAACCACTGTGTGGGAAGAGTCAGGAGTAGGGTGAGGAAAGGATGAACAATCTGTCAGCTACTTCCCATTTTCTGTTTCTTCACAGTCAGTGCCTCACTGAATGTTAACACCTACATTTCCAAGTTGTGTTACCTGGCCCCTCTTAGCAGCCACTGCACAAATTCCTTGAGTTCATGGTGTAGGACCCGGCCATAGTCACAAGGAAGGTCATGCCAAAACTTGGCCCTCACCTCAGAGGCAATGAGGTAACCAGTCAGATGAGAAGATGACAGCAGTGGCAGTCAGGGCTTTGCAATTAGGAGTGTGGGAGCCCTCAAGGGACTGCTGCAGCTGGAAAGTGAGCCAAAGTCAGGGAGGCAGAGGAAGCTGGACGGGTTTGAGGGGAAGCATTAATTAAGTCCACCAGTACACTGTCTTTACATTTTATCGACTTGTTTTTTAAAAAGCTCTGTTCCCTTTCAAGATTCTCTGTAATCTGTTGGCTCTCAGCTCTACTGGGTAATGGGAAGGCTGATGATGTAACAGCTCCCTGTCTCTAACCAGAGAACCTGCAATCTGTATTCTTGTTCTTAGCAGCACTCGTTCTCCTCAAATTTCCTCCAGCATGCTGGGTCCAAAGAGAAGGTTTTATTTAAATTTCTTTAGTTACAAATGTTTCTTCCTCATTATAGTCAAAACTAAAATACAGCCCTCATTGTAAAATGTTAGATACTTCATGTCTAACACCATTCAACACTGTCTAAGCACTGTCCAAGTAGCTCTGTATTTGCATATTTAACCACTTTACTTTCTCTGTCCTGTGGGCTACCTATAAACTCATAAATTACAGCTGGCCCTTGAAAAACATGGGTGTCAGGGGTACTGAACCTCTGCTAGTCAAAAGTCTGTGTATCATTTATGGTTCCCCCTAAACTTAACTACTAATCACCTACTATTGACCAGAAGCCTTACCAATAACATAAGTAGTTGATTAACACATGTTTTGTATGTTATATGTATCACATACTGTATTCTTGCAAAAAAGTAAGCTAGAGAAAAAAATGTTATCAAGAAAATCATAAGGAAGAGAAAATACATTTACAATATTTATTTTAAAAAATCTACTTATTAGTGGACCTGCACAATTGAAACCCCTGTTGTTCAAGGGTCAACTGTATATAGAAAAGAACTTCTGGCTCTTTTGCTCACAACCTATCTGAATGTAGTCTTGAAAAACTTGTAGACGTTTTGAACTAGAAATCACTGTGAACAAAGCCTCTGTTCTTTCCTTTGGTGTTTATTTCCTGGCACCGTCATGTCTCTAAAAGATACGTCACAAGGAACCAGTTGTCAAATTGGAGTTGATAACTAAAAGTAAAAATATTACTAAAATTAAAAGCTAAATTCTTGTTTCTTGAAAAGCTTTTGAAGATACAATTTTCAGGTAGTTTCACATGTTAAAATTCATTGTCTTAAAATAGGGTCATTGGCGTGTCATAGGACTTCCCAAGGCATTTTTATTCTGTCTTGCAGGTCTGAATCTTCTGGAGGGGCAGTCTCGGGCCATCACTTGGGAACAGTTGCAGATCGTTGACAATGATAACATTCATGCTGTGCAGCTGGTGACTGTGATGGGCTGCAGCATGGAAGGCTCACAGTAAGAGGTGAATGACTGGCCTTTGTAACCTAGAAAAGAACCCCAAAAGTACTTTCCCTGAAAGCAAATCATATTTAATAGGATATATGTAATGTCTCTTGAGCCCCACTTCTAAACAAATGATCAGATTCCAAAAATCTGGAGATCTTGAAACCATCGGTGCTCACATCAATGGATGACCATTTATGCTTGGCTTATTTAAAATTCAGATGTCTTGTAGAGCTCCTTGTAAATATATTCCTTAACTGATTATCTTATCTTAGTTGGGAGACAAAATATTTCCCTCTCATTTCTGTTTCAGAGAAATGTATTGAGAAACAGAAAAATGTGTTTTTTAATCTTTGGTAATCATTTTGTTATTATGGTTTTAGTAGCAGTTACCATAGTTTAAAATAAATGGTTTATAATTATAATTATAAGGATGACAGTTAAGGTTAATGGGCCTAATAAAAATAATAGCCATACTTTATTATAATATCGTTCATTCCTTATAATGAGCTCAGACAATTTAATTCAATTATTCTCTTAGTTTGCCTAATTATAAAGCAGAAAGAGAGTTCTTACTTTCCATTGTTTGTGATTAGGGAATTCTGGAATCAAAAATAAAATAAAATAAAATTATAAAGTCTCTCGTCTAATTTCAGGATGGTATGAGGTCAGCTTGTGCATGGGCGTAAGTTAGTGTGGAGGTTCAGCTGCATGTAAGGGAGACCCAACTACAGTGGCTTAAAAATTCATTATTTTCTTTATATGACAGATTGTCCAAAGATAGGTGTTCCATATCCATGATCCCAGAAGCTCTTTTCTGCTTTGTCAGTGGTCATAAGATGGTGCCTTGACTCTAGGTTTCAGGTCTTCGTTCAAGGAAAGAAGAAAGAAAATGAAAAGGTTATGTTATCTGAGTTTACTCTCTTTAACAACTTGTCCCAGGAGTCTGATACAATGAATTTTACTTATATCTCCTACCAACTTATATACAACACCTATGTGCAATGGAGTCCAGGGACATGATTTTTAAAAATGGCTGTACTGACATTCCAAATAGAACTAGGATGTTGCTACTCAGAAAGAAGCAGAAAGTGGCTATTGGGCAAGTAGCTTGTAGTGTCCGTTATACTAGTGTTTGAACATTATTTCAGTGGTGTGGGGAGAGTAATGAGGCACCTGCCATCAAGAATTATAATAGTTATGTGGAGTGAAGCAGTGTTTATTAATACTATGAGAGAAAAATGTAGAGCAGTAGTCCATAAGACAATGATGTTCTG
Organism: Eonycteris spelaea; assembly: GCA_003508835.1. Lineage (NCBI taxonomy): Eukaryota > Metazoa > Chordata > Mammalia > Chiroptera > Pteropodidae > Eonycteris > Eonycteris spelaea. Next base: position 2,642,781 of record PUFA01000185.1, on the reverse strand, counting down.
GTCTCAGAGGAGGAAGAAAATAGCACTAGTATTTGTTAAGCATTTACTTTGTGTCAGATAAGGGACAAAGAATTCTACATGCTTTATCTTATATCAACTTTATGAAGTGAGGTGCTATTATTATTCCTACATTTGAAATGGGGGAACTGAGACTTAGAGAAGTTAATGTGTCTAAGGGCATGAACCTAGAAAGTGGCAGAACCAGGATTTGAACCTGGGCCAGCTGATACCACAGCTCTAGCTCTTGGCCAATAATCCAATGATTCTCAAAGTTTAGTATGCATTAGACTCTCTTGGAGGTCTTGAGAAAACACATATTGCTAGGCTCCACCTCCAGAATTTCTGATTCATTAGGTCTGGAGTTGGGCCTGAGAATTTGCATTTCTAATGACTTCCCAGATAATGCTGGTGATGCTGGTTTGAGACCACACCTCTAGAAATGCTGCCACCAGGATGATAACAATAAGTTAAAGAATAATTAACATTTATTATAGGCTTAATATTGTTTAAGTTCTCTCATCTATACTAGGGAATATGAGGTAGATATTGTTCTTGTTTTGTAGATGAGTCTCAAAAAATTAAATATTTTGCCCAAGCCTGCACAGCTACTGCGTGTTACAGCCGGTTTTCAAAACCAGATCTGTGGAGTCCCAGAGCTCACTAAACAATCCGTTGTTTTTCCAGGCAAGGGAAGTATCAGCTGCACCACTTTCCTTAATGCTGTCTTATCTAGTGCTGCTTCACTACAAGTGTTGCCTTTGCACCCCTCATTCAACCAGTGTCACCTCTGCTCTCTTCATCAGGGGGGAAAGGATTTCTCTTCACTGTGACTGACCTCCAGGCTGGAGTTGTTCGCTATCATCATGATGACAGTGACTCCACCAAAGACTTTGTGGTATTCAGGATATTCGATGGCCATCATAGCATCCGCCATAAGTTTCCCATCAACATCTTGCCCAAAGATGACAGCCCTCCATTCCTCATAAACAATGTTGTGATTGAACTGGAGGAGGGACAGATGATACTGATCCAGAGTTCCATGCTGAGAGCTTCAGACATGGACTCCAGTGATGATTACATCTTCTTTAATATTACAAAATCTCCTCAGGCTGGAGAGATTATGAAGAAGGCAGGGCCAGGACTGATAGGTAAGTTCTGGGCAGTTTGAATCATTTGTGTCAGAATTTGTACAAAAGTGGACATCAAGTTTATGAGGTAATACTATTAGTATTCCCATTTTATAGATGGGAAGCCTAAGACTTAGAGAAGCTAAATTCATTTTTCCAAGGATGGGCCTCTAGAAAGTTCCAGAGAGCTGGGTCTGAAGGTAACCATCACACTATGAAAAATGAAGTCTGCCAAGCACAGTGATAGGACAAATAAGTATGAAGAGAGATGCTTGGCCTATCTAGTATTGATAAAGTAATGGCATGGATAACATTTGCTTATATTTTGTTAGAATAATTTCATAAGTATTCTTAAAGTCAGGAGTAACAAAATAGGGATCAAATACTTAGTGTTTGTTAAGATTATGTTTCTTCAAAATATTTTTCTAATGCTAAATTCCCTTTTAAGACAAGTGTAGCAACTTCAATTTTTCTGCTTTATAATTTATAAGCTTTGATAAAAAGCTTTTAGTGACAGTTTCTTGGGTCTATACAACATACTTGGCAGGGAAGGCTTGGAGATAAGTCCGACCAATATCTTTACACCCAACACCTGGCAGATGGTTACAAAAATATTTGGTATTTTGTGGGCCCAATAGGCTACCCTGTCCATGGCTTCCTTCAGAGGGATCTATTTAATGGCATTGTTTACTATCGTCACTTTGGTGGAGAAATCTTTGAAGATTCTTTTGAATTTGTCTTGGCGGACAGCCATGAACCTCCAAATCTGTCAGTGCCACAGGTAAGAGGCCAGCTGTAAACATTTTTCCAAAATTTTGTCCACAGATATCAGTTATGGGAGGTATTACAGGTTTCAAGGTTCAAAATTTGAGAAGCAATGGATTAAGCAAAATTATGTTAATTTTTTTGTAACATCGCTTCTCTACCACCTACTTTTCTAAACAGTTTCGAAAATTTCTATGTGATATTTTCAAGGTTGTTTAACCATGGGGCTGTTTTTTTTTAAATTATTTATTTAAATTAGTTTCAAGTATACAGTAAATTGGTTAGACATGTGATATTTTCAAAGTTGTGTAACCATGGGGCTGTTTTTTTTAAAATTATTTATTTAAATTAGTTTCAAGTATACAGTAAATTGGTTAGATATCTATATAGTTCACAAAATGATCCCCCCAATTGCTGCCTCCCTCCCCTGGCCCTCCACCTAGCCATCATATTAATGCTAACTGCATTCCCTCTGTTGTGCTCCCCATCCCTGTGACCAGCTATCAACTACTAATTTGTATTTCTTTAACCCTTCACCCCATTCTCTCAGCCCCTCAACCCCCTCTCCCCTCGTCCTCTGAAAAACAGGGACTAATACAACTTCCTTATAGAGTGATTGTGAGGATAAGTGAGAAAATACATATAAAGTACTGAGAACTTTCTGGTTCATGGTAAGTACTCAAAAAATAAATTAGCTACTATTCTTGCTTTTGAAGAACTAAGAGTTTTACTGCCACTCAAGGATATTATTTAAATATATAGAATGCAGAAATAGAAATGACAGAAAATGGAGTTAATGTAGGGTCTGAACAACTATAAAAGGGTAGACTTCTGACGTGCACAAGAAAGGGTGGTTGGTAATAGGGTGGAAAAAAGACAGGTGAAAACAAGTGATCACCCTAGTATATATATTTATTATTTTTGTGTAGGTGTTTTGTATCTATTACCCTTTGGAAAGTAGCTTGTGTACGAGTTCTAAGCAATCTTGAACCATTTCTAAAATGACTATTTAAAGAATATGTCTCTCTATTGAATTATATCATGTCTTCTCTCATAATATCATGGTCATTCACATTAGCCAGTGCATAGATGATTGAACCATCATCTGTTTGCTAAGATGAAGGTAACAAAAGAGGATGATCAGGAATAATGATGTTGAATAGCCTAGAAACTGAAGGAAATATGTGACTTCTGCTATGAAGAATTGGAGAGTGAATGAGAAAAATTCTCGTTCATCTCTTTATTGAATAACAAATAAACTCCTTTGCAAATAACCAAATCCTCTCTTCATCATATATTATATTTCACTTCTAGATTACATTTTTGCTTGAGACCTTAGTTGATTTTATTATTCCAACTAACAACTATTAATAGGATTTATTTCTCAATCTTTTGCTGTATCTGCTCAAACTGAGCTATGTTTCCGACTAGAATACCATATCACTTTTAACAGATTATACGCCCTTTTAAGAATTGAAAGCTCAAGACTTCTTTTTTCTTTCCTTCTATTATATATTACATAGATCAAATTTTTCATATTTATATCAGATTTATAGATCAAATATAGATGTCAGATCCCTTTATATTAAGGAACACAGAAAAAAAAGCTTAATTGAAACAAAACTGTTCCAAAATCTTGCCAAATAAGTCAGATTCAACACTGTAGATCTAGTTATAAGTTTGTTTCCTATTATAAATGGGATTCTGAAGAAGTCATAATTACAATATTTTCTGACATTTGTGCATGTGTGTCTCACCAGAATTTAAACTCACAGTTTCTACAAGACATTTGGTTGGTATGTGTCCCCCAAAACTTTTACAAAATTCTAAAGACTCTGAAATCTTACCAATCTTTTTCTCTCTAATATCTATATAATTAGTCAGCAAGTCTTACTAATAAAGTCTGCTTGATTCATTTCTCTCATCTGTCTCTACTTCAAGACCCCCTTGCCATTGCTTTAGTTCCAACCTTCATCTTCTCGGGACTAGATTATTCTCAGAATCCTTCATATATCATCTCATAAGAATAGAGGAAATCAATGACATCTTTGTAGTTGTGGAAAATTAAAAATCATTGATAGAATTCATCTAGCATTAATTTTCCTGCAATTCTGCCATTCTTCTGACTTGTGGTAGCCTTAGCTTAGTTCCATTCTGGTCTGTAGACTTCTGTCAGCTGTAACATCACCTGTTACAGAAAGCTTTCTCTGATGAGCTCATTCTACAATTCTCCCAGGCTGGGTCAGCTCTTCCTTTTGTATGTATGATCCAATATAAAAATCACTATAATATAAGTATATTACTTGTTTCCTTGGATTAACAGTGAGCTCATGGATGGCAAGAATCCTGAATTAGTCATCCTTGTGTCTTCAGACCTTGATACCTAATTCAGAGTGAAATCTCAAAAAACAGCTTTGGTCCCTAAATGAGTTCTGGTTCTTTCAACTTTTATTGAAACTAGGAGGAAATAAGAAGACTGAAACATTTGATAGAAATTATAGAGGAAATGAGATGGGGAGGTAATAAGTGTGAAGCTTTATTCTTCAGAATTTCCAGGAATTAGTGGGTATACACCAAACCAAGTATTTTATTTGCATGCTGATAAGCAGTTTTGTGATGTAAATCCTTGATACCTTTGTTGAAAGTCCAATTTTTAAGAGATTTAACTGATGATCTAGTCTATTTGATGATTGTGTCTTCAATTTGGACAAGTGTCTAGTCATGTCCTACAACAAAAATGTTTAAAATGTTCAACAAAATCTGTAACTTTCAGTTGTTCAACTAAACGTCCGGATAAGATGGTTACTTGGTGGGAGCTTTTGTGAACAGATGTTTCCATACTCACTGAAGATTAAATTAAACTCAGTCACAGGATTGCTAAGGCCATGCTTCCAGAAGACTTCCTTTGATAGAGGCAGAAACCGAGCATCTCCTTGAGTGAGAGACAATCTAATTAAAGCAGAAAGGAAGTTAGCAGGAATGCTCTTTACTTTCTCTCATCCTTCCCAAATGAATATTCCTACTGAGAGATCTACCTGCACATCAACAAGGCGTCTATATATCAGCAAGAAACTTCCTCCCTCTTTCTATCTTGGTTGCCATTACTGTCATCAAATAAAACCTCACCCACTGAATTTGCTTTGAAAAATATTTTCTTCTTTACCCTTCTCAAGAGAGGCCTTTATAGAGCTTAAGCCTCAGGAGACCTTAAACCAATAGAGAGTATTAGCATTAGAAGTAAAACGGAGTACTCATAATTAGGATAGAAGAAGCAGAAAGAGGACTAAGTAATAGAGTAAGAAAGGAAGCAGATGCCGCAATGGCCTGTGGGTGAAGTGGAAGGGAATGAAATGTGACTCAATAAGGGAACAGGCACCGAGGGTGTGAGCATTTATCAGAAGTCAGACCAGAAAGTGGGGTGGACAAAATTAGCATTGGAAGCAGTTCCTTAGCTGAGAAATAATATTGGGTGACCTTAAAGGATAATGTAAGATAAGAATCAGGCAGGAATCAGAGCTCAGGGAAGAAAAAGGATCAGGAACCCAAATCCACAAGAAAGTCTGAGTCAGCTGGTGGAATATCATATTATGAATGTGATTCTGAGGATCAAGGTTAGGTTTTGTCATTTTGTACACCGATTTAGCACTTTATAGTCTGATTCCCTGCATGTCTGTCTTGTGGGTGCTTGGGGCTGTAAGTAGACTGGAGGCATGTAGGGGAAGCCAGCAAGCAAGAGCGGGGCAACTGGTCTGGGCACTGGTTTTCCACTGTCTGCGAATGGGTATTTCATAATGTCTTTGTTACAACCAAATTTTAGTAAAATGAAAACACTTTATTTCTCTATGGAGTTTGTTCAAATAGGATTTTTCTCATCCACAGATATACACACACAGTAATTGTTTAAATATACATAAATATGTAAAGACACATCAGCTTAGGTACTCATAAAGCATGTTGAAAAATGTGCCCACCAAGAATTACTACAGGGGTATAAAAAAGCATTCTTGTACATTCTTTTTATACAAAGAACACATTGGAGAAAAATTAGCATGGAAAATGGTCTCTTTGAAGGCACAATAACTATTGTTTCCTTATTAAATCCAGTTTTTCAATTAAGTGGAGCCTCACTAATCCACACTATGGCTGGGAGGTCCCAGAGAGAATTTCTTAACTTTGTAGATTAGCAAAAAACTATAATTGGGAAAAAAATTGTGACACAGACTCCAGGAGACTGGAGAAATGACTGTCATTGTGTTCATTTATTTTGATAACTGGCTTTAGTTTTTAATTATTGAAACACTTCACAATGGGGCAGTAAAATCGCTGTACGCTTTTATAAAAGTGATGAAGGATGGAGACAGGGAATTAATTTATTGAACACCCACTACCAAGTACTCGCTGTGCTACCAGCCGTCTCATATGATCCTGACAACACTTCACTGTAATAGCCATTGTTGTTATTCCCAATGTACAGAGAGAAAAACTGATCTCAAAGGGGTTCAGTAATTTGCCCCAGCGAGCACAGTTTGTAGGTGGCAAGCCGATGTTCCAGTATTCTCTGCGTCATAGTAAAAGCTTAACCCTATTTTATTTTTGCTTTGTATGTCATTTAAAAAAGGAATTACCTTCATTTTCAAATTAGGTATAGTGAGCACTGTTTGGTAGACGAAAATTAGCATTGCTGATCTGTGCTTCAGTGACCATATTAAATTTATTAAAATAAATTGAAACAAAATAATTAAAATATTAAATTTCTTAGAATAAGTCAAAACCAGGATAAGAATACCAAAATGGCAAGCAAATGTACCATTACAGGAGTGAAAGTAATTGCTTTCTCATAACCAGTCATGGATTATCATAAGAAAATGTGAGGGGAAAGCTGTTTCTCAAAGCGTCCCTGCCTTCAAGCAGGATATAGACCTGTGAGTGTGGTTTTAAGAATTCTTAAAATTACAAACAGGGCATGTCGACTCATTCAGTTAGCAAACACTGATGAAGTGCGTCCTACCAACTATGCTGGATGTTGTAGATCTACAAAGACGATCTTAATTTCTAGTGAGCACTTAGTATGCGCCAGACATTTTATGTACATAGTGATAATTGATCCTCATAAAAACTCTGTGAGGTTGTTGGTGTTATGCTTAAATTACATACAAGAAAATCAACATTTAAAAAAGTCAAGTTACTTGTTCAAGATCTGTAGCTATTAAGTGGTATACTCAAAACTTTAATCGTCTGTTCACGCCAAATTCTGTGTGGTTTGCACTGTACTGTGGAACTTTCAGTCTAGAAGAAACTGATGTGAAAACTACTAACTAATAATACAAGACAATAAAATAATAATGTTAGTCAAGGATAAGCAAACTCCGGAATAATGGAAGTCGAGCTGAGAAATTGGACAAAGTTTTAAGAAGAGCCTTCAAGGGTAAGAAAAACTCAGGTTTCTGGAGAAAGCCAGAGAGCAGCATTCCAGATTGGTTAATACTGTAATAAATATTTAAGGGGGAAGAGGGGTAGTAGATTCAGTGGGGTGATCGCTTTGTGAGTTCTGTGGATCTCTGATCACTAGACTGTACAACCAAATTGGTATATTATTGTATGCCAACTATAATTGAAAAACAAAATCATTGTATTGTACAACATAAATGCAATCAACTAATTGTCTATTATATTTCAATAAAGCCAGGTGGAAAAAACAACATGATCCAGAGCAGAAAGTCACGCTTGAGGACTTGTATCTAGTACCTTCTGTGCAACTAGAATGTGGGATTAACATTGAAAGGAGTAAAAGTTAACGTTGAAAAACAGAATGTCTATATTTTATCACAATAAATATGCAAAAAAATGTTTTAAATCCATCATATTGGAAAAAAAAATCACTATGAAAACCAAAACCCAAATGAACTGTACAGAGTCTTAGATGCCATGCAAAGAACAATTTTATCCTTTCTGGGTGTTTTTTTAAAAAATTTTTGAGGAGGTGAATAACCTGATTTGATTTATATTTTTTAAAGAGAGAGAATTAGAGGTACGTAGGTCTCGATCAGCTGTTGAAGTTAGGGCTAACAGAAAGCTGTTGCAATAACGTAAGGAAGAAATGATAAGGGCTGGATTTAGGCCACACAACAGAATGACAGCTGGGGTGGGAGTGAAGTGTGGTCACTGTATGGGAATTTTAGAAGGAGAAACTCGGATGTGTTATATACCTACAGAAGGAGGAACCAAAAGTTATGTCAAGATTTCTAGAATCAGTGAGTAGAGGGAGGTAGAGAAAGCACAGGTTATTGGTGGAGGAGAGATGTAGAAATACCAATTCTAAAACACTCATGACTGCATTAACCATAACTGTGATCATTACATTCTTAAAATATAATATAAAATGGGTGAGAATGTTCCATTTTTTTTTTTGGCTCTCATTCTTAACAGCTCCTGAATCATTCAATGGAAATATATGATAACCAACAGTTTTTTAAAAATCATCAAAAATTACTGTGACTAGGTGATTCGGAGGTGTTTTCTTTGGTGTCTTTTTGGTATTTCAAATTAATGTACAGATATAATTTCTTTCCAGGGGTGACAAATTCATATCACTCCAGTGAATGACCAGCTTCCAAAAGAGCACCTGGGAGTATCTCGGAATTTGGTTGTTAAGGAAACCGAGGTGGCTTACATAACTAAGAAACATCTACATTTTATAGATACGGAATCATATGACAGGGAGCTGCTCTATACAATAACAACTCCTCCATTTTTCTCGTTTAGCCACAGGTATCTCTATGAACATTCCTCACCTCATTTTAGTGTAGTGTTGTATTCTAGGACTGTAGAATCAAAAGTGTCAATATCTAGTGCTGTGGTTCAATTGCTTTGCTGGTCAGACATGAACTTAAACTTAATTCAGCATTTACTATATCTCAAATTATACCTCCCTATAAAAGCTCTCTTAATCGGTAAGTGACCTACATCTTATAGTGTCTTTAGGTTAGGTGAGCTTAAAACAGTTTTTAATCACTTTTCCTAAAGATAAGCCTTCTTTTTTCATTTTAGTAAAATTTATTGAGACCTTATAACACTATTTTTAGGGATTGTAGATTATGAAATGGTCATATTCTATCATTCTAATCCAGAAAACTGGCATGAATATACTTTAGGCTCATATCAGGTATTTTATAATGAGGAAGCATTATAAGAATGAGAATAATGATTCTTTTTCATGATGTCAAAGCAGAAAATATTGTACATACTTTTTGTAGTATGGTTAGAATGGCATTGATGAGATTAGACTTAAGGCTAGAACCCGCCCGATGTGGAGAGAGAATATAAAGATGGAACATTTTTCTTCCCATGATGAACTCTTTTAGTTAAAAAAAAAATAATTGATTTCAGGCTATTTGACTTATTTTTTGTCACCTGGAAATAAGCTGATGTGTTTTCTTATATTTCTCTTTAGACACTTGGATGCTGGGAAATTATTCATGGTAGACAGCATACCAAAGCTAACCAGAAATCCTGCAGTCCCAGGCCTGAAGTCATTCACTCAGGTAGGACGCTAGGCTAAAATGTTGAAAAACATGGAAGAAGTGCCTTCTGAGAAGTCATGGTGCTCCTTGAGAATGTGGCTTTTGACATCTGTTACAAATGCTTGATGTCTTTATTCTTTCAGCTTGTACATTTGCATTAAGCATGTGACATCTATTTCACAAAGCCAAGCTGAATATGATTTCAAAATCTTGTTGTAATTCAACGCAGACTTTTGCATTGTTTTGCCAGCAGCAGGGCTATGATTTAGCACATATGTTTTTATTCCACCAAATTCTGTTTGTCTAATATCCTACTATTATTAGTGTGCTAGAATTGCCATAGTAAATTACTACGAACTGGGTGGCTTAAAACAACTGAAATTTATTGTCTCATAGTTCTGGAGGCTAAACAACTGAAATCAAGGTGTTGGCAGGGCCACACTCCTTCTGAAACCATGTAAGGGGATGCTGCCTTGCCTCTTAGCTTGTGGTGGTTTGCTGGCAATCCTTGATATTCCTGGTCTGTTGATGTATAGCTTGAACCTCTGCCTCTGTCATCCCATGGCCATCTTCTTTCTGTTTGTTTCTCTTATTATAAGGTTACCAGTTACATTAGATTAAAGGCTCACCCTTTTCCACTATGATCTAATTACATCTGCAACAACACTATCCCAAATAAAGTCACATTCTGAGGTACTGGGGATTAGGACTTCAACATAGCTTTTTGGAGGGATACAATTCAACCCATAACATCTTCTACCTCCCAAAATTCTTACCAGCCCTCCTACTCTTGTGAACTCTACTCCAAAGACCCTACAGGGGTCACAATAATAGTGATGAGTGCTTAGACAGAAGCCACATCTGTAGTTTGAAGCTAATTATACCTAGTTTCACTGTAGTTAGAAGTTGTAAATGAATATGTCAACCTCATCTGGTATGATTTTATTCATTTTATTCATATATGATTTTATTCATTTTCAGATAAGGAAAAAAGGGCTAGCCGCTCTAAGTATCTTGACCAATATCCCACAGCTACTTAAAGTAGTAGAGCTTACACATGAGCTTACTAATGGGTTAAAATTCAAGTCCTTTGTCTTACAGTGTTGGCTGGCTACAAGCACTTGATGTGTTTAATTAATTTCTTTGTCCTTTTTCCTCCCAATTTTTAGAAAATATGACTTAGAGACCTCTTTGGAATCTTCTAATTGATAAGGGTGGCATTTAAAATGTTTGGTATTATTTATCATGACAGTTCTCTTGGACCTAGATCTCTGAAAGGCTCTGATCCCCGCAAATCAGCACCCACATGTGCATCTCAATTTGCTTTGCAGGATGCTGTGAACTATATGAAAGTGGCCTACATGCCACCTGTGCATGATATCGGCCCCCATCTACGACATGTGCAGTTCACGTTTTCCATCAGTAACCAACATGGCGGCACTTTGCATGGGATCTGCTTTAACATCACAGTTCTTCCAGTGGACAACCAAGTTCCTGAGGTATGTAAAACATTTGGTATGAAGGACAAAAAGAAGGGAGGACCTAAGCAAAGCAAAAAAAAAAAAAAAAAAAAAAAAGGACTTTAAGGTTTACTGGAATCCTAACTTTTCTTTAGGTGATTTTAAACAACTTTTTTATTTTCCAGCTAACTGTAGAGGAAAAAAACAAAAACAAAAACAAAACATGGGGAGGGGAGTCCCTCACCTCCCATGAGACTTTAAAGGAGAGATTTTCCAGTTGCTAAATCTGGTATTATTTTCAAAGCTTTATCAAAATCTCTTTCATTTTTTTTCCTTTCTGCTGAGTTTCATGTGTTGATTGGGGAAGGGGATTAAATTATGGGTCTCTTAGCACCAGAAGGACTTATTTGCTCTCGCCACAGGCCAACTATACTATGGTGCAATCTAAAGAAGATTTTAATTTTCCAAAATGGATTAAGATGGGCCCTTTCATTCTATCTTTTCCTACTCCCCGATGTTTATATAAGCTTTAAAGCACTGGAGTCTCTCATTAAAACCAAACTACAAATGCAATACCATCTTGTGTGTCTCATCTAGGAGGCTGGGGTTCATACTGAGAGTTTGTTCCATACCCTACTTTCTCCCTATCATAGCACTAGACTTAATTACTGTGACTATTCCTTGTCTCATTTTTCCCTTGAAATGTGGAAAGACAGAGTAGGATTATCCACCCATCAGGAACCTGTGGGGACTAGAACCTACATATGTCTCATCCCTAAGGAAAGAGGTTCCCTTACAGGTAGCCACTTGGAATAGAGCCAGGAAAGCACTGATGTTCCCGTTCCTGCTCTCTCCTTACCATCTCAATACTTGACCAAGGTTGTAGGTAGAGATCTCACCCCGAGGAACCAAGGGGCTTACAATAACAAAAACAATAACAATAACAATAACAAAAAACAGTATTTTTAAATAATGAGTAGCCAACACTTCAACATCAGGAGGTTTGATAGCAAATCTGGATTTCTGGCTTCTATGGAAAATTTGGAAACTGGCAACACTCAGCCCACAAACCCTAAGGCATACTCCCCAGTTACCAAAGTCCCCATCCAATCCAGCACAGTCATTTACATTGCCGGCGTGACCCTTCAGGCCTGTGAGTGCGCAATTTTTGGTAGAAAATGTGCCAAAGAACTCACATAAAATAATCTAAACTATATTATTTGAATTTTTTTTCCTATCAGAAACCAGATTACATTCTCTGTAGAGAATGTAGTTTAGAAAATTTGTTAATTTGACTAAATTTTATTCAGACCACCGTTTTCTATGTATGAGATAGCAGTCTGAAATAGCCCGGCATCTGAAAAAGCTAAAGCTTCTTCTAAAACAATCATGGAAAAATAGTCTTTTATTCAAAGGCAAAGATGATCCGTGGAGAAAACTAAAAAGGATGAAGTGAACAATTACCTCCTTCATCTAAAGGTAGATGGAGTAGTTTTGGACGTGGAGCTAAAGTGGCATAGTGGCTTCTGCCTTTTTTCTACAATGTATGGGACAAATGAATAGTACCTTAGAGAACCGAGGATAGTGGAAATAAAATTAAATGAGTAGTTTCAGTGAAATCACTCACAGGAGTAGTTCATTGATGTCAAATACCCTCACATGGCTGGGCTGAGTGATAACCACTAGGGATCTTGACACCATGTTAACCTGAAGTTCCAGAAATCCAAGCACTGGGTTTGAGCAGAGACTGAAAAGTTAATGATTAATCAGTAGGCCAAATTAGCCTTATTCTTTTATTTTTTGAAGGTTGCTCTAAATGTATTATATTTAAATATATTTATTTAAAAATCATCTAATATAGTGAAGTATATCCCTTGGAACATTAGCATCTTGAGATATTGATGCAACTCAGGAAAACACGAAGCTGCGGACATGTACCTTGTTTCAACGATAATATTCCTCTCTAAATGTTCCTCCCTTTATGTTTTTTCTCCTACAAACTGAAAACATAGGTTTTGCAGAATGAGAGTAAGGCACTGATGGAAGGATGGGGCTGAGGTTGGTTGTAGGGAGACAAGGCTCTTGCTTTTATGTTTTTTTTTGCTGGTGGACGTAGTTTATTAAAGATTAGAGGGCAGCTGTCTCAGAGTTGTCAGTCTCATCATTTCAACAGTCTGGAGGGCTGCCCTTGGGACATCCATGGATGCCCCTGGCAGCAGTGCCCTGGGGGCAGGAGGATAGAGCAGGCTCTGAGTGGGGGCTTCAACTTCTCCTTGCTCATTTCCCTTTTGTTACCCATTTATGTCCCGTCCTCTTTACTCCTTTCCTCAGGGAATGTTTTCCTTTCTGGGAGCAGCAGAGCTTCCTTGAGAATGCTGTGCCCTCACATTGGCAGGACACCCAGCCCAGGCTATCTGTGAGGGGTCCTCAGAGCCTATAACTTTGTCCTCTAACTGTATCTGCTTGCTTTGCTTCTGTGTAGTAATACAAATTTGGGGAAATGCTAAGTTAAACAAAGTTAACATATTTCCTACTCTAGGATCTCAGAGCATTGAATATGTTTATGTACCTTATAAATCTCTAAGGTGAAGACATTCTGTGTCACAGTTTTCCAGACTTATTTGACCATCAAACACTTCTTTGCCAACTTTCAATGTAGTATAAAAATATCCCAAACCCTTCTAACCTGTTTTTTTACTTACAAATGAATTACTAGTCAGGTGAGCAGTTGGTTTCTATTATTAAAAAAATATCCTTATGGCTTTAATATTTAAGCCTAATGTTTGAATAAATTTATTTTCTATAGAACCTTCAATTTCCAATCTTTAATATACCTGCCTTTCTTCCATCTCTAAAATACAACTGACGCTGGAAAGCTTCAATCAATTTCCCAAGCCTTTTAGAATTTTTAGATCGTAAAAAGAGATGGATTCTTTTCTCTAGGGGAATTCGATATATTTTATTCATTATGTAAATTAAGGAATATATGTTTCGAGCAAAGGGAGGTGTGGACATGATGATGAATTTAGTACCACTGTTAGTAGCAAATCTGTTTGCTGCTTTTCCTGCATGGAGTCTGGGATAAATGAAATATTGATGCTTTCAGTTTATAGATCTGTCTTGCTTCTTTGTATACATCAATGCTTAAAATCATCATATTTAGTGAAAAAAAATACTTTTCAGCTGAGTTGTTCCCCTATGAACTTGTCCTCTTTACCATATTCTTGAAAAATTAATGGACATGTGAAGATGATGCTGGAACTTTTCTATTGATTTAATTAGCTCTTTCTTCGGAGATACCTCAAGGATAAGGCTTTAAATGCTTTCTTCCTTCCGTCTAGGTTTTTACAAACCCCCTGAGAGTGGCCGAGGGGGATCACTGCATCATCAGCACAGAGCACATTCTGGTTTCTGATGTGGATACTGAACTGGACAACATCTACCTGCCCTGCAGGACTGCCACAGCATGGAAGGCTGGAGCTGAATGGATTTCCTCTAAACACAGGGGCACATTTTCTTGGGGAGACCTCCATGCCTTAAAAGTTAGGTTAGAACATTTTCTGGTTTTTTTTTTTTTAATTTTATTTTATTTACATGTTTTGGCTCCCATCTAGATCAATTGTGGGGCAGAGAAAGAGAAAGAGGTTTGTCCAATCCATTGGAAGTACCAAACATTGCCACTTAATACTTTCAAGGGTCACCGAATATTAGAAGTGACAAAAATTTTGATTTCCAGGCTCCCCCCTTTGACTGTACCACTGGGAATTACTTTATAGATATTTATACAACAAGAATTTATTACCATAAATGTTAAATTTGCTGAAACTGCATCTATCACAAGAGGTAACAGTCAAATTAGATGAATATGAACTGAAATCATCTATAAGACCAATCTACATAATTGAACTTGGCTTTAAGAAAAGCCATTTTCATAACCCTGAAAACTCTGGGATAGAATTCCATTGATCAATGTCTTTTGTATAATTTTTTATTCCAGTCTACTGGGAAGGGGCTCTGGAGGAAAACAAGCAGGGAAGGCTGGGTCGGTAGGGCGTGCTGGCTCTGTAACAGTCTGAGGGAGAACAGTCTCCCCCATGGTAGCTCCCCTTCCCTCAAAGTCTTTCATGGTTCTGTAAGAAATTTTTCTATGAAATCTAGTAAAAAAAACCTTATCTATAAAACAATGCAAGATACTCAAAAGCAATAGTCAGGTAGCCTGACTTACTGATTATTTTCTCCCAAGTTCAAGTTATCAATAGGAATTTTGGTCTTTTTGATGAAGTATAGTAAAAGATAATAGGCACTGAATGCTTAATTCTACACTTGGAAGTTGACTAGGAACTGGGATTTGTGCCAGGAAGATCGATTTCATCTGACAGTTTAGTTACATTATTTATAGTCTTCAATATCTTGACCTCTTTTCACTACACTTATCCTCATTAAAGTTTCCCCAGAGATCTCAGCTCTTTTTTTCACTATCTTTTTCTTACATGTTAGAAATCTCTATTTAAGTAATTCTTTCTAGGGGATGAATGATGGATAGAAAAATAGGAGTGCCAGCATATGTATTTCAAGCATTCTTCTAGAGCAGGGGTCCCCAATCCCTGGGCTACAAACAAGTACCCATCTGTGGCCTGTTAGGAACCAGGCCGCACAGTAGGAGGTGAGCAGTGGACAAACGAGCGAAGCTTCATCTGTATTTTCGCTGTTCTCAGGCTAGCTTCAGCACCTCAGCCCCACCTCAGATCATCAGACATTAGATTCTCGTAGAAGCACCAGTCCCTGCTGCCAAAAAGGTTGGGGAACACTGTTCTAGAGACTTGAAATGATTTTTTTTTCCTTTTAATCTTCACTTCAGTCAAACTGAACAAGGAGATGGTTGTATTCTCATATTACAGTTGGAGGAACTAAGGCACAAAGAGTGAGGTCACTCAGCTAGTATATGGAGGAGTCTGGTTTTGAAAAAAGTTCTGTTTAACTCACCTTTGAAAATGTACTCCTAGACCTACTATAGGGATTTTAACATGGTAAGCTAGGACTGTCATATTACCTCATATCAATCTACTTTTGATGAAAATGTTAGGGAGCATGACAAAATAAAATATAGGAAGCAGCTTATGGGAGGGATACTAGGGATAGGAGGTGGACCTTCTCCATCGTTGAAATAGAATCCCAAACCTGAGTCCCTAGCCAGAGTATGGGTGAGATTAGACCTGAGTAAAATACCTTTTATTCCTGGAATTTTTTCATATGTGAATGTTATAAATATTCGATATACCATACTATTTTTATTGCAACTTTAAAAAAACAACTTTGTGAGATATAATTTACATGCCGTGCATACATAGTTTACCTCATTTAAAGTATATAATTTAGTGGCATTAGTATAATCATAGAGTTGGGCACTCAACATAATCAATTTTTGAAATATTTTTGTTACCCCTCCCTCAAAGAAATGCCTTATCCTTTACCTACAGTCCCCCATTATTCTTCCCCTTCCAGCCCTAGGCACCTACTAATCTATTTTCTTTCTCTGTAGATTTGCCTATTCTGAGCCTTTCATATGATTGCAATTATGCAACATGTAGTAATTTGTGACTGGCTTCTAAAGCAACCTCTAATTTCATTTCCTAAGACTTATTTCCATTCCTGAGTATCTTGAACAGATGATTGATAAGCTAAAAATTAGGCTCAATTCAATAACGGTATAGAACTTACCATGTGTCACTACAGTGGGCTGGAAAGCAAATGAAAAATTTAGGATTAGACAACTCTTTTAAGAAACTTGGGATTAAAAAAAAATAGGCCAAGGCTAGACCAAGGAAAAATATTTGTAAGTCTGGAATTTTTATAGGGTGAGAGGAAGAGCGCTAGTCAATGGAAAAAGGGAAAATGGTAGGAGAAAGGAAGTAAGTAATTCATAGATCAAAGTTTAGAAAACTGAATAGATCCAGAGCACAGGCAGAAAAATCAATTTTAAAAGTAGTGGAGGAGGGAGAATCGTCCAAACCCAGTGTCCCACTTCTAGCTGTCTACTGCTTTGTCTCAGTGTCCTCCTTTCCCAGCCAGTGTTTTTTGTAAGTAAACAGACTTCATCAGCTATTCTCGTTGTCACAGTGGCAAGCTAAAGGGCTGTTTTTTGATTTAGAAATAAATTATAAATGCATGTAACACATTTTTCCATGGCAGAGCAATTTTACATTTAGATATCCTTGAGTAGTTAAATATATAACTTCATGATTATGCTGTGTTTTTGTTATTTACTTATTGAACATATGGCCAAAGCCATAAAAGCTCTTGTGTCAGGCATCTCGGTGTACCCTCATAGTGGCCTTGAGACAAGGTTAGTGACAAATGTCATCTCCACAGGTATCAGCATGATGGATCTGAGACACTTCAGGATGACATACTCTGCGAGGTCACAGATGGCACAAATTCAGTAGAGTTTGTTCTACACATTGAGGTGAGAAAGGTTCCTCCTGGGTTCAGATATAAATAAAGCATCTGGTTTGGAAGCCTCTTAGAGTCCCGGACAGAAATACATAGACTCCAAAGCAAGAGGATGCTTGCTTACTTTGAATGTCTCAGGACAAACAATAGAGAGCAAAGTTGTATTGGTGAAATGGGCTACTGTTTGTTTTTTTTTTTTCTCTTTCCAATCCATTTAAAGATAGAAGTTCTCTGACCCCAAATCCAGAAACTTAGTTTAAAAAGTAATTGGTTCCATATGTAAACTACTGCTTTTGTTTCTGAGCTGTAACACTCAGAAGTATTAATTTAGCAGCTGGTCATTGGAGTTCTCGCTGTTGTTTGGAAGGAGCCATAACTGTATGTGCGTGGTGTTGCTTTGTGAATTCCTGTGCTATATATCCCTGGCCTAAGGTCTGTTTGAGATGATTATTTTCCCCCTTTTGACAAATGAAGAAAAATCTTCAATAAAGTTTTAATACACGCCCAAAGGTCTAATGGGAACCCTCAAGTTTATCTGTTGAGCGACCACCCAAGCCCATAAGCATAACTCATATATTTTGCAGGTATTTATAGTTAGTGACAAACAAGGTCTGCAGAAAGATTTATCATGCTCCTGGAAGACCCACTAATTATTCTTTTTTTAAAAAAATTTTATTACGGTGATGTTGGTTAATGAAATCCAATAAGTTTCAGGTGTACAATTCAACAGTAAGACATATATATATATTGCATTGTGTGTTCACCATCCATAGTTAGATTTCTTCCTGTCGTCACATATTTGACCCCCTTTACCCCATCTACCTTACTCCTCCCACCCCTCTGGTAACCACTAGTCTACAGTCCGTGTCCATGAGTCTCTGTTTGTTTTTCCTGTTTGTTGCTTTTAGGTTTATATCCCACATATAAGTGATATCATGTGGTTTTCAATTTTTTATGTCTGGCTTATTTTGCTTAGCATGATTATCTTGAGGTCTATCCATATTGTTGCAAATGGCAGTATTTCATCTCTTTTCATGGCTGAGTAATATTCCATTGTATATCTGTACCACTGCTTCTTTATCCAATCATCTATTGTAGGACACTTCAGTTGCTTCCATGTCCTAGCCACCACGAATAATGATGCTATGAACATTAGTGCAAATATCTTTTCGGATATGGGTTTTCAAGTCTTTGGGGTAAATACCCAGTAGAGAGATTGTTAGATCATATGGTAGATCAATTCTTAGTTTTTTGAGGAACCTCCATACTGTTTTCCATAGTGGCTGTACCAATTTGTAGTCCTACCAGCAGGGTATGACTGTTCCTTTTTCTCTGCTTCCTAGAAGCACGTTCCACTAATTATTCTTACTGTACCAAGTTCTATTTCTGCTTGGATTTTATCATATCTTTGTGATATGAAATTATTAGTGATAATTTGTTTATAAAATATTTTACAGTTTGTAATTAATAAACAGTGATCATATCCATCTAGTGTTTTAAGAATTAGACAGGGAAATAATTATCCCCATTTTATAGCAAAGGAAAATTAGGTCCAAAAGATTCAATGACATGATTAATTTGACTGTGTAGACAGAGGCTGGCACCTCCACTCTCTGGTACTTAGGCCAGTGTTCCTTCCTTCCCACCACTGCCACAGTTGTAAATTACCAGGTGACTGTAATTTTCATGCTTGCTAACATTTCCCGAGTATTTATCCATGCCAGTCACAATGCAGAACTCCTTCCTTCCATTTTACCACTTAAGCCTTGAGGCCTAGAGGAAGAGCAGTACATTATTTCAGTTTTTCTTCAAAAAGAAAAAAACATTTTTTTATTGGTAGACTTTTATATAGAGAGAAAGTTTTTCTGGGTCACTTTTTTTTTTCTGAAAAGTAAATTTCAGGGGGAAAAATCCAACCCTATATCCTTATTCATGACAATAAGCAGTGCATTTGGGGAAAACAATGTGTTTATTATTACTGTTTAGACCAAAGGGCATGGCCCTTGAAAGCCAATCCAAGGTACAAGCAATTTTTGGACAATTATGTATGATTGATTTTTATCCTGGAGGAATGTTTTTAATTCTGTTGCCTTTTGACTTTATTATCTCTTTGAAAGCTGAGGCTATTTTATGAACTACTACAAGATGGTCATCATGAATGTATTGTTGAGATTCATTAGAGTCTAGAACAACAATAAAGAGAGTCTTTAATGAATCCACTCAGAGGACTTGAAAAAAAGCTATTGTTTCCTAATGAGCCAATAGAAAATAGGATATTGTACACTTTTTTTTTACCATTGACTAAATAAGCCTGGGTTGTCATCACCCCATCCCTCTATCCATTAGAGGAAAGTAGCAACATAATTTCATATATACTTGTTGAAGAGTTTAAGAACTGTTTAAATAGAAGGGGATACATACATATTACCTTCACTTATTCATTGATTTCATAAATATTTAATAAATGTCCTCTATATACCAGGTTTTATGCTAGATGCTTGGGATATCATGATGAACAAGACAAACAAAGCCCCTGTTCTTTAGTGCTTATAGGCAAGGGATGAAGGCAGACATTAAACAGGTTATCACTGAAATAATTAATCAGTTAAAATATGGATGTGTTCAGCAAACAAGTGGGTAAACATTAGAAGTAAAGGGAGTAAACATTAGAAGTCCCTAAATGAGTCTGAGTTTTCAAGAAAGTTTTCCCTGAGCAACCCATAAGCAACTTGAAGGAGGAGATAGCCAAGCCAAGAGCTAGTGGCAAAGCAGACCAAGCAAGGGACAGAGAGAGGGTGCAAAGATGATGCAAAGACCTGAGGTGTGAGGAATGCCGTGTCTGAGGGTGAAAATCGAGTGAGGTGGCAAAGGCAGCCCATAGCCTGAGATGAGGTTAAAGACAGCCTAAGAGACATGCTGAAGAGCCGCTGAAGGTTCCCACAGGGCAGGTGACTTGATGGCAGCTACATTTTAAAAAGATTCCATTTGCTGAAGCCTGGGGGAAGGAGATGTAGGATTGAGAGTATTCACAGGCCAGACTTGATAAATTTACAGCACACATCAAGTTGTGGTTGTGAACTGAGAGGAGGAATGTCCTTTATTCCCATTTAGAAGACAAGATTTTTCAAATTTCTCCACCATCATTTCAAATTCAGTGTGGTCCCGTGTTGCTTTTCTTTTCCTTATACTTAGAGCTTTATTTTCATGACAGTGAGAGAAAAACATTTTGTCAAATTGAAATCTGGCATTGATTTAACTGTTATGAAGTTTCAGATTTAAGTCAAAATGTTTGAAATGCAGCTGCTGCTTATTTTAAGTCCAAATGAACTTCCTGGGTGGCAGGAAGTCGAGGGTAGAGGGAAGCTTTGTAATCACCAAGTAATTTGAAATATAAATAACTTTGATGTGGTAAATGTAAATGCATCAGACCACAAGGACCAGATTTCCTCTAGAATATGTGTGAATTTAATGAAGGAGGATAGGGGCTTTGGAGAAGGATGCTTTATATTACATTTATATTTTGTCTGTCTAAAAACAAATGAGAGATTTGGGTCCCAAACCATAACTGTACTCTCCCATTCCTACCTAAAATGTCTCTCATGTGGGTCATTTCTTGCAAGATGGTTCATATGGGGAAAGTTAAAAGATACAGACTGCTTGGCCAAATTCCATGGCTATTATTTCACATGTCTGGAAGATTGAAAATGCCTGTCATTCCTGCTATGAGCTATGGATTACCAGTTGGGCAATTTGTCATTGCTTTCTTTTTCTTGAAAACATGAATTTTTTTCCTGCTTAGGTATTCCCTGTGAATGATGAGCCACCAATCATAAAGGCTGACCTCATTCCCATGATGCATTGCTCAGAGGGCGATGAGGTGGTCATCACCTCTGAATACATTTGTGCTACTGACGTGGACAGTGATGACTTGAAACTGATGTTTATTATTGCCCAAGGACCACAGCATGGGGTAGTGAGGAAAGCTGGAGTCACAGTGCATCAGTTCTCTCAGGGAGATGTCGTCTCAGGGACTGTGACATACAAACACACAGGTAAGTGATGGCATTGTGACTAGTTTGAGCGAGGAGATGCAAGGAATATGACAGAGTCTTAACCACACTCCTTGCTGTGGGCTCCAGTAATCTAACAGTCTCAATGCTTGCTTCCATTAAAAAAGAAGCAGCCACAGTAGCCTCTACCCCATTTTTCAAGTAGGATCACCATTCTTGGAAGTAGTTTTGATTTCAAGTATAGTGAATTTCATAGAGTGGAGGAAGAACAAGTGTTTTCGTTACTCTGTTCATGATGCTTCCATGCAGACCTTCAATCCACTCTGGGATTGTATTGTTCTCCTCTGCATTTTGGTCAATTTGATGATGACTTTGGCAGTTTCTGCATCCATAATCATAACATTATAACAGGAATACCTGAAAAAAAGCTCCCTAAGATAATCATTTGATTATTTTCAAAAGCTTACTGATCACCATCTAGCTCCTAAGAAGTAACTGGCCTGCCTTTTAAGTTCCTAAAAAGCCAAGATGGTGTCTTATGTAACAGTGATGGACATGGATTAGTGAGCACTCCTGTCTCTGTGCTGTTAGTAACCCACGTGTGTTACTGTTCACCAATAAACTATAATCTTCCGTCTTCCTCTCACTGCATAAGTGGGGCCATTTTGAAACCCATAGGTGTAAGCCCTAAAGGGTGAAAAGAAAATGAAAATAAATGCTACTTTTTTTCCAGGTGCTGTTGCTATTTCATTAACATCTCGGGTATCATATAATGAGGAAAATACTGAAACAAATAACAAAGCTGTGGATTATCTTTGTGTTTCACCTATCAGCTTCTTCTGTTTCTTGGAACTGCTATGTGGTTGATAGTTGTTTATTTAAGGTAGTTAATGCAAATGGGCAGACAGTTGCCAAAGGGACAAGGGTGCCTTCTGCTCTCCCTGAGGTTTGTCCCAACACTAAACAATTATGAGGGAAGATTGAAACCATCACTGGTCTAGTTTCATGTCTCTCCCTTGTACACTTGTGAACTGCCAGACCCTTGTTAGCCCCCATTTTGCCCCTCCATATGGTGATAGATGTCTGGCAGGAGTTTCATCAAAGGTAACAGATGGGCAAGCATTTCTGCATTATTTTCATGACTATTTACTTTCATAGTGATAGAATTGAGTTTTATATTTTACCACATAAGTTCTTTTTCTTGACATTGTATATCTGGAGAAGAGGTTTGAGTAGATTTCATCTTGGTATTTTATATTTTTAAAAACTCAGGTTTCAGCTATAGTTGTGTCTTCCAGGTGGTGAGATTGGCCTGGTGCCTTGTTATGATACTATTACATTAGTGGTTTCGGATGGAGAAGCAGGCCCTTTTGTGAATGGCTGTTGCTACACTGGACCACATCCATCTGTTCCTCTTCATGAGTCCTTTCCCGTGTATGATCTCAACATCACAGTATACCCAGTGGACAACCAACCACCTTCAATTGCAATAGGTGACAATGTTTTGTTTTGTTTTGTTTTTTCCTCCTAAGTCCTATTATCTACCTAGTGACATATCCTTGGCAAAGTGAAATAATGCACTTTACTTATAGTCAAAACAGAAAACACCATAGGGAACTGACTCCAATAATTGCCTTAATACAAATTTGTGGCAAACCTCAAATCTATAAAAGATTGCTGAGCAAAAGAATTTACTTGTTTAAGATTTTAGATAATTCTGTTTGGAGGGAAAGCGCAAGTGTGTGTGTGTGTGTGTGTGCCTGTTAGGATGAGGACAACATTGGAATTCTCAAATATTCTGGTTTTATTTCACATGAGAAAATATTATTCGCCAGCTGGAGAGCTAGTAATTTATTTTATTCATAATAATTTCTATTAGAACAGAATGAGTATACCAGGGAGATCATTTATATACATTTAACCTTATTTGCTTTTTAGGAAGTCATCTCTTCACAGGCGTTATGTATATGTTCTGTCTCTCAGAGAAAAAATATAAACATATGTACGAATGTTATTGAAATTTGCAAACTATCTCCCAAGCAATGTTCTGGAAAAGAACCGTTATCCCTGCAGAATAATTAAACACCAAGGCATGAAAAAAACATTGGTTATGAGCAATTCATAATAGCTTGCAGGCAATTAACACTCTGACAAACAGAGGTAACAACTGATCTTGAGGAGTACATAAACTACATTTAGTGGTTTATCATTAAAACAGTTTGGCAATTCTTATTTTCATTTGTCACTTCTATAGAGACACAAGGGAAATCAGAGTTCCTTGAGAATGACTAAAGGGCTGTACTGGAGCATTTAGTATTTCTGCTGTCTTTCCATTATTGTCTGGCTTGCTTGTACAAGAAAAAAAATAATTCCATAAGTCAAATTAAATTCCACTCATTACCCCTGAATATTTTCACCATAAGGAGAATTATGCCAAAGGAAATGAACATCTCCCATGGAAATATATTTGCATATGGGAGGCTTCTCTGAATTGGAATTTCAAGCACTCCCTTTATCCTCACTATTCTGATTAGAGGATTTCACGCTAAGTCATAATTGCGTTATTATTTGTATGCAGGTACCATGTTCGTGGTAGAGGAGGGTTTCTCAGCAGCGCTTACCATTAACCATTTGTCAGCCACTGACCCTGACACTGCTGCAGATGACTTGGAGTTTGTTTTGGGTTCTCCTCCCCAGTTTGGCTACCTGGAAAACACACTCCCTTCTGCAGGTTTTGAAAAAAGCAATACGGGCATAAGTATAGGTAAGTCACAGCAATAACTTGCCTGTGTTTATAGATCTATTGGCCAGATCATACTTAAAAACTGGGTAATAACATCAAAAATGTTCAAAACACCATGTACATTTAAGGAATTCTTAAGTAACTGATACTTTTAAGTATTATTGTTTTTCATTTTAATTTTTATTATGAAATTTTCATGCATGTAAGTTTACTTCAAAATAAAAGGAAATTTCACTTATGAAAATAATAATTATGAAATGAATAATTTCTGGGGTTCTAAGGTACAGTTCTAAGACTGCAGTTGACAAGTCTGCATTGTATATTTGAAGGTCTCTTTGAGAGTAGAGCTTTAATGTTCTCAACATAACAACAGCAACAAATGATAATTATATGAAGTGAATGATATGTTCTCTAACCCTACTGTGGTAAACATTTCGCAATGTATGCACGTATCAAATCATCACCTTAAATTTATGCAATGTTATATGTCAATTATTTCTCAATAAAGCTGGAGGAAAAGATTAATTGCATTAAAGTGTATGCAATTTCTCCTGTGACTTAATGAACAATGTAGAGCATTTTTCTCTTGATCTAAGGCAGTGCCAAAATACCAAAATGGCACGTCAGCTAATTTCACTCAGTCCAACCAGTTGCTTGATATGGATGTCAAGTAGCAGATACTGATAGATTCTTGTTTTGCCTTTATGTGAAAGAGATAGCTCTTTCTTAATGAAGCGTGGGAAGAACTGCTCATACAGAAGTGGTTTTAATCAAGAGAAGATCTCAATGACATTCCCTCCAAGTACATGAAGAGAGGTCATGAAGCCGTTACCATCCTGGCTACCTGTTATTGCCCTTCTTTTCTCCATGCAAATTTTAATCCTCCCTTAGGATTTATGGATATCTGTTTTTATATTGATGGTTGACAGTCATTGTAGCAGCCCCTGATAGCGGATTCTTAGGTCAACTGCCATGACCTCTTATTCGCTTTGCTGAAAAATAGGCTATTGGTTAAGGATTAAGGACCAGTAGAAGCTTGGAAAAAAGTGCCTTTCTTATTTACCTGCTCCACCTTGGTGTGCTCTAGCTTTGTTTCAGTGGAAAGACGTGAAGGCTTGCACATTAATTATGTGCAGTCTAGACATCTAAGGATGGAACCAACGGCCGACCAGTTCATGGTATATGTCACAGATGGGAAGCAACGCTCCCTGGAGATGCCATTTTACATTACAATCAACCCCACAAATGATGAAGCTCCTGACTTTGTGGTACAGAATATTACTGTAAGATCAAAATTTTCAATTTCTCTCTTATCGTTTTATTATCTTTACTTTCACGCAGTCCATTTACATTGGTTCAGGAATACTTAAACACATTAAGTTTATCTCATCTAAACTATGTCAAATAATACAATCACATGAAAATATTAATCTAGCAATAATGATGATGGTAATGATAATCATCACTAACATACAGCAAATGTGAGGATGAAGTATAGTTACATACATATAGGGTGAGTGCTCACAAGGTTGTAGATATTTTTCCAATCCCTTTGCATGTCTTCTTATTTAATCCTCACAATAGGCTTTAAAAGTGATGGTATTATTATTGCCATTTGGTAACTGAAAAAATGAGGCATAAAGAGATTAAGTGGCCCAAGATCACAGAGCAACATAGGAGGTTTGCCCACAGGCAGTCTGATTCCACAGGGTGCCCTCTTAACCAACGCTATAATGGCGAAGACTCTTAACTCAGAAATTACAGGCATCTTTTCTATATAGTTATTTACAAAGATACATGAAATTTAATAATACAATTTGGATCATCATTTTTATGCAATTTTAAAAATGTTTCTATATAATAACATTTATTAGTTTTATTTAAAAATTCATATATGTAGTTAAAAGGGCTTGTAAAATCACCCCTTAGATAACACTTATTATCCTTAAACAGTAATAAGTGTATCTTATTAAACACGTTAGACTGTTGAGAAACATACACAATGAAACATGAAATTCTTCCTCTTCAGCAGCTCCTCCTCATAGTCACTCTCCAGCAATTGAATTTTCAGTAATTAATTCCACAAAAAGAATTTGTGCACATGCCAGTGATGTTTATGTGTATGTGCAATTTTTCTGTATATTTTTACTTACAAATCAAAGATTATATTATACCTACTCCTCTCTACTTTTAAAAAATAACTGATTATGTATAAGTCTTTTCATATCAGCATAGAATTCTTTTTAAACACTTCTATTTTTTTTTTTTTTAAGGCAAGGCAACCCTTGATTGACCTCACAGATTGCAAGGACCTTATCCCTTATTTTTTATTTTTACGCCTACAACACTTAATCTTCCTAGGTGGTCTCCTATCCAAGTACTAACCAGGCTTGCCCCTGCTTAGCTTCCGAGATCAGAAAGGATTGGGCTTATTCAGGGCAGCATGGCTGTAGGCTTAAACACTTCTATTTTTTACATGTTATTATTTAATTCAAACATATGTATAGCAAATCCTGATTGAAAGGATGAGCCCAGTCTTTGGAACAAGAGGGATTCGGGTGTGGCTGTTTACTAGTTGTAGGGTCCTGGGTAAGTTATTTTTGTATGCTTCTGTTTTCTAATCTGTAAATTGTATATCAGATCTTCTTTCAGAGTAGTCATGATGGTCAGGATGGTTAGGCACATAGTAGACCCTTAATAGACAAGTGCCATTTGGATTATTGTTATGTTTGTCTTCTTTTTTCTGGCATTGACCAAAGCAAATATTATCTGTTTTGAAATAATTATTTTGCCTTATTTTTCACTAAAAATCATCAAATTCTAAAAGCA
Source organism: Eonycteris spelaea (assembly GCA_003508835.1). Taxonomy (NCBI): domain Eukaryota; kingdom Metazoa; phylum Chordata; class Mammalia; order Chiroptera; family Pteropodidae; genus Eonycteris; species Eonycteris spelaea. The sequence goes on along the minus strand of PUFA01000185.1, from coordinate 2,615,877 downwards.
AGTCCACACCCGATTTTAATTTTCTGTTGAATCTTAATGCTATGTGAGAGCCACGTCAGGATGTAGTTTAAAAGCCAGCTCCTGTCTTTCCTCTTAAGTTAGAACATGGGTTTCTCTGGAGAGTGCTAAAGTAGTTACGAGACAGAAAAAAAGTCTACCAGTGATTTCTTCTACACTTACCTCTATTGTCTATCTAAGGTTTTGGGTTGGGGTTTCTGAAATAATTAGGCCACTGGGAAATTATTCTTGCTCTTCTCCAAAAGTAACCACACTTTTTACCTGAGGATTTCTTAGAGAAACTGTTGAGGAGTCACAAACGTGGAGCCCCATGTGTTATTGACAGAGCTGGCTTTAAGCTTTAAGTGATATTTTTAAATGGTCATATTTATATTGCTTTCTTGTCAAAAAGTATATTTATTTTGTAGCTAGCCAGGCTTCCATCAAGTGCAACATGAAAAATAATGTGAGGTTTTAGTTTAAGTTATTATAATCCATTTCAAACCCGTCTACTATTGAGTATCTGTATTTTATGTATATTAATTTAAACCTTTTCTTATAATCTCAATACACAATTAAATAGGAAAAATAATCCCACATATTTTCAATAGAATTTCCCAGATTTCTTGTGAACCAATATACCATTTTTTGCCATATAGTGAGTCTGGGAGTCCCAAGCTCTATGAGGAAGGATATATTTAAAAAGAATTCTATGTTGATATGAAAAGATTTCTAATTTATGTAATTAGTTATTTTTTTAAATAACTAATAGTAGGTATAATATAATCCTTGATTTGTAAGCAGAAGGCGTACAGAAAATTATAACTACATAAAAACATCATTGGCATGCACAAAAATTATATTTGTGGAATTAATTACCAAAATAGAACTTATTTTTAGGTTTCGCTGCTAAAGTTCTTAGATAAAAAGACTAGTTACCATCAAAGATGATTTCATAATTATATCATTATGCATTAAATTATAATGCCATCTTCATCCTTAATAAGTAAGGCCTGATAAAAGAAAACCAGCATCATTTTAGCCCAAGTATCAGATATAGCAAATAATTCTTCTTTATGCAAATTTGCAAAGTGATTGCAGGAAGCCTCTCTTTAAAGTCCACAAGACAACCTAAAGAGAAAGGGCATTTTCACAAATCCGAACCACATGTATCCTTCAAGGCTAAAATGCCCACTCAGCCATGACGGCATTCCTGGTCTCCTCAACCCCTTTGTATTTCTCGTTTATCCCTATTTAGTAGCAACATACATTTCCTTCCTTGCATTGAAATTATTGATGAACAGGCTTTTACACCTCCATTTGACTTTTATTCTTTAGAATAACTGTATACTCCACAGAATGTAGCATAATGGCATTGCAGGTTCCCAATAAGTGTGTGTTAAATTTGTACACTCATTATTTATCTTGCTGTATCTCAAAACAGAAAACAATATTTCTTCTCTTTATTTTTACTATGAGTAAAAAAAACAAGACAGTAAGTACTATGTCAAGTTCTAAGTAATTAGATAACATGAAATGAAAAACGTTCAGTTCTTGTGTGTTTAAAGGAGTGAGAAAGCTGAAGTGGAGTGTGGAAGAGGGGTCAGGTAGTTCAGGAAAATTAGAGGTGTGAGGACTAGGGCAAGATGAGGGACCCAGAATCAAAATATGCACTACTGTGCATCCAGAAGCACCCTTCTCAATTGTTTGTGATCGTGATTGAAATACAGAAATTTTTACTGTAATGACAAACATTTAAAAATATCAAATACCCCAAGTATGTATAGCAGATATTTGTATCATTTCTAAAACTGAAACATAAGAATTGTGAAAGGAACAAGGTTTATGAGGTTAAAATAACAGATTAGAATCTGAAAGTGAAGGATCTATACTTAGTTTCACAACTTAACTTGTCTGTGACTTGTAGAAAGGAAGCATCTTTTGGTTATTTTTTTCCCCAACTTTCAAATTATAAAATTATATAAAATTTCATACTTACCTGCTGCATGTATAGTATATACATATATACCTTTTGAATTATGAAATTATATATTATATATATATACACACACACATACATATATCCTTTGTCTATTAAGGAAGTGAAGTGTTTTGAAATCCTCAGAAAAAATGGGAGAGAGCTTAATAGCTTTCTTCTTTTCTTCTAAGGTCATGTGAAACTAGCAATATTTAGGGCTCATTAGACAAAAACTCATGGAAAAATTGCAATAGGATGTCTTAAAATTTTTATTTGAGCAATTGAACAAAAGAAAGACAAGTTTTATTTTGCATGCAACTGACTTTTCTGACTCATCCTTTAGGTGCATGAAGGTCAAATGAAAGAACTGGATTCTTCCATCATCAATGCTGCTGACCTGGACATTCCCAAGGACCACTTGCTGTTCAGTATCGTTCATAAACCACGTCACGGCCTCCTCACCAATGGGGTGTTTAGCAAAAACTTTTCTCAATATGAGCAGCCAGCCAACCATGGCCAGAAGCATGAACTGGTTCACAACTTTTCCATGGAACATCTCAAGAATGGTATGTCATGTTTCCACTTTTATTTGTTGTTGATTTAACAATTTAACCTAGAAATGATAATAATAAATCACAGAAATAGGAAGTGAAGAAATGTCATTCACCTACTTTATTTATTCCTCAAGGGTATGAAGCTCCAGCTAAAGATAGTGGGTAATGGGAAAGAAAATAATGGGCTTTCTTTTACTTTTAGGATATCAGTAAAAATGATATTTGTCATTTTTGGTATTTTAGCTCAAGCTTTTAATGTTATACTACAAAATTCCTTTTAAAACTACTCAGATCATGGAGCTAAATTTTAAGAGATTTGTCTGCCAAAATTTCCACATTTGGAACAAATATAGAACCATATATAATAATTCATTATTTTCTGAGGATTTAATCTCTTCTTTAAAAAAATGACACATTAGAATAGGAGCCTGAATTTTTTTAATTACTCTTTTTAAAGAAATCAATTTGACCTTATTTTCTATTTATAAAACTACTTTAAAATATTTGAGAAAACTGTGGTTCTAGAATCACGGCCTACTCTCACACTCCTTCCTGCCTTCATGTAATCAGTTTCCCAGCCTGGAGGGTCCTTCCTACTCCTTTGCCTTGGCTAGCCAATACTGTGACATCAGAACCAGTTTACTGTTGAGCAACTCCTCCTGGGAGCCCACCAGACCCTCCAAATCATTCCTTTTCTGTGCTTCTTAACACTTGTTCAACATTCTTCCTACCACCTTTTAATTTTTCCTTTCCCCAGCTAGTGTTGTAAGCCCTCTGCCCTAAACTTAATTTTGTAAGAGTTGTACAATGTCACCTCATGTTTGAATTTAAATGCTAATTTATATATTTCACGGTTTTTATCAGTTGCAAAAAATAAGTTCTGGAGTTTAAATGATGATATTACCAAATCAATAACCATGTTAGCAAATAATACAAGATATATTTACAATATTTTTTCAGATTTAAAATTTCAGGAAAAAGGAATAATAAATCAAATTTTACCCTTGAGAACACTGATGTTTTAAAAATAACATTCATTTGTTATTGTTAGGTTAAGTACATTGTATGAAGTTTGAACTATACAATTTAAAAAATTTAAAAAATGTTCATGTAAATTAATATTTTGGTGATATTTTTAGAGATTAGCTGTTCACCTCTATTTTATTTTTGATTCATTTATGACTGCATTTTTTTTAAAACGTTAGTATGTTCTCACACACATCCCAGTACCTCACAAACATAGAACTTATAAAACTGCTATCATGTTATGTAACCTGTTTTGTTATTATCAATTATTATAAGCATCTTTTTACTATTTAAATATTAATTGAAAACATGGTTTGTGATAGCTACAGTGTTTCATTGTACTGATGTAGTACATTGTAATCTTATATAACTGTCTCCCCTTTTAAATAAGCAGATAACTTTTCATTTCCGGATTTTACAAGTTACTTATTAATAAACATTTTTTATAAATTTATGTAACAAATATTGGTGCACATCTCTTAGTATTTATTTTGCATAAATTTTTGTAATGAGATAACTTGGTAAAAAATGGTGAGCATTTATAATACTTTTAGAGAAAAAATTGCCATTGCCACGAGGGCATACACATGCCTATTTTCCTAAACAATGATAGATATTATTTTTTTTCCAAATTTTGTAGTCAATAATAGTCTTGTTGTTGTACTTCTTTGAAATTCTTAGGTAATGAGTGAAATTGAACATATTTTTATGTTTATTGACTATATGTTTCACCTTTTGTGCATTGCCTGAATCTGTCCTTTGCCCATTTTTCCATTGATTTGTATTGATATATGAGATCATTAAATAGTAATATTTAATATTTTTGTCCCTAATGTTACAAATAATATTTTCCATATTTTATTTGTCATTTAATTCATGTTTTTAAGTACAGAAATCAAAAGTTATGAGTCCTCAACTTTGTCCTTCTTTCTCAAGAGTGTTTTGGCTTTCTGGGTGTCTTGCATTTCCAGATGAATGTTATGTAGATTAAAAAAAAAATAGTCTTATATTTAATTTTGGTTCATCTAGAATTTATTTTGGTTATTTGCCTGAGCGGCTTGAGGTACAGATCGAACTATAATTTTCCCCAAATAATGAACTAATTTTCTCTTTCATATAAACACCTTGACACCATTGTTCTGATACAATTTATTATATAATATATTCTTTTCTCACTGACTTAAATAAGATCCTTATAAAATACTAAAGTATTTGAACAGGAAATTTTAATAAACTCAGTGGGTGCTCTTACCACTTAAAGCTGTTTAATTTTGCACTATTGCGCTGACTAATGATCTCTTGCTAATACCAATGGCTTAAAAATTAAAACAGGTTATCTGTGATATGTTTTAAAATTGTTCAATCATCAGAAAGATTTACTTTCTCTCTTTTTGTTTCTTTCAGGAATGAGGTTGATGTATGTGCATGATGACTCAGAGAGCCTTGCTGATGACTTTACAATCCAGTTGTCGGATGGGAAACATAAGATACTTAAAACCATTTCAGTAGAGGTCACCCCAGTCAATGATGAGAAACCAATGCTGATCAAGTAAGCAACCTGAAAGAGTCCCTTTCAGCTTCTCTATAAAAATCTGAGGTCTGGAACACTAGATGTAAATACAGTGTGTGTCCTCAGAAAGAAACAAGTCTTTGACTCCTCCTGTCTGTCACAGTTTGGTCTCACCTACTCAGGCACCTGGAACTTTGGAGCAAATGTTAATGTAACTGCTCCTTAACAGTTTTCAAACGAGCCCTTTAATTATTTGATTTTTCCCTAAAAGTTCTATTTAATTATAAATAATTAAGAATGACTGAACATATAGTGTGAAGTGAACAGTATACTAAATATTTAAATGCATGTATACACATACCAAAGTGCAATTAATATATAGATTCAACTAAAATGTGATAATATTACCTACAGACAGCCTCACTGTGGGTTTGGTCAAACTTTTAACTAAGAGTGGCTGAGGGAAATATATTAATGCCACTTCTTTTATCATCTTGATATTTCATTGTCCACCAGTCTTCTACTATGTTCCATATGAATCAACACTCCCTTACCACCTAATATCAAAATGATCACTTTTTAACAATTCTGAGCTGATATTAATTGTGGACTTTCTCAATGCCTCCCTTTGTAGTTGATCAGAGTTTGATTCTAGGGTACTGTGTCTTCATCAATTATATTTCTATAGCTCCAGCCATTTCTTTTATTATTGGCAACTGCACAGAAGCATGGAAGATTAGAACGTGAAGCCCAAATTCTTCTCCAGGGCTGGGCACAGAGAAGTATCTTCTCTTCAACCACTTCACCACATTAAATATATGCTGCACCCAGCACATATTTAATAGTGCAGCAGTGAGAGACACGAGTAGTCAGTCCGAGCTTTTATCAGGAAGTGAACAACTTTCCCAAAATATGTAAACTCTGAGACTCCTCCACTTTGCTGAAAAGTGACCTCAAACAAGTCCCTTCCTTATCCTGCTGACTTTCCTGCTGCTCCCTTATGGGCCACCAGCAGCAATGCCCTTGAGAAGCATTGTGGGAAATATTAACAACAGCTTTTTTGGAGGGTTGCATCTCAGATATCAGTTTGACAAAGTATTTAACAGAAATTTCGACTTTCATTCTCTGGCTGGAATGTTGGATTGGTATGACTCAATTTAATTTTTTTTTTAAATGAAAGTATAAGGAATATTGCAGTATTATGAAACCTCCTTTTTTGATAACTTCACTTTATCCAAGAGAGAGGGTGAAGACTGGTGTTAATTGCTTGCTATGTGACAGACACTATATTGAACTCTTTCACATATATTATTTCCTTAAATCTACACCAAAATTGTGTGAAGTGGGTATTATTAACCTTACTGAGAAAACTGAGACCAGAAAGGTAAAATAACTTCTAAAAGGCACTCACTCAATTCTATCTGACTTACTATTTCTTGCTGTGTTCTAGCTATTAAACTGCCTGGGATAGCTCCATGTACAGAATTACCAAATCTTCCTCAACCCTGTTTCAAAATCCCTCCCTTCTTTTCTTCTTTTCTTCTCTCCAGTGGAGAAGAAATATTCTCCCTTCTTTCCCTTCCATATGTGTCTTTGGGTCTATCCCCTCTTGCCTCCCTTTGGAACGAGCTCCATTTTGTTTTTTTCCCTCCTGCATCTATACTCTGCTTTTTCATTCCTTCTGCTAATAAGACATAGGGAGATAGTGGTGGCGAGACCAAATTCTGAAGACATACTGCCTTGGTTCAGCCACTTACCAGTGGTGTGACCTTGAACAAGTTACTTAACCTCTGTCTACCTCTTCGTCAACTTCTTTGCAAATGAGGATAATAGTATGTTACTCAAAGGGGTGTCACAAGGATGAAATTAATTAAAATACATAAAAGTACTTGAAAGACTGGCTAGTACATAGTTAGTGCTAGTTAGTATTATTGCAAGCAGGGATCTTCCTTCTAGAACTGGAAAGGAGATCCAGTCCCTCATTTCTTTCAGTGCCAAACTGTTTGGAGGAATAACTTGTGCTCACTTCTTCTACTTCTGCTCATTGTCTCCAATCTCAACCACTTTATTAAAGCTGCTCTCTTAAAAGTTACCCTTGGCTTTCCCACCAAATCGAATGGCTCTTCTCATCTTACTGGCCCTCTTTAGAGCATTGATGCTGTCTCTTTGATATTCCTCTTAGATGCTGTAGTCAATGCTTTTGGTTCCCCATGTCACACCCCTTAGCCCACTTCTAACTGTAGTTGTGGTTGTGGAACACAACCACACTGTTCCTATGCTCAGTGCCTGGCCCCAATGCTCAAGTGTGTAGTTCTACTTTTCTGCCTCAGGGCTTTCTCTGAAGCAGCAGTGGCTTTATTCAGCCCATGTCCAGGCACAGCAGAAAACTCTGTGAGGGAAGCCTTCAACCTGTGGGAACTAGTGGATAATATAAATATCCAGCCTCCCATCTTTCAGAAGCACAATTTGAAGCATACTTTATGTGGTTCTTCAAAGGATCCCTAGCAGCATTGAGCCCCATAGCAGTAAAAACACCCTGTGTTGCTATTTCTTCTTTCTTTCCCTTCTATTCTGAAATCACTTCCCAAAGAAATTACTTGCACCAAGTTCTTGTCCCAGGGTGCCTTTCAGTGTAATCTGGACTGCAACATACTTTTTTCTCTGCTTTTCTGGGAAGAGAACTCTAGCTACCAGAAGATTGACAGGGAGAGGGAGAGTAATGTAAAGGGCCACAGATTACCTAAATATCACCAAATTCACAGTGAATGGTATGTCATAAAGGATACCGGAACACTTGTGGATAAGTCATTTAATCTCTTTAAGTAAGTTTCTGTCAGTAAAATTAGAATGATAATACCTGGTCCATTTACTTCATGGAGCTGTTATAAATGAATAAATATTAGAAACAAAATCATTTTACAAAATAAATTGAAAAATAAAGTACTTTATATGTAAACAATATAAAGTACTTTATATGTAAAAATGGAAGTATAATGATTCATACCATATTCTTGTTGCTAATGGTCTTTTAGGACTTTCATGTATAAAGTGGAATGAGAGCCTGTTTTATAAGTTTGGCTCATATTTTCAATACTTTGGATATTGAATATCACTTCCTAATTGCTGAAGATTGGAAACTGTAAGAGTAATTATGAGTGCCCCCTACTAAAGCAATACCTTGTACTCTCATATCAACCCACACATCTTCCTTTACAGGAAGGCTGAAATTACAGTGAATATGGGTGAAACTCGTGTTATTTCTAGTGCTGTTCTTTCAGCCATAGATGAAGACTCACCCAGGGAGAAGATTTACTATTTACTTGAAAGCCTTCCCCAAAACGGGCAACTTCACCTTAAGGTTAGTGGCCTCTTTACTTTTTTTCAAAATGAATATGGCAGGTATAAATTTTCTCCATACATAGATTTCTATAACTGAATTTATTCTCTAATAGCCATATTTTGCATAGAAGTAGAAAATTTAATTTTCCAAGTTTGGAGTAAACTCACACTATTCTAAAATTTCTTACTCAACATAGGGTAAGTTCAACCGATATTAAGGCTCCCTTTCTCCTGGGACTGCACCTATATTTGGGGGGAGGGAGTTACCAGAGTAAAGCAAGTTGTCTAGTATCTGCTAAGAATCAGTCATCCTTTGAGATTATCTTCATTCCCACCAGATTAAAAAAAAAAATGTCTTTCAATAGATTATATTTCTTAGGGGAGTTGTGGGTAACAACACACTGATTAAAGTTTATATGGGGAGGCAAAATACCCAAAATATCCAACACAGTATTGAAGGAGAACAAAGTAGAAGGACTAACACTGCCAGACTTACTATAAAGCTACAGTGATCCAGACGATGTGGGTTTGGTGAAAGAACAGTCAAATAGATCAACAGAACAGAATAAGAGGACATAAATAGACCCATACAAATATATAGTAAACTGACCTTTGACAACGGAGCAGAGGCAATACAACGGAGAAAAGATAGTCTTGCAACAAATGGTGCTCACCAGTCTGATTCAGACTGTGTGCGTGATGGCCAAGGATGAGCTCAACAGAAATTACAGATTAGTCACTTGTAAAGGTCACTTTGGTGATCCCTCAACATGTTTATTTGAATGGTGTATTAAGGCTAGCAACAATGACTACCAACCATCCCCAATGTGATTGTTTGACTGAATGCTTAAATTTTAATGTAATGTAGACACAGTCCCCGAAAAGCAGCAAGAATTCATTCTGTGTGGAACAGCTTGATTGTCTTAGATTGTAGGTACCATAGAGAATCAATGAAGAGCAATCACTGATTTAAACTGAGGTACAGCTGTGTCCTTATTTCATTTCAAAGAGTAATGGAGCAGAAATGCAGTGAGAGCTCACACATTTGGGTAGCTTGGGAACTAAAGTGTTTTGGATCTGTGAAAATCCAGATGGATCCACATTCCCAGTTTGGCACTACGTGATTCTCCCCCAGCTCTTTAGGAGTTCTCCAAGTCTCTCCAAGACCAGAGACTGGGACTCCAGGGTTCTTGTTTTCTTCTTGAGTTTCTTTAGTTTTTCCCACTCTGAGTCCGACTCTTATTTTCTTCCTCTTTTGGGGCTTGCAAATGATTTTGCTCAAAAATTTGGGAGAGTGGAGAGAAAGCAGAAGATACCTTTTCCTGTATTTATTTCCTGGGAAAAGATTGCAAAAAAAAAGTTAAATAGAATTACAGACTGCCCAGTTTAAAATCTGAAGAGAATCTGTTTTAAAAATTAAATTTGCAATAGATCTTATGATAGAAACAACAAGCTTAGTTATTGCAATATAATTAATTTTTACCTGTGATCATGGGGGCAGAACGCACCTTTGTACAGACATCAGATGTGCAAAAATATTAAGGAAAAGGAAACTTTACCAGATAGAATGACAACAAGGGAAACGGTAACAGAGGAGAAGAGGACAATGAATTTTTGCCAGGAACTGGGAGACTGTGCAATAATGTATCAAGGAAAATGTTTTTAAATAATCAGTTTAAATTTCTGTTTTAGTCTCTTAAACCAGATGGAAAATGTGTAAGATAATATCATATAGTATATTTTTAAAATGACATTTTTCTTAAATAATGTCAAATGACTTTTATGATCTATTCTTGGGGAGGCCTATGTTGAGAGAATAATAAATTATTTATCAAATACAGATTTATTATTATATTTTCTAATACTCTCAGCTTCAGCTCCCCCTAGCATATGAACCTCTTTTAATTGAAAATACCACAATTTCTGAACTGAATTCTGTAGAGAATACATGCTTAACTAATGTTGGCTTATATTTTAAAAATTCTGATATTTGCTATTATACTCTTTGCTGACTCGGTGTAAATGTAGAGAATGATAGGGAGCTTGATAATTTCCGTTGGGCTTTATTTAGTAAGGCTTAAAAATGTATGGGTCATAAGTACATTCATTTTATTTTTGTTTTCTTCAGATAAGTTCTATAACAAATCAGTTTGAAAATACAAGTTTGATTAATTATACAGTATATAAACTAAAAAAATAGGAAACCTCAGGTGAAACACATTTAATATTTAAAGAATCAATTCCAGCAGCTCAATTACCCACCTGCTCTCATTAATTGGAATATTTAATCAGCTATGATTGCTTGTGATAAATACCTTGGAAGTAGCATTGCTGTTGAATTGCCACATGATTTTGTCAAAAATCCGTTGGTTGAAGCTATTTCTTCCTAAGATCTTAAATTATTTTAATATATATTTTTTGAAAGGAAAAAATAAGGTAAAATAGTAAGAAGTTGAATCGGGAGTTTCTTGGAAATATCACTTATATTGGAGGTTTTCCGGGAACACAGAAAATGTCTACTAACACAGCTTGGAAAGAAAAAAGCACAAGCAGCTGACTAATTCTGGCACATTTCAGATAGGGAGGGACTGGGTCCGTCTCTATCCTGGCATGAAATGCTCTCAGGAGGAAGTGGATCTGAACTTGCTGAGATACACACACACGGGGGCAATGGATTCCCCAAACCAGGACAGCTTTACCTTCTACCTCTGGGATGGCGACAACAAGTCACCCGCATTTGACTGTCACATCACCATCAAGGATATGGAAAAAGGTAAAAGCATTTCTACCAAGGTTTATTGGGATCAGCGTTTATAACCAGAAGTGAACTGGTGTAAGCACTCACGGTTTTTCCTTTTTTTTTTCCATCCTTCCTTCCTTTGTTCTCTTTCCTTCCTCCCTTCCTCTTTCCCTTCTTTTTTTCCCTCCTTTCATTCTTTATACCTGGAATTTCCACCATCTGTGATTCAGTCTTTTGGCTCATCATCTGCTTTGCCTGGTAATTATGAGGTTCATAAGAGTAGCCAATCAATTTGTTATTTTTCGTATTTCAAAAAGCCTGTTGGAAATCCAGCCTTGCCCACAATGCAGCTGCATACACTGCTTTAACAGTCAGGGTGTTTTGCTTTAAGTAAGACTTGACCAAATCAATGTGTTTTATCTTCAGAAAGTGGAGTTTCAAAGGAAAAATATTTCCAATCCAATAATAATAAAGGAAATAATAAATGCACTTTAAAATAAAAAATAACAAAATGAATTTTGTCACTGAAAAGGTGACAAGTTATTGCTCTTTTCACTTTGGAAATTATAATACATAAACTTTAGGGTCAAGGGAGAAGACTATAAGATAATATTCTTGTCTTGAATTAATTAAGCAGACCATTTGCATAATAGGACTCAGAACATATAAACAGTGAAAGTAAAAAAATACTGGAAAGAAAGCTGAGCAAGAGATATTCAACTGTCACCTAAAGGTTATAAGAGGAGGATCAAATTTCATTCATCTACATAGTCCAGGATCTATATAGTCTCAGGACCAAGCATAGTCTTACATCCTTAGTACATGCTTGGTCGAATGAATGTTTTCTTTTTTTGCCTTGGCTACCAGGAACCTCAGAGCTATATTGAATGCTTAAGTGCAGTAAAAATCTTACTTCATGTGCATGGTAAAATTATAATTGTCTTGAATCTTTTAAAACAAATTTTGAGATGTTTATTCGGGGCTGTATAATAATACATTTTATTTGTTTGTTTCCTCGTTATAAAAATATTTTTTCTTTAAGTTGACTCTCAGATAAGCTAGATATTACTATACACATTTTTTTCACTCTGAAAAAGTAAGACTTGTCCAGGCAAATGTAATACAAGTAATATATCAGGACAGATAACTAAGTGTTAGAGCAGATTATCTTCTCATTACTTTAGCAGAATGCATTCCTGGTGAGTACAGTAGGGGCGGAGGAGAATTCTGTTACGTACAACCATCTGGGGATTCTTTCTAGTGAGAGGATCCTTCATCTCTGAAGACCTTGGAGTCACTCTGGAAGTGAGAGGCGGAAGACAATGAGAGAATTTCATGTGCTAGGCTTGGAGGTACTTGTCTTCTACACATCCCAGTGGCCAAATTGCAGCTACATGACACATTACGGGAGGCTGGGCAATAGAAACTCTAGTGGTGTGCCCAGGAAGAAAGGAAATGAGGCTGGAAAGTGCCTCACTAGTGTGCTACAACTGACATGTGATTATTTTCTAAAAGGATTGTGAACACTTACATCAAGTAGGTACATTAACTATTAACATTATTAACATTGTCAGAAGTTTCGAATTTCTTCTTTTTTTTTCTTACATCTTAGTGTTTTACATCTGTACAATGCTGTATCCTCTTTTTTTCTTCGCATGAGTTTTCCCAAGTTGCAGCATAATATTGTAACCACCACTGTTCATCTCTAAATGAAACTGCACTGAGTTGTGAGGCTAAATCATAACTCTAAAATCGAGTATTTGGTTATTTCTATTGGGGAGGTATTATAAATAACATTAGGCCTTCCAATGGGCTCTGTCTTATGATTTGGACAGTGGCTAAAATGAAGTGAAGATCTTTGAGAGGAATTTAGAAGGATATCATCTATAGTTGACCCTACTTCATACTATGCTGTCACAGTGACCATACTCTGCTGTCACAGTGGTAAAAACTATTGAGGCAGAACCCAGATGCTCTTTCTCCCCTCGGATCCATCTTCTGCTCCTGATGAAACCTCTTATGGGTGAATTTTGTCTTCCCAGCCTTTGTGCATTCATCTCACTGCTTTGATGTGTTCATCTTTATTCCCTCTGAAGCATATGGGGTTAGGGTTTTGATGTAAAGTAAGGATGGTCCTTGAGTCCACACTGGACATAAGTTGCATGACATTTTGAGTTAAAAGCATAGTATACAAAAAGACTAAATTGATCATCTAAAACAGGGTTTCTCAAATGTTGGCACTATTGACATTTACTATTGGGATGGATAATATATTGTTGTAATGGACATTCTTGTGCATTGTAGGACATTTTGTAGCATCTCTGGCTTCTGGTACTAGAAGCCAATAGCGACTCTCAATTATGACAACCAAAAATGTCTCCAGACATTGCCAAATGTCCCTGAGAGGCAAAATGGCCCCTCACTGAGAAGCAAACAGCTGAAGTTCTACCTCTTTGATGATTTATTTTCACTTTTTGTTTCTTCATGGGACTAAATATCTTTTCAAAATTTTATCAACCACTTGTATTTTTAAATTTAGAATTGGTTTGACATTTACTTTACTCACATTTCCTTTTGGATATTCATTCTTTTAGTATTGATCTATAAGAAATCGCTATATATTTTTAAAAAAGAGGAAACAAAATAATATAGTTTGAATTTGTGCTCCTAAGTCAGATGGCTCCACCTTTTATTAATTGTGTAATAATTTGCAAGTTAACATTTCTACACCTTCATTTCCTCATTTATAACCCGAGAGTATGATAATACCCTACCTCACAGCATTGGTGTGAAGATGTAAGATCCTTAGCCCTGTGCCTAGCACAAAGTAGAAGCTCTGTATTTTACTTATAGCCTTTTTTTTAATTTTTGAAGTTGTATTATAATCTTTACTTTGTAAAACACTTGCACCATTAGCCCATGTGTGACCCACACTCCTTCATTCATTCATTCACTCATCCATACATTCTTTTTAAAATACTTGACACACACCTGTGCAACCACCATAGGATTCGAGGACTGGAATAGAAACAGTAATGAACATCTACCTCTGTGCGTTTCCCATACTCCAGAGACAACCACCATCCTGAATTTTGTGCTAATTATTTCCTTACTTTTGTTTATAGTTTTCTGAGACTTGCTCACAAAAGTAACAACTACTAACAAACTACCTCTGTATTGTATGTAGCTGTAGTTCATCCTTGTCACTATTGTGCAAGAGTCAGTTGAATGAATAGACCACGGTTTGTTTACACATTCATCTTTTGACAAGGCCCTAGGGTCGCTTTAGTGTTTTCAGTTACAAACAGCGCTGTGATGACCATCCTGGTATGTGTCTCCTGGGTGCCAGCATCCATGTTTCTCTCCAGTACACAGTTGGCGTGGAATCACTGGGTCAAGGCATGTGTGATAGATACCAAACTTTTTACAAAAATAATGGCAAATTGTGTAACAATTTATCCTTCTACCAGAATCATATGAGAGTCTCTTGATCTACATCCATTTCGATGCTTGGTGTCATCCGACTTCTACATTTTTGCCAGTCAATGGGTTATGAGATGACCACTTATTTTGTGATTTTGATTTGTATTTTCACAATTATTGAGGTTGCAAATCTATACACATTTTTATTGGCTGTATGTGTTTCCTCTTCTGTGTCATATCTTCCCATTTCCTTTGTCTAATTCTTTCATTAATCATAGTTATATAAACCTTTCTACATTGTATGAGTTTTGAGTTCTGCAACATTTGACCTTTATTTTTTACCTTTACCTTGTATGTTTCATCTTTTTGAATTGGATTCTTGACCACCACCTTTTCTGCTGTGTAGATGATATGTCATCCTTGCAAAACCACTTGTGGTGTCTAAAGGTGACAGAGGTTTCTTGACGACCACCACTCTTCTTGCTATGGATGGAACAGACAAGCCCGAAGAAGTGCTCTACGTCATCACATCCCCACCGCGATATGGCCAGGTGGAATATGTCCGCTATCCTGGAGTCCCCATTACAAGTTTTAGCCAAATGGACATAGCAGGACAGATAGTCTGCTACGTACATAAGAGCAAGGCACCTGTCTCCACGGACACATTCAGGTGAGCCGAGGAAATATTTCACAACTCTTTCCCTGTATTAATATTTAGAAAGGCAAAATGAGGGGGAAATGGGTCATTTTCTAGCTCCGAGGAGAACAGATGGGTCATTTTCTAGCTCTAGTATAGCTATGTTCTTCTTCTACTGCCCAGCTGTATAAAGGTGAAGGTGTATAATTAAGATGACAACAATAAGGGCAAGAAATCAGGGCTTATTTAAAAATAAACACACAAGCAGATTTAAATGCAAGCTGTTCTATGAGGAGGAATGCGAAGAACTGAGGATGCCAGCTAAGGAGAGACATAGAAAAATAATTTATCACTTGTTTTATTGTTTTTATATATGAAGAAAAGGTATTTACTAGTAAACATTTGGCATGAGCAGACACTGCCATGCGACACAATGTGTTAGGGTAACTATGTCATAAATCATGTTGTCATATAGTGGGTCATATTTCCCCAAAGAAACAGTATTATAATTGGGGTCTGAGCACCTGTTCAGGGATTCTGTATCAAATAAATCATTGGAAATAACAATCTGGTGAAAAGGCAAAGATACAACATTAATAAAAGTCGATATTCATTTAAAATATTGAAATCTGTTTCCAGTCACATAAAGCAAGAGAGACGCTAGAGGATCTACCCTCTAGCAGTTCTCAAAGCTGGCTGAACTCCAGGTCTTTGATGCAAATATAGGTCGTCAGGGCAGGGGTGAGAACCATGAAATTTTGGACTTGCCTTTGAGGAACTATGGTAGATATCCAACCCTGATTTTTACCAATTAAGAAGGAGGCATTGAGAACATTAGTTCATCTGCCGTACATCCAGGGCTTCTGGATAATTTCATCACATCAGAACACACTCTTCAAAAGAGCGCTATGAATGTAGCATAATCCTATATTATTCAGCGGATGTCCATAAACTGTTAGGTATTGTACTGTTACACCCATGTTCAACTACCACTCTCTACTATATATTTTATGTATCTAAACTAAAGTCAATATGTCTGCTATAAACACTGTTTAAATGTCAGTAAAGATGATTTTGCTTATCTTTAGTGTGATTAATGTAGTTCAACTGTTAAATAATAAATTCAGGAAGTTTGAACTAATTTCTTTTTTCTCTTGATAAATGTCCTTAACAAGTAATAATTATTTGATAATCATTTGATTGATCACTATCTTTATAACCAATTCAGTGCTTGAATGTTACTAGTCATTAAAAAAATAAAATGAGATATAGGGATTCCCTTCACACTGATTCTTTTGCTCAAGAAGTGGTATAGTATACTTGTTGAGGCATTGGTTTGAGGTCAATTATGGCCTCCCTTGCTTTGTCCGTTTACTTCCAATTATTACCTCCACTAGCCTACATCGAGTCACACATCTCCTGCACTCCTATTTCCTCTTCTGTGAAAAGAAATGATGCTTATAGACCTGCCTCACAGGGTCATTGGGAGGTTTAAATGAGCTTATACATATAAAGTACTTAAAACAAAATGTGGCACATAGGAAGAACAAAATAAATATTAGCTGTTATTATTATTACTACTATTGTTGTTATCATGTTTTTATATTCTTTCCTTGGCCTCTTTTTCCTCTTGGATCTTTACAAGCCCAAGCATAATCTTGGAGGAGGAAAGAAGTTACAAAGATTGTTCTTTTTTCCATGTTCACTAATGGAGAGTAGGCACTTCTTGGTTTAATCCATGTGTATCGGATTCTGGGCTTTTAATTTTACATTTGTTTTGTCAGAACTTCTTGCTCTTTTCTATTCCTGCCCCCAGTCTGTGCCCACTAGAATCTGGTGAAGATATTAATAACTGTATTGGAGAAACCAGCGACCCTGCTGAAGAAACCAATGAATAGATGTGTAAAGATGTTCAAAAATGAATTTAGGTATTAATCAGCTGGTGGTAATGAGCTGAGAATGAAAAACAAAATCTCCATATGTGAGGATTGGTGATACTGTAAAGTTTTTCTAATTTATACCCATAGAAAGTCATACTAGATGGCATTTTAGAAATCATTTATCCCAGGAATTTCTAAATTTCTAGATCCTCAAGAGAGTTACTTAGGAGATTTATACAAATACGAACTCTTGGGCCTCACTGCAGAGAAATGACTTTGGTAAGTCCTGACCCAGGAGTCTGTTTGTATTCTTTAAAGTTCTCCAGGGGATTCTGATGCTGTCAGGACCAGCAATCACTGGTCTAATCCAGTCTATTTTTCTAAATACGTTCTGAAAAGTTTTGAGGATATACAGAAGCTCTCTCACGGCCTCCCAGAGACAATAAATTGGGTCCTCCCCCCAATTTATTAATAGAGCTTAAAAAGGTTTTGCATTTTGATGGTTTGATTTTTGGTTTGCTTTGGTACACTAGGCTTCTTCTGGGCAAGGTCGTCTTTTAGCAAAAAAAGCTATGGCTCTATTTCTTGACATGAGTGATTTGTACCAGTAGTGATATAAAGATTCAAATGAGGTGGGCCAGTACAAGAAGAACTACAGTGAGAAACTATTCCCTTTTAGTTCTCTCCTTCCTTCTGATGATTTCAAGAAGGAAGCCTCTGGTTAATGCTAACATCTCCTTAACAGCTTTTTAATGTTTACTGTTTTCCCATTTTTAACAAGCAACAATACCTAGTTAGAATTAAAACATACTTTTCTTACATGTATTTTTATAGTATTCATAAAATTTTTAGTAGTTTAAGTTTTAGTTTTCAATAGTTAAAAGATTTCCTATCAAGTATATTTATTTAAGTAAAAAAGTCAGTTGATATAAAAAAATGTTATATAATAAGAGTACAGGTATTACAGGCAAATGGCAAAAATTATGAAAGTGAATTTTGAGTGACTCAAGATTAGGAAACAGGTCTTTAGGCAGAAAATAAACAAACAACAAAGGTTGAAAGCATTGATTTAGCCCTGTCCTTTCATTTACATGGAGGAAAGCCAGTGTTGCTTGGACATCTGCATTGCATCAGTCGCTAGACCCTTTTCTGTATATCATTTCCTTACACCACCCCCTTAAGAGTGATGGTTTGTTCCCATTTTATGCATGAGAAAACTAAGGGTCCAACAGGCAAAGAAAATCACTTTAACTGACATAACTGAGTATCAGAGCTGAATTTGGAAGATCTCATTTTGGAGAGTTCTTTCCATTACACCTCATTGTACCAATAATTTGTGGAGAATCTGTACTTAATGCAAAGGAACCTCCTCAGTGTGTCATTCTGATGTTTGGCCAGCAGTTTTACATATTTATAATGGAAGAGTGTAGCATCTGCCCAAGACCCTTGTTTTAATCCTGTCATTTTCCTAACTCAATCATGGACTGCTGTGTTGTTTGTCAAGTGGCACTAAACCAAAGCTGAAAGCCTATTTTAATGAAAGTATGATCATGGTGCTTTTTAAAAATTAAATATATGCAACCGACCTAATCACCTAAATTTATGTTGCTTGCTGTTAAATCTGGCAAGGAATTTGGTTGGGTAGAGGAGATAAACTCTGTGGCAGAGGATTTTTTCCCCCCTTCTCTTTTTAATGTAAGATATGACAACATTAATTAAACAGGTGTGGGGCGGGGGCGTTTAATGGTCAGATTTTACCTTCTGCAGAAATATTTTGTGAATCATAAATTTCTCCAGCATTGTTTGGTGCTGCTGGCCTGGAAGAAAGATTTGGCAGCACATTCTAGGACAGATGACACCAAGTGATTAGCAAGCTGACTTCAGCTGCTGGCAGCCATGTACTAAAAGAACATGCTAATGTCCTCCATTTTGACATGCCGGCTGGACTTTTTTTTTTTTTCCTGAGGAACTGGCTCTATTTATGATTCCATTTTTATCCTTTAAATGCCATGACAGATGGCAGATTCTTCAGCCAACTCCATTGCCAGGAAATGCAGGAAGCTTGAAAGCACCATGGTAATGGTGAAATCAGACCAGGCAGGCACCCAGACAAATCTGAGAGTCATTTCCCAAATTTCATCAGAACAGTGGTCATCTTGGCTGTGTGGCTTCTTAGGGAAGTGTAATAAGGGAAATTAAACAAAATAGACTCACAGAAGGGGCTGCTACCTTGATACTTCCAGCTTCTTAACCTTGGAACGGATGTCATCAAGCAATGGCACTGTTGTTTTAAAACTTGAGAACACATTTGGAGAGTTTCTGTGGGGGGAGGGAGAGGAACATTTGGAATATCATCTGATTAACCTTTGAAGACACGAACAGCCCTGACCTTGTTGTACTTGTTCCGCTAGGCTTATTTTGACTGGGAAAGCCAACCATGACTGTGCACTCTGTCTCTTTGTCTGTCTTGCCTGTCTCTCTCTTTCTTCCTGATAGTGTTTAGTAGTTTACATTGTTACTCGTAAAAGTGAATGATGCGTTTGATCCAGTCATGTTTAGAAATTGCATCCTTTTCACCACTGGCTTATTAGCTTTAGGTCAATGCAGACAGCTGCCTTGGTATCCCAGCTGGGAACACCGGCCTCAGTAAACATATTTCTTTCTCTTATGTGGTCCCTGCCCTGCTTGCCCTCATTCCCATCTGTCTGATGGCAGGCTGCCGATATCCGACGTGGTCAGATCCCCATCATCAGCCAGAGAAGAGTTTAAAATGGACAGCCTGAATCATAAGACAACTCCGGTGCCCTCACACAGGTCACACACTCATAGATAAATGCAGCTGTCCTGATGATGAGCTTTGAGGCCCAGTTAGGCATTTTCAGAATTTAGTCTCTAGAGAAAATAGTCAGAATCACATTCAAAATGGCCACCTCCAATTGAGCCCCTGTCAGTCACTGGAGTTCCCATTTAACCTCCTTGCTCATGACCTCTGTCTCTCCCCTTTTATCCCTTTCCTTCTCCACTGATATTTGACATATTTAAACGGGGGAAAAAGTCTTTAAGTCCACAATTAGTGCTAATACAAAAACTACATGTCATGTGATAAACTGTCAATGGCTGGTTTAAAACTCTCCAGAAGAGCATGTTTTGAAATAGGGATCTGGAAAAGAATAGTCAGTTTGTTTGTGGAGGAGGGTAAAATGGGAGGCATGAGACATGTTTATTGAGGGATTAAATGGAAAAAGGGAAATTGGAGTCACTGAGGGAATGCCTAGCTTCCTCCTTGTTTCACTTCTAGTCAGGTAATAGGCTCCAGAAAGGAAATGTGAAAAAATAGCAGGAAAACAGTAAAGGTATTATTCATGAAAAGCTTTCCCTGAGAAGTAGACCATGATTTTTATACCTTAAAATGCATATCACTTGGCCTTTGAAACTGTCGAGGTGTCTAATAAGTAAAAAAGCTGAACACACAGATATTTTTCTGGGTCCACCTTTTCTTTTTTATAAAAAGAACTAATTTTGTAAACACTTCATAATCCAGCAGTGAGATTACCCTATTTGGTTAGAATTTATTTATCAAAAGTTCCGCTTTACAAAAGGAAAACTGATTGTTTTATTTTAAGGAAACAAGGTGATTTGCTCAATCTGCAATTCTAAAGTTAATTCAATACCCTTATTCAGGCTGTAAATAATGCTATGGGAAAAAAACATTCTTTACAAGGTGGGTGTGTGAAATGTTGAAATTTGCTTTGTTATATTTCTCTTAGCAATTTTAAGTTTTTGGACATATATTTACTTTTCTATGCATCATATTTTTCTTGCAGGCAGTCTTATCAACTAGATAATTAAAAAGCTCAGAAACTTTAGCCTCGCCTTCAAAGCAAAATCTGTACCAGCCAAACTCATCTCCCTTTACTTTTTGTCCAGCTGCTCTTCTCCCTGAGTCTGTGCCTCAGGCAAGCTGGTCCACTCATGACACTCACACAACCTGGTTTCAGGTTCCTTCATGTTCAAAAGCAAAGCAACAATCCTTAAACCTTGAAGGACAAGAGACATTTTGCAAAGAATAAAAACTTGGAAGATAAATTTGTCAGATTAATAAAATAAATACAAACTGCATATTTTCTCTACTTCAAAAAAAGAACCTGCAAAGACAATTCTTATATAATTGAATGCTATATTCAACTAAAATTCTTTTCGGATTTTTACATTTATGAAATATGAGGGTATTATCCATGAATATTTCTAGCAACTACGTTCCATAGAAAAAACTAATAGACACAACTCCATGATGATTTTGAAGTACATTTTTTGGGTCTATGGTGAATTTGTCAATTCCATTTAAGAATGGTGATTTCTTAACTTTTTGGAGTTTAATAGTATATTTTGTTTGCTTAATTTCATGATACTCGATTCTTTTTAAAATAAAAATTACACATTAAAATGTTCTAAAAATAATTTAAATTAATTTTATTTTGAGGTTGGCAGTGGTGGGTGGAATGTAATTTAGTGATCAATTTAATCAAAAGCACTTTATGGTATCACAAACTCAAGATTGTGAGATTTTGCTTACCTTAAATTTATATCATTTCAGCTTTCTCTTTATAATTCTGCAGTCAGTGGTACTCAGGCACCACTACTCTTTCTTAGCGGATTGCTAAACCAGATTTATCAAAAATTCTGCAAGAGCAAAAGACATGGGGTCCAAAGACCTGGATCCTAGTCTCATCTCTATCCCTACCTACCTTGTGATCTCCCACCACATTTCTGAACCTTTCTTCTATAATCATGTTTTCTTTAAAGCAGTGAAGTAATCCTTGTCTATCATAACTCCTACATATTTTGTAAGGGGCAAATGTAGAAGCACTGAAAAAGTGAGAGATTACAGCATCATATGATATTTTAGAGTTGTTTGGTACTTAGTGATCCTTTGGTCCACCTTTCGCTTTACAGAAGAGTGAAAATGAGGCTCAGAAAGGGGAAATGAGGCACAAGTACATGGCCGAGTAATGCCATCTGCCTCTAGAAATATACCACAAATATATGAATACAGTGAACTAGCAAATTCAGCCTGCTCAACACTTTATTGTATTGGCCTCAATTATCAGTCTTAAAACTTTAGCTTATTAAATTTCCACATGAAAAAATATAATTACAAAAGTATAAATACATAAAATGAATATACTCTTTAAACTCATACAGTGGATCTAATTGGATATGAAATTCCTATAAGGGGCAAAGAACTAACTAAACACTGATAAGCCTGAGAAATATCATTGGCAGAATTAGCCTGCTCCATCACAAGAGTCTACCATCAATATTGGTGAGAAAAAACTTTTGGGTGTACAATGGACAATTCGTGTGTTACCTAATGACTGGTTTAATGAATAGATGTCCTTCTGAAAGACCTGCCCTTGATTTTTCAATTGAGTCCCAACACAACATATCCTCTAGTAAAGGTGTGTGTTGTTATCATTTCATTCCAGTAGATGGTGACACAAGAATCCATGCTGAAGGCTGCCTTGCCTCTCTTTGCCAGATTCATCGTCAGCAATGGACTGCAGACCAAGCATGGCGTGTTTGAAATCATCCTGCAGACTGTGGACAGAGCCTTACCTGTGGTGACCCGGAACAGGGGGCTGAGACTGGCTGCAGGGGCCACAGGCCTGCTTTCCCCTGACCTCCTTCAGCTGACCGACCCTGACACTCCAGCAGAGAACCTCACCTACCTTTTGGCCCAGCTCCCGCAATATGGCCAGCTCTACCTGCAGGGAACAGTGCTGCTTCAACACAATTTCACTCAGCAGGATGTGGACAGCAAGAATGTGGCCTACAGGCACTCAGGAGGGGACTCTCAGATTGACCAGTTTACTTTTGTGGCCACAGATAGAACTAACCAAGGCTTTGTTGTGGATGGGAGAGTGTGGCAAGAACCTGTTTCATTCACCATCCAGGTAAGTAAGACAAATATACAGTTTCTTGCCACAGATGTGGAGAAATTGACTTTCAGAACTATTTCCTTATCTCCTTCCTTTTCATTCAAAGATTTACTGTGCATCCACAGCAAGCCAAGAACCAAGAAAGGCACCAGGCATACTAACGTGAACAAACAGATGTGGTCTCTGAGTTTGGGCTAATGACTGACCTTAAGAGTCATTGGTAGGTAGTACAGAAAGGCACAAAAACCACGGGCTTTGGAGTCAAATACACCTAGGTTTAAATTTCTGCTTTGCCATTTATTAGCTGTGTGAACTTAAAAGAGCTCTTTAACACTTCCAATTCTACTTTTCCTTCCTTGGAAAACATGCCTTACAGTATTGTGGTAAGAATTAAGTAGGATTAGTTATCCAAGGCACCTGCATATTGCCCGAAACATATTAGGTATTTAATGTCTTAAAACTACTGTTATAATACCTAACTATACCATTATGATACTTATTGGTCCATGTCACCTATTGGCCTGTTAGTGGCTTTCAACTAACTATATGAAACCTTACAAGGCAGCATGAATATTGCACATGTAATAATGATGAGGATAATATTTGTAGCAGCTGCATTTTTTTTGAATGTTAACTATAAGTCAGACTCACTTTACATATCTAACTTTCATAAAACTTCTATGAGGTACATTTTATTTTTTCCATCTTATAGATGGTCAGAAGTTTAGAAGTTAAATAATTTGATCAAACACACCTAAAAACCACAAGTCTTTCTGATCCCAATTCGGTGTTCTTTTTGTGGCACTACGCTGCCACATTTGTGTTGACTATAATGATTCTTGCAGGGCATAATACATTTTTCTTTTTTTTAGTCAAAATCGATGAAGTATGTTTTGGCTCTCAGAGCCTTGAATCTCCTCTTCTTGGATGTAGTTCACCCTATTCTACACACCTCCAACAACAGCAAAAAAATATATAAATCTGTCTCTTACCTCAGTATACTTTCTGATTATGTAAAAATAATAATAATTTTCCCTTACTCTTTAGTCTCTGTACTAGTCAGTATTCTCTGAAGGAAACAGAAGCAGTAGGACAGATATATATATAGTGAGAGATTTTTTTTTCAGGAATTGGCCCACACAATTATAGGGTCTGACATCCAAAATCTTCAGGGCAGGCCAGCAGGATGACAATTCCAACAGCAACTGGTGTTATAGTCTTGAGTCCAAGGGCAGCCTGGAGGCAGAATTTCTTCCCCGTCAAAGGACTTTCGTCTTTTCTCTTCAGGCCTTCAACTGATTGGATGAGGCCCACCCACATTCTGGAGGGTGATCTGCTTTATTCAAAGTCCGCTGATTTAAATGTTAAGTCACATCTAAAAAATACCTTCACTGCAATATCTAGACTGGTGTTTGACCAAACAACTGGGTATCACAGATCAGCCAAGTTGACACATAAAATGAACTATCTCAGTCTCTATCCAAGATGGGATTTGAGTAGAAAGGTGGGGAGTCATGATAAAATAGAGTGGGTGCTTGATGAGTTATTGGCACTGGGGAGTCCAGAAAAGGTAGTGAAATAATGATGTGCTGGAGAAGAGAGACGGTATTGATATCATTGACATGGTATGTGAGAAATACTTTGTACATAATAAGATTATTGTGTTTTTATTTTTTACGTTTTCATTGTTATTAGTCTCATCCCATTCTTTAGTCTATTAATATATTTTCATTGACTCCTGAATCCCCATGCTACATAGAGAAATGTCACTGTACCCTCCAACCAGAAATAATTTTATAGGTCTATTGGCAGCATATTTGTAGGAATTATCAATTCTGGTGCAGGCATAAGAGTTTCTTCCTATGTTCTAGAGCAGAGAAGGAAAAGTAGGTAGAGTCTGGAGGAAATACTAGAACCTAAATCAGGTCTCTCCCACGACCAGTACTCATCTTAAAGAGCGTGGTTATTATTGTAAGAGATTTACCTCTTGGTATTTGCAGAATTTACTGACAGGAAAATGTTAGATATATGTTAAAAAGGTTCTTTTTCATCTAAAGTACAAGGTTTTACTTGCCAAAAAAATTTTATCATGTGTAAAAAAACCTCAGAAAGAAAGCCTCAAACTTTCTTCCATAATATCCCTAAATGCCCTGGTCTTTCTGAGCAGAGAGGTCAAGAGGTTGAGGAAATGTTACCACCCTCAGCCCCAAGCAGTGCAGGAGAGATGACCCCATCTATTGCTTTCAAGAGGTTTTTTTGGCAAGACAATATGATGTCATCCACTACTGAGTGATGAATACGTACAATTAAGTTTCCCAAGTGGGGTCGTACTATTCCTATTGTTCCAACCTTGGTAGCTTTGGGTGGCAAAGCTACTGGACTTAAACACAAAACATAGGAGCATATTACTGATACCAGCAGGCACTAATTTGACATTTGTTTGGTATAAATAAGGTTTGTCTGACCAAGATACTATAATCTAGCTGCAATGATTTCTATAATCTTCCTTAAATGGTACGTGGCTGGAGGTGAGGGACAAAGGACCAGCGTCACTGCTTTCTCTGGTTTGGGCATGTACCAGATTTTCAGTAAGTCCAACACAAGTTATGTTAAGGATATAGCCTTCTTCTTTTTTTTGAAAAAATAAATAATCGTGGGATCAAGTCATTATGCTTCGGGGTCATTTCTTATGTGGCTATGGATACATCTCTCCCCTCATGAAAACTCTCCCTTTTCCTTCATCTTTCCTAATCCCCAGACACTCTTCAGGGATTCTTATTTCTTCATAAAACCATCTCTGATTATTCCAGGTCAAGGACTTTTTCTATTCTTGTACAGAACCTACCAATACATGACTCCTTAAAACAGTAATTATATGCCTTGTTTTATATTTTTAAATTCCATTATATGTGTTACTATATCTTGCTATAAGACCTTTTATGAACATAGCCTTCTTAAAAAAAAAAAGTCTTACACTCCAATATTTGTAAATGCTTCTGATATATTGAGACATAAGACCTGCTTTTGAAGAATCTAGAATTTTAATAAGACTAGGATACATTTTAGCACAAGTATGACCAAAAGTAAACAGGGGACCATATAATAATATTTAAAAAACAAATTATCAAAAGTATTTATTCCTTTTGTAACATTTTTGTTTATCAACTTTGAGAATTTTGTACATGGCTTGAAGTATTTCTATTTCCTCCCCTGACATTACTCATCTCTCCTCCTGGCCACAATATCTGTAGGAAATAGGAGTTTCTCCCCTCCAAAGACCATGAAAACTCTATGACTTCCCATGCCCCACCTGACTTCACAGCTCCGAGGTTGCCATTTATACTTTTTGGGAGAGGAGAATAAATATAATTTTTGAAAATATTGCTTTTTCAACATAAAATAATTGTTATTGTAAAGAATTCATAAACTACAGATAAAGACAAGAAAAAAATATCCTGCACAATCATATCAGTCAAAGACAATTATCATTGGTGGCTTCCTTCCATTTTTTTATTCTGTGCAATAACAAGATAATATATGTACTGTTATGCATATTGCCTGTTTCCACTCTTCATTATATTGAAAATTTCCTCATGTCATTAAATCTTCCTTGAAAACATAATTTTTAAAGGCTGCATAGCATTCAGTCTTAGGTAGAGATGGTTTATAAATCCCCTGTTGGACTTTTATGTTTTATGGAACTTTTGTTAATTGCTGTTATAAATGATATTTTAATGAACATCCATATATACACATTTTTGTGTATACATCTAATTATTTCTGCAGGATATACTGAGAAAAGTGAAAGTTTTGGATCAAAATATATGCACATTTCAGCATACATATGTGACAAATTTCTTTAGAACATTTTTGCAAATTTGCACTCCCATCAGCAAAATATAAAAATGTTTGCTTCTCCAAACATTAATCAACATGATCTATGATTATTTTTTCTTTGAAGTATAGTTGACATACAATATTATGTTAGTTTCAGGTTTGACAACATAGTGATTCGACATTTATATACTTTACGAAGGGATCACCATAATGTCTAGTAACCATTTGCCACCGTACGAAGTTATTAGGATATTATTAACCATATTGCCTATGCTGTGTATTACATCCTTGCGACTATTTTATAACTGGAGGTTTGTTCCTCTCAATTCCCTTCACCTTTTTTGTCCATCATCCACTGCCCTCTCTCCTTTAGCAACCATCAGTCTGTTCTCTGTATCTATGAGTCTGTTTCTCTTTTGTTTGTCTATTTGTATTGTTTTTTATTCTTTCACATGTGAGTGAGATCATATGGTATGTGTCTTTCTCTTTCTGAATTACTTTTATCATAACAACCTCTAAGTCCATCCATGTTGTCACAAATGACAAGATTTTTTTTTTATAGCTGAGTAATATTTCATATATACCACATCTTCTTTATTAATTCTTCTATCAGTGGACAACCAGCTTGCTTCCATGTCTTGGTTATTGTGAACAATGCAGTAATGAACGTGAGGGTACATATACCTTTTCAAATCAGTGTTTTCATTTTATTTGGTTAAATACCCAAAAGTGGAATTACTGGGTTATACAGTAGTTCTACTTTTAATTTTGGAGGAATCTCCATACTATTTTCCACGGCGGCTGCACCAATTTACATTCACGCCAACAGTGCATTTCCTCAACAACTTCGTCAACACTTATTTGTCATCTTTTTTGTAAAAGCTATTCTGACAGATGTGAGGGGCTACACAGCTCATGGTGTTTTCGATTTGCCTTTCCCTGATGACTGCTGATGTGCAGCATCGCTTCATGAGTCTGTTGGCCATTTCTATGTCTTCTTTGGAGAGATGTCTATCTAGGTCTTCTGGCCATTTTTTAATCAGATCGTTCTTTTAGATGGTGAGTTGTGTAAATACTTTGTATATTTTGGATATTAATCCCTTATCTGATATATCATTTGTGAATGTCTTCCTCCATTAAGTAGGTTGCCTTTTTATTTTGTTGGTGGTTTCCGTCACTGTGCAAAAGCGTTTTAGTTTGATGTAGTCCTATTTGTTTATTTTTACTTTTGATGCCCTTGCCTGAGGAGACATATCTAAAAAAAATTGCTTAGACTGTTGTCAAAGATTTTATTGTCTTTGTTTTCTTCTAGTTTTATGGTTTCAAGTCTCACATTTAAGTCTTTTATCTTTTATATAGTGTAAGTAACTGGTCCAGTTTCTTTTTCATTTTCCTTTCCTTTCCTTTCCTTTCCTTTCCTTTCCTTTCCTTTCCTTTCCTTCCTTTCCTTTCCTTTCCTTTCCTTTCATGTAGCCATCCAGTTTTCTCAACACTATTTATTGAAGAGACTGTCTTTTCCCGATTATATAGTATTGCTTCTTCAGTTGTAGATTATTTGGCCATATAATTATGGGTTTATTTCTGGGCTTTCTATTTTGTTCCATTGATATATGTGTCTGCTCTTCTGTGTCAGCATTATACAATTTTGATTACTATAGCTTTGTAGTATAGTTTGAAATCAGGAGCATATTACCTCCAAGTTTGTTGTTCTTTCTCAAGATTGCTGTGGCTCTTTGGAGCCTTTTGATAAATTTAGGATTATTCTAGTTTTGTGGAAAATGTCATTGTTATCTTGATAAGAATTACACTGAATCTGCAGATTACTTTGGGTATTGTAAACTTTTTAATGATGTTAATTCTTCCACTCCATGAGAACGGGATAGCCTTCCATTTATTTGTGTCATCTTCAACTTCTTATGATTATTTTTGTTAATTAGAAAGGAACTTGCCAACTTGAGAAGAAAAAATATTTGATTGTTACAAAATTCCGTATGGAGAAATGGTAACTTTTCCCAATCCCAAGACAAATGTACATGTTTGTACATATGCTCCCATGATTTTACTTGTGTGTAATCATATATGTATTAGTTTTGAACAAAAATGATATTATAGTCATCTCTTATTCTGCAACTTGCTATTTTATTTTTCTCAGTTAATACTACATCACGGAAATTATTCATTATCAGTTCATCCCACCTCTTTCTTTTTACCAGCTGAATAGTAGTCCATTATATCATCACATAGAAGAAATTTACAGACTCATCATTGACACTTATTCCTTACTTCTCTTGAGTGAACTAAGATTAGCAGTAATTTTTGGATAAATGAAGTTAAGAATTGAAGAATGAAGGTAGTGTTCTTACACGTGTTTTCTAGAATTATTGGTGAATTGTGTTGATCCATTGAAACTCCTCCATCCTAACTACAAGTTATTCGCAAGATGGACTTAGGCCCATAACATAACTGAATGAAGCCATTTGCAGTGTTTGAAATTATACACCTCTTCCACTCATGAGTAATTGTCTTCACAAATTGAGTCCACCTGTTCAGTTCCCTGGTTCTCATTCTCAATGAAACAAATTCACAAATGCCTATAGTCACTTCTCACTTTTTTCTTACTAAGGTATTTCTATTTTTATTGAACATTTTTGCCATTTAAACAGAGACATGCCAAAAAATGTTCATTGCATTTGTAAACCCTTATAACTTTGTTTCTGTACATCACCAAGTACTGGGAAAGGGGGATATTCTTCTGCAGATCTAACATTGTTCATGATACAATTCTTGGGTCAATTTTATGTATTCATTCAGCAGATATTCCCTGAGCTTCTGTTATAGGTCAGGCACTGTGCCAACTGCAGGGAATAGATGGGGGGTGGGGTGGGGAACAGGCATGGTGTCTGCCCTCAGGGGGCTTATTTCCAATGGGGGAGGCAGACTAATAAATAAAGCTGTGTTAAGATTTATAATAGAAAGTTCACCTTTGTTCCCAGCACTATGATATTTGCTGAGGATATTGTGAACCAGACAATCTTTAGCAGAATTAACAAATGAGGAAGATAAGAAATCTGAAATCCAGGAGAGTTTGTCATTGGTAATCAATAAGTCTCCAGAGGGATGTATAACATTGTATGTAATTATTGACAACTCAGGTGGACCAGTTGGACAAAACAGCCCCCCACATCGTACGTGTGCATTCCCCTTCTCATGTAGCGCTTCTAAAAAACGGCTGTTATGGAATTTACATCACTTCTCGTGTGTTGAAGGCATCGGACCCTGACACCAATGATGATCAGATCATCTTTAAGATTTTACGAGGTCCCCGACATGGACATCTGGAGAACACAACGACAGGTACTGCCTTCCTTAATCCTTGTAATGGCTCATTTTAAAATACCCAGTGGCTGGCACTGCTAGAGAGTAATTTAATTAAGCGCGGGCCCATTTGGTAAACATTCCCCAGGGCTTACTGATACATGCAGTTTATAAATCAATACCGGTGTTAAAGAGAGTTTGAAGCTGTGCTTTCCTAAATTCATCTTGAGTGGGAGAACCAAATACTGATATGTTATTTTATTGTATGAGGTCTGTTGTTTACAACTTTTTTTTTCAACAGCCAGATTGTAATATATTCAGAGGAATATTTAATGTCAGGACCAAATTCATATTTGTGACTAATTTTTTTTCTATCATAAATTCTAAATTATGTTGGTCATCTAAAAAAATTCGGAGTTTTTTGGTAGAATGATCTCTCTGGATTGTATATTATTTCTGCTTTATGAAGACAACATTCAAAATGTATCACTAAAAAGGATGCCACAAAATTATAGAGTTTATTACTGTATCTTTCTACTCTCCCTATAATATTACATTTTCTTTAAGGCACAATATTTCAGAGACAAATTAAAATTTAATTACTAATTTAAGTTCACTGCATGAGTTTTAAGATAGTTGTAATAACGTTAATTTCCTTAAAAATATACTTTGGCTATTTTTTAAGCTGAGTTTAAAATAAAATGGCCATACAATTTTATCACGTCATTTAATTTTTTGTTTAATTTCTCATTAAATTCATTTACTTCTTTTTTATAGGTGAATTTATCCATGAGAAATTTAACCAAAAGGACTTAAACAGTAAGACCATTATTTACATCATAAACTCATCTTTGGACTTTAATTCAGATATCATGGAATTTCAAATCATGGACCCCACAGGGAATTCAGCCACTCCTCAAATGTAAATTATTTTGCTTAATTCTACATATAATGTCCAGAATGTAACTGATTAGAAAGTGAAGTGTTCTTTTTCAAACAGAATCTAATCTCTTAGGACGAATTGACAATTTCACAATTTCATGGAATTTATTTCAGAGAGGGATTTGTCTTTCTATTACTGCTTGATAGTGGGAAAGCCAGTAGCTTTACAGAGTGTGAGAACATTAAAAAGTTAAGTTGTATAGTGCTAGGTCATTCAATTTTTGCATGTAAATGCATATACCTTGATACACAGAGAGGTTTCTGTCTTGACAGTTCACTGGCACCTAGGACTGAGCTTGTAGGCTTGTGTACAAATCACGCAGCAAGGGGTCACTCTAGGACTGTGTTAGTAACCATAGTCTCATAAAATATCTAGAGTGGGAAGAATGAGGTAGTCAGGAACAGTTAGCAAAAAGCTCTTCCCTTCCAAAAAAAAAAAAAAAGAAAGAAAGAAAGAAAAGAAATAAACAAATGATTACTTGGACTGCCTTTAGAAATTCATAAACCTATCATAGATAAGATTAAGATGGTGTAAAGAGGAAAATGGACTCGGAGGTATCTAGTGACAGAAGTATATACAACCCTCAGAATGACAAGAATAACAAATCCTCAAAATTAACAAGATTAACAGACTGTTGTAATATCAATCACTGGGCTCCTATTCTAGACTTTTCTTGAATGTAGACCTTGAGTAATTTATCAGCTATCAATAAGTGTAGAAAAGTTATTCATAGTCCAGTTCTTGTGCTGCGTTTTTCCTTTCTTTTTAAACCTGGTACCCTTCCAAGCCACCTCAAAGAAATGTTGTTCATCCTAGTGTTAGTGTTCACCATATCCTAGACTACACATCATAAGTGAGTACAGCACCTTTATGGGGTATTTATGACTGAATATGGACAAAAGAAAAAAAGAAAACAAATCTTCCTCTGCTCTCTTCGTTCTCCCTTATTTTTGATCCTGGATTGTAGTTCCAGACTGCACCAGCAGAGGTCTCTGTAGTCATTGTTAGAAAAACTGTCATCCTCAAAACTAAAAACAACCTCCCCCACATCCCCTGTTTCCCAGGGTTCCACCTCCATTGCCCTGATAAAGTGTAGTACCTGGCCCAGATTTATTAACTCGGCAGATTTTTATTGACTTGCTACTATATGACAGGTGCGCAGTACTACAAGCTGGTAAGTAGACATGACAAGGAAAACCTTACTCTGACAAGTAAATATAATCGTGAGATTATAAAATTAAAACAGATGACCACCACCATTAAACGCTCTTGCTTACGAGAAATTATTCCGCCAGATTATACATATTTGACATAAAATATATGAACTATTTGCAATTTCAGACGAACATCCTCCATTCTCAAGAATATGTAAAAGAAAAAAGTTCTGCTCCAAATGTTCATAAATGACTTCCTTGTTTTTTAATATTTCAACTAAAAAACATATGGATAGTGATCAGCTCGCTACTGATCTAATGCTAATAGCTGTAAATACAACACACATGATAGGTTTTTTTTTTTTTCAGCAATGGTGCTAGATAGATATTGTTTCACTTACATGCCCTTATTATTTCTTGCAATTACCAAGAATATTGCTTTTGAAGATGCTTTACAGTTTTAAATAATCCTCAGATTCGAAAAGATTCACAGAAGAATTTATATACTTAATTGAGGCTATTTTAAATAGGCTTCTGCTTGTGTTAGATATCAATTTTATGCAGCTATGCTGAAGATGTTTCTAATTCAGCTTGATATGATTGGAACCAATGGAATGAAATGATGTAAAGTACACCTATTAGGTATTAATCCAAAAATAATTTGGATTTGATTCTGAGCTATTAAGTTGTTTTCTTTAAAGTAGGTAGGGGAAGATAGAAATTACTCAGCATTTATGTCCATAATTTTTGATTGGTATAGTTGTCTCCAGCCTCATTTATTAGATGTTTTTTGGAACAAGAAGCACATTTTCCCATTAAGATACAATGTTATAAATAGTAGGTTTTTCCCCCAAGACAGCCAGCAAGAACCTAGTGACACAAATAATATAAATCACAGGCATTTGCAGTATAATTATTTTCTGCTCTATTTCATTTCTCTTCATTTAATCATCACAGCCATCTATGAGTTATGTACCATCATAATACAGAATTTACAGGTGAGGAAACTGAAAAATGGGGATAGGAAATGATTTTTCCAAGCTTATGCAGCTCATTCGTGAAGGAGCTAGGCTTCAGGCCCAAGAAGGATGGCTCCAGAGTGCCCAGTTTTTTTCATGCACTGCAGAACTTCTTGCCCGCCCTCACCCAAGCATGCTGACTGGCCAGAGGGAATAGAGCTGTAGACTTGTCATCAGCCCCCATGGCAGCAAGAAAGCACAAATACTTAATCTTCAAGAACTTAAGTTTTACTTGGTTTTTAACGTAAATCATAGATGTTAATATTAGCGTGCATGCCACATCTAACACACTGGAAATTACAGTATAGATAATAAACAATAAACCATTGGATTTAGAGCCAAAGAACAGAGTTTGACCTTTGGCAATGCCATTGACCTAGGTGATTGTTCAAGCCTTAGTTATCTCATCTGTCAAATGGGGCAATACCAAAATTTGTTTAGAGAAGCAAATGAGGTAAAACATATAAAAGTATCTTGTATTTGAAGTCCTTAACAAATGTAATGTGCTAGTGTTTACTACTGTTGTTCATTTATGTGGGTGCAAAGGTTGACTATATGAAGAAGTATTTCAGAGACATTGGGTGGCTAGCTAAAGACCATCTCTAATTAGATAGTGATTCTGGGATGATTTGCAGAGTAGACAATCAGTATGCTTACAAGTCAGTAAGCTAAATGCTGTGCAACTTTGTGTTCTTTGGCTTAGACAGGATTAATAGCTTAACATTCTGCATATTTGAAGAGGTGAAAACCTTCTTTAATAAAGCTAAAGGGACTGGTGAGTGAAATCTGGAGCAGAAAGGGGGCTCTTTTAAGAAATGAGAAAGACCTATGTTCAGTGGGAATGTCCCAGAATCTTGGCTGCTAGTAAGTTTTTGCTCTTGTGGTGTTTTTGTGGAATGCCAGGCTTGAAGAGTCAATAGATGTTCCATTAAAAAAGGTGTTAGGGAATCTGATTTAGGCTACACTAATCAGGTTATTACTAGCTACCTAGCTTGCGTGCTGTTTAACTGTATCACATCCCAGAATTATGGAGAGGCTTGTATAGACTGCAGATCTCTGAGAGAGGCATATCGTATGCAGCATATCTCAACTCGATTTGACCATAGAACCACTTCTCCCTTCCTTCTCTCCCCCACCTCCCACAATAGCTCATGGAACAAGTTTTTCATAGAATACATTTGGGAG
Source organism: Eonycteris spelaea (assembly GCA_003508835.1). NCBI lineage: Eukaryota > Metazoa > Chordata > Mammalia > Chiroptera > Pteropodidae > Eonycteris > Eonycteris spelaea. Next base: position 2,581,401 of record PUFA01000185.1, on the reverse strand, counting down.
ACATTTTATTGTGAATAGAAATTATTTTATAACACAGAAACCATATAATTTGCATAAATATTTACACTTGGCTAATGCCTAAATTTCAGGTACTGGGCTAGGTGCTTTCACATATGTTTCCTAATTTAATTTGCAAAGCACAATCCTCTGAGAGTGATAAGAAAATCAGGCTTAAAGCATTTAAGTGATTGGCTTGAAGTCCCATAAATGGATGAGTGCGGAGCCGAGAGTGAATCCTGCTTCCCTGACCTCAGAGTGCATGCTCATCCTGTTCATCTTAGCACCTCATGCCTTGGCATGACTCACTCACAAGTTCATGCCTGTTCCCAAGTCCAGCTCGAATCTCAAGTGGTCTGCAGAACTCTCAAAGCAAACTACACAGGACCCATGTCGTGCATCCAAAACACCTTTGCAGCCACAGAAAGTAGCCAACTTCTGGCCATGGCAGTTTCCTAATATGTCTTTACACTGACCTCTTTCTTGGGTCCACTGACAAAAAGTGAACTTCAGAAGAAAAGCTGACTCACACTGCAGTCTTCATAACTCAAAGGCTGCTTCTCCAGGGGCTGCGTGATTTCAAGCACTCTGAATCTTCTCCTCCCTATGGCTGTTCTGTTATTTATTCTTGGTCTTCAAGGAGAAGGGAAAATAAATGACAAAGAAGAGGAATGTCTAATAGGCAAACTTTGCAATAGTTTGGCAGCTTTTATGAAACATCTTATAGGGGAAGAGGTTGAAACTATTGGTTAGGTAAAGCTTTCGTATTACCTACAAAGCAGAAGTGAAAGTATTGGTTTCCAGACTCGATCTAGGAAAACACAGAGGAAGGGAGGGGAAATCACACTTATTAAGCATCCACTGTGTACAGGTGCTTTATACAAATTAATGAATTTTAATTTTCATCATTTGACATGAGTGTAATTCTCCTCTTTGTAAAGATAATGAAAACTGAGGCCCAGAGAGAGAGAGTAGCTGGCCATAATCACATACTAATAAGTGGTTGCAGGATGTGTCTGACTCCAAAGCACTTGTTTAGGTACTCACTATGCTGCCTCCTGGCTAAACACTGTTTCCCCATTATCATGAGAGAAAGACAAAAATGAAAACACAGGTGTTCATAGCATTAGATTATGGAGCTTAATAACATCCTCTCTGAATTGATAAGTCTTAGATTGACTACTTGGAAGAATTTTTTTTAACATCTCAATGTTCTTAAGTCACATGCTACTTGATTATAAATGAAAATCTAGTTATAAGAATAATTTAATCACAATTTTAGCTTCTATAAAATCTTTCACTGAGAAGCTCAAAATACTTAATGAGTATTCATTAAGGTTCATTTAACCCCTTTGAAGTACAGACCCATCATTATTATACTTTGAGAAGTGAGGAAACCGAGGCATCCAGGGACCACCTACCTTTTCCACACACTCTCGTTAACCTAGGTTGATGTCCCAGATCCCAAACTGGAGTTTTAATCCAGGTGTTTCTTTAAATTCATTGATATAAATGAATCAAGTATCCACAGGATAAAATATCAGATTTTATATTTTTGACTCTACATCAACACTATTAGCATTTTGGGCCGGATTATTCTCTGTCATGGGGTGAAGGTGGGGTGTCATGTGTATTGCAAAATGTTTAGTGGCATCCCAGGCCTCTACCCACTAAATGCCAGTATCACCTGCCTCCTAGTGTGACAACCCAAGCTGTCTCTAGATACTGCCAAAGGTTGAGAACCATGCCCACTTCTTAGATAATAGCATGCGTGTGTTAAGAAATCATGATGTATAATAGAATACTCTTTTATCAACGCCATCTTTCTCTCTACTCTAATAAAGTCCAATAATAGCTAAAGAACCCAGAGTAAGTCAGGGCTAGAAAGAACAGGTTAGGATCACCTAGCTAAACAGTTTTTCAAATTGTGTGAAGTAGGATATTATTAGGGCTGAAGAGAAAAAAAAGTTTTGGTGGTCAACTTAGCTTGGGAATGGTGGGCTAGACAAGATTCATTTAACCAAATGAGCCCTTACTAGGTCCTGGTCACTCTATGAGGGACTTGGGACTACATCAGTGAACCAGAGACACCTGTTCACTTAGAACATACATAGTATCTTAACTAAGTCAAATAGTATGTCATGCATAATACATACTTTGGAAAATGAAAAAGTTGGTCAGGATAAAGGGGCATCACAGATGCTGGACTCTAGGAATTGACTGCGATTTTAAATTGGTTGTTTAAACAGCTTTTCTCATGCCTAACTTGAGTTCCCAAGTGGCAGAAGGACCAGAAGCCTCAGGACTTCTAATCCAGTTTAGTTTCGACTCCTTTATCCTATGTTTTCCATTCACAGTAGTGCTTTTGGGGAACCAAAATTCAGTTTCCACATTAAATCAAATTTTCTAATGTGATGAGTGCCTCAAAATCACTTAGAAAGTGATTCTCAACTGGGATGACTTTTCCCCAGAGGGACATTCGGAAATGTCTAGAAACGGGGGGTTTTTTTTTTTTTTAATATGTCTTTAAAATTTTATTATTTTTTTGGTTTCAAGCATACAATACAATTGGTTAGATATTTATATAGTTTGCAAAACGATCCCTCTAATTGCTCTTTCTCTCCCCTGGATTGTGACTAAAAGCAGTGGTGCAACTGCGTGCAGTGGGAGGAAGCCAGGGATGCTGCTAAGTGTTTTACAATGCACAGGACAGCCCCTCACAACAAAGAATTATCTGGTCCCCAAAGTCAACGGTGTCACAGTTGGGAAACCTTGACCAAAGCACCAGAGGAGTTCTCATCTCTTGCTAAATGACTCACAATGATTGTCATATGGGTTTTGCATAAAGTGTATCCAGAAATCTCATTTCTGGCCTTAGAATGAGCTCTACTCAACGATAATAGGAGAAAGGAGGGGTCATTAAAATGTGAAGTTTTGAACCAACCCTTATCTACATGACATCTACACGTCCAGAGCTTTCCAAATTTCTTTCAAGGGCTCCTGCATCTAGTTATCTACCTGATGTCAAGCATACAGCTGTGTGGCTTCTAGCAGGAAGAATTCCCAAGTGATTAACGACACCTCTTACTTTTCTTCCAGGTGTTTGTGTAGAGTTTAAGCAACCATAGTCTCAGGGTAGAAAGATCTTCTCAAATATTGTACTGCAAAACACAAAAAATACATTCAAAACATGTGTCGCACATATCCCATAGGTATGCAAGTGCTTTGCAATTTAAACATTTTTCTGGAAAATATATAGCCGGCTTAAATTTGATGGCTTTTCAATAGATCTTTTTATTTGTAGTGAGTAGTTTTAAGAAAATAAAACAGAATATTGTGTAATAACAACCTTAACCTCTAAGCATTATGCAGCATTCTAATGGTGCGTCAGGGAAATGTACACACATTCCCAAACACCAGGACCCTTTATGCTTTGAAACTGAGCAGTACTCTGCATGGTCCCTTTATGAATCTAGATCAAACTGCATTTAGCTTTATGCCTTGAGGTCACCTGGGTCTGCAGAGTGACATTGATGAATTTTTGCTCGTCATGGTTAGTATTAGCAATGGATGGATTCTCAGGAGATTAGACACTAAAACTCATTTGAACTTTACTGAGAAAGCTGAAATGCATCCATATTTATCTATCTCACTTGTTTCTACTCTTTTTCTTGTCTTTTCTATTTCATCTTTTTTTTCTCCAATCCCTCTTGCTGATTTTTTTTCTTTCTCATTTAGCTAGATCTTTTAGGAATTCTTTGTAACATGTTATTTAGAAAAACAATAATAAATGTTTATTCTATTGGCATTTATAATGTCCTTGTTGCTTGTTATCTTGTGATTCTTTAATCACAGTCATTTATTTCTTTGTTTCTTGATCTCTTTCATGCTAGATTTGAATTCTGTTGCATTAAATACCTGTGAGGGTCCAGTATTATTTAATGTAGGGGTCTTGTTTTCATGCCAAAATGTTATGAAGCCCAGCATGCCAGTAGCAGTAAACTTTGTATTTTTGATTGAATAAGCATGTTTATAGAGATTCACAAACCTCTGTAATAGTTCCGTGCCCCCACATTACCTTGTCCCACTGGCCTGTGGTCCTTGGCGTAGAGGACAGTGCTATGGAGTTTATTTTGCTAGTGAACTTAATCTATATGATGCGACTGTGACATACAATTGGTGCAAGTATATAAGGTGGTTATTAGAAATAAACCTACTCGCTATTATGAATGGTCCCTGGAAACGCCAGGAGAATCCTGTGAACTCTATTCTTTGCACAGTGGCCCAGAATTTCTAGTTCTGCAAGAAAAATAAAGTTGTAAAAATAAACTTACTAAATCTAGAGGAAAGAGCTTGAAACCAGTTAGAAGTTTGGGATACAGTAAGGCAACCACTGAGGGTTTTGTAAATGTAGAATTAAAGGAAAATGAGTAAAACAAAAGCAAGGAAAGTGTGTTAAGTGATCACGGTGAAGATTGCTTGTGTCTTTCATATTGCTGAAAGTTGAAAGGTTTAAAAAAGTAAGAACGTGTTTAGAGAGAAATGTTTAGGTGAAACATTTCAAGTTTTCTCACCTCAAAAAGAATATTTCGGGATAAAAATAAAGCTGTACTGTTCTGCGTGAGCTCAAACAACAAGGAGTTGTGAAGAATTTCAGTTGAGAAGAAGGACGGTAGAAGAGGAATAAATCATTTGGCTTCAGATTCCTGCTGGGAATTTAATCTCTGTTATCTATTAGCTTTGCCATAGCTTTTTTCCTTTGAGCTAGTTAGTTAATCTCTCTTAGGCTTGGGTTTCTTTTCTGAAAAAAGGGAAAGAAGTTTTCCACATATTTTAAGGATTAAAGAAGAGTTTCTATCGAATGTTGGGCTCAATAATTATATTATGGGGAAAAGGTCTACTCTCATCGGGTTTATTCAGTTTTATAGCTGCCTCCAATCTACATATTATTAGTACAGCCCTTTTGTATGCACAAAAGAATGAACAGATAATGGTTACAAAACACATGCACATTTTCATTCTTAGGCACACCCTCAGAGATAACTTGCGATTTAATCTTAACTCAAATAAAGGAGATCTGTGTCTAAAACTGTTCTTGTTGGAGCACTGAAGAAGGCCAAAAGATAAATGAATGTCTTTTTGAACTTCATAAGTGCTGGTTCCTTTTCCTTTAGAACGCTCAAGTTTGAGTCCTTTTCTGTCATTAATAATTGTGGTACTTTCAACAGTTTTTTAACCTTAGTTTCTGCGTTTGTAAAATGGAATTCTTAAACTTGCTCTGTATTCCTCAGGCCATTGTTGTAAGCATTAAATGAGATAATGTTAGTAAAAGTTCTTTATGAACTAAAATGTATCAAACAAGTGTAAGGCATTTTTAACATTGATGTAGTTTAATGAATCATGGTATGAATCAGTGGTTTGGTCTCCTACCCAGCAGAAGATCCCTACAGGCATTACATTTACTGTACATTTCTTATGATTTCCCCTTTCTCTTCTTTTCTTGCACAGCTTGGAACTGAAGTGGTCTCATATTGAATGGTCACAGACTGAATATGAGGTCTGTGAGAATGTGGGCATGTTGCCCTTGGAAATTGCCAGAAGGGGCTATTCCATGGACTCGGCCTTTGTGAGTGTAAAGGTAACAACTCTAAAATGTCAACCCGAGCTAACAATTAGGCTGCTTATTTAATTTTTTAAGAAAAAAATCAGAGTAACGAAGGAAATTTGAAATTGCAGAAGTGCCACACTCTTCCGGAGATTCTAAGTACAAAATCTCCTTGTCCATCCAGCCTTTATCTAGCTTCATTAGCTCTTAGATATAATATTTCTAACCCATTTTTAGTTTTTAAATCTGGTCGTTAAGTCTTGAAGTTTGATTTACAGAGAGGTATGTCCAACCTAGTGAACTTGGGCCAAACTCTGCTTTAGAAAGAAAAGTTGTTTGCAAGACATCCTGTGAGGTACCCAGAGCAAATTTCAGTCCCCAAATGGCTTTCTCTTAGTATGAACCAGGGTCATTCCTGTGGTCTCAGTGGATGAGGAAAATCAGGACAAATGTATCTTAAGAGTGCTCAAGTCATATAAAATTAGGAGAACATATATCAATACAGTAATCATATTTGATTTAGTCCACTTGTTATTTCTTTCCATTAACGCCGACCTCGAAACACAACCTATACCTATTAGAATTGAAGGATTTTTTAGGAGTTGCTGTCAAGAGAACAAAAGCATGAAAAGCTTTTATATTTAATGACAACAAATAAGCCTTAAGACTCCCTTCTCAATCTAATGATAAGGGCACTGATATTAGCTACTAGAAAAAAAATGACATTTCAGTTAAGTCTCAATTACAATAATAATTCAGATCATCCTCAGACCCTGCATGCCTGAATTCTGCCATATCCAGGCTCAGTATTTATCTTTTCAGTGGGCATAGACTCTTTTTCCCAGATCTGTGGGTACTTTATTGTTTTTAAAACATTAGACAACTTGGTATGCCCTATAATTTTCCCGCAGATTGTTTGTGGAAAAAGAGAGAATCTGGCTGGATGTTTTTCTAATAGTCCTCTGGTCCTCTATAGATAGTGCCATATGCTCTAGTCTGGAGTTTTGGGCCACACTACAATTCACCTTGCCAGGCAGAAAGAACATACATGGTGTAACATGGAACCTTTTATCTACTTAAGCAGAATGCACACCATGAACCTGCCAGCTGAGTGTACAGGCCTTCATCAAACACAGCCCTGTGTCCTTCATTGATGATTACCCATGGCCCACAGCCTGCCACCTTATACCAGAGGTTATTAGCGGCTTAACTAAGAACAGGGAAAGAGAAAGCACGTTTACCAGTGTTGTTTGCCCTGGTTCAGATCATGCACCTTCACTGGACTGATTTCTCCAATCACTTTGCTTCAGACCGTTCCTTTTCCCACATAGGATTCTGTAAACTCAGTGGTGGTAAATACTAGGTAATTGCATGTGCAAGAACCATGCAGGGATATATAAGTCTTGGCATATGGTGGGTACAGGTGTACAATGGGGCTGCCTTTCCACAATGAAAAGTTCTTCGGGAGGAGCCCTGGCATTGTAGGCAAAAAGCAAATGAGAAGGTAATTCCCTTCTTTAGCAAAATGTTTCCACTGCAGAACCACTGGCAGATATTAGGGCTTTGGTTAGAAACAGAGAAAATGTCTGAGGACATAGAAATAGGAATTTTTAAGTTTTCAATTGTGCATTTCATTCCTTTATTTAAAGAAGTGAAGAAATTTATGAACCCACTTTCCTGATCATCTTAAACATTTTAAAAAAAATACAAAAGTAGCAGCTGCCTGTTGAGCTTGTACTTGGTTCTCATTCAATGACCTCTTTTTCAAACCAGCCAAGGATACTGTTCTTAAATATATGTTTAGGCTCTCTCTCACCGGTGTGAAGGCCAGGACTTTAGAGCTTTAAAATCAAGTGGTTTTTAGCCCTGAGGGTGGGGAACAGGGAATCAGTCAATAGCCTCTTTAAACTAGAGTGATTTTTTTTTTTTTTTTTTTTTACAACTTGATGGAGCTCCTAAGCCCTCAGTTCTGGGTGTGGATAGTCTTTGTAGAGCTGTTCACCAGGTCTGCTATCCCCATAAAGCCTACATCCAAGTCTGTGAAGAGGGATGGTTTCATCCAGACAGGAAAACGGAGCAGACTTTGTTTTAGTTCATCTAGTCTCAAGGCTTTCAGAGTCCTGGAGCTCACAGGAGGCCTTGGAGTTGGCTGACAGACCAGCACCCAGGCTGTCAGGAGTGCCTGTTTTATTCTTTCTTCACTCTTCCACCTTTTTTTCCTCAGAGACACTATTTTAAAACAAGGTTAAGGTAAAGGGAAGGTAATGAAATAAAAAAAAAAAATCTGACATACAACAAAGAGAAAGTTATTGTTTAAAATTCATGTTGCTTTCTCTAATAACTGAATCATTTATAAATGAGAAGCAAAGAAGATTTACTTTTACTTCCATTGATCTAGAAAAAAGTTAACTTTAAGGAAAATCCATGCAGCTTGGATCAAAAATGTTTTATTCCAATGAGAAAAACAAGTTGTGTTAAAAATAGATTTGAAGAGCATGAGTTTAGTGTGAGACTAGCCTAGATATTTCTGTAGTGTAGAATATTTTTATTTAAAAAAGACATATTTTTCCTTTTAAGGTCAACCAAGTGTCAGCTACAGTTGGAAAAGATTTCACCATGACTCTATCTAAACTGATTCAGTTTGACCCAGGTACGTTTTGTGTCTATAGTTCATTTTATGTTTTTGTAAAGAAGTCTGGAAACTCCTCAGGGAACTGTATTATCCCACTCCAAGAGTGATTGGTTTGGACTTGAAGCTTTGCCCTTCATACTTTATTTATTACAAGTGAATATTTATTTTAAATGAGAAGATCATAACAAATGAAAAATATAAAACATCAAGGCAAACATCCAAAACTCCAGCAAAAAAATAATGTCATTTAAAAAATTATTTAAAGGCCTGGCACAAAGCTGAAATGATTTAATTGCCTCATATTTTTATGGAAATTTCAAAAATGTTATATTCATATAGATTCCTAAAGGGCATTCTAAATTATCTTTCTCGGAATAGGTTAATATGTGGAGATTCCAGGGGAAATTATTATTTAATTAGATAGCACATGTTTTGCATTAAATCTGCGGGAAAATTTTGCTAGGTGCAAAAGGGAATATAAGAGTATGGTGCCTGCTCTCGAGGGTGTTCTATCGTTTGGGAAATACAGATGTAAAAACAATTCACTAATAGTGCATTGGACGGAAAAGGATGAGCCGCTGTTCTGGCTAAGGCAAGTCCTGGAAGATTTCCCAGGATTCTGAGCAGGTAGAATAAGAAGAAGAGGACTTTAGGCTGAAAGACAAACACATTTTGGGGAACTGTGCCTGAAACACCAAGGCTGGAGCCATGCCTTCTCTCGCTGGCTTCCGTAGATGGGGGCAGGTAGCTCTCCCTCACTGCACTGCGTAGTGCCCTCTCTTTCCCTCTGCTCAGAATCAGCAGTCCAGGGGCAAATGGAAAAGGCCTTGAGAAGCAGCCAGGGCTTCTGGCTTTGTGGTCTTCTCCAAGAGAGGTGTTCTGCACCTGAGAACACACCACAAAGTCAAAACTACCGCCATCTGCCACTGACTCATGACATTTAGGCAAAGACAAAATAAAATAGCTGAAATACCATCACCACTCCAAAATTAATATCTTTAATACTAAACACAGAAAAGAAATGCCTTTCACCACAAGCAGCATGATATTTGATGACTATATTATTCATTTGCTGGGACTGCTCTAGCAAAATATCACAAGCCAGGTAGCTTGAAAACAGAAATTTATTTTCTCACAGTTCAGAAGGCTAGAAGTTCAAGATCAAGATGTTGGCAGGTTAATTCTTCTGAGGACTGTGAGAGAAAATCCCTTCCATGGCTCTCTTCCATGCTCTAGTGGTTTGCTGGAATCTTTGGCATTCTTTGGCTTCTGCTGTCATGTCCATATCAGTGTTCTCCTTGTATGTGTGTGTCTTTTCAAATGTCCCCTTTTTAATAAGGACACCAGTCATAATAGATGAGAGGCCAAACTCTAGTATGATTTTATCTTAATAAATTGCATCTGTAACGAACTTATTTCCAATTAGGTCACATTCTGAAGTACTGTGAGTTAAAACTTCAAAATATGGAGTTTTGAGTGACATAATTCAAGTGAACCTTAAATTTGACATGCAGTAACCCAAGTATTGTTATTGGCTTCCTCCTGTGAGATTTTTGTGACGTGCATAAGTTCATTCCTCAGGCTGACTACACTTTGTGAGAAGAGCTACTCCCATTATGTATTTAATGTTTACCTTCAGGTTCCCAGAGGCCCTTGTGTTCTGGTCAACCCTAAAACAAAGGGTTTGATGCGTTTGCACTAGGCTGTTTTCGTACTTCATGTTAAGGCAATTCCAACCTTTCCGTTCTTCGAGAGCCAAGAGCCTTTGTCATCTGTCATCCTTATTATTTGAGGTTTGTTACAAGGTCATGGTTTTGACTTTCAGTAGATTTGAGCAGCCACCAGGTGTCTGTTTGGGTTGATAGAAACTAGAGGAAAGTATTACACTAGAGGAATCTCTGAAAGCTACTTTTTGGGGATTTTACTGGATTAGATAAATACTCATTTGCTTAGAAGAGTTTGTATGCTGTTTTGAGAAAATATTAATGACTTCTGGGACTTTAAATGGTCATGATTTTAGAGATTATTTAGATATGTTAAGAAAAATTAATTAAAAAAGAAACAACACTCAGCTTTTTTTTTTTTTTTGGAACTTATTAGATAGAAACAGTTTCATAAACTGAAGTCTTACTTCAGAGAAGTTTTAAGTTCCCCATGTCCTCAGGTCTCATACATACTCATTTACTCCCATATTGTTAATCCTTGCCACTTTTGGGTCTGGTGTCTCCATCCACACCTCCACCCCTTTTGTCCAAAGCAATCTGTTTTTCGTTTTTTTTGTTTTTTTCTTTAAAAACAGCAGTTTCCATGATTGGTGAAGAAACAGAGAATGAAAAATCAAAGACAGTGGGATATTATAAGGTTTGAGAATTCTTGGGAGACAGCTGGAGAGAAACTGAGTGACTGTTCAGGCTGGTGAGCTATATACTCAAGCTAGTAAGCTAGCCTTGTAACCGTAGCACCAAACCGAAAGACTAATCCTGACTACTTTGCATTAAGCTTCTGTGACTAATCTTGAGTCAAAGTGTAAATGTTGTTTAGAAAATGATTGTTTTCTTTTTAAAATATATGTTCTTGAAAGGTTTGCTGCATTCTTAATTGAGATTTCGTCATTCCTAAGAATCAAAATATTTCCTAAAGGAACGGGCGTCTAATGTGGCATTTACTAAAAAGCATGGAGAAAACGTCTTTCAGTGGCTTTACAGGAAAAATATTCAGGAATTGACCTACTCTGTAAAGTGGGATATGTCTGCATAAAATGACACCTTCTCTCTCCTTTTCAGCACCTTTTGTTTTATGGAAACAGGGGGCCAGTTCAAGCCTTCTGAAATTGCTTATAAGCTCAGTAATTTAACAAATACTTTGCACCTTGAAAGTGGGACAGGAAGGAAAAAAAAAAAACAAAGTTCTTACTTCCAATCTCATTAACGTAAAAAAGTTGGTCCTATGTGCACACCTGGTAGAGAGAAAGTTGAAATGCAGGCAAACAAATCAGAAGCACTTAACTGAAACTTGCAATAGATGTTCTCTAACCATCTGTTTCTACTCCATCATGTCTTACAAAAACTTTAAGGTTTTTTTCTAGGGGTGGGTCAGGTAGGAGAGCTGCTGTAATTAAAAAAAAAAAAAAAACTTAAGACGGCAATTGGTTAGGCTTGGAAATATTTTTTTGTATTGGATTTTTATGTGACGAATGCTTAACCCTTTGGGCTTTGAGAATGGAAACAGTTCTCTGAATAGTAAAAATCTTAGCATTTATATATTTTCTTCATTGTCCAGCCTCATCTCTTTATACCAGTTTTATTACAACAGCTGTCTCTGTGATCTCCCAGCTTCTAGCCCCTCTGCCTGCACCCACAGGTCGTCCTATATAACACTTTCAGTTTTATTTTTCCAAGACATCCATTTTCAAGAGCCTTCCCTGCTGTCTTTGGTTTAAAGTCTGAAGCCCACCACCGAGTTAGTGTCCAGGTCTCTCTGCGGTCTGACTACAAAACTCCCACTGCAGCCTTATCACTTCCTGTTCATCTCAGTGACCTCTCTATACCAGCCAGCCAATCTGCTCAGCCTTCCCTGATCGAGGCCTCTGCTTTGCTATCTTCCTGCCTTTGCTTTTGTTGTTTTCCCATTTCTTCCCTCCAAATCTTTCCAGCTCTGCAGCCCACACACATATAGTACTTACTGTCTGTTCTGTATCTTTGGCAGCTAACCATACATTGCCTTGAATAGTTGACTTTTCAGCTATTTACATCTTGTCTCTTGAAAGAAGTTTTAAATTCCTTTACGACAAGTCTTGCTTATATCACACTCTGGTGTCCTCCGTCATCTAAAGCAAAGGTTATTATGTAATAATAGAAAATAATATATTTTGATGGATTGATTTATCCATCCATGTAGTGGGACTTATAAAATATTTCATATTAGGTGCTTCAACTTCTATGTTGGCAAAAATCCTGAAAATAATTGATTTAAGAACTCAGTTGATACTGAATGCCTAACAAATTAGCTATCAGCCTATGTTTTTAATAAAAATATTTCAAATACACTTCATTTTTCCTTTTAAGTGCAGCCAAGAGTAGAATAAGTGAAGAGTTTCATCTTTCCATTGAATTTGGTTATGGGTCGCTGAGACTTTGATTAAGATCATGAGATCTATGTTGGCGTGCCTTCAAGAAGGAGGCCATCATATAGATGGCACAATCGAGAGACATAAATCTGTAGAAGACAATCTGCAAGGACAAGGCTAGAAATGAAATGTTTAACTGCTTATACAGCTGGGTTGATAGGAATAAAACCATTCAAATAGTCAAAGAGTAAATAGCAGGGTCGAGTTTTCAAAACTTAGCCCAAAAGTTAAACCATAAATTTATTCTTTTTTTTCTTTAAACTTGAGCCTTCTTTCTCCACTAAACAGCACTTTATTTTCCTCCTGCCACCACTTCCCCCCCTCCCTAAAACTCTGGGGGTGTGTCCTATAATCCATGTCGTGGAAACTGGTCAGGGTTAGACAATCTCAGAAGTTTCTTCCAGGTTTAATATTTTGTGTTTATGGGGTTGTTTTGTGTTCCATCTGAGTGATGGTAGGATGGCTGGGGATGTGTTTTAAACACCAAAACTATTTCATATTAAGTTCACAAAGTTACTGTAAACCAAGCTTGACTGTAACCCCGTGAATAGAGGCGGACAGAAAGGGAAAGAACAAATTGGCTCGGTCTATTTTTACAACTCCCAGCCCATAAAGTCTCTCCAGGAGGATATCAAACTACTGAGCATTACATCATCAGCAAAAGCATTTTCAGGCTAGAAGGATCTCAGGAAGTGGAGCCGCCGATGGAGGCAGCTGTCTTGAGAAATCAATCATTTCAAGGGCTCTATGAATAGCACGAAGTACCATCCAATAATCACTTCTGACTGTCTGTATCAACATCTTAAGAGTTTTGAAACGATTAAGCTTTTAAGATTGCAGTACTTGTTTATTCTTAAGAAGAGAAGGGGCAGGTCGGGGGGAAAAATTAAGTCTTGGATCTTGTCTCCTTTTCTTTCTTTCTTTTTTTTTTTTTTTTTTTCTCTTTCCTTGCAAAATGCAGCTTGACTTTTTGTTACACTGTTTGCATTTCAACGGAATCATCATTGTCCAGAAACAAACGTGGTCTTTTCATATTCTTTGGAGAACAGCAAGACTCAGTGAGTTGGTAGCAGTACAATAGCTCACCCAGGCTACTGCAGTCTAGCTGCAGACATGTTAATTAATATATTTCTCTGACACCTAGGTGATTGAAATAGCAATTAAAGAGTAATTAAAATGTTTACTTCTTGTAGGAATGTCAACTAAGATGTGGAATATAGCAATTACCTATGACGGATTAGAGGAAGATGATGAGGTCTTTGAAGTGATTCTGAACTCCCCTGTGAATGCAGTTCTTGGCACGAAGACAAAAGCTGCAGTGAAAATTTTGGACTCAAAAGGAGGTATTCTTTTGATCCTCATCTTGAAATCAGGAGCGATCCTGGCGCTGTAGCTGCTTGCTTTCAACAGCCAATGTGCTTGATAACGCCTTCACATCAAAATGCTTAATTTCTTGTCAAGAAAGCAACCTCAGTCACGATGTAGGCTCTTTATTCTGTTTTCTGCTTCATGTGGTTTTCCTCCTGCTTGGAACTACTGGTTCAGAAAAGCAACAAGTCGGTACCATAGTTGGTTGTTTTTTTTTTTTTTCCTACCCGTTTGTTGTTCTCACCAAGGGGGAAACAATGTTGGTGAGAATCTAACGACAATTATTTTCCCCCAGAGTTTGTAGGGCTGTAATTATCTTCCTCTGTTAAAGAGAGCTCTTAATGCCTAAAATCTGAGCCCCCTACTGGAGTGTGACCAGGAAAGGTCTAAAGGAGGAAGGAATGGAAGAAAAATAGATGCGAAAGATGCAGCTGGGTTGGAGATTCGGGAGCAGCTGGAGAATATTAATGAATAACCTTGGGTTGCGGAGCTGATAGGTCCTGGACAGTAATGTGCTAAAGAACAACCTGTGAACTAAATAAAACAAAGACCAACCATAGTCCTTGGTGCTCTGATTTTTTTCTGCAAATACCTCTACTTATTTGTCTATTTCGCATTTTATAATTATCTGGTTTCTATGCTCCCTCTTATATTTCTGTTTTTATACCTTTTCCTGTATGTTTTCCTTACCTGAAATCTATTATCTCTTCTCTTTCTCATCCTTTAATAAAAATGGACACTATTCTCTTTCTTTTATAATACTCATATTTCCACAACATCTCTCCCTACCACCTTTCATCACTAAATTGATTCCTTTTTCGGTGGAATTTTTTGTTCGTGTTAAGTACATAAAATATATGAAGTACATACTTTATAGTTAAAGTATATAATTCCAGATGGGGTTCTGGGTTTAGATTCTTTTCACACTAATTGGCAATAGTTCCAATAGAAGTTCTGTTAAGATTTAATAGATCTTTGTTCCATAGCAGTTGAATACTAATATTTATTTGTTACTTGATTTCACTGGTATCTTCAAATGATTCCACTTTCTACCTCTAGGAGACTGGGGAAAGGAGGATCACTTTGAAGTGTTTGTGGAATGATGCTGATGAGTGAATAAACCTGCTAGATTGAAGAGTACTATATATAAGAGAAATGAGGCTGCTATGGCATAAGGATATGGTGTGATTATAAAATCATGACAATGATTTTAATTTGTGGTTTATGAAATCAATTTCATGACTTTATAATCACCCCGCAGATGTGCAGAAGGGCACAGCTTTCCTGGATGGAAACTGATGAAGAGTAAAGGAGTTTCTGGCAAATGGCGAAAAGGCAGCATCTGGCGGGAAAACCATCTATCTAAGTTTAATGACAAGCTTCTCCAGGGGCTGTGTCAATGTGATCACTTATTTGTTTGTATAAAATGAACTGACCTGCCATCTTGCCTCCAGGACAATGCCATCATTCATATTCCTTCAACCCAAACAAGCACAATGCATGGAAGAAGGGCATTTGGCCCCCGCTGTCCCCGGGGTCTTCCTCACCCACTACTTCTGGTTCCTTTCATCTGGAAAGAAGACCTTTTCCATCTTCCAGGCGGCTAGCAGTCACCAGGGGAGACACCATGCGGGGCTTTGATTCTACAGATCTATATGGAATAAAGCTTAGGACGCGAGGAATGGCAAAACAGTAAGGATGGGGACCTTTGGGAATTTGGTGTGTGAAATACTGATTAAAAGAATCAAAGATGTTAACCAGTATTCTGAAACAGTGAAGAAGATGTTTTGATTCTCAGAGTGAGTGGGGCCGTGGTTCCTTATGCAATTATTCAGTGCCTTTTGTATACAAATATCATAATGCTCCCACTTCATTAATTGTCTAATTGATGTGATACATATACTGATCCATCTATTGATTTCTATTTTGGTTCCTTTTGTGATTGAGACAGGGGATGCCAATGACCCTGGAATAGAATGAGACTAAGCAGTTACTTATGTGTGGCAACCATGGCTTTGACCTCTTTAGCATAGTGTTCTAACCAGGCACAAAATCTTGTGTGTGCGTGCATGTTTTCTTGGACCTCTGGGCACTATAGATGTGCCAACAAAATAAGGATATCTTTTCTCCCAAACTGGGGCTATAAATCAATATTGATAAGTTGTGATTAGGTCTAGTGATTTTTAAAATTCCAAGGATTAGAGCATGGAAAATCTTGAGAAATATATGTTTAAAAATTTTCAGACATCAGCAAGATCTTACTGGAAGGATTTTACCTTGTTGCTAATTATTACTAAGCCAATTTTGCTTATATTTTGTTCTCTGTTGATTTCAGGTTCATCCATCCTCTGTTTATAGAAATGGAACAGATATCATCTATAATGTAAGCAGTCTGAGAGATTTGCTAAATTTTTTGTATTTATGGGTGCAAAATATTTAGTGAATTTTTAATCCTTTTATCAATTTCTCTTAAACTTCTGTTTTGAAATTTGTTTTAGAGTTTGGGTAGTCAGAAAAAAAAAACTCTTTTGCTTTTATCAAACTTTTGAATTGCTTGTTTTTGCAACAAATGTTTTGTTTGCTATCTTGGTGTTTGCTTTTATCTTTATTGTTGTTCATTGATTTCCTCAGTACCATGGAATGGTTTCCCTACAACTGGAGGATGACAGGACCCCAACTCACAAAAGAAAGACCAAAGTATCCATTATTAGTCAGCCACGAAAGAAATTAAGGTAGCAGAACTGCCTCACGCAGATAAGGCGGAATCCACAACTGACTCACACTTCCCCAGACAGGTATGAAAATCTTTTCACTTCCTATGCACCTTACAGCAAGCTGTTTGCTGGGGAGAGTTTACCCAACACAACTGCTACTCAACAAATGAAGACCTAAAGGAGGTAAGTATGAAATCAACATACATTGTCAATTCTCAATTGCCTTTCCTTCCCACAGAACCATTGGCCCTCATTTCCAAAGAACTGCACAGTGGAATTGAAGGGACTCTTCCACTTTGAAGAAAGCCTCCAAAAGCTATATAAGTGCAATGGGGTTGCCTGGAAAGCTTGGAGCCCCCAAACCAAGGTGAGACACAAGATGAGCAGCCAGATACCTTTACTTGCAGTGTACCCTGTGATAAGGTAGCAGAGAGGCTTCTCTTTATCAGCCTGCCTTTATTACACTTTGAAGGAGAAGAGGGAAAAAAATGGCCCTGGCCCCAGTAGTGTTTCAAACATCACAAAATACTTACATTTTATATCGATATATTTTTAAAGAATTTTTTTAGCAATCAGAACGTCACAGGTATAAAATTGAAACATTGCTAACTTTAGTCTTGTTTCTGTAAGAAGCCATTGCATTTCTCAAGGTGGAGAATTGGGGCTAGGGCTGACCTCCTTTCTGGTGACAAAACTGCTCTATTCAATTTAGGGAACTCCTAGGACTCTTTATGCTGAGACTTTAGATTGTAAAGACTATTATGATATAAACATGGACAACTATTTTTCAGGCGGTGGAAGACAAATCCTGCACAGCTGGGTGGCACCATCATTCAGGCTACTGCCACTCCTTGATCACAGAGCAGAAAGGCACCTGGAACACAGCTGCCCGAGCTTGCAGGGAACAGTAAGAAAATTTGTTTCACACTTGACTATTTTTCTACTGTTTCTCTATTATCTCATGGAACTATAGAATTGCTTCCTCCATTCAAGTGTTGATTGTCTAATACCTACCTGACATTGTTTTAGGAGCCCAAGGAGAGTCTGAAGTTCAGAATGGATTTGGGACTGATCTTTGATGTAGCTTTTTAAAGTTAAAACTATATCATTGCTACAGTATTACTTTTTAGCCTCTCTATCTCAATCTTTTTGGGAAAGTCAAAAGAAACTTTTCTGAGTCAGCAGCATTGCAGGTTATATCAATTTTTTAAAATATCAAATAGGAATTCCTGCTTATTGATTTGGAAACATAGCAGCGAAAGGTCTTATAGCATCAGACCTATGGCAATGTAAGAGGCATTGATGCTTATGAAACCAGACAAGTTGGACAAAAGGCCATTGGGTAATGGAACACTCAATGAAGGATGACTTGTGGTCCAATTATGACAACAAAATTTTCCTAGTTCAAAAAATAATTTAAAAATGCATAAGTAACTATCCCTGACCTCCCTCTTTCCCCCCCTTTTTTTGCCCACCTGGATATTATCCAAAATAATTAGATTAATATACCACATGGCTGAAAATTGAGATTGGTGGATATTGATCAGACCTTGTACTTTATCAAATTTAAAAAGTTATACTCATCTAAAAACACTAGTAAGAAAATGAAATAACAAACCACATTTGAGAAAAGCTAATCTCAAATCATATATCTGATAAAGGTCTCGAATCTTGAAAATTCAAACAGCTCTTACAACTCAATTACAAAAAGACAACCTGATTTTAAAAAAATAATCATAAATGACTTGGAGGGATCACAAAAAAAGATATACAATTGGTCATTAGGCACAAGAAAAGGTGTTCACCACCATTACACATCAGGGAAATGCAGATTAAAATCACAATGAACTACCACTTCACATCCACTAGAATAGTTAAAATCACAAAGACTGACAATACTGACTGTTGTAGAGCAAATAGAATTCTAATGTATTGTTGGCAGAAGTGTAAAATGATACAACCACTTTGTACAACTGTCTGGCAGTTTCATAAAAAGACATGCATCTACCCTGTAACCTACCAATTCTACTCCTAGGCATTTACCTAAGAGAAATAAAAATATATGTTAAAAAAAGAAATAAAATAAATTATAAAATTTATAAAATAAATTTCATAAAAATTTAATAGCAAGCCTTTTTATAATAATAATTTGGGTCATTTGTCTTTTTGTTTTTGAATTATAGAAGTTCTTTGTATTTTCTCCATCAAAAGAGAATACTGTAGATATTTTTTGATAAATTGTTTTATAAATGATAAATGCAATGAACTATTGAAACCTCTAATAATGTGGATACATCTCAAAAACATTATGTAGGGAGGAAGCAGCCCCACATAAAAGAATATATATTGTGTGGTTTAATTTATATGATAGGAAAAATTAACATATTAGATGGTGTTAGAAATTTAAAAAACACACACAATCATCTCTGGCAGGAATTGTGGGGTGACTAGAAAATAGGTGAGATTCTCGAGGGATGACACTGTTTTACATCTTCCTCTGGGTGGTTGTGACAGGAAATATACCACTGTCAAAATTCACCTAATTGAATACTTTAAGATTTATGCATTTTATTGTAGGTAAATTATACCGAGATTTTTAAAAAGCTAATAGAATATTTCAAAAGTATATTTAAAAACTGGCCAAATCTTTTTGGCTGATATATTTCATGTCCTAAGTATAAGGAAGGTGCCATAGAGGTTAGTCAGGTTTTTGTTGATGAGTTAGTGGTATAAAATAAGTTAAAATGTTTTTTCTTAATTTCATAAATAATCATTGCTTAAATACATGTATTCCCATAATGCCATATGTTAAAGAACAATTAAGACATTTTTCCACCCAAAATAACCAGATGTCCTTGTTGTTGTTATGGGCTGTTTGTTGAGTCAGTTCCGGCTCCTGGCAGCTCTGTGAATGGGTGATATCCACAGTGTCCTGACCTCAACAGCCTTGCTCAGCTCCTGCAGGCTCATTCCTACATGGCTTCTTTTATGGAGTCAATCCATCTCATATTTGGTATTCTTTTCTTGCTGCCTGTTATTTTCCCAAAATTGTTGTCTTATCCAAAGAACCCTGCCTTCTCATGATGTGCCTGAAGTAGGACACCTTCAGTTTGGTCATTTTTTGCCTCCAGTGATGTTTCAGGCTCAATGTGTTCTAGGACTCACTCATTGTCTTTCTGGTGGTCCAGGGTCTAGATGTTCTACTTTTATTTAAAGTTTGTCTTAGGAGTCGTGGGATAGGTCTTTTTTCCTCCCATGGAAAGAGCTTCCATGTAGAATCCAAGCTCTCTGAAGTAGTGGGGAGAAGATTGCAATACACTTAAAATGAGAAGATGTGATTTCTCTACTGACAAAGATGAGGGCAAGTGCAGAAGGACACTTGTACTCTAGCCCAGGTTATCAAGATCAAATCGCTGCTGGGATTTGTTGGTAAAGGACAGATCAACAGAGTGACGGATCCCCAAAGCTCAAGTTTGGAAGCAGCCTTATTGTTCATCATCCAATGGTTCTAAAATGACAGTGCAAGGAATTCTGGTGACCTAGAATGAAGCTTTATCTGGCTCTTAATGTAATGAGAATAATAAGGACAACGTATTTGAGTAATGTCTTTCTATCCATTTATCCATGTAGGTGTAAGGTCACCAAGTGACTTTTCTTAGAAGGAGTTTTCTTTATTCTGAGATTATAATCTTCTAGCTTTTTTGGTGTCAAAAATCATTTCGTATGAAATGATGGCAACTTAGAGTAATATTGTTGATGATTTCATGCTGACAACCCTTTATTAGTTCCTCAATGTCTCTGTTTATTTTATTGACCCATCTAATTGCATCTGTGTTTTAATGGTGTGTAACACTAGTTATAAAGGGGTTCCTCATATATCTATTAATATTGTATGATTCATTTATTCTAGTAGTAAACTTAAGGCCCAAATTAATTTAAAAGCCAGCTACTTCCTCATGCATTTGATCTTTGATTTTATCTGCAACCTGGTTTGAAGCACCTTTACACTGTGACCCTTTTATACTAGCCTGACCTAATTCTACATGTCTCCTTGCCAATAACACCTTTTATATTATGCTTTACAGTTTACATAATTCTTTCATATGTATTAGCTTATTTGATCCTTCATGACCTCGGTGAAGAAAATGGGTATTATAATTTACATTTTACAGATAAAACAGAGATTCTGGGAAGCAGAATCATACAAGCAAGTAAATGGAAGAGAGAGGGCTTAATTTTCTATTATACTCTCCAAAATCATCCCATGAGTATAAGGGATATCTCATCCTAGGTGAATCGACAAGGACACCTATTTTAACTTTGTGTTGGGCTAACCTAAAGTAGGTTTTCAAAACTGTGTTAATCTTGTATCTTTCACAGCAAAGGTATATTAAGATTTTTATTAAGTTGTGGATCTTAAGTTTCCTTTGGATTAGAATCAAAGTAACCTTTCAGGGCAAAGCTAAGGTACAATCAGTTTTTGAGTTTATAGATTCATTCAAATTCAACAAATATTTATTTGGATACAATATGAACCAGACCACACTTTTAAGTGTTATTCCCTATGCCCCATAGTATTCCAAGGTATATAAGAGAGGCAAAGAAAACATATGGCATGAGATTTTACAAGTATAAAAAAGCTTCTAATTGAAAATTTTAATTGAAAGAATGGGTACGTTTACTCATCTTAACCCATTACTTGTCAGGTTCATTCTGTTCTCTTCTTCTCTAAACCCTTTGGGTTGAAAAATGGTATTCCTCTGGGAATTATCAATTTCTTCTGTGATGTAAAATTTATAATTTTGATATTTTATAACCTGGATATTTACTTTCTCATATTTTGAGGAGATCATTTTAGATTCTATAATTAGAATTAATATGCATCTGGAATGTCTTTAATTTGGTCTCACCCACCATTATTAACTCTGGGCTATGTTTCCCTGGGCTCCCTCGCTGCCTGTAGATCCTTTACAGAGAGTCGTTTACAGCACCCACGTTTCAAGAACAGCAAATTTTTCTTGTATCCCTTGCCCTTAATCAGATTGCTTACTCAAGTCAATCTTTATCTCCAATCTCCTTTCCTTCCCATTGGTGTTTTATTATTTTTCTAACTCAGAGGAGCCAGACTCCTAGATTAGGTATTTCTTGAATTTACATATTGTAATCTCATCTGCTGATTTCCTTAGGCAGTCATTGTACATTTGGTAATTCTATTATTATAGATCATTATCTATGAAACCATTTTGTTTTTCCACAGGAGAGTCTGGAACCCCTGCTGACCTATTCTTAAAAAGTTACTCTGAAATATATCTATACTTAATCAAAAAGTTTCAAAGAAGTAAATGTTTATTTCTGTAACTAGAAAAATTAAGATTTCTGTTTTTAATATTATGCTTTGAATGCCTTCAAGTTTTAAAACTGTCAAAAGAGTTTTATTTGTATGTATGTCTCATATTTTATTTTTATATCTATAAACACAAATCTACCTATCTAATATCCACCACACTTTATATGAGTATAAAAGGAATAATATTTTTATAAAATAAACAACATACAAATGCCTAATTACTTTTTTCTTTTTTTAAAAAAAAAAATAACTGTGGTCTCACATTTTACCTATTCTAACACAGCTATTTTTTTTTTTTTTAATCTTGCTTGTTGGGATTTTTGCTTCTTGGAGAGTTAAAAAGAAAATCAAACTTGTACTTGACCAGCTTAAATGAACTTTACCGTCTCTTTTAAAGATAGTTTCATGAATCATAAAGCAGGAGGAGAGCTAAGTAAAAGCTGTTACTTCCTGACCATGAAGTTACATCTATAAGGGAATCAGAAGAGCAGGAATTGGAACCCAGCTCTCCCACACTCTGTCTAGTACACCATATCAATTGAGGTGTCCCCTCAGGCTTTCCCTCAGTCTCCATTTAAAACGCATTCAATATTCTGTGTTCTAAACTCTCAGCATGTTAGGATTACCATCGGTTATGAGTTTAGGGGAAAAGATGTGGCATCAATTCTGCTGACCTGTCAGACAGGAGCTGACAGTACATAATGAAGTCAGAGACAAGTCACAAAGCTCAAATCCAGCAGCCTACGGCCATTCAGAAAGGAGCAAAAAGGCGTACATATCTTAGAAGGCCTAGAACTCATTACTATGTTAGAGAACAGTGAAGTACTGGTATTGGTGGAGGTAAAAATCATTAAGTAATGGCTAAATTATGTTCACTCTATGTGATCTGGAAAAGCAAGGATATGGATCTGAAGTTCAGGAAGACAAAGCCCTTTTGGATAGGCATGTATCTGTGCTGCACTGTGGAGGGAGGCAAGATCATGAAGAGAATGTCTCTATTTCCATGGGCCAACGAAGAAAGTTCAATTCAACACTTGTCCACACTCATATACATATTACTAATTTCGTTTTCTACTTTTTAAAATATCAGTGGTTGCTAACCAGGCAAGGAAAGAAAGAAACAATAATTATCTATTGGCTTTTTACTTAAAGCATTTTTAAAGTGCTTTTAATGAACACTGCTGGAGAATTAGATACAGTCAAATATTCCTTATAGGAATAATTCAGCTAGCTGCAAAAATAATTCATAAAGAATTATGCTTGTTAGAATGTCTTTCATCAATAAGATAAGTGATAACAAATGCTGGCAAAGATATGTAGAAAAGGAAACCCTTGTGCACTGTTGGTGGGATTGTAAATTAGTGAAGCCACTATGGAGAACAGTATGGAAGCTCCTCAAAAAATAAAAAAATAAAATACCATATGATCCAGCAATTTCACTTCTGAGAATGTACCAAAGCAAATAAGAACACTATGTTGAAGAGATATCTCACCCTCATGTTCACAGCAGCATTATTTACAATACCCAAGACATGAAAACAAACTAAGTGTTCATTGATTCATGAATGGATAAAGAAGTTTGATACATGCACACACACACAACACACACACACACACACACACACAGTGGAATATTATTCATCCATTAAAAAGGATATCTTGCCATTTGTAACAACATGGATGAATCTTGAGGGTATTAAGTCAAAAATTATAGAAAAAAAGATCAGATGTGTGGTGACCACAGGTAGAGGATGTAGGGTGGGAGAATTGGATGAAAGTAGTCAAAAGCTATAAACTTGCAATTATAACATAAAAGTGCTAAGGATATGATGTACACATGATGACTACAGTTAATGCTGCTGTGTGGTGTAGGTGAAAATTGTTAAAAGAGTAAATCCTGAGTTCTTAATTACAAGGAAAAAAACATTTTTTTTATTTCTTTTTTGGTACCTATATAAAATGATGGATGTTAACTTATGGTAGTAATTATTTCACAATATATGTAAGTCAATTCATTATACTGTACACCTTAAACTTATTTAAAAAGGGATTATATTTTGGGGAAAATATTTATATATGTTTATAAGAACTAATGCTTTAACTTCTTCTATACAACATATGAAGTTTTGACAGTGAGGCCATGCTCATTTCATGGAGTACATTGAAAGAATCATAATTATTGGATATTTGACTAAACACATCAAGATCAAAATCTAGGCCTCAAGGAATTTTATCTGAATTGTTTGGGTTACTTTTGTGATCAAATTAACTGGATAACTGCCAAAGTTATGCCATTTAGAGATGAACTTCCCATGAGGAATAATATTTCGGCATTAAGTAGGTAATCTTTATAAGTGAACCGTTTCTGATTTTCTAAGAAAAATATTTAAAATCCATTGAATTTATGGTTTAAAGCTCAGATATTAAAAACATATATATTACTTTCTTTGCTGGTCATTACCCTAGCTTGCAGATACTCATTAAATTAAAAACAAAAACAAAACAAAAACAAAAAATCTTGAAAAGTTCATTCTATATACGTACTTTTTTTCTATTTTGAACTGATTTTGATTTCTGTTATGCATGTCACAGCAGCCGAAATGTCAAACTCCTTGTCACTGATGCTCTCGTCTTCATTCATTTGCTTGTAGTCACCTGAGCAGCCTTGTCACTGTCCTCTCCAGGCAGCATATGCGATGGCTCTGGGACTTTGGTGGAAGAAAGCCCTTTTGGATCGGCAAGTATCTGTGCTGCACTGAGGGAGGCAAGAACACAGAGAGAATGTTTTTCCTTCGCGAGCCAATGATTGTGGTTTACAATGACAAGCAACATTAGATTGTCAGACAGTCTATCTTTTAAAACTTGTCCTAATTATACAACACTTTCATTTTTAGACATCTATTTCAAAGAAATAATAATGGACGTAGTTGTATTTATTGGTACGAGAATTCAACAAATGGTATTTCTAAAAGTAAAAAAGTTAGAATTAGCTATAAATAGAGATGGTTAAATGAATTATTGTACAGCCATTTGAAGGAATATTAAATATTTAATGCTTTCATAAGGCATTAAATTAGACATGACAAAAGCCTATGCTTATTAATGTATTAAAAATATATGTTGGTTGTATACTGTATATAAAATATGTAATGTATTTATGGCAAGGTACTAAGTAAAAAGCCAGAGTTCATAGCCATATGAAGCATGAAATAATTTAGAATTAAAAAGAAATTTATATATGTATAGGATATATGTATATATACATATAACATATTTAAATACATATAAAATATACCAAAGAATTAGAAATGTTTTACCTCTAGTTGAGAATTGTAGGTGATCATAATTTTATTCCTGTGTTCTAAAGTTTTACTATTTTCTGCAATTTTAACAATAATACAAATCCTTTCAAGTCACTTAGAGATAAATTCTCAGGGCACATCAAAGTCAGTTTCTCACCATCTCTTCTTAAAAGTGTTGTATTTCAGGAAACTCTAATAATCTCATTCTTGGATTCCCAAAGTCTCTTTAATAATCAATGAGTTTCTAAATTCTGAAATTATCTGAGAGTATTAAGTTAAGGTTGGAGGATAAGATTTCTCTTCATCCAAAACTGGTTTCAAGACTCTAACCCACAAAATATTTAGGCATAGCATCACCTGATCAATAATTCTAGGAAACAATCCCGAAAGAGATAGGTTATTTCTAACCAAAGTACTTCATTTTATTCTAGCTAAAAATAATTGGCAGAATCGGTTGAGAGAAGGTTATATGCTGTGTAAATAACTAAGACTTTTTCATGGTCAAGTTGGGTTTTGGAGATGCCAGATTATGCTATTGCAGGGGATCCTTTTCTCATTTTATTCTTTTTATTTCTCATAGGAAAGGGAATGAGGAGGAGAAACGCTTTTAAAAGATTACAAAAACTCTACAACATTAGAATGTAGTTTGCAAAAATTGCCAGTAGTGGTAGAGAGGCAAATTGAGAAAAATTGTTTTTTATTGGAATTATAGCAGATTGAAAAATATCTTAAACTCCAGATTAAAAATAATGCTTAGTAAGCTACTTTGACATATGAAAGCCAAGACATTTAAATATTGAGAAATAAGAACAATAGATAAAAGTGAATCTATGTCCCTAGGTAGAATTTCTGCCTGTAGGATAATATGAATAGTAATCGCCATTTATTACACATGCATATTGCCATGTGCTTTACCTGTATTATCTTATTTAATCCTCAAAACAGCCCTAGAAATCCTATTTTTATTCTAATTTCTTAATGAGAAAACTAAAACTTAGAGTGGTTATGTAACCTGCCCAAAGATGCTCAAATAATAAGTGGTGGAGCTAGAATTTGAATTCGATCTGTCTGACTCCACAACCTTATGTGCTTAGTGCTATCTTACAGGTCATATTCCATGTTTTAGAACGTAGGCCCATTTTTTCATGCGATTACTGACTGAGCATAGAACAGTAGAGCGATATGATATCCAAGTCTAAATGTAATTATTTGGCACATTCTTCCATTCACTTTAGGTTTGAATGACCAAGTGCGTGCTGGCCACTGGGAGTGGGTCAGCGGTGAACCTGTCACCTTCACCAACTGGAGGAGAGAGCCCTCTCGACGTTCAAAACCTGGCAAGAACTGTGTTTTGGTTCAAAAACAAGGAAAATGGCAAATAAAGGACTGTAGAAAGGGCAAACCTCACAATTACGTGTGTTCCAGGAAACTCTAAATGTAACTGCTTTACAGGTGCCCCGTGGAATTTCTCACCTATTTATTTACAGGATTTGTGCATATCGCTCAATAGAAAACAAGGTGTCATGACTGATTTGGCACTTTTTTTTATATATAGTATATGAGTGAGATCTAGTTTAAAAAAAAAAAAAAGTTCCAGGAAGATTGATAAATGAATATTTCTTACAGGAAAAGATACAATTCTTATATTTCAATCCCTTTCAAAATAAATGCTTGATGCATTATTATATGGTGCAAGATTTGCTAGTTCCAGGAGATCCCCTCCCCCACACTCTCCATATCTCAGTCAGCACCAATTCATGGTCTTCGGATTTTTTAGTCCCAATATCTCAAATGAGTCCATTCTGAACTCGATATTGCAGGTGCTTCTACCACTTCAGTCTAAGCGAAGCTAACCCTGCCGGTTCATTAAATCAAGGTTGAACCGCAAGGGTTGCTTTGGCCTTTGGAGCCCTTTCAAATGTGAAACCTGAAGTAAGAGGCTGTGGATCAAGGAGGATTCTCTGTGGTGAAAAAGGAAAGCTTTAGATGGAAGAATCTGCTGATGGAAGCTCATCTGCAAAGCTCTAGTTCAGGTAAGCATTCAGGGGCTACCTGTATTTCAGAGGTCTACTCATCACTATTCATGAGACAGATCTCTCTTTCTGATAAGAACGTTGGCATTCATTGTACCATTCCAAAGCTACATGATTGGGTTTCCTCAGCCTTACAGAGTCATGAAAAATTTGAAGTAACATGAACCTCTCTCTCATGTTTAAAGCAGTGACTAGCATTTCTCAAGGACATTTGGAATAAAGAGTATATATAAATGATGGTTAATATATGGAAGAAAAATACTGCTTCCTCAGAAGTATCTCAGTGAATGAGGCTGATGAACAGAGAAAAAGAAAATACTTAAAACAAAGCCCTCAAAAGCTATATTCTCAGAAAGGATTTTCATACAATTTTGAGCCCTTAAATCTTTAATAATTCTAGAAATGCCATGTTAACTTGACTCTCTAGTGTAAAGATAACTTATTAATTTATAATGTCAGCTGAGTGAAACATTTAGTAACAGTGATGTAGGTTGCAGCCTTATAAGAACTTCCTTCTGAAATCAAGGTTTAATTACAGAAAATTAGAATTTTATTTCTGAAACATTTGCTCAAAATTTTCCTCTTTTCATAATCACTAGAAAGTACACTTGTGGCAAACTTAACTTGCTATAGGAGCACCAGTGTAACTTCAGAATCAAAATGAGGTTACCAAGGAGACCAAAGCCTTGGTGCAGGTTTTATATAATAATACCTTGAGTGAAATTGAAAAAGACTGAAGACATTCAGTCTAGTTTCTGGATATAAAACTTGACAAGCTTGTTTTTTTTCTGCTCAAGACTTTGATTAATAGAAATGTTTGTAAATAGAAGCTGGAATCAGGCTTAGACATTCTACTTCTTAATAAAGTTAAACATCATTGTGGAGTCGGAGGCTCCTTACCTTAGATATCACAGGTAGACACTGGACTGGTATAATATTCAGGTCTCCTGTATGACACAAGCAGTCTTTGGTGCTTAACCAAAAGATGCACAACCCATCCTCTGTACCTGTTCCAATCTCCTCTTATCCTCTGGCCTCTGCAATGCAGGAAGGTGTGATGCCAGAAAAAGAAACAGAGTTGTTTACCGAAGGAGTTACATCTAGGAGGGAAAGTGAAAGTTCAAGAAATGAGAAATTTAAGGGCCACGACTTCCTACTGTAACTCTAGGACTATATTAACTGTTTAAAACTGGAAACCCAGAACCATGACAACTATGTAGAATCTGGTCAACATGGTAGATTTTATCATACATTTCTGCAATGACAGTGATATTTTAGTGTAATTACAATGTTAGCACAAAAGAGAACATTTTAATTTTTAATAGCAACAAGACATACTAGAAGAACGTTTAAAAATATTCCTGATCGTGAAGGCATTAATCAAGCTATAAAAATCCAAGTAAGAGATGGGGACTTAAGGTAGCTAAGAAGAAGAGCATCAGAAAGAAGGACCTGAATGCCTCCCAGCCCTTCTTCCCACACTTGAACAGTTACTCAGGAAAAGACCCACTTTATCAAGGGCATCAATCCAGCAAAATAGTGTGCAGCCTTTCAGAATCTTGCAATTTTTGGGTCTTTAACAAAATGTACCTTATACAGCATATATTTACTAAACATGAACTTAAAAAAGATAATTATTTTATCTCCTTCCAAGGAGTGGTACAAATGAACCAGGTGACATTTATTTACATTTCTGGTTTGTTTATTTTTAATAGAGCCAAAAATATGCACGTATTTTCATTAGCAATACAGTTCTGTATAATTTAAACCATAAATCGGTGCTGGTAATTTCTGCAACAAAGCAGCATATTAAATGTAATGTATCATGTGTTATCTAGTGTTGTATCAAAATTAATAAAATAAACATTTCTAGTTCTGAACCACTGTTCCTTTAGTTTTAACATTTTATATTTATTCTACCTATTGTTAGACGGAAAGGAGAAGAAAAATGAAGAACCCTGAACGTGTCTTTTTATATCTTTATTTTTAGATAAGTCTTTAGTTATATGGCTCTATCCATTCACCCAGCTACACATCCATCCATCTACTATTCATTCAACAAATATTGAATATGGAGTGCCAGCCCTATACCTGACATTATCCTAGATGTTGGAGATATTGTAGCAAATGAGATAGGAAGATAAAAATATAAGAGCATAGCACGTATATGCAAATTTCTAATAAGTTTTTTTTTTTAAGTGAGAAACTTTTTATCAAGGGGGATGTCACAGAAAAAAATCATTGATTACATTATCCTTTTTCAGAATTGAAGGAAAACACACACTAAGAGAAATGGCTCAGGTTGTCTTCTGTTTTGCTCTCTCCTGGTTAGGAAACTGGTGTTAACTTTTTGAGTTTATATTCAGCTCAAAGTGTTATTGATAGCAGCTATCTCAAGTTTTCTGTCTCCGGACCAAGTTAGGAACTAGAATTATTAAATATATCTGATTGGTTTCACAATGATAATTTTTCCCCCAAAAGACAGCAGGATGGCTTTCTGTGTCTTTGATATTCATGTAGCAACAGGAATAAAGAAGAGAGAACCTCAATATCATTTTATCTAATATTCATATAGTACAACAGAGGAGACTAAAATTCTCAGAAGTTAAAGTATAGGAAGAAATCAGCATTAGAACTGGGGTCTTCCAAATCGTAAGCTGAATCTCTTTGAACTATTCCACATGCCTATTACCACTCTGAGCAAATGGTTTGTTTGTTTGTTTGTTTGTTTGTTTTTTGTTTATAGTCAAGTAAAATGTCTTTGAGTGAGTATCATAAAATTCACCATATACTTGAAAACATTATAGTGAAAGAAGATGAACACAAAAGGCCTTGTATTGCATGATTTCATTGATATGAAATGTCCTGAATAGGCAAATCTATAAAGATGAAAAGTAGATTAGTGGTTGCCAGGGGGTGGGGAAATGTGAAAATGGGACTGATTGCTCATAGGTGCAGGGTTTCTTTTTGAGGGAATGAATATGTTCTGGAATTAGATAGTGGGTGGTTGCACAATACAGTAAATATACTAAAAACCACTGAGGTATATACTTCAAATGGTAAATTTCATGTTATGGGAAATATAGTTCAATAAAAAATACTATTTAAAATCATCATATAAAATTTTAGAAAGCTATAAATAGTTGAAATGTTTTCTGCTTTTTTTTTCAGTCCTTGCTCCACGTCTCACCCAGGCTTTTGTTTGTTTTATATAGTTCGTTAAGTGGAAGAGAATGCTGATTCAATATATTTTTTAATTTAGAGTACTGCTTTATTGATTTCTTCTTTTTCTCTCCATTAATCAGGGAGAACTGTTACTGATGTCAGAGTAAGTCTGGATATCTATAGTGTCCAGAATGCTATGATTTTCTCAAAATTAATTTTACAAGTTTTTAGAAGAGGATCATGCAGGAAATGAATATAATATCCTCATAACTTAAACATGTAATTGTTCACTTTGAACAGTTTTTATAGGTCTTATATTTTGCTAGGTAATAACGTTTAGTTTATCTTAAGATGGAAAGGGACAAAAATCAACCAACACTTCCATTAAAGGCCTTTCATAACCTGTAATACTTTTTACAAGTAATGAAATATGAAATCATCTTTTGCTTCTATCCCTCTCTGTATTTGTGCTTCCAAAAGGCAATCAATCACAATTTACCCTACAGAAGAAGAATGAAAAAATATATACCATCTTAAAACTAGTCAAAAGAAAGCTGGAAGGGCTATATTCATATCAGAATAGATTTTAAAGCAAAAACTATTACCAAGGATAAAGATAGTTACTTTATAATTTAAAGGTCACAGATAATAATATCAGGAATGAGAGGACATTACTATAGATTCTATAACTACTAAAAGACGAAAAAGGAAATATAATAAATAACTTGAGATAATATATAACTTAAATGAAATGGACAAATTCCTTGAAAAAGAGGAAAAGACAGATAACTTGAAAAAACCCTATAACTAGTATAGCAATTGAATTTGCAGTTTAAAATTTTCTCACAAAGAAAATTCTAGGCTCAGATAACATCATTATTGAATTCTACACATATTTAAGAAAGAAATAGTATTAATTCTACAAAACTCATCCAGAAAATGGCAGAGGAAACAATACTTTCTAACTCATTCTAAAAGGCCAGTATTATTCTGATACCAGATAATACAAAAATAATACAAGAAAAGAAAATCACAGACCAATATCCCTCATAAATATAGATGGAAAATCTAAACAAAATTTTACGAATTCAAATCTAACAATATATACAAAAGGATAATATATTTTGACCAAGAAATTGTTAAGAGAATGACAAACCACAGACTGGAAGAAAATATTTATTATGCATATATTGGTAAAGAACTGTATTTTATGTTTCTTTAAAAATCAATAGTAAGAAATTGTTTAAATGTCAGAAGATTTAAATAGATATTTCGCCAAAGAAGATATATGGATGACAAATAAGTGCATGAAAATATGCCAACATATTAGTCATTAGGGAATTGTTAATTGAAGCTGCAATAAGATAGTATTACATACCTATTAGAAGACTAGAATGAAAAAGGCTGACAATACCAAGTAAGGATGTGAAGAACTAGAATTCTACTAATTCTACACTGCTGGTGAAAATGCAAAATAGTTCAACCATTTTGAAAAACAATTTAGTCATTAAAAAATGGTAAATATACTTACCATATAATCTAGCCATTCCATTCTTATGTGTTTACCTAAGAGAAAATGATGCATATTTTTATTTAAAGACTTAATAGATGAATGTTCCTAGCAGCTTTATTTGTAACAACCTAAACTGTTAATAACCAAATGTCCATTATCACGTGAATGGATAAACAAATTATACTATATCTTTACAATGAAATACTATTCAAGAATATAAACAACTGAGATATTGCTACAACATGGATGATTCTCAAAATAATTATGCTGAGTGAAATAAGCCTGAAAATAGAATGTATAGTTGTATATGTGCTCCATTTATAAAAAATTCTTTGCAGTGAGAGCTAATCTATAGTGACAGAAAGCAGATCAGTTGTTATCTGTGAATGGGAGAGGAGGATGGGAAAGGACAGAGGAAGGGATTGCAAAGGGACACAAGGAAACTTTTTGGAGTGATGGATTTGTTTACTATCTTGAGTGTAGTAATAATTTATATATATGCATATATACATGTATGCATATATATGCATATATGTCTAAATCTACCAAATTGTACACTTTAAATATGTGTTTCTTGTAAGTCAATTTTATGCTTCAATAAAATTGTTTAAAGTGAAACAATTACTACAACATGGTGGAAAATTTTCAAAAGAAAATGAAAACTATACGCATAAAGATGTTTTTATTTCAGGGCAATAAAAAAATTGGAGCAAAATTATATGTTAAAAATGTCCAATGACTCAAGAATGCTTAATGGAATATTATACGGCCTCCATTGAAGTAATAACTCTGTCACATAAAGTTAATTTAAAATAGCAGATATAAAATAATATTTGTACCATTTTAATAGCTACACTGCAATAGACAGACAGACTGATAGGGAAATAAAACAAGAGGTGGGTTTATATCTCAATTCTACCACTTACTAGCTTTCTCTTCTAAATTCTCTAAACTTTATTTTTCTCATTTATAAAATGGGAATAACAATAACTTCCTAGAAAAATTGTCATAAAAACTAAGAGTGAAACTATAAAGAATATACCTAACATATAATAGGCACGCAATAAAAAAATATCTTTTTTAAAAGCTGTAAAGTATGTGTGAGAGAGAGATGCAAAGGAAGAGGGTGACAACTTCAAACAGGCTTGTCCTCACCAGTAAGCAGGGAAGGAGAGCTGGGGTGGGAGTGTTTGGGTTTTACATTCCCTATTACAAGTGAGAATTTTCCCACATGTTAGGATATTTGTGTTGAATGTGGAAATGTTTCTAGTTTTTTAAGAAATCCAAATGACCAAGGAAGCTCTTTTTAAAATGCCAATATGCCTTACTTTCAGACGTGATCTATGATACACAAATCTCATTGTAAAGAAAGACAAATTAGGGGATAGTTTTTTATATAACAAAAAGGATTGTTTGCTTTGCTAAAGGACAGTTTGCTGCTAAGGATCTAGGGAATATTTTCCGAGAATGGCTTCTCCATGAGTTACATTTTCAATTTTTTTTTTTTTTTTTTTGCGATGGCATGTAAGGAACACACTTGTGACATATATTGAGCATTCATTATGCCCCAAATAAACACACAAAGACTTAAATGCTGCTAAGTGGAGAGAAAGGTGGTTCAAGGTATATGGGAGTCAAGAAGGATTCAAGTTAGAAGCTAAAGCACAGAAAAGACCAGCAGAGACTGGCTCCCAGTAAATCATTGTCTCGAATATAGATTTCCTACCCATCAGATTCCTTGGGTCATTTTGGTGACTAGCAGCAAATAACAGGCTTCTTAAGAGTTTCAGATTTGAATCAAGAGTTGAACTTTTGCAAATGTGACTAACACTAGCCCAGCTTTATGGAAATCTTGAGCCCAGGGTCAGGTATACAACAGAAGGCAAGCCTTACGGGAAAGTTCTGCTTTGCTTTTGCATTTTATGGTTATGATTTTTCAGTTCGTCTCATACCACCTTGTTACTTAATTCCCACACCTCAGAGGGGGAAAATGTGAAATATTTTAATAGTTATGTTACAGATATTTAAAATTATATTTCTGAGTAGGTGTTGCCAAGATAGTTAAGCCAACCTTTATTTATAGTGGGTAGAAAGTATAAATCTGTCTAAAATCTTTCATGAAACGAAGGTCTTAACATTTATTTCCAGAGTTGATTTTGGTGCCCGCTCTTGGAGAGCCTTAGAGAAGCGTTGTCAATACAAGGTGTCATTGTTTTAGCTTTCCTATCCACGACTTGCTTTTCTTCTCCCCAACTTCCCTCTCCTTTGGCAACTTTTCCTCACATTCTGTCCTACATTTGGCCCCGAGTCAGTTGAAAGCTCTGCAAGTTGATTTTCCATTCCCATCTGAATTTTAGTTTAGCCGTGGAACTGTTTTCCATGTGTTTTTCATCATTTGTTCATGTGTTATGAGCTTATAGGAACAATATGGTTCCCCCAAGCTGCCTGCATTGTATAAGCAGAAACTGGCAAGGTGGCCAGTGGAGAAATGGTTTTCAGACAGATGTCCCCTACACTCATTTCTGTTGGTGGTGATACACCACCCCCTTCTTCCAATTGGAGAAAAACAACTTACAAGTTGCCTAAAGTTAACTAACACACATAGAATCAATCCTCTGGCACAAGTTACCTTTTCTAGGAGTACTCTGTCAAGAGAGACTTTCCTGGGAACTGTGGCTGGTATGATGAAGTTCCAAGACCTACTCTGAGACCCCGGGGGCTAGAAATAAAAGTTTACTCTGAGTCTTCCCAGAGTCAGGGGAAGTTTGATTTTAAAATACAGTCTGAACTCAGAGAATTAAGGATGTGTTCTCCAGGACAAAGAGATACCTTTTTAAAAGTAAACGCAATAAGAACCTGTGTCAGAAGTTTCTGTCCACATTTTAATTGGATTTGGTATGATAAAGCAGACAGTCACTAACATTCCAAGTGTAGAGTGAGGGCCAGGAGTGGGAAATAAACAGAACGTATTTAACAAAATCCGTGTTCTCCAAGTTGCTGACAGTGCAGTCTCCAGCATAGACCTTGCTGTCCCTCCTGGGTAGGAAGACACATGCACCCAAATTAAGCCAAGGCTGAGGGTTCACTAAAAGCCAGAGTGAAGAAGGGACTTCCTTCATTGATGCCCCCCCCAAAAACCTGGTGTTATGAGTGAAATGGTTCCCCTGTAACCCTCTGCTAGCCAGAGAGCTGGCTGGATGGCAGGTCTGCTGTTGCTGCTTAAGACTTTGGATTTTCATAGTTCTTTTGCTCATTCTAATATTTTTTTCTCCATTATATTTAGGACTGAATTCACAAGAAATGAGTTAAATGTTGCAGAAAGTTCTAACAGCTGCAAGAAGGTATGGGTGATCCCGGGAAGAAAGATTTAAATGTGTCCTGGAGTGAAAAGCTAGACTTTGGTGGGTTGATATGATTTGCCTGCGAAGGCAAAAGACTGCACTGACGTTCAGAACCTGAAAACTTTTATAAAATCAAGAGATGCTTTTAGAAAGTAAAGATTCAAAGCAAGCAAACAACATATCAGAGGCAGCCGGTAGAGTAAAGGGAGTTTGACAGTAAGCGGGGAGACTATTCAACAAAAGTAGGTTGGACAGGATGGAATTTCAGGAGCAGAGTAGAAAGGAGAAATTAATTAGTATGGACGGATAGTAAGAAAGGAGGGAACTCTCATCTAATGGCTTCTCTCTTTCTCTGTGAGGTCACTGGCTGAAAATGATGAAAGAAGCAGAATGGTCAAAGGCTTGAGAGAATTTGAGAAGTTTTTAAATATTCTATATGGAAAATAAAGAGTTGACTAAAGTTGTATGAAAAATTGGGCAGAATTGAAGGTTCTGTTAAGGTTGGTGATAGTTCATTTATATAGAATTGATTTTTGTCATTTTGTCATCATCTCTACCAGCACTCCTTAGCCTGGGTGTGGCCGAGGGAAGGTGGACAGCTGAGTGTTTCCAGGGTTAAGATTTTACTAAGTGGGTGCAAGAGAAGGAAAAAGACATGAGGGAGTTAGGAATATTGCAAAAGTTTGAAGTGGTGGGCCATGAATGCAACCTGGATAGGGTACAAAGTGAAGATCAGAAAATTTATAGGTACTAGCTCACTCGTTCTTTCCTTATTGAGTTTAAACCAATATTCTGGAGCATCTACTACATGGAAGGAATTGTTCTAGGACCTGAGAGGGTTACTAAGAAAGACATAGCCCCACTTTCATGGACTTAGATCCAAATTGGAGACAGATGTTAAACAAATGTTCACACGATAATTGTTTAACTATACTTGCGGTGATACTACAACGAGGATAAAGCGGAAAACAAATGCTGTCTGAAAAACTTCATGAGAATGTTGTCATGAGAGAGTGGAATGTGGATGTCACAATTTAGAGTGGAATGATTTTTATAATAACAGGGATCTGAATGTAACGGGTGAGGAGGCCAGTTGGAGTGGGGATCATCAGATTTTGGCCAGGTGTTGAATGCAACATCATGTGATACTAATGGCATGATCTCAATCAGACCCATCCGCCTGCACATTTACGTCACACAAGGTGATAGTAGGATTAGGGGTGAAAAGAAAGGCAATAAGCCAGAGGAGGAGAGAAGAGCAGACAGTACTGGCCTGGCAAGGTTTAGGGTGTGCAATTAAAGTACCTGAGATCATATAGCTAACAAGCTGTAAGACAGAGCCAAGAATCAAAGTTTTTCTGGCTTCAAGTCCAGAGTTACTTTCACTTACATGACTCTCTCGGAGAGCAGCTTTCTGCAAAACAAAAAATGATCAGAGTAAATGTTAAGGATGGGGAAAAAGGAGCACAACAGAGGCTAAGCATCAGTGAAGGCATCCCCAGGACCTATCACAGACTGTGGGCAGTGGGGGATGGAGGGGCAATAGGGTGGCGGGGCACATGGTGAAGTCACCTCAGCTGCCTTGGCCTGCTTCTCAGATTTGTAGAAGCCCTCTCTGCAATCTTAGTAAGTAGCTGATTAGTCAAGTTTAGCTATTGCCTATGATTGTGCATGTACAGCTCTAGTTGTGAAATATAAAATGCTTGTCTCTCGTATTGGAATGTTTTAGAGAGCAGTGATATCACCGAAACTGCGAGCGAACAGAATAATGAGATCTTAAAAGGTAATTCAGGGATCAGTGCCTAAAAGTGGAAATGGGCAACATTCGTGGCATGCTACACCATCCGATATTTGTCCTTTTCTACTGGTTATACATTTTGTTCTCTTAGGATGGTGAAATAATTTGCTAGAGCTACTATAACAGCCATAACAAAGCACCCCAGACTGAGTGACTTAAACAACGGAAATTTATTTTCTCACAGTTCTGTAGGTTGGAAGTCCAAAATCAAGGTGTCTGTGAGGTAATTTCCTTCTGAGGGCTCTCTCCTTGGCTTGGAGATAGCTCCTTACATCTTCATGTGTCTTTCTTCTGTGTGTGTCTTTGTCTTAATCTCCTTTTCTCATGGGGACACCAGGTTTATTGGAATAGTGCCCACCCTAATGACCTCATTTTAACTTAAATACCTCTCTAAAGGCCTATCTTCAAATATGGTCACTTTCTGAGGACTGGGAATTAAGATTTCAACATATGAATTTTGGGGATACACAATTCAGCCCATAACAGGTGACAATTTTAAAAGATTGCATGTAAATGAGTTGATAACAACAATTGCTTCCATGGCAGGACAAGAAACCTGAGGGGTCAGAGGAGAATTTACTCCTCATTGTATAATTTTTTGTATTGTTTTACTTTTGTTATGTATTTATTACTAAATAAAAATAACAGAAAATGCACGTCTATTGTACCTCCTTGCACTTAACAAATATTTATTGAATAAAATTAACAGAGATACAGGGTGACAGTCTTCTATGCCTTAGGGATTTGGATCTGAAGTTCTTTATCAGTACAGGAATGGTGTCTGCCTAGGTGATCCTTGTGTAACTTACTCTGAATAAACTAGACTCTCCCTATGGATTGCAAATTCCACCAGGCCCGGATAAGGACACCCTTACCATTTAATCCCCAGGACCCATCACAGAGTTGGCACTCAGATACGTGCTGTATGAATGAATAAATCACTGATCAGTAAGTGGAACAGCTTTGGGGAATGAGACCCTTTCTGATGTGTTCTTTCCACAGAAAGTGGCAGTGGGGAGAGCACTACATTTTCAATAATTTACTTAACTAAATCATACCAAAAGATTTAAGGGGAAACCACTTAGTCTAATGTGCCCTCTTTTTGGTCTTTTGAAAAGAATAGATTCTGCCTTCTTTTGGGTTCTTTTTACATATATGCCCATGACACTATTGCTATTCTATATTTTGAAGAGTTAGGTAAATCTGAGGTAATGGCAGATTTCTTCCCAAATCCATCAACCCATATCCCCTTTCCTGTCTTTCAGTTTCATGCCCACCTTCTACTCCAACACTGCCTCTCATCTTTTGTTGATTTAGGTCTGAGGTCTTCATAGGAGAATTTAGCTTCTTTCTTTTTCATCAGAGAGCACTAGACCACTTTTTAGCTCCGTTCTGAGATTTCGTAGCTATTACTGTTTCCTCTCACAGGCACACTGGTAGCTCAGTCCAGTCCTGAAGACACCCCAAAGTGCCTTCAAGTTGAAATTAGAGCATTCGGATCATGCCATGCATGAGTTGTAAATTGGAAAGAATGAATTATGACATTGGCCCTTTTGGCTCTCACACAGGCCTGAGATTGTCTCAGGAAGTCACCTTAACAGGCTTGGACACATGTAAGCTCAGGCCTGCCTTTCACTGTAGTGTTTGCTACTAAGTACACCAACAATTTGTGGTGTGCTCGCCACCCAACGGCTTCCTGCTGTGTCTGGAGGCCCCCCTCCAGACCTACCTCCATTTGGTTTCATCCAAATTGGGAGGTGACTAGATGTCTGTGTCACTGAAGACCCAAGGAGGCAGCATATTTTTGCTAAAAACTACAAAATGCGCGTTTATGTTCTTAAGAATAAGATGTAATGTATCACATACGCAGCTTTAGAACTGATGAAAGGACACAGAAGTGAAAGGTGAAATGTTATCTGCCCTCAGCTGGAAAGATGAGGGTTGAAGACAGGCTTATGTACCACAGCCCTCATCACAGAGGTTTTTCTTTGCTAGATTTACCCTTCAAGATATTTGTACATTTTCTCAAGAGGAATGGCAGAACAAAAATAAGGTCTTCATGAGTATTTTTTAAATGACATTAGTGGACACCAAAATTAGGATTGGAAGAAGGAGAGTTTAGGACTAATGAAGGGCTAAAAATGGATAAGTCACAGCCGTACAGCTAATAAAGTTACCAAGTGTGTGATACCACTAGACTCTACAAACTGCTCAAGGGCAGGAACCAATTTTTTATAATTTTTTATCGTCTTCTAGTATCCAACATGATGCCTACATCTTCTACAAATGTTCTACAAATTTTAATGCAATGGACATTATTTCAATTGTATCCTACGTTCAGAGCTGAGCAACCTGAGGCCCCAAGTGGCATCTCCGGGGTAGTCTTCAGTTTGGGGAAATGCTAGATACTGTAATTGATGGCAATGAAACTTCAGGCATTGAAAAGTGAAGTTTAAAAGGAATCAGGGAACGTATCATAGCTGGCTTCTATAACATATTTATAATCAGGGCAGAGTGGCCAGCTCTGGAAAGTCTATTGATTGACTAGCTGAGGGGAATTAAGAAATTCAAACAGCTGGCAATTAAAAAAAAATACTTTAAAAGAAGTGGCAAATACTAATGATCATTTAGGATGAATCAAGTGTACCTTAATACTAGCAAAGGTTCTATGGTATTTGGTATAAGGAAAACATAGCTCTTCTGATAAAATTCTGGAAAAAAATATGGTCCATTTAAAAATAGTTCATTATTGTAGATAAAGAGATTTAGCTCATAGAAATCAGGTGTGACTATTAAAAAAGCACATGTCTGGCAAAAAGATTCCAGTGGGTCACTTCTTAAAAAGAAAGCCGGTACTAAAAACTGGGGGAGCATGTTCCAGATTATGTGTGTTACAGGAAACAAGGAATATGGTGATTAAACTGAGAAGGCAGAAATGTAAGCAAGTATTGGGTCAGTTATCAATGGAAATACTGTTCAAATGGTGTGGAGGATAGATAGGACTCAATTCTGAGTTTCCGTTTTGTGAATATGTTTCTTTTCCATACCTGTTCTGATTTACAACGTTTTTGAATGATAGGCACCTAACAAAATTTCCTTTGATCACTGAAGACTCACGTTTGTCTCCATCTTTATTTATCCTGGTCATCAATAACTGTGGAATAAGGGAGATGAGGTGGATTCTATAAGAATTGACCAGTCAGCTTCATGCCACAGCTATCAAACCTGGTTCTTAGAATCCATGTTCTCAAGTCTGGCTCTTTGTTTAGAGACAGAAAAAAATCAACAGGACAGCTTGGGAGTAACATTTCCCCATCCTCAGTGAAGACTGATGAGCTGTCAGTCTATTAGTATCTCATTAGGAAATTTGTGAACAATCGAAAGAGTTTACCTGATGACTGACCAGTGATGAAATTTAGCACTGAGTATTTGATTCTTAAGGTGAAGGGAATAACTTGGACATTGTGAGTTTCCTTTTATTCCCTTACCATACAAAACCAGCAACCCCAACCCTGTCTAGGGAAAAGGCAGAGTCCTCTGGTCAACAAAGCTAACATCCTTCTATTTCTTCCTTTCTCATCCTTACAATTCTGATATGCATCTTTGGCTACTCATGTATGTGTGTGTATGTGTGTGTGTGTAGAGCCTAAAGGTCTGGGCTTTTGTTAACTGTATGCCTTTTTATCTGATATTCTTCTCTCATAAAAACATATTTTGTCTATTCTATCCCAGCACAAAGCAGATTAACTGCAAATGTTAGCTGACTCTGGTCCTTCTTCTAATAACAGTGATGGGAAATCCAGGCAAAGAATGTATTGTTTTCACTAATACTGCTCTTTAAATCTCAGACGAAAATGTCAGCTAATGAACCCCTGGGTCCCAGGCTTTCGCTGGGGCCTCCTAAAATACACAAAACCAAAATGAAGGCAGGACACCATTAGCACTACATAATTCAAGCAAACAAATGTGTTTACACTGCCTGGCTACTACTGACCCCCTGCCTTCCCATCCTACAAGGCAGGTATCTATATATGGGATGTCCTGTTCACAGCCCTGCAGGCAGTGAGTCTCTCCTTTAGGCCTCTCCATCTGTGAATCTAAAAGACGCCTGGGACCCTGATAGTATGCATCTCCTCTTACTCTGGCTGCTGGTGCTTCTGCCTTTGGGGAGGGCTGCCCGGCCTCTGGATGGCCGCCAGAGCCAGAATTCCGTTGCTCTGGTGCTCCTAGAAAGGAATCGCAGGGAGCTTCCCATGGGCAACCAGGAGGAGGCTGAGGAGAAGCCAGATCTGTTTGTTGCGGTGCCACACCTGATAGGTGCCACTGCTGCAGGGGAAGGCCACGGGCAGAGAGAAAAGATGCTGTTCAGGTTTAGCAGATTCTGGAAGAAGCCTGAGAGAGAACTGCACCCAACCCAAGACCCCGTCAGTGAGCACTTCCCACTTGGGACCCAGGCCCTCACTCAGTCAAAGGATCAGATGCAAATGAAGAAGTCTCCTCTTCAGGAAGAAGCCAAGAAATTCTGGCACCACTTTATGTTCAGAATGAGTCCGGCTTCTCAGGGAGTCATCTTGCCCATAAAAAGCCATGAAGTGCATCAGGAGACCTGTAGGACAGTGCCGTTCAGCCAGGTATCTGTTTCTTGGGGGGGGTGGGGGGCAGGGGGAGGGGACAAGGGTTGGCAGGAAGGGGGTGGACAGCTGGGAGAGGTGGAGAGGAGGGTAAGAGGCTGTCAGCATCCTGCATCTTGCCTAAGTCCCAGACTTGGTCCTTGGGTGTCATCCTAGGATTTGACAAAGTATGATTATGCTCCCTAAATTTCTAAACTTAGCATTGTTTCTTGGTATTCAGGAAATGCTGCGAGAACGGTATGGTTGTACTGCCAATATTAGTAATCGTTCATATTAATGGCACACAGCTTTGTTTAATGTGGTTTTATTTATTTATTTTTGTAAGGGGGTTGGTATCCAGAGATATAAATAAGACTGTACCTTCAGGGAGAGGAGACGGGGATTTAGAGCCATTACCAGAATTCTCTCTAGATGCAGCTCTGTACTCTATAAGGATGTGTGTGATCAGGTCAACTTTATCTGTAGATATGTGGAATGCACTGGACTCCTCCCCAAACAATCTCATACACATGTGTGTTGGTCTTAATCCCTGTATTTCACATATAACTACTTCATAGGTCTATGAAATATGTTAAGGTTGCCAGATGAAGTTGTCATATCATTCCTAGTATTACCATAGCAAAAATGCTTTAACTTATTTTCTTGTAAGCTTTTAAAAATACTCTTGATGTGAAATTACAATTCTCCCCTTAGTAATACCTATCTCCTAATTCATGTTGTGTTGGTTGATTTGTGGCTATCATGATTGATTCCACACTATTAAGATGAAGGGATATTCTACTATCTACTTCCTCCAGTCAGTCCTGGCAAGCCTCATACTCCAAGTGTTAAATTAAAATTGAAAAATTGCATCAGGTCCTTAAAAGTAAAAATAGTGAACCAAAAGCAATGTAGGGTAGACTAAAATTTTACAGTCCAGTAATGCTACCCAATTAAGCAGGCAGTATTATAAGGTAATTGACTGTGCACAGCAGTTACGCATTCTGCCTAAAGGCAAGGATGTGTAACAAGTCGACTATCACATAATAATGACTGCTTTGTTGGCCACATAAAATTAGAAAATTGCTCCTAAGAATCATGAAGTCAAATTTCCTTTGAAACTATTATTTTACATTCTACTGCTAATTAAATAAAAATTAAGGTGCTTAACTAACATATTTTGAAGGGCACATAAAGCTAGAGGCATGGGGCTATGGGAGAGGCAAAGGTGATGCATCCATGGTGACTTGCAGGCTTATGTGTTGCAACTTTGCTCCATGCAACTTCATAGGTTCGAATGTGCTATATGCCCTGCAGAATAGGATGGAATTAAACTCAAGATGTTCTGATTTTATTTTATGAGCAATTGAACAAACTTATGTTGAAAATCTATTACACACGTGTGCTGTGAGGAATCAAAAGGTAAGGCATGTTACTTACATAAGAAGCCAGGCATTAGAATGTTTTCAACTGGCGACACCCAATTAGACAAAATTTCTTAAAGTTTGGCATTTAAAAATTAGAGTAAAATATTTTCACATTAACATAGAGATTTCTTAAAGGCTAATTTTTTAATTTACTCAATAAAAGAATAGTTGAGGTGGTTTTTGCCCTTATAGATACAGTCACTTGTATTGCAAAATATCCAAAATTGGAAGGTTTTGGAAACTTTAAGTTATTCTCAGACTTAGAGTTGATAGCTTCTGCATCAAATATGTTCGTGAGATTATGTAAGATAATTTAATGGAGATGTGTTTGCTTTTTAGACTATCACCCATGAAGACTGTGAGGAAATAGTTGTACAGAACAATCTTTGCTTTGGGAAATGTGGGTCTATTCGTTTTCCTGGAGCTGAACAGCACCCCCATACTTCTGCTCCCACTGCTCACCTGCCAAGTTCACCACGATGCACTTGTCACTGAATTGCACTGGCCTTGGCCCTGTGGTCAAGGTGGTGATGCTGGTGGAGGAGTGCCAGTGCAAGGTGAAGACGGAGCACCACGAGCACGGACACCTCCTACAGGCAGGCTCCTAGGCAGAATTTCCTGCCCAGGATCCTTTTATTTCAGGATTCTCAACTTAAAAAGCTATCCCACTATTACTTTGAAAAGCAAAACCACAATAGCAAAGTTGCTGATTATTCAGCGGAAGTTTTCAGTGGTACATATTTTAAGGGAAAAGTGATTTAAAAAGCAGTAAGATAGAAAAATTTAAAGAAATTGGTACTATTTTGGTATCTAGTTTTGGCTCTGCTATTGATCAGCCGTAGAGTGTTAACAGTAGTAGAAGCTTTCTCTGCCTCAAGATTTTCATTTATAAAAGTAACTTGAACTAAATGATTACTGAAGTACTTTCCACTGCTATTCCATAATCTATTGTCTCTGAGTTTTGGGAAAAGCCCTGCACCTGAAGAAGGAAAAGAAACTAGACCACAAAAAAAACAGCTTCTTTAATAGCTTGTCAAAGCACCAGCAAATGTATACATACATAAAATTTGCAGAAAGGCCTCCTCATACTTACAGCTGTCATCGCATCTGAGGCAGTTTTATTTGACTTCTATCAGATGATTAAGTATTTCCACAGATGTAAGGAGTAACTTGTTTGGTTGCTTCCTTATTTTTGATACTCCCCATATAAA
The DNA here is from genome assembly GCA_003508835.1 of Eonycteris spelaea. NCBI lineage: Eukaryota > Metazoa > Chordata > Mammalia > Chiroptera > Pteropodidae > Eonycteris > Eonycteris spelaea. The sequence goes on along the minus strand of PUFA01000185.1, from coordinate 2,537,212 downwards.
GTTCTTAATGTCAGCTTTCTGGCTTTGAAGAAGGAAGATTGATGACACTTTTAGTGCTTTACGTAGAGAAAAGGAACAATCAATGGTAGCCAAACAAGTACCTATATTATAAGGAAGGAAAAATACATGACCAGTGCCAGGTTTAAAGGTTAATTCAGAGACGCCAATGAACGTAACCAAGGAATTCCAGTAGATGTCAAATTAAACAAACTGTGAATGATTTAAAATTGAAATAATTTATAGGTGAAATCCTTTATCCATATGTATTTTGGATTAGATAGTAAGGTTCTGTGTCTGAATGACTTTTTTTTTTCTACTGTATAGAAACTCTGTATTACAAATTTTATTCTACAAATGTCACAATTGCAAGTTCTGAAAATATTCTGAATATCTTAATGTATTAAATTTTAGTGTATGATGCATTCTGGGAACTGGCATGGCATTCAATTGTCTTATATTTTGTCTTTGTTTTGTTTGTCCCATAATTTAAAGGTACTATCTAGAGATTACCTAACTAGATGCATTTGTGAAATGGATTCAGAGGCTAATGAAGATGGCCCAAGTGTTTTCTCTGACACTTTAAACAGCTTTCTGTGAAGGTCCTTCAATCACTGTCTTCTGTAATTACATTTCTCCTTCTGTATTTATTTATATGCATGTGTTGTGCAGAACTGGCTTTCCCTAGCCATATTTCTTTTTCTATAATCATCTTTTAAAAATAAGTCTGAAAAATTATTTTAATTATTTGGATTCCTTAATTTTCAGTATATTCATAAAAATTGATTCCCAGAATAATGATTATTTTCTGAAAAAAGAAATCAATGTATATTTTAATTCTATTACTCTTTAATCACACTGTCTAACCTGGTGTTCTGAAGAAGTGAATGCATTTATATTTAGTGTATATTTTACAATACATCAATGTAATAAAATATGTGCTACACAGATACGCATGTGGCATTTACATCAATGCATATTATACCCTTTGGTGGTCAAAGACAACCTAATTGGCCAAGATATGGTCATAAGGATACAACTGTTAAGCATTAATGATATCCCAGCTGGTCAATATATTTTGGTGCCAAAAGCTATTGAGCAGCTGTCTAGTTTGCAATTGCCTAACCCTGATTATGTAAACCTATTTCTGCCAATCTAACTAGCCTTCCCCTCCTTACACACTTGCAAATCCCTTTTATCTATTCTTGCAAATACTCCAGCCCAAGCCTCAATCATCAGTTTTATTCGAAGGCTGGTCTGCCCTTCCCTCACAGGTGAATCCAAGATGAGGTAGCTGATGGTGGTATTAGAGCTTACATTCAGAGTAACAGCATAAGCCTCATGAATTGCCCATATTCGACCATTTTTACTTACGAAAGAGGCAATTTCCAATGGTTTGGCATAATACATGGAAATGTAAGAAACCAAGAGGAAACACACAAATACTGAACATCTATTGAGTGCTAGATACTGTGCTGAGTCTTTCACATAAATTATACCATTTATGTAATACATAAACATGTAAGTTATACATTCCTCACAAAAATCTTAAGAGGTGGGTAAATACCCTACTTTACTTTATAGGTAAGGAAAATAAGACCTAAAATGTTTAAGTAACTTGCCTAAGGCCATTTGGAGCATGTTTTCTATTTGTATTAAAATATTTGTTCATTTATAGCTCATCAATTTAGGTCGAACACTTCTAGGTCTCTTGACAACAGACCTTAAAGCTAATTCTTTTTACCTCTTGTCTAGCTCTCATAGTTGGAGGACATCAAAGCTATCTCTTGAAAGAGAAATCATCCTTAGGTCAGGTTCCCGGCCAAGCATTTCCCTGACTTGGGAGGTGGTCAGAGCAAGCCCCCTTATCAATCTTGATCTCATTTTTCTCCTGATTAAAATAAGGCTGATAATAAGTACTTCAAAATTATTGTAATGACCAAGTGTAAGTAACAGCACATCAGAGAGCTTTATTTTAGATCCTGTAAAACTATAAAAAGTTAATTCACTCCTCTCCTTCAGATTTTCTTTTTTAAAAATTTGTTTTGAGAAATTTGAGAGAAAAGCACAAATAACACAACAAATTATCACCACTAGAATATTTAATATTTTCTCAATGCTTCTTGTCTATTTTTTTAAATGAACCATTTCACATAAATTAAAGTTTCCTCTAACCACCATGCCATGTCTCATCCCCAAGCCCCTCCTTGACCCCTCAACACCCCCAACCCGAAGATACCTGTTCATAATTCCAATATCCTTTTATATTTTTACAAAGGTGCATACACATCCATAAATAATGCATAGTATTATTTTTGTGTATATGTTTCTTTATTCAAAGGGTATTTATTTGTTCACTAGCTATGTGCAAGATACAGCTCTAGGTACTGTGACTATAGCAAGGAAACAAGTTAGATGAGCTCTCGCTCCTAGTGGAGGGAGACAAGCAATGTGAAAATCAATCAATTCATTGATCAGCCAAAAAAGAAAAATATCAGATGGTATGAGTTTTTAATTACATGCATTATATTCTATATGAATTGTTCTACAGTTATTTTTTTCTCCGCATAAGATTCTGGCTTGTTTTTACAACAGTTTTAGAGGTTTAAAAATATATATATATATTTTATCTCAATTCTAGAAACCTGGCATTAAGTATTCCCTACAGAGAGTGATTAACTTAGCTTTGATAATTTATTTTTTAATGTACATAGTCTCTTTACCTGTCAATATAATCCTAATGGGAATGTCTTGCATCTTCTGAATTTTTACAGACTTTATTCTACACAAGACACTGTGCTGAGAACTCTGGGATATCAATGTAAATAAGACATTTTCCATCACGCTGGAGATTGCAATTTGGTAGCAGAGATAATATATGCAAATTGTAAATCAATAATGATAGTACTAATAACAACCAATAATTATTGAGCCCTTACTATGTGTTCAAGTACTTTATATTTCTCATCTCCTAGAAATTAACATTTTATATCCATATCCATCTTTTTGACAAGGAGAGTGAGTCGGAGAGCTTCATTCTTTGAGTCCACAAATATGTATGATTGTAATGATTCTGGTCATTGTGCTGGGTATAAGGAATATAAATAAAAGAATATGATTATCTGAATGTAATTCCCAGACTTAAGAAGTTTACAGTCCAAAAACAAGTAACTAAAAGTATTTGCCTCTGTAAAGCTACAATTATGATTCCCCCATCACAACCCCAACCCCAAACTCGAATACTGCTTTTCTAGTGAAGACTTCCTTTTCTCCCAGACAAGGTCAAGTTCACTTCTTATATCATTTCATGGTGCTTTATACCTTCATTTTGTAGCACTCATCTCAGTTTATAATTATACGTTTATTTATATCATTATTAGTTAAATCATAAACTCCATGAGAGCAGGGGTCATATCGGAGTTCTCTCACCATTGTAATCAATGCCTAGGAACTGTCCAGCACATAGTAGGTACTCAAGAAATACTTTTTGTCTGCATAAAAGAAACAATATCATAAGTATTATGTTGAATGTATATCATGTGTTAGGCATTGTTTCAAGAACTTTATATACGTCATTTCATTTAACCCCCATGAAATCTTATGAGATAGGGAGTACTGTATTAATTTACTGATGAAGATGCTGAGGCTCATATAAATTAAATAACCTTCCCATAGTACCACTTCTGGAGAGTAGCAGAAGCCGAATGACTCCAAAGTCTCAGATCTTTCCTACTATGCTACACTGCCTCAAGATTTTAAAAACAGAATATATAAAAGAAATATATGTTTATACACACATATGCATACATACATATGCATTCATACACACACACATGCACATCACACACCACACACACACACATACACACACACAATCAGGGTTAAACTCCTGATGCCTTCACTAGTCTATTCCTTCTCTGACTCCCATAGACCATTATCCATACCTGTCATATGTTTATATCAATAAGGTTGCTTTCAGCTCAAGTACCAGAAAACACAACTTGGCATATATTAAGTTGTAGGGAATATTTATTTCACTAACAAGAAGTCTGGGAAGCAGCTAGTTCCTTGGTTGGTTAGGTCAGAAGTTCTACTATTCCATCAAAGACCTGAATTTTTTTCTCACCTTTCTGTTCAGTCACTTTCAGTGTGTCCTCCACCAGCTTAAACCCTCTCAGTCAGAACGTGGCTGCTACTGTTCCAGACCTCATGTTTCACCTTATGCATACCAATTTCTGAAGTAGAAGAAAATGAATTCTCTCCCACTAACATCCTTATAAAGAGCTGAATAAAATCAATTACAGTGAGGATAAATAATGGAACAAACTCTTTGCCTTGACGGCAAGGAATAAAGAAAGAAATAACTATTGAGTAGGCAAGCATAATGTGTGCCACAACCATTGCCACTTTTTAACTTATGTTATCATTATTTATTTACCTATTTTATATTTCTTTCTAGACTGTAAACTCCTTTAATAGCAAGTCCTGCATACTAAACATTTTCATTATCCCATTCCTTTTAATTTGTTTTATATTTAATATAGTGTATTATTTTAATATTATTAAATACATAAAATATATTTTATATATTGTATTATGTTATTTATATATTTGCATATATACATAAACATGGACATATACATAAAATGTATAATTTCAATGTTTTACCAGGGATAAATGCTCAATACATGCAAGCTAAATGAATGAATTTTGGGAGCTGCTCTTGGAAGATAGGTAGTGTACATAGTGTAGGGAATTTTGAATAGCAGCTAACAGCTTTTAAGAATGTATTTGGCAGGCAATCAAAAATTTTTGAAGGTTTTCGAGCAGAGTAGGCTAGTATGGGCTTATAACAGTTGCCTCAGAGGGGCTTACGAACTCCTTGAAATGTGAGTAAATGGCGTGAGTATGGGCCTACTTCAAGGGAGAAGGTCCGGAATTTCCACACTCTTATCAAAGATTTCCATGAGTCAAAAATCCTAATTGTGGTATGATAAATTAGAATGGAGAGAAAGCCTGGAGGCCAGAATTGCTGGAAGAGACCTTGGAAATCATGTGCACAAACTTCTTCTGACTGGGACTCAGGAAAATCAGGTTTCCATTTTAGGGACAAAGGATGAATTTAAAATAGACATCAGTAGATCCTCTTCACCTTGTTTAATCTAATGTTCACATTCAGGATCTGGCAGTGGTGAAACAGGTGAGTAATAACACCCTAAGCAAAGGAACGGACTTTCCTGTCGTACTAGTTCTCCAAAGCCAGGCCCCACTTATCCACCCACATTTCCGGAAGAGAGCTCAGATGTTCATTTCATGGCCTGCTTCCCTCTTATTCTGTTTTGTTCCCTCTCCTTTCCTCCAAGAGAAACAATCACCAGTGACCCACCTGTGGGTGGGGACTTGGGTTAATATTTTTCAAAGAAATTATCACAACTTCCTCTTGTCTACCAGCTAAGGGAAACACACCTATTTCTGTCCAATATCCAAAGAACAAGAATTTCCAGTAAGTACTTTTTTTATAAGTCATACTTCTATTACTAAAAACAAACAAACAAAAACAAAACAAAACAAAACAAAACAAAACACAAAACCAAAAACAAACAAAAAATCCCCCTAAACCTCAGGCAAGAAATAGGTGAAAATACAAATGGATAGACAGATTTGATGATCTTACACCAGCTCAACTAAGACACTAAAAGGATGCCCCCTACAGAACCTGGGATCCATGGAATCTCCTAGTGTCTTTGAACACAAAACAAACAAACAAACAAACAAACAACAACAACAACAACTGGAGTATTCAGGGCCCCAAGAACACAATGAGAACCTGTAATTGAAGGAGCTGCCGTATGTGCAGACATTACAAAGAGAGACTATGCCCCCATTCCCCTGCTCGTCTGCTAAGGAAATTATGACTTCAGGCAGAGCTCTAAAAGAAAATTGCAAAGCAGGTGGAATTTTCTTTGGTATCCACTTTTCCTTCTTTCTACCTATGATCTTACCCCCAAGCTCCCTTCCCTCTCTCACCTTCATTTCAGGATAATCAAATTATCTACAATTGCCCAGAGCTTCTAATTCCTGTCTACTGATCTATCTGGTCCATCATGTATTCACCCATTAACATCTATTTAGAACTTATTAAGCTTTAGGCATTGTGCTTTAGGCATTTCCTACTTGGGGTACCGAGATGGCTGTGACAAAGTTCTGCCATTGAGGAGACATAATTTGTCTGGCTGAAGAGTTCGGCTTTCATTCTACAGGTGACTGCTTCTTAACCTAAATTACCTATGAACTTTTAAAATATAGAAATTCTGTTCCAATGGGTGGAGTTAGGGGTAGGGGGCAGCAGGCAATAATCAATATACTTTTAAAACTCCACAGGTGATTTTGCCACCAGGCCAAATAGTGAGGAGGTGGGAGTCACCGAAGAATTCTGGTCACAGGAATTCTGAACACTTGCTAAGATTTCATCTAGAAGAAGGAGGTCGTGCTGTTCTCCAGTCCTTCTTAATTCTCCTGTTGTTCTCCACCAAAAGTGTCTTCTAAGTTCTTCAAATTTCATTTTTGTGCAATTCATGAGTAACATTACTCTTGCCCAGTTAAAAAAATTGCAAAGGCTTTTTTTTTTTTTTTTTGCTCAGAGGAAATAGAGGTGTTTAATTGAGTTGATTTTTCTCCCCAGATAAGTTGCTTTTAAAATTATATACCTATTACACTTATTTCTCCATTAACATTTAACATTATAATTCAATAACTCTCAAATATTAGTGTTTGTAAAACATACTTTGGGTGCCCATAGCAATACTTTTTGGTTCCACATCCAGGATATCTGATTTACTGGGTTTGAGATAAGCTCAGGTATCTTCATTTTTCTACTTTTTCATTATGAAGATTTTCAAAAAAAACAAAACAAAACGAAAGTTGAAAAAATAATAGCACCAAGAATACTTCTATAGCTGCCACTTTAATTCAACAATTGTTGATATTTTTCTATATTTTCTTCATTTCTCAGTTTGTATGAATGTATGTGTTTGTATTTACTACATTTTAAAATATATTGGACCATTTGAAAGTAAATTACAGATGTCATGATGCTTTCCCTTTATACTCCAGCATGCATGGCCTAAGAATGAGGATAGTCTCCTACTAATAAGGAAAATGATATCATCGTTACACCTAAGAAAATTAACAGTATTTCCAAAATGTTATCTAGTCTTTTGCATTTTAATGGATATCTTCTGGATCTAAGTCTTTCTCTCAAATTTGAGGGTAGAAGTTTCAGACATTATGGTAGGCTAGCAGAGGAGACATTTGAGGTTTAAGCAGGACTTGTGGAACAACCCAAATAAGTCGAGTTAGCTTGGATAAATTTCACAAATCAGGGCAGACAAATCTTGCCAGAATGTGTATTACGTTTGACACAGAGCCTAAGAGAAGCCAGACAGGTCATACAGCTCCTAGGATGCACTCCTATAGTTCTAACTATAGGAAAGCTGAAATGTTCTTTCCTGCCTTGGGAAACTTCAAAGAAAATCTTCCCGCCCTCATTTTTACAGTAGAAATTTGATTGGTGAGTGTACAGTAAGGCATCTACAGCACTTACTATATACCTGGTTTAAAGATAAGTTTGTTTCAGGGAAGTGATCAGTTGAATGATTCCCTGATGTGATTAGTTAAAACTGTGGCCTAGAGTATTTCTTACAGCTTCAAGGGAGCTGTAAGAAGTAGAGATCATGGGAGTTGTAGTGTAACACTTCTGCACTCTCTCTAATACTGTCTCCATAAAACAGCATCAGCTGCAGGCGCACATGGTATAATTTTAACATGCTCTTTTAATATTTACAGTGTGCCTATAAAAGACTTCACAATGACAGTTGGTGATTCCCGTGGTATTTAATGCATGACAACACAACTGTGATCAGATTGCTTCAGAAAAGAGTCCCTGAGAATGCTGTTTTTCAGAAATCCAGGCCTGGGGATGATTCCTGGGGGCAGAATTTTTTAAACCTAAGGTTGACTCCATTTCATTGCCTACGTGGTTCAGAAAGGTCCTATCTCCAGGTTTTTCCCACCCAACAAAAATGGAATAGGAAAATGTTAAGCGAATAAGAAGGTTGCTTGCAAGAACAGGTGTGAGCTTGGGAGTGACTTTTTGTGTTTCTAATGTAGTTTCAGTGAAAGTTACTCCTTGACTAAGAGAGCAAAGGACAAAGATATCAGCAGAAATGATGATGTCTCTCTCTCTCTCTCTCTCTCTCTCTCTCTCTCTCTCTCTCTCTCTCTCTCTGTGTGTGTGTGTGTGTGTGTGTGTGTTGTGTGTGGTGTATGCATATCTGTGAGTCTGGCTGCTATCCAAAGCAGCACAGGTATTTATTAAACCCAAGATGTGGTCAGTATACTTTAAGAGGTTGATCAATCTTTCACCATTGCTTCCACTGAATTCTTTAATTATGTGTTTACTTGCTTTGTGCTATTCTCTACCATGACACTGAGCTCACATTACCTATGGAATTTTCTCGAATATCTCTACTTACTGTTGTAACCCATGTCAACCACATTTTCACCAGCAAAGTCTAAGGCTTCCTGCTGTGGCACTGTGGGGTGTCAAAAGGTAAAATGTTAGATGGCCTAAATGCTTTCATTTGCTAAATGTAGATACAATGAACCCAAAGCAAGTCTATTGAATTAGTCTATTTGGAAAACAACAAAAGTTAATTCTCCAAAGTGTTTTAGAGTCATAAATTACAGCAGAAAGTACTATTTTATTACCTCTGGCACCTGGATTTTCCTTGAAAGATCCAGATTATTTTATTCTCCTAGTCAATTTTATCTTAACATGAGCCGTGTGGGCTGTCTCTTGCAACCCTTTATCTCCTTTCCTGGTGCTGAGAAATTCCATTTCCTTTCCCTTTCTAAGAGTTTTGCACTGTGTGTTCTTCTGTCTACACAGAGATAGAAGCTATTTAACTTTAAATCTCAGCTTTCCTCCTCTCCTCTTCAAAATCTTCCACTTGGTCACTCTCTGGCTCTTCTTTTGCTTCTGACTTTGAGAATCAACTGTTTCTTTTCCTATCAAAGATAACCCTTCGATTTGCACCATTGGTTCTACCAGTGCTCCTACCTCACACTTTGTTTAACCTCCCAATTTTAACTTGTCTTCCTTGTCTCTTTTTATGGTCTTGTCTTGGTGACGAACTCTGGTTTCCCCCATTTCTTTCTGCTATTTTCATTATGATGGAATCTCTCAATGAAAATCTCAATCTCCTTCGTGCAAAGAGGTTGGTATCATCAAAATTGCCCTATTTTTAATATGTTCTTTACATTGAACCAGAATGTTTCATCATTTTTCTAGACCCATTTTACTTCTTTCTTGGAACTCTGTTAATCCCACTTCTTAAATTAAGCTGTCTTCTAAAAATACTACAAACAAAAATAGTTTTTAAAAGTACTTTTTCCTTCTGTCTTCTACCTTGACCCACATTTCCTCCAAAGGATGAATGATCAGGGTAACCTGCCCCAAACATCATTTACTCCCAAGATTAGTGACAGGGCTTCTTTTTCTCTTTTCAGTCCAAGTTGATTGACATTCTTTCCATTCCAAACATGTTTTAACGCTGCAGAGTCCTAAACTATAAACTCACCTGATCATTCAGTGGGATACATTCTTCACTAGCACTTAACCAACTGTATGAATCTCAGGTTCATCTTGATTTAATTTAACAGAAGTCTCTCTAGCAAACATCAGGCAACTCTAAAAAGTTGACACAAAACCACATGGCTTCACTAACAGGTGAAAATCCAATTCAGGATATTGATAACTTTTTCAAATGCTCACCACTGTGCCTCTTGAGAATGCCACTGCCCTCACTAATGGCCTTTCCAAATTAGATTACCCTAGTCCAAAAGCTTGATGGCTCCTCATTTGAAATATCATTGTATTTCAAGTTCATCATGATTTGACTATTCTATCATTCTGTTGTACTCTGTCGAACTGTTGTACTTTCATGCCTCCTTTGATTACACTTTCCCTCATCTTGGAAGGATCCTTTGTCCCAATCAAAATTCTATCCTCACTTACCCGACACAAGGACTTTTTCCATGAAGCCACTCCTGAATCACCTTGCTGACTCGACTAACTGCTTTGTCAGCACTCCCAGAGCACTTTGTTTGTAACTGTGTGGCATTGCTTTTGTTCTGTCTCCTAAGCACACAGTGGTTTTTAAAGAATTATCCTTGATATGTTTTTTAAAAAGTTTATTTTACCTACCCTCTATGTCCTAAGCAAGTTCTTAACCTGATGTTCATGACTTCATTGTGGTCCTCTGACCACCTCTGAGGTGTGGGAAGGTGGAGCAGCTTGTGAAACTTTATATGTAAATATATTTGTACATGTTTATATAATTGTGTGTGCTTGTGCTTTGTTAAGAAGAGGGTCCACAACTTTCATTGGATGCTAAAAGCTATGTGTAACCCCAAAGAGGTTAAGAACAACCATTAGAATATTAGACTGTTGTGGAATGGGCACTCTGCCACTCAACAGATGGGGGAGATGACTATAAGCAACCAAGAAATCATGAATGTGCATCAAAAGTGGGTGCTTAGGGCATGGTACCCAGCTGGGCAGGTGGAGAATGCCATTCACCCAAAGCTGCCAAGGGCTATTAGCCAGTACTGATTAAACTCTGGACTGCATTTGCACTGACTTTTGGAAATTGCAGGAAAATCCAGTCCTCCCCAGTCACGGCACAGAAGCACAATAGTTGGCTGGGCTTATCCACATAAATGACCTGATTGTGCCTTTGTTGAGAAGCTAAGTTGGCAGTGGCAGCAATGCTACTTGTCCTTGTCTATTTTTTCAATTCCCAGATAAATATTAGTTTGATTAATAATCATATGTCTGTCAATCACAGACACCATGAAATAGACTAGGAGTTTAGAGGGAAAAAATAAGAAAATAGGAAATAGGAAATAGGAAAGCTCCCTAAAATATTACATGATGCCATATCTCTTACTCTCTCATTAAGACGCAGGTATCTAGGTATACCGGATTACAATACAATATAGTTATGTCTATCATGAGTGATAGGGACTAGATAATTTGACCTTCAGTGTAAGGGATAGAGAAACCCTTGATTATACTTCTTAACTGTTCATCATGCTAAAAAGGCTCCTGATTTTGAGAATGTTTTTCCTGCTATTCTCCTTTTCCATGGCTTTTAAAGAAAATTCTCTGTGGTATTGGTTTGGCTGAAAAGAGACAAGTTCACTCATGAAAAAAAGGCACGAAATATATATACACTTACAATTGTCCTGTACATTATGTGCCCATTCACTAATTCTCATTTTGGTGCTTGTTGAGATCATTTGCCACAAGTTATTCTGTCACAAGAGCATTCCGAGAGAGAGCAACATTCTCCCAAATGTAAGAGGTAAAAATCCATGTTTCTTCTTCCCCTAAAGAGACTCGTCATCTGATTATTTATTCATTCATTCATTTATTTATTTATTTATTTATTTTCAAACAAACCAAGTTGCAAAAATCCTTCTCCATAAAATGCATTATGAAAATCAGATACTTCTTCCAGAAGCAATTGTTACAGCCTTCCAACTAGCTAGCTACACATGAATAAAGAAGCATATTTCTTAATCTGAAAGGCAATAAAACTTGTGTAGAGTCAAATCAACCCCTACCATTGAGTTCCTTTAGGGGTAAGAGAAAATATTCTAGGTCAGTAATTCTAAAACTCAAGTGTGCATTAGAATCACTTGAAAGGCTTGTTAAAACACAGGTTGCTGAATGTCACCCATAAAGTTTCTAGTACAGTAGATCTCGGGTGGAGTTGGAGAATATGAAACTTCTCACTAGTTCCCATGTGATGTTAATGCTGCTGGTGTGCAGACCATACTTTGATAAAACTAAGTCTCTAAGGTCCCAAGATGTTTGTAATCAAATCAAAAACTAAAACATAACACAAAATACCTAGCAATGCAAGGTAACATTAGGGCCCAAAATACACTATGTTTGTGAGAAAGAACACTTGGCTGGCAGGATTTGAGCTGACGCCCCAGTTTGGATAGAACTAAGTTCATCAGAGTGTAAGATGGATGGCATTCCGGATGGATTTATGAACCAAGTTAGTAGTTAGAGGTAAGACTAGAGTTGTAAGCAGGGACCAGTTTGTGGATGGCTTTCAATGACATCTTATAAAGAGTTCAGATTTTATGTAGCGGGTAATATTTCTTCCACACACATTATCTTCTTCTGTGACATGCAGGCATAAAGATTCACCTCCAGATTATTGCAAACATTTTAACCTTTCCAAAATGCTATTCAGCTGAGGTGAGGGCAAGAGGGGCGTTTTTAGTTTATCTCTAGTTGTTTGATAAGATACCAGTTTAGACTGGAAGGTGGATTATTTGCAATGTTGAATCAACTTACTTACCCAAGGGTTGCAGGATGGGAAAGCCAGCAACTTTTTTATGTCTCTTGAAATACTAAGTAAAACTTGTTTGGGTATGAATTTAGGTTGCTGACAGAAATAGGAAAAATCTATGGCTGGGGCGACTTAGGCTTTCTCTCATAGAGAGTCTAAAGTGGGCAAGACCATGCACTTAAGAGGCGCTTTTCAATCTTTAAGGTGCACACGTTGGAATCACCTGAAGATCTTGTTAAAATGCAGATACTGATTCAGCAGGCCTGAGACTGTGCATTTCTAACAAGTTCCCAGAGGATGCTGATGCTGCAGGCTGCACTTTTACGGAAGGCACCAGGAGACATCCAGAACGCCTTATGGAGAGAGAGGCCGGTTGACCATCTCCTCTTGAGGAAAGAGGATAATGCAATCCTTAAAGGAAGGCCCCTCTCCTGTACCGTCGGAGAGGGGAAAGGTGAATGTGGAGACAGGGACGAGAACAGCCGGCTTGAGCAGACCTCGGAAGGCCAAGGCGCCCAGGTGCGTCAGGCACGAGTGTCCCATTGATGGCGGTCCGGTCGGCACGCGGCCGAGCCCACCGCACGTCTCCGCCCGCCCGCGCCGCGGTTTCTGGTATTTTGGCCTTTGGCGGTTCCCATCGTGGCTCCCCGGCGCGAAAGGGAGCCGTCGACAGCGGCTGTGGGCTCCTGCACGTTGCCGGCCGGCGACTACGCACCCCGCCGGCCCAGCCGCTCGGACTCCCGGAAGCGGAAAAGGAGCGCGGCCCGGCCTGGGCGACGGCGGCACTGGAGGAGGCGGAGGAGGAGGAGGGGGAAGAGCCGCTGGCGGCCGCGAGACCAACGGCGGCGAGAGGAGAGCCAGCCAGTGCCGGTGAGTGTGTGCGGGAGCGGGGGCCACCCGGCCGCCCCGCGTCCCCGGCCCCGCCCGCCGCCCCCCGCGCCCGCTGCCCTCACCTGGCGGCGCTCCCGCCCGCGCCCCGGCCCCTCTCCGCTCCTGCCCTCCGCCCGCTTGGGAACCCCCGCTCTTCTCGGTGCCCGGCTGGCCCCTGGCCTGGCCTAGCCAGGAGCATCTTCAGCCAGAGCTGCAGCCTCCCGCCAGCTGCCCCTCCCGTTAACTGGTGGTGGGTGGGTTCCTGCGCTAGCCGAAATGAATGATTTTGGTAGATTTTCGTGTTATTTATTTATTTATTTATTTATTTACTTGCTTACTTATTTATTTATCTGTACCCCTAGTTTCTCGCCTGTGAACTACTGTTTCCCTCTCTCAATATCCCCCCACTTGGAGTCTTGCGCAGCGATTTCGGATTTATGCTACCCCAGCCTTTCATTCATTTCCAGATCGCTGGTATGGGGCTGCTGGCATTAGCAGGAGGCGAAATAGTTTACTTCTTTATTGACCTTCTGCCTTCCTCCTTCAGATCCAAGAGTGATTTTGAGAAAATGGCTTATGGATGGGCAGCAGTTTGCACTTGTTACCATTTACTGTAATAGAATTTTAACTGGAGAGTCCATTTAAAGTTGTGGTCTTTATCTGTATTTGGGTCACGTTTTATGATTCCTGTGAGTCAGTGGAGGATGTCTGTATCTCTAGGGCTGAGAGAACCTGACCGGCTATTACTTGGAAAAATACTGCAATGTAGCAATCCATAAAGGTACAGGAGGGCAACAAAATCAAGGTCATTGTGGGTGGGTCATAAATTATAGTGTAAAGTTACAGTCTGAAATAAAGAGGACTGAGGATTGTTAAGGGCAAGTTAAAAAGATGTGTCAAATGGATCCTCAGCCTAGTATGCTAATATGTGTACTTTAAAAAATTAACTACCTACCTCGTGGTGGTAATAATAATAATAACAGTAATAATAACCATAGTGTAGTATGTGCCATCCCTGGACAAAAATGCATTGGTGTAGTAACTTGTTAAACCTTTCCAAGTCTTTAGATTTTATTTATTTTAAAGATGAAATCGATAGGTGTTTTATTTGCCTTAGGTTGTGCTATGATCTTAATAGCCAAAAGATTTTTGAAGAATAGATGAGGTGAGAAATCAGTCAAAAGAACCAAATGAGATTTGGTGTGGAAAGAGAAACTAGATTTTAGCACTGTTACTATCACGATCTCGCTGTGGGATCATGGGTAGTTCAGTGACCAATGCCATTTTTTCATCTATACAGCTAGGGATTCAGACTAAATTCGGTAAGGTTTATTCGCTTTTCCATGCTTACCTGGCATACGCTATGTTTGTAAATAATTTAAGACCCTTTAACATTTTTAGAATACATTTAAAACATTTACTTGAAGAAGTACTGGTAAAGTTATATCAAAATATAAGTAAAAAATGTACAATTCCATGCTATTGGAATAGTGTTTGTGTAGTACTATTCTAGAATTCCTCATTTGGGATGTAAAGCAATATGATTATATTAGGTCCCTTCAAACTGTTGTTATTTCTGTTCAATTTAACATACTTTAGAAACTGTATTTGGAATAAATGAAATAGAACATATGTTAGATAAAATGATGACTGTGTTGCATTTCCTATCTCAGGGGTGTTTAACAAGATAAATTTAAGCATTTTAAAATGCATACACATAACCATCAGCTTAACAGGTAGGTTCTAAAACAAGAAGTAATCAGTGAATCATAAAAGTTTTACTTATTTCCCCATGGCCTCATTTATTTTAATTCATAGGGACTGATTCAGAACTTGTAGAAAAGGGCATGAATAAAATAATGCCATGTATTAGTAAAGAAATGAATTGAGAAGTCTAGTAATGTGTCCATGGAGGTTTTTTTTAAATTTTTTTTGAAGTTATAATTGAGTGTGAGCCAGTAAAATCTGTTTCAGCGCAGAAGGCTACATAGTGGTGGTATCAGTACTACCAGGAATAACAGGGAATGCAGAGGAAAAGCTATTGTTATTACCAGAAAGTTGTTCCCTAAGCTCAGTTTTACTTTATATTAATGAATGAAGACTTTTGATATTGCTTTAGTAAAATAGTAGGATTCAGATTCCACTTTTCAAATGTACTAAATACAAGAGGCAGTTTAGCCTCTAGTAGAATAATCAGTGCATTGATACCTCTTATAAAGTTGAAAATGTTTGAACTGTTTTGAGTCGGTAAAAAAATATAGGTGAAAGACAAGAATGAAAAAACACCAGTCTTTCTTATTGTCAGGGTGGTGATCTTTTGGTTAACAATCATTAGTAAATTGAGTTAGCCTAGTTTAAAAATCACATCTTCATGGACGTAAAGTAGCACTGCTCACATTTTCACAGTCTTTCTGGAGAACTCAGAAGTTGAATCAGAATTCCCTACTTTAATTATGCGTTCTTCATTGACTTATGAAATCAGGTTCTGATTTTCTTCCATGCTTCATTCCATAATTCATCAGTCCTTCTGTTTTTACTTGAAAGAGATTTAATTTACAGGCTTTAGTTCAGTCTCTCTATTTTGGATAGCTTTTCTGTAAAATTTTGGTTTACTGCTTAAAAAGATCTTATGCCAACACTAGTTGAAAGGCTGTCCTATCAGAGGTTTCTCATCTCTGACAAGTAGTTCTCTGAATTTAGTATTAGAGAAAGGTAGCTGGGATATGGTTAAATTGTATCACCACTTTAATCATGGGACCCGGAATCATTTTTCATTCTGTAGTTTGTAAGACTAGGAGTAAAACTTTTTAAATTTCCCTTCATCTCCTTTCTCCCACTCCTCTTTAAAGTTATTTTTGGAGGTGCTTACTATTTGCCAGGCAATTTCTCATTTAAGCATGACAACAACCCTGTGAATTAATATTATGATCACCATTTTGCAGATAGTTAATATGAAGCTTGAAAGGAAACTGAAGCTTGGAGAGCTAATAAGAGACTCTGTCGTAATTTGAATGTCATTCTCTTTTTAATATATATACAGAATTAATTTTCTACTCTATTGAAATACACTGAATACCTATGTGATATTTTAAAAAATTAAATATCTCAGTTAATTATTAAGGACAGCGCAGTCTGATATTTTAGGTAGAATTTTGAACAGTTTGCAGAGTGGATAAAATCAGAAGTTAAGTAGCTGTGTAAATATGTTTAAAAATATATAGTTGTAACTTTATGTTTTTCAAGTTTATATTAAGTTGCAATTGTAAGGTTTACATTTCATATATACATATACTCATGCATGTGCACGCGTGCACACACACACACATACCCGTTTTCTTTTGGCCCTGTGGGGGAAAGTTTTTTCTTTTTCTGATTTGCCCTATAGATCCTATAACTTATTGATTGTATTGTTTAGACACAACAATGTTAAAAATATTTAATGACATCTTGTAGTTAATAAAATTTGCGATATTCTTTGTTATCCCAAAATTTCTTGGACTTTTAAGCTTAGTATTGTTTCTGTACCACATAGCTGAGATTTGATTCAACAGTGGTGGTGGTGATATTGTTGAACTAGATAAAGTGTTCATCTTGTTTTGGATGCTATGACTGCAGTGTAGCTCAAATAACTATACATGTAAAGGAGGATTTGTCTTTGATTTTAAGCCAGTGAGTGACTGGGGTTTGACTCATAGATGGTTGACCTGTGCTGTTACCTAATAATATTACTGACAGAAACTGTTATGCTGAAACATTAGGAAGCCACCCTAGAGTCATAGTCTTAGCAGCATTATTGATCTTCGCCATGCTTCAGAACATTTTGTTATACCAACTCCTTTACTCTCTCGTTCCATATTTTGTCTCTAAGAAACAAAGGTGCAGCTAAGGAGACCACGATAAATTAGCTTAGAAAGTTAGAGTAGAAACAAATTACATTTCACAATCTAACAGTCGTAGACCATAGAAAATTGACCCTGGGAGAAAAAAAATACACACACACACACACACACATAACATACATACATACATATACACACATATACACACATACACACATATACACATATATATAAACTATTTCCATTTCCATATATATTACACACACACACACACACATATATAGAATGGAAATGAAATGATAATGATCTTGATATATTTTTCACATTCTCAGTATGTCATAGTTTCTCACTGCTTAATAAACTCATAACTTATCCTTTATTTCCTTTCTTGGAGAATGGTACTATCCTTCTCCGAGTCCCTAAGTCAAAAACTTGGGAACCATTCTAGCATGTGAACCCTTTGCTTAAAAAGGGTTGTTCACCAACTCCTGTCACTTTTACTCATTAAGTTCTTAATTGCCTTTTTCCAGCATGCCTCCTGTTTTAAGTGTTTCTTCCTCATCCCCTGCGCTCCCCACACCCCTTTTAAGTTACCACTTTTGGGTGCTTACCATGTGCTCTCATTTCTCATCTGAGTAACTGGTAAGCCTGGTTTATTTCATGTAGTCAGTCTTGGAGCTTCCAAGTGTTCCATTCTTCCAAGTGTTGCTCTTCTTTCCAAAATGCAAATTTCATCATGGCATTCTTCTGCCTAAAATCCTTCAGTGGTTTCCCACTGTGTTCAGGGTGAAGTCCAAGCTCATTGGCATAGTTTAACAGTGTGTTTCACTCTTAGATCATGCTCTGCTTGTGGGTCATGAAATATCAGAGTACATCATATATTGTAAGGGTAAATATCATTTTATTAAACTTTTTTGGTTACATATTTCATACAATGGAAATATATACTTATGTATCTCATATATTCCTGTGTATACTGGTAAGATTATGAAATATATTTCTTAAGAGTTGATTGAGGTCAAAAGGTCAGACATGTTTTTTAGCATTCTTCCATATGCAATGATTCTAGTCATTTCCGTTTAATTGGCTTTTCGGTTGCTTTTATACCTTTGCTTATTTGCTCCCTTATTCAGAAGAGCTACCTGCCAGTTTTCATCCAGCTAATTCAAAAATTTCACTCTTTGGAAATTTTTTTCCTGATGGCAACTTACCATAATAAATACATTTGTATTGCAACCTAGTATACACATAAATATTCACATAAAGAACATTCCATGAAACAATATCCTTCCTGTATGAGATGCTTTCTTGCCCCCTTGCCTTCTGTCTTACCTCATCTTACATGATATTGATCTTGGCCATTTACTAGTCTGTCTTCACTGAGGTTAGGGCTCCTCGCTTTTGTATTTATACCCAGTGCCAGGGTGTAGTATACAGTCAATAGATGTTGATTAAATTAATGAAATGTTGAATTGGTATGTTATCTAGGACTCTTTACAATATTGTTTAAGCTTGAACTGTAGAAGATAACTTTTATAGTTGTTTCTCAATGGTTTTATTACAGGAGGATAACTTCCTTAAAACTTTAAAACTAAAAATTGTTTCTATGTTAAATTCTTTATATTTATCAATTGTCACTGCGTCGTTCTAGCCTCACATCATTATAGACATTACATTGCATTTTGTCATATCAGTGATCTCAGAATTGATTATCATTTGTGATTTGTGGTCAGCAAGTTTGATGAAGTCCAAATGCTGGACACATAATGCTAATTTGTTTTTATGGGAACTGAGTGGTTTCAAAGGAGAGAACTTTCATGTATAACGGTAATCAAATGCAGATTTGGGGGGGATGGGGTGAGACATGAAGGATCAGATGGAGTTGAATCATCTTATTTCTGAATATTTAAAACTTTGTAAATGACATTTTCACAGGATATTTAGTTACTTACAATTTTCCTTTGTGAAAGATAATTATTTATTAAACCATTAATAGATTCTCATGGAGAACTGTTATTGAGGAGAGAGATCCATTTGTTGGAATGTAATAAAAAAGAATGAATCAAGACAAAACCTCTAAATGCAAGCACCAGAAAAATTACAACACATCACAGTGAATTTGCAAGTGGTAAGTCTGCATTAATTTTGCATGGGAATATGTTTCTGAATTATGTGGCATGGTATCCTTAAAGTCTTACGTTTAGATGTGTTTAACAATTGTTTATTTGCAAAGTAAAATTACGTTTATTTAAAAGTTTTTTTTATTAAATTTTAATTAAACATTTTCTTAGATAAGGCTTTTTCCATAGAGAAAAATAATCTATAAGTAATACAAGTTTTAGAAACATCTTTCTGGATTATGAATCTTATATGCTCTTACAGCTGATGCTCCTGCACTGCATTTTAAAAAATATTAATTTTAAAAACATATAATTTAAGGATAATATGTAGTGATAAGAGAGGCTTTACTTAAACACTTTGTTTTTAAGGTTGTAGTGTCTAATCAGACCCAATAGGCCATCTTTATATTTCTGTTGGATGAAAAGAATTTAGAACTACATATGTTTATTAATAAACATAGAAGAACACATAAATACATACACAAAATGTGAAAGCCTTCCTTCTCATTGCTCTTTCTTTCGTCATCTCAGTGATAACTACTGTTAACAGTTTAGTAGATGTGTTCTTTCACACTTTTTTCCTATACATTTATAGAAATTACTTATACATATATTTTTTCTATCAAAAAGTTACATTATACGAATATTTCTATAACTTAATTTCTCCTACATTTAAATATGAAAAATTTTAACTGGAGAGTTGAAAGAATTATTGAATATAACATCTGACTACCTATTACCTACATTAACAACTAATATTTTACTGAACTTTATCACATACTCATCCATCCCTCTGTCCATCTGTCAATCCATTTTAATTTTTTTGGATCCATTTCAAAGTAAACTGCAGACATCAGTACATTTCCTCCCCTTTCTTCCCAATACTTCAGCATACATATCATTAACTAGAGTTCAGTGTTGGTTTACAGGTTTTTTAAAAAGGTAAATTTACATACCATGAAATGCACCAATCTTAAGTGTATGTTTACTGAGTTCTGACAATTCATAACCTCTGTATCTCACACTCATATCAAGATAGAGATCACTATCAGACACTGCAGAAAGTTCCCTATGCTCTTTCCTAGGCTATCTGTATCCTCCCTCCCTTCAGGAAACCACTGTTAAGATTTTTCCCCTCCACCATAGATTTTGCTTATGTAACTTATTTTTCTTCGTTCCAGTGCTATGTGTAGGTAGCCATATGCAGATCTAGATCTACCTCTTTTTTTCTTTTTTTTTTTTTTTCCTTTTAAAATTGCACTGGCTTGAAAGTAGTCTGCACTATGGATGTGTTATAATTTGATCATTCCCCTGTCTTTACGTGGACATTTAGGTTGTGCCATATTTTTGTGATTGTGAAAAGTGCTGTATAGAACATTCTTATATGTATATATACTGTACTCTAGTGAGTATTTTATAGGTGTTACTGGAAATAACTCCTGGGTCAAAGAGTTTAACATTTTAGTAGATACCGTCAGATTGCCCTCCAAACGATTGTATCAGTGACAGGGTATGAAAGTGCCCTTTTTCCTCTGCTTCCTCAACATTGGGTTTCATCTATCTTCCTAAAATTTTTTCAATACAAAAGATGAAAAATATACTAGTTATTTCACATTTTCCTAATCACTAGTGCTTGGTCATTGGTTTTTTCTTTTCTGAAATGTCTCTCTGTATTTACTTGGTATGTCTCTTATTAGTCATATGTTATATTATTTTTTCCAGAGATGCTTTGTCTTTTAACTTTGTTTTTGGTGTGTTTTGGAACTTCAGAGTTTCTTTATGTGGTCAAATTTGACTTATGGGTCTTATTTGTGAGCACCTTCCTCATTACAATATTATAAAACCACATGTTATTTTTCTACTAGTTTTGCCTTTTTTTAATTTGGAATTTAGAAGAGAAAGAAAAATCACTGTGAACTGAGGTACTAGGAACATTTTCTATGGAGAGTGAGATTCAAATTGACCTTGAAGTTTGAGTTGAATTTAGAGTAAGCAAAATGGTAAGGTCATTTCAGATAGGAGAAATATGAGAGGGAATATATTTTTCATATTCAGGGAGCAGTGATTAAACCACTGGCTGAGGTGGCTGATAAAACTGTATATTTAGAGATATATATTTGACTACTAGATTTCTTGTCAATTATTTTGGCTAACTTTTACCATTTTCTAAAATCTGTATTTGATGTTACAGTTTTCTATCACTTTAGTTTTATAGTGACATGAGTATTCTTCCTCAGAAAAATGTGTAGTGAAATTTAGTTGCCTGAAAAGGCAAAAAAGGAAAGGTGGTTTCCTACCAGAATAGTTTGAACATTGTAAATGTTTACATAGTCCAGTTTATTAGAGTTGAGTTATAATTTCTTTTTTTAAAAGTTTGTGCTGTAGTAATTTACATCATTTAATGAAGTTAGTCACAGCACTCAAGTATAGTTACCAGATAGCAATCTTAAAAAATGTTGAAGTACCAGTATGTCTACTAGTTACATCAAAGTTTGAGTTATGAGCTCACCATTTAATATACAAATTAATATGTTGGAATCTCTACCTAATGAAAGTATTTTACAAATGCCACTCTTAAGATGGACTAGCAGCACTGTGTTCAGTTCGGTTGTTGCTCAGGATGTGTAATAGTTTCTGTTCACCCATGAGCCACGCCTGGTAGATATTACGTGAGTGGAGTGATCCTGCAACTCTACCAGTTACCGGTTTCTGTTTGAAATCTGATTTGAAGATCTTGGGAGACTACTGTTTTCTTCTCTACAATCTCCTTGTGAAGATTATGTAGCACTAATTTTCACTAATCAGGTATTTAAAGAAATATTCAACATCTTATTTGTTTACTGTTTTACTTTTCGTCTTTCACTCACTTTTCCTTGGAGATGCTTGTTCATCTAGACTTTGTTGCCTATATATGTGTACATCCAGGAAAAACACAATTTTTAAATTATAATTTTTCCTCTCTAATATTTTTCTGTTGTGAGGAATCTTTTAGTGATAAGAAAAATTCATTATTTTCTGAGAGAGGACAATAGAAATAGGATTAAAAAATTAATGAGTATTTGATAATTTGCTACTTGTTTTGCTGGCTTATTTGCTTTTCTTTTTCTAATGTTAATAAATATTAAAGAAATAAGTAATGAAATTACTCTGTTATGTATAATTTATAGACTGTTGTTTAGTACTGAACAGAACTGAAAAGTTAGATGAAAGAAAGTATATAAAGTTAATAATATTGAACATGTTAAGAGACAGTCTTCTGTTTTTAGCGCTTGATGTTGGTACGATTGTAAACATAAACATTCTTTTTAATGCTTCTCTTTTTAGCTATGTAGATAGTTTATCATTTGTATTTGAGCTCCTTTAGTTTTCAAAATAATACCTAGCAA
The DNA here is from genome assembly GCA_003508835.1 of Eonycteris spelaea. Lineage (NCBI taxonomy): Eukaryota > Metazoa > Chordata > Mammalia > Chiroptera > Pteropodidae > Eonycteris > Eonycteris spelaea. Next base: position 2,514,566 of record PUFA01000185.1, on the reverse strand, counting down.
ATGAAATAGCATGCTTTATCCTCTGTGACTTTCTTCACTTAAATGTGATAGGTCTTTTAAATTTCTAATTAAAAGTCAATGAAGTTCAAACTTCTTTTAAAGATCTAGGCACAATTCCTATTTTAGACTTAATATATAGGTACTAACTTAGACCACATCTGATTTAAACAGTTGGGTGGTGGTGTGTTTGAGTTCTTGTCTTTGTTTCTGCTGCCCCAATATTTGTAGATTTTAGGGATGGTAGCAAAGGGGTATTCTTTTAAAACTAAGTAACTCTTAATTTGTTTTTTTCTTGAAGCTTTGTAGCTTCAAGAACATTGACAGGGCCTCCAAGAGATGGTACATGGAAGCTTTTCAACTGATGATAATTCTTAGAATAAATAATCTGGGAATTAAACTGAAAATTAGAGAGTCATTATTTGAATTTCTTCTGACCCCTAATATCTAATCAATTAGTAGAACTTACTGGACTGATTTTAACTATTTCTTCAGTTGATCTCTTCTCTAAAAGTAATTTTGGCTATTGCCTTCTCTTAGCCGAACTGATCTCTGTCTTTAATTTTATCCTCCACTCCAGATCTTCAATAATTTATTTAAAGTATAAGTTTCATTATGTTAACCCCCTGCTTCAATAGCTCTTCAGTGCCTAAGAATGAAGTCTTAGCTTTCTAACATGACTTCTGTATGTTCTTCATGAGTTAGCCCCCTTCTTTCTCAACGCTCACTATCCTCTGAAAGCTTTGTAATTTATGATGGCAGTTTGTAATAACCTCATACAATTTTTACTCATACATACCTCCTGCTCTTCCTTCTGTTGGCAGTATTGTTGTCACTCTTCTTTGCTTACATAAATTTTATTCATCTTTTAAGACTGAATTCAGGTTTTATCCCCTGTAGGAAGTCTTCCTCTGATTTAACTGGTCTCCGTCTTTTGTGCCACTAGTAACACCTTGTCCACATCTCTGGAACTTACCATATTCTATTAAACCCATTTAATGACTCTTTAGACTGTTAATTCTTTTAAGCAAAGACCATATTTTAGTCATCACTGTATCTATAATACCTAGCAAATGACTGCTATATAGTGGAGACTCAGTGAATGTTTGTTGAACTGAGTTCAAGTCATTACTGTAACATTGAGTCTTATTGAAGCTTCTGGATCAGTAATTCCTAGTTATCAGCAGTATCAGATACAGTTGGGGAGCATTTTATTGTTTTTGACTTTACTCCATAAAAAGTTGATTCCATAGACCTAGAATGGAGCCTAGGAATAAGTATTTTAAAGACATTCCTCAGTTGATTTTGGTTTGCTTACGGGTTTGAGGAACACTTTGAATTTATTATTGTATTATTCTGTTGTAGTTTATGTAAAAGCTGTCCCCTTGACCTTGTACAATAGTTTATTATTTAAGCTTTATGTCTACTAAAGTATGAATATTTTTTAAGTCACTTTTTGGTACCATGGATACAGAAATATCTTAACTTTAAATGGCTAAGTGGGGTGTCTGTTTACATTTCGTTAACACTCAACTGAAAAAAGCTCCATTTAAATAGGAATCTTCTTGAGTTGTTAAGTGTACAGCTCAGTTAATTTTTATATATGTGTATACTCATAAAGCACTATCCAGGTCAAGATATAGAATGCTTCTAGCCTCTCAAAGATTCCCTCATGTCCTTTTCCAGTTAATTAACCCTCTTCCCATCACAAGATTACCACTATTTTGACTCGAATGCCCATTGGTTAGTCTTATGATGAAAGCTACGAAAAAACTTATATCTTTTGCACACTCATTTCTCTCGGGTATGCACATGGTATTCCTGGGCTAAGTACAGACTAATGTTAACTTCAGAAGGTAGCGTCAATTTATATTTTATAACAATTCATAATGAAAATTGAAATTGAATTATTTGAAGTTTTTGGTGAAGTTTTTAATATCTTTGAACTTCTTTTTGCTTTCCAAAGTGTTCTATTTTGTCAGAAATATACAAAGAAAACTAAATAAGTGTCATTTTATAGTTGCCAGTAATATAGTTTTGGTTTAGTCAAATGATTTTTTCTATATAATAACTTTTTTTCTCTCTCTCCCTAGGATCATCTCTCCTTGTGGGTTGGCAGGCAGTTGTAGGACTGCAAAATGGGTCTCCGGATTCACTTTGTTGTTGACCCACATGGTTGGTGCTGCATGGGTTTGATTGTTTTTGTCTGGTTATACAATATTGTTATAATTCCCAAAATTGTCCTCTTTCCTCACTATGAAGAAGGACATATTCCAGGCATATTAATAATAAGTAAGTTTCTAGGTCTTTATTTCTTTATATAATTAAAGATTTTCCTCATTTTGAATGTTTCTAGAGTATAGTGCTACTATGATCTTCTTTTAATGTTATTAGTACTGTTATTACTAAGTTATTTACTAAATTATGGAAGTTTTAAAAAATAATGGACTTTATGTATATTTTTCAGGGTTAGATAAATGTGATATTTCTGTACATAACTCTGCAAAATATATAAAGATCATTTTGTTTAAAAAAATCTGGTAACTAGTGCTAATTTGCATGTGTCTGTGTATTTTTAATGTTTCTGTTATGTATTTATTGCAAACGTAGAAGGAGTTTTAGGACTGCAGATGATATCCATTACTGAGAAATGAGAGTTTCATGATACAAATATTGATTATGATGTTGATTATAACACTGAACTTATGGATAATTTTTGTCTGCTGTAATTCATTGATAATGGCTTGCTTATGATTAAAAGAATAAGTTTGAAATGACATGTTTTACATGTACACAGCATTTACAGTTTCCATGTACATTTTGTCATTTTGACTTCATAAGAACTGTGGGAAATACAGTCTCTGTTACACAAATAATAAAGCTGACCAGTACCGTGTAGTCAGTGCGACTTAGCGCTTGAACTAAGTTTCCTGTTAAAGGTGCCTTCTTTTTCCCTTAACAAAATGCCCATTTCTTATTCATTTTAAAGGTGGAATTATACTGTTTTTTTTTTAGTTTTTCATTTTAAAACTTTAAAAAAGTTTCTTTTATTTTCAAATTAAATATATTAAGGGTTATCAAAAGGAACAGTTGAACATTACTAGTGCAAAGTAATTTTGAAGATAGCCAGTTAGAACTAATGAAAAAGTTTAATTGTAGAGTGGGTTTAAAAATACTGCTTTGATTCTTTCCATTATAGTATATGTAGTAATTGAAAGGGAACCCATTTATATTATTATTGCTAGGGAATCTCTGTTAATAAAGAATCCGATTTATAACAAATTTATCAGTTATTATCATGCAGTATTATTTGATGAATGAAATAAATTTATCATTTAATTTTATCTTTTGAAAATTATCTTGATAGATTAAAATATACATTTAAACTTTAAATATGCTGGTTTATAAAATGTTTTGAAGGGTAAATGACTAATTTTACTTATTTTGTATTTCAAAGTCTTCTATGGCATTGCCATATTTTGTCTGGTTGCCTTAGTCAGGGCCTCAGTAACTGATCCGGGAAGACTTCCTGAGAACCCTAAGATTCCACACGGAGGTATGGTACTCTTCAGATTCATCAGTTTTACTACGACAGAATTATCTTTATTAATATGTTTTATTACCTTTAGTATGTATTAGTTATATATGTCATTTAACACAACTTTCAAGTTTTTTCTCAAATGTTTCCTTTCTACACTTCCTATTTATTTAAAATAGCAAATCCCTTCTGACTCCTCATTTCCCCACTCCCTGGCTATCCTTTTCAGTTTGCTTGTGTATTTGTTTGTCTCTCCTCCCTCTCTAGATCTGTATAATCTCCATGAGGGTGTATATTTGTTGTTTTGTTTTCTTCATTTGTTTAGTGCTATGTCCTTAGTGCCCAGGACAGACTCTGTCACTTAGTAAATGATGGGTAAATATTTGTTGAATGATGTATAATTATCTGAGAAATTATATTTTTATTCAACAAAAAAATTTTGATGGTGCCATTTACCTCATGATATAATAAATATATTTCTTATAACAAATCATGCAGTAGTATAATATATTGCTTATATTTCTCCAAGTTCTAACTGCCATGAAAAATTTGAAAGCCTTTTATTCTAGTTTCAGTTGAAGGTGATTTTTAATCACCTTATTACATAGTAATCGTTCACACCACAAAAATGAGGTTAGAGTGTATTGCTTGTTTTATTACATGTGCTGATATAGTAAACCTCATTTACCTTTTATCTTGAGTTTCACTTTTTGATTATTTGCTCTGTAAGCTTTGAGAACTCTGTACTTTTTTTTCCCCTGTGAACTGATATTTATTTATTTTTCTTTTTTAAATTAAATTTATTGGGGTGACATTGGTTAATAACATTTATAGATTTCAAGTATACAATTTAATAATACGTCATCTTTATATTGCATTCTGTGTTTACCACCCAAAGCCAAGTCTCCTTCCATCACCATGTACTTTCTTCTGTTAAAAAATTTATATGTCTTTGTTGTACATTCCAGAGCCAGAATACTTTTTATAGTAATTCAGTGGTTTCCATACTTGCTGCACATTAGAATCACCTGGGGAGCTTTTAAAAATCTCAATGTCCAGATCACATCACATTAATTAAATTGCAGTGTGTTGCGGTGGATGCCAGGTATCAGTATTTTTTGAGTACTGATCCTAGGTGATTCAGATGATTCAGTGTATAGCTGTTTGGGAAGCAATTACGCCTTCCAAAATTATATTAAGTGGCAGGTTGCTTATAGAGACTCTCTGTGAGTTTCTGATTATTGTTTTTTGAGACCCATCATTTAGGGGCTTGCTTGGCCTTGCAAGTTTAATGATTAAATGGGATAATATGACACCAATGTTTACATAGCTGTAGAAGTTCCTGAAAACTATGCTGAATATTTAGTTTTTATTATAGGAACAGTATTACTACCACTTAGCAGTGTGTGTTTTTGTAGGGGGGTAGTACTCTGTGATTTGTATAAAATCCCTCTTCTCAACAAGCCTAAACCAAAGGCTCTAAAATATAGATAACATGTGTTGCCTACTTCAACCCAAAACCCATGTTCCCAGAAAAATCAAGCAGTCTTTTCCTAACTCAGCACCCGTTTCTGAAGAAATTTATTTTGCAGTGGTCAAACACTCAACGCCTAATGTGGCAGATAACTGCAAATCAGTGAATGGGGCTAGGGAGGAACTACTTCATATTGAAAAATCTTACGGCTTTTCTAATGGGAGTGGCTGCTACTCAGCTATGGTGAATTGTCATGCAGGCCTAGTAGTCTTAGATCTGACAGTTTTAAAAGAGATAACAGGAAATCTTAATGTTTTTGAGAAATTTCATTATTTTAAAAAATATTGGCAACTAATTAAAAATTTAAAAATATTATAGGCTGTAGAATGGAGGACACAACCTTGCTAACTATTTGAGTGTCTGTATTATACCTGGTTCCATTTGACATTTGGCCGTTTTCTTCACTGAGTCTAAAAAACTACAGATGAATAATTTTAGCTCTTTAATCACTTTTGCTATGATTTTGGGGAAAATTCGAAGTCACGTTTTTAGTGCTGGTTACCTGATTATTTTGTAAATATGGGTTTAACTTGTAAAAAAACCACAAATTTTAACAGTGAAAAATAATATAACATGACTAAAAAGTTGGAGCTATCAATAGTGATATTTGTTGGCATTGTTTTAAGGTTGAGCATATTGATATAATTGAAATTTTTAGAAAAGGAAATTTAAATATTAATACTTTTGTGATTTTAACCATTTTTTAAATTTAATTACTCTGAAGTAATTTATATGCCTATTTTTTAAAAAAAAAACAAACAATAAATTTAGTATCTGTGTGACCCACCAAATATTAGGCAGTTTGGATTTAAGAGAATGTTCCATTTTCCCATGCAAAGATCCTTAGAGTTTGATTTTATAAACTTTAAGGCATGTAGATGAAATGGTCAAATGAAATTATTAAATATATTATTTAAATTATTCACATGCATGTTTGAAATATAGAAATACTACTTTTTGTCACTTTCAAATTTTATGAAATGATTTTTATTCAATGTCTTAACATTTTTAACAGTTTTATTGAGTATAATTTACATGCCATGTAATTCACCCATTTAAACTACACACAGTGGTAGTTTTTAGTATACTCACAAAGTTGTGCAACTATCACCACCATCAGTCTTAGAACATATTCATCAAACTCTTAATGGTATGTTTGACTTAGTGTTTCTATCATCACTAGAGCTACTTTTTGACACACTGTTACAGAGCAAAATCTTTTTCCTAAATTTTAAAAAATATAGCACATTTTTAATTTGCCTGATGCTCTCCCTTAAAATTTTAACCCAAGCTATAGGGATAGATAAATATGCTGTTAATGCTTAACGTCATGTAATCACTCATAGTTTTTCTTTTCTCTCTCCTTTTATATTGCTTTTTAAAGGTGATTTGTAGGATACTTACTGACATTTATTTCCTACAATGGCAACCAGTTCTGTCAGGGAACTTCTGTTAAAACCCACAACTTGTATTGATTTTGGTAGTTTCAAGTTATATTTTTTCCCCAAAACACTACTCTGTCATTTTCAATGCAGTAATTGGGAAAGGCCCCCTAATATACAAGTTGTTTAAAAGACTCAAATTGAAGGTGATTTCTTCCTTTCTGAGGGATAAACAAAACCAAACCTTGCTTTATATTCATTTATGGATTTACAGCATTAATAAGGATCCATGTTAAACAATGTAATACTGTTTACTTACATTAAACAGCCTCAATCATTTATGGAGTTTTTCTCTCTCTTTTTATTTTTTTTTTATTTATGTTTTGCTGTGTTCTTCCTTTAAAAATGTTAGTTTTTATTTTTTCTATAGCTACCGTAAATAGGCAGTTGGAGTTTCTCTCATAAGGCTTTTATTTATCTTACTAGATAACTGGTAACAAAAGTCTTATAGGAAATTATCAGACATCAGATCGTATCAGTTACCAAGGTCCTCTTTGGACACAAATAAACCCTAAAGAAAGAAATGGAGGAAACCAAAATGGTTTATGAGTATGTAAGATAGGTTAAGATGGGTAGATTTTTTTCTTGATATACAAGCAGAAACATAGATTACACTTTTAATTAAATTCCTAGATTTTTACAATAGTAGTTTTTACTTTGTTTTCTAAAAACAAAGGTGTGTGTGTGTTTGTGCTCATGCATGTGTATGACAATGAGATTTTGTAGGTATTTCTCATTTTAGAAACTTGTACCTTAAATTCAGCAAAAGGAATGACTCAAGCTCTTTTTTAAAACAAATTTATGGGTCAGACCATAAATCATCAAGCTCTTCTTTACTGTAAAGGGTCAGATAGTAAATATCTTCAGCTTTATGAACCATATGGTCTCTGTCACAACTTCGCAGTTAAGCCATTGTAGCACAAAAGCAGCCGTAGACAATATGTAAATGAATGGGCATAGCTGCATTCAAATAAAACTTTATTTATGGATACTGAAATTTGAATTTCATGATTTTTACATGCCACAAATTATTATTATTCTCAATCATTTAAAATTGTCAAAACCACTCTTATCTCATGGGTCACACAAAAACAGGTTGTGGCCTGGATTTGCCTATGGACTGTAGTTTGCCAAATTGTGCCTAGACTACAGAATTATAGACTTTCTCTGCCTATAGCCAGATACTCTCTTCTCTTTTCAGGATAAATATTTTAAGTATGCTAAAGAATTTTATTCTCTAGAATATTATATGCTAAAATTGCCAATAACAGATATACCATATTTATATTTTAAGGGACTAGTTTAAGAACATAAAGCTTTTATGTTGTCTTTTAATGAAAATTGGCTCACTGAGGAGAATCTTCTTTATGATTATATTTCTTCAAAGTGTTAATATTGGGATGTTTGGGAGCATCTAGTTAAGTGGGGAAAAAAGTGATATGCTTGTGACATTGTATTTTGCCTCATATGAAGTGAGTTTTTATTTCACTTAAGTAAAATAGCACTAGTTTAACTGTATCTAAATTAAGCTTTAAAACTTGCTCTCTCACTTGATGTGCTTTCATTAAAATAAGAACTGTAAGTAAGAAATTAAAGAGGATTTTATTTTTAAATGAGATCTTAAATGTAAAAGATAAGTTCTCACCTTTCATATTATTGAAACAATTTTGAAATAGGTTTTATTTATACTTCATTGATTTCTTCAGAGACATCTATAGCGAATGTTTTTCTAACACTTTACTATATAAAATTCCAATGTATTGATTTTACTTCTGGCCATTAAAATAATAGAATTAAAATAGTGGGTTTTTTTATTTTATTTTTTTAGACTATCAAGCACTACCTACTATAATCTTCTTTCACTTAAGTTGAGCAATTTGATTTTAAAAATTGTATACTTTTCATACTTCGGTAAGCACTTAGTGACTACCTACTGTGTGATAGGTTCACACTTTGCATATACTAATATTCACTCTGAATGGGGAGTTAGATTGATTTTACATACTTTTAATGAGGTTAGGATATAGTCTAAACATATGTGATAGAAGATTTAATTTTGTAAAAGTAAATTTTATTTCAGCAAATATTATGAAAATATATTCTGTATAACAAAGCAAGTTGTCTTGCCTTGGTAAATGACTTTCCCATATAGTTTTAATGGATCTGATTAGAATACTTTATAATGAAAGCACATGACTTTTCTCTTTATTTCTATAAACATCATGTTTTTGGTATAAAACTTATTTGTGTCCTCTTTCATTACAGGCTAGAGGAAATTACTATTGATGGTAGGACAGTTTTGTAAAGAAGTTTATTTCCATTAAGTACTAGCCTCGTAATCTTTTCACTTCTGAAACTATTCTAATACATCCTAAACTAATCTGAAATTCTTTTCCAAATCTCTCTCATAAACATTGCCAAATGAATTCAGCGATATTAAAAATTAAATGGATTTTGGCCGAGAGTATGAGGAGACAGAATGCTTGAGCTTATAGGATTGATTTTGACTTATTAATCCATGAAACCAGGGCTCAGCATTTTTCCTTCTTTAGAGCCTTAATAAAATTTCTAGACATACATTTGTTTAAATAAAATTCTGTTTTAATATAATAATTTGATTGTACTTTAGGGTTTTGTCATTAAATTTTACTTATAGCAACATATCCAAAACCCAGATACATTGTTTTCTATCCCTTAGTTTGACTATTGATGTTGTCTTATTTTATGGAGTTTAAACTTAGAAACATACAAAATCAGATATACGTAGACTAGAACAGCAACGTTTATGGCAAACACATTTATACTGGAGACTTAGAAGAAAAATTTCTTAGACATATATATTGAAGACTTCCTATAAAATCTCCTATTAAGTTGTTGCTGAATTTAAACACTACTCATTTGCCTTCATTAAATGGATTTTAATTTATTTCTCTAGAAAGGGAGTTCTGGGAATTATGTAACAAGTGTAATTTGATGAGACCAAAGCGTTCCCATCACTGCAGCCGCTGTGGCCATTGTGTTAGGAGAATGGATCATCACTGTCCATGGTAAGAAATGAATAATTCACTTTTAGGATATAAACTAGTAAAAAATAAATCTTAGTGCTTATCACATTTATACAAAAGACGTATCAAGGTTATATAGTTTTAAAAAATCTTTTAATAAGGATACATTTTTGATCGTATGGTCTGTGAACTCCCAAAGTCATTTTTCCACAGAGATCCTATCATTTCTAACAAGGAGACATGTGAGCAGAAAACTAAGAATTAACGTGTGCTCAAATACACAAAAGACTTAAGGTGATTATGTTAAATGAGGTATTATCTGTAAAGCATTTTACATAGTGTCTGACACTTCGACAGTACTTAAATAATGGCTGTTATTGTTTCTAAATGTAGTAAACCATATACATCTCATTGTTTGAATTTACTTTCCAGTTGTTTAAAGAATAACACTTTTCAGGTACCCTGATTCCTCATTTTAAGCCTTTTTCAGTATTATATATTGGATATAAGTATTAACATTGCATACATGCTGGATGTGTATAAGTGGTAATTAGTTGATTCTGCTGAACTGCCAACATTTTTGGTCAATAGAGGGCTCTCTTGTAATATTTAAAAATACTCAGTTCAGAAATAGAATTTTTTAAAACAAATGCTATGAGAATTCTTCATTGTATCTTGTTTCAAAGCTGTCACAAAAATCTGTGAACAAGATATTGTATTTAATTCCGTTTTATTTAGCATGGGATCTCTAAATATTTAAACTGGTATATTGTAGCACTTTATAAATATATCTATGCATATATATTTTGTTTGTATACACATGCATGCATGCATACAAAGTTAACTACATAATGGGCTTCTTAAATTTTGACTGCATTTATCTAAAGCTGACTCAAAGGAAGAGTTTAGCTTTGCCTAATAATGCTAATCAATTTAGAGTTTCTCTTATTTTTGATAACTTATTTTAGTAGCATAATTGTTATTAGCAATCTTTTAGTGGAAATTTGAGTTTTACTATAAACTCATTATTTAAATAGAAGGTAATTTTCCAAGTTAGGAAAAAAAGCATTTTAGATAAAAGCACTTTGTTTATTATATCAAAAAGCTTAAAATTGTCTAATTCTATCAGCAGGATATTACAGTGTATAACATGCAGTTGGTGTTTTAAAATGTGCCTTGAATTTAAACAGATTAATTTCTAGTATTTTCCACACCTCAGTGACCTGTTTACAATTAAAATAGTAATAGATTTTTAAAGCTAGGTAAAAAGGTAATAGATTTTTAAAATCTAGTTAAACAAGTAAGTGTAATTATACTGAAAACTCAATTTTATACTTTTTAGAGTCATGTTTCTGATTAAAAATATAATAAATGTTCATGGTCATGGATATCGATACTTCCTTTTATAAGAATGTAATAGTTTAAGCTTAAAAAAATACCAGCTCACTAGGAAATGTTTTGATACTATGGAGATTAGTGATATTATTCATTTATTTACTTTTAAAGAGTAAAGACTAACTTGATGACAAAATAAAGTGGTAGTGCTTAAACTCTAATTGAGGTGAGTTCTCTATTTCTAGGCTTCTTGCTTCAATTTAGTCAACTTCTCAGAGTATTGTGGGAAGAAGAGTAGAGGAAGTAGAAAGAATTGGAGGATAAGAAAGGAGGGTAGATCAGGGATCTAAATAGATTTAGGGTTTTTCATGATTGAATTCTGTAATAGAGCATTGCTGAGATATTCAGTGTGAGGGAAATGTGCAGTGTGATTGGAAGCAGGGAGAATTTTTGTTATGTTCAGAAACTGAATTGTTCTAACTGCCTTACGGCTTTAGGTTTGGAGGTCAATTCTCGGATCACATTAAGATTTTCTGGCTCCGATCACTCTTTCTGTGTATTTTAATTGTTTCCAAAAGAACTCTTATATAAATTGACTACTTTAGTGTTTCTTAAAGCTCTTCAGGTAAAAAGAATGTCATGATCATAGCAATTATTTCTAAAATTGTGGGGGACAGGAAGGATGGTACAAGAATAAGTCATCTTTCAAGCAACACAGTTCTCTGATAGTCCTGCTTGTAAATAACAGAACAGGAACTTTTCTTGTTAAAGCATGAGCTCTTAAGTCTAAGAAATGCCTCTGCAAAGTTATCGGTTCAGCTCTATATCTGATTTTTAAAAATAGTTTAATAACACACCTTTAAAACAACTTAAGTTAGGAATTGAACTTATTTATCATTTTTTTTCCCCAAACGGTGGCAATGTATAGTACTATATTGAAATAAAAAATATTTGTGCAAGGTAATTTATAGTTTTGAACTAGTGTTTTCTGCTAGAATTGTAAAATATTTGGAAATTTGGGTACAATAAATTTTGAAACAATAAAATATTCAGGTTGCATTATCCTTGAACTTTTCTGATTATAACATTAATCTTCTTTCCTAGTTATAGTTCACTATTGTATTGCTGGATGTATAGCTCTAAGAATTTGTAAATAGTTTTGGATATATGTTTATTTTCAGGCACCAAGGATAGCTTTTAAAAGAAAAATTATGAATGCTTAGCGATTATGTCAGTCTCAGATTTAAGGGTTTTTTTTACTTCATATCATTTAAATTGCTCTCCAAACTAGAATGTTGTAATAGATGAGCAATGTATAGAAGACGATTCTTGTCTCTTGGCCACAGAGTGTACTTGCTCTGGCACGTGTCTTGACTCCTTTGTTCCTGTTTCTATATCAATGAAACAAGGAGACTGCCATCTGCTCTTCCTGCCTCACTGGGTAGTTGAAGGGAGATCATATTCATGGAGTACCTCTGTGAAGTAGTAAGTGCTTTACAAATGCGAGGTAGCATGTTTATGTCTTTTCATATGCGATGTTTGCTTTTAGGTTTGAGTGATTTTAGCAAAAACAAGTTCTTTGTTTTTATTTTTAGTTTTACCAGTTCTGAAATGAACATTTTTAAAGTTTAAAATGATTTTCCTTTTTTATTTTTTTCTTCAGGATTAACAATTGTGTTGGTGAAGATAATCATTGGCTTTTTCTGCAGTTGTGTTTCTACACTGAACTTCTTACTTGCTACGCACTGATGTTTTCTTTCTGCCACTATTATTACTTTCTTCCACTAAAAAAGCGTAACTTGGTAAGAAATGTTTATATCCACTTATGTTAGAGCAGCAGTATCGTACAGTTATAAACATTTGGTTCTTTGCAGAAGATTGAAAACAAAAGCGACAACAATAAACCCCCAAATTAATGAATTTTAAGATGTATTGGAATTGAGAAAGTAGACCCTAATCTGACATTCTTTTTTAACCAAATCCATTTAAGATTGCTTATTAGTATTGAGTGACTTTCTTTAAAAAGCAACATTTTAGATCTTTTAATATATATGTTTTGGTTTCAAATATCTACAATAATGAAAAAGTGAAAAATGTTAACTTCTTGTTTCTGTCCAGGGATAAAAATAGACATCAGAATTTTAAATGTTCTCAAAGGAATATTAGGTTCTTGAGAAAAAGGACTCTCCCCTCATTCCCCCATCTTTTCACAGTAACTAAGAATTTGCAGGATGCTTTAAAAAATTGTATGTACCATTAAAGGCAGTGCTTCTCTTATTTTGTAGAGGAACTACAACAGATGTGAATAAGACTTGCCCCAAAAGGTGATAGTAGTAGTGGTGGTGTTGGTGATAGCAGCACTAGGAGTTTTAGGTCCTTGACTATATATATCACCCCTATGCTATGGACATGCCATTTTAATTCTCACTTTAATGCTCACAACAATCACATCAGGTAGATACAGTTTTTTTCCCATTTTTATAGTTGAGGAAACAGACTAGTAGGCTTTAAATAAATACTTACTGAAGTGATTATTCAAGTGATTTCAGTTGTTGAGCTGGGATTTGAACCTAATCTTGTATTTTCTGAATCTACCCTTCTGTGTTTTTGTGTGTAAAGCTGGGATTTGAGCCTGATATTCTATGTGATTTAGACTCTGATTATGCTTTTTTAAAAAAAAAACCCTGGATGTGTGTGTGTGTGTGTGTGTGTGTGTGTGTGTGTGTGTGTATCTGTGTTCATGTGCACCTGTTTGTGACAGAGGAAGAGAGTATGCACAGGGATGCAGATATGCATGTGAGGAAGCAAGGTAGGGAAAGAGAGGGGGAAGAAAGAATCCCTAATGAAGAAGGGGGGTTTTTCTTTCCTATTTGCATAATTTTATATTGTTTAAGTCTTTTATATTAAAAACAATTTCAGTGATGGTACATATAATTAAATTTTGGAATAAGAGAGAGAGTGAGAGAAGTCTTTAAGTTCTGTGTATTTAGATCTTTCTTGTACACATTTTATATAATTAAAGGATATTTGCTATTGTTGCTGGGCTATATATGTTAGTGGGGGCTTGTTGTGATTATGCTTTTAAAATATAGATTGAGCAATTAAAATTAAATACTAATTGAAAAAGTTCAAAAGAGAACACTTCAAATATAGCTGACACTTTCACACTGAGTATTTAGTACTTGCTAGTACTATAGTTTTAGAAATTTTATCTTATGGGTTAATTTCTTGATATAATTGGTAGTATAGTTAGAATATGAAAAAGGTTGTACATATTACCCCAAGATTAACCTGTTTCAAATAATTGAGCCTAATAAGAAAAGCATTAAAATAAAGTTTCCCAATAAGATTAAGGTAATAATTTTGATAGTAACATTAAATCAGGAGGTTCTCTAGGAAAGAATGCATTGTAATATGGTGAAGGAATTGGCAAACTACGAGCCTTTCAGTTAAATTAGACCTGCTACCTGTTTTTATTAATAAAGTTTTACCAAAGCATAACTACTCTCATTTGTTTACATATTGTCCACAGTTGCTTTTGGGCTACAACAACAGAGTTAAGTAGTTGTGACAGAGACATGTGGCCCGATAACCCTAAATATTAACTATATGTGTTTTTATATTGAGTTTGCCAACCCCGGTAGTTTGCCAACCCCTGGAATGATCTTGGCTTTGTAAACAGATACACCTAGGATCAAAGCCTGGCTTTTCTTATCTGTATAACCTTTGACACTTCCTTTAACTTTCCTGAATTGCAATGTCTTCTTGTGAAAAATGTGAATAATAATAAGATTAAATATAGAGATAACACATGTAAAAGTACCTGGTATATTATAGGCAATTCATGTTACATTTGATTTTAATGAAAGCTCTCAGAAGGAGGGAACAGTTTTTCTTTGGCCTATTAGATTTTATGAAAATTTATAGACTGTTTAACAACATTACTGGGAGATAGATAACAGACTAGATACATTCCAATACTCACGAATATAATGATAATATTCAACTGTAGGATTAAGACATTTGAAATTACAAAAGGTAATTTTCTCTCCAAATATGAAAGATAGAAACTCTGGAAAAATTAGTACAAATTAAAGGAAGAATTACTTTTTTAAAACAGAAAAACTGACTATAGGTGATAATATTTGAATACTTAGAATTATGGATATATACACACACACAAATCATACAGTGTTGAGAAGACTAGCATGGTAAAAGTTTATTATGAGATTAAAAATCTTGGAAGAAAATAGAAAAAGTGAGTTTAAGTTGGGTTTTGAAAATTCAAACCAGATTTTCCTTAGAGCAGTCAATTGTAGAAACAATACAGATGATTTTCAGTTTTCTAAAAAATCTTAATATGTTAGTCAATAGGATTACCTAAGGAAAATCAAATAATCAGCTAGGTCATTGTAATAAAGCTACTTTAGTGTAATAAGCAGTAAATTACAAATTGTTCTAGGGACCTGACAGTTATTTTATCTAATAGTGCTAATGTCCCTTTAGCCCAAGTTTATAGTATCCTTATTGTTAAGTTGGATGCTTTTATAATTACCCTCGTAATAGAGATAATGAAATTGAAACCCAAAGAGGTTATGTTACATTTCCAAGGTCATTTAGCATCCTATTGAGGAATCTAGTATGTTTTAATCCTGTTTATAGTATATTCTCTGAATGAATGAAGTGATTTGTATATTATAAAGTATATGACAAACTTTAATGTTGCCCAATATAAGAAAATACTAAATTCATAAAATTAGAATGTTTATTATTGGTGTTTCTAACCTACTCACTTTTACTAGAGTAAAGTTAAATTCTAGGACCAGAACTTTAAACTTGGGGAAAATATTTTATAATTAAAAAAGCCCCAAATATTCCAAGGATCTGAAGCAAACTGAATATTCATAGCACTCAATATTCATTGAGATGAATTCTAGTTATTTCACTGATCTAGATGTTGATAATTTGAAACTCTGTTACTAGATGCATACAATGTAGAATTCTAATGTTTTTATGGACTGGATAGATTGACTCTTGTATCATAAATTATACCTCTTTATCTGTAGTAATGACTCTTGCCTTAAAATATATTTCTTATGTTGTTAATTTTCAATATCTGCTTTCTTCTGGTATATAGTGTTTTCATGGTATATCTTTTTCCTTCTACTTTAAGTCTTTCTCAGTTGTACGTCTTGTCTGTGTGTCTTGGAGACACCAGATATTTCATTTTTTTTAATCTAGTGTGATCATCTTTGTCTTCTAATTAGAATATTTATTTTTATTTAGTGTAACTGATACTCTTTCATCTTACTATTTATTTTTTATTTGAGCATTCAATTTTGTTCCCATTTTTCTACTTTTTCTTTTACCTGCTTTGGAATTTTCAGTTAAAAAATATCTAATTTATTGCTTCCCATGGCTTTTTTTTTTTAATCTTCTTTTAATGGTTTTCCAGAGTTATAAACATTCTCCCCTGATTTTTTTTGAAGTTGAATCTACGTACTTTGACCACTGCCCAGATAGCGAATGCAGTGGCTTTAGAATACCACCTGTCACCATCATTTTTGGTCTTGTGGGGTATAAAATAAACGTAGGACTAAAACACGTAATGGGATGTTGTGTTGTTTGTATTTTATGTGTTATAATGTACATGTTATATGAAGTCAGTATTCGTTTAGAATTATCCAAATAGGTATGCTTTACCTAGTCTTTCACGTTGTCATATATTTCTTTGCTTCTTTCTAGGAATATTTTCTGCCTATTGATGCAAGTCAGCTGAAACAAATTCTCCTAGTTTTCTTTCACTTGAGAATATTTTCATTTCTCTTTTATTTTGAAGGATTTATTTGCTTGGCAGAGAACTATAGTTACTTTCATTGTTGAAAGGTGTTATTGCATTGTTTCATGGTTTCTTTCATTTCTGTTGTAAAGGCACTTAGTCTTATTGTTACTCCATTGCAGTAAAGTGTCTTTCTCTGGCTACTTTTATGATTTAGTAATGTAGATAATTATTTATTGTATTTCAGCTTTATTGAGGTATAGTTGACATATAAAAATGTAAGATATTTGAGTTGTATATCATCATGATTTGATGTACATAAACACTGTGAAAGGGTTCCCCCATCTAGTTAATACATCCATCACCACACATATTTATCCTTTTTTTTTTCAGTAAAAAAAAATCTCTTAGCAGATTTCAGTTATACAATACAGTTATTAACTATAGTCACCATATTTTACATTATATTCTCTGACCTTATTTATATTATAGCTAAAGTTTATATTATCCTTTTATCAGCCTCTCTCTATTTTCCCAAACCCTAGCCCCTGGTATACTTTACTCTGTGTTCCTGTGAGTTTGACCTTTAAAAAAATTTTTTTAATTCCACATATAAATATTTGCCTTTCTCTGTTTGGCTTATTTCACTTCATATTATGTCGTAAAGGTGCATCTGTGTTGTTGCAAATATTCTTTCTCATGGCCGAATAATATGCCATTGTGATATATACCACATCTCCCTTATCAGTTCATCTATTGATGGACTACTTAGGTTGCTTCCATATCTTGACTATTGTGATTAATGCAGCAGTGAACTTGGGAGTGTGGAATAATCTCTTCGGTATCCTGTTTGCATTTCCTTTGCATGTATACCCAGAAGTAGAATTGTTGGATCACGTGCTGGTTCCATTCTCAATTTTTTGAGGAATCTCCATACTGTCTTCTGTAGTGGCTGCACCATGGGTTCCCTTTTCTCCACATCCTTGCCAACACTTACCTCTTGTCTTTTTGATGATAGTCATTTTAACAAGTGTGAGGCGTATGTTGTAGTTTTGATTTTCATTTCCATAAAATTAGTGATGTTGAGCACCTTTACATGTACCTCTTGGCCATCTGTATGACTTGTTTGTAAAAATGACTATTCGCTGTTCCTCGGCCCATTTTTAATCAAATTGTTTTTTGCTATTGAGTTGCATAAGTTATTTTGGATATTAACCCATTCTCAGACATATGATTTACAAATATTTTTTCTCATTCCAGGCTGTCTTTCCATTTTGTTGATGGTTTCTTTGCTCTGCAGAAAAGTTTTAGTTTGATGTTGTTACACTGGTTTATTTGTATTCATTTGTTGCCTTTGCTTTTGGTGTCAAATCAAAAATCAAAAAACGATTTCAAGACCAATGTCAAGGAGCTTACCCAATATTTTTTCTTCCTCGAGTTTTATGGTTTTACATTTTATGTTCAAGTGTTTAATCCATTTAGACTTGATTTTTGTGTATGAATGATATAAAGGGTCTAGTTCCATTTTTATTGATCCATGTGTCTGGTTTTTTGCCTGTATCATACGTGTTGATTACTGTAGCTTTGTCATATAGTTTGAAATCAAGAAGTGTGATACCTCTAGCTTTTTTTTTTTTTTTTTCTGTAGATTGCTTTGCTTATTTAGGGTCTTTTGTGGTTTCATACACATTTTTGGATTGTTTGTTCTATTTCAGTGAAAAATACCATTGGAATTTTCATAGGGATTGCATTGACTCTGTTAATCACTTGGGTAGTATAAGCATGTTAAGAATATTTGATTTGTTAATCCATGAACATGAACTAACTTCTTTTCATTTATTAATGTCTTCAATTTTTTTTCACCTTTGTCTTAGTTTTCACTGTATGGATCTTTCACCTTGGTAAATTTATTTCTAGGTATTTTATTCCTTTAGGGTCAATTGAAAGCAGTATGTTTTCTTAATAAGTCTTTCCGATAGGTTGTTATTAGTGTATAGAAATGCAACTGGTATTTGTGTATTGATTATGTATCCTGCAGTCTTACTGAATTTATTACTTCTAACAGTTTTTGTTGAGATCTTTAGGTTTTCTCTATGTAATATCATGCCATCTATAAATAGAGATACTTCTTCCTAATTTGGAGGCCTTTTATTTCTTTTTCTTCCCTAATTGCTCTGACTTCCAGTACTACGTTGAATAAAAGTCATCCTTGTCTTATTTCTTACCTTACAGGAAGAACTTTCACTCTTCACTTCAACCATTGAGTGTGATATTTCTGTGAACTTGTCACATATAGCCTTTATTATGTTCAAGTATGTTTCTTCTATATTCAGTTTGTTGAGAGTTTTTTTTATGAATGGATGTTGAATTTTATCAAGTGCTTTTTCTGCATCTATAGAGATGATCATATGATTTTTATCCTCCATTTTATTAACATAATTTATCACATCAGTTGATTTGCAGATATCGAAGCATCTTTGCATTCCTGGAATTAAATCATATTTGATCATGGTGTATGATCCTTTTCATGTATTGTTGAATTTGGTTTGCTGATATTTTGTAGAATTTTGCATCCATGTTCATCAGGGATATTGGCTTATAATTTTTTTTCTTCTTGTGTTATCTAAAGTTTAGTATCAGGTTAATGCAGGCCTTGATTATGGAAGTATTCCAACCTCTTCAATTTTTTTGAAAAGTTTGAGAAAGATTGGTACTACTTTAAGTGTTTGGTAGAATTCATCCATGAAGTCATCTGGTCCTGTACTTTGGAGGCTTTTGGTTAGTGATTCAATCTCTTTGCTTAATAATTGGTTTTTTAGATTTTCGTCCCTTCATGATTCAGTCTTAATAGGTTATATGTTTGTAAGAGTTTATTTCTTCTAGGTTGTCCATTTGTTGATATATAATTTTTAAGGGAGCCTTTTATGATTCTTTGTATTTAAGTGATATCAGCTGTAGAGTATCCTCTTTAATTTCTGATTTTGAGTCCTCTCTTTTTTCTCTAGTGAATATAGCTAAAGATTTGTCTGTTTTGTTTATCTATTAAAAAAAAAAACAAACCAGCTTTTTTTTCTTGATTGTTTTCATCTTTTTAGTTTCTATTTCATTTATTTCTGCTCTTACCTTACTTATTTACTTTATTCTGCTAACTTTCAGCATGGTTTCTTTCTTTTTCTAGTTCCTTTATATGTAAAGTTAGGTTGTTTGAGATTTGCTTTTTCTTAATGTAGGTGTTTATTGCTAAGAACTTCCCTCAGAGCTGCTTTTATTGTAATTTGTGAGTTGTGGTATGTTATATTTCCATTTCATTTTCCTAGAGATTTTTTCTGATTTCTGTTCTGATTTCTTCTTTGACCCGTTAACTATTTAGTTGTATGTTTTTAATCTCCATGTGTTGGTGAATTTTCCAGTTTCCTTATTGTAATTAATTTCAATTTCATACCATTGTGTTTAGAAAGGATGGTTGATATGGTTTCAGTTTTCTTAAATTTATTAAAACTTGTTTTGTAACCTAACATGATCTATCCTAGATAATATTACCTGTATGCTTGAGAAGTATATGTATTCTGCTACTGTTCAATGAAATGTTTTGTAAATGTCTGTTAAGTCTATCTGGTCTAACATGTAGTTTTAAGTCCAATATTTTCTTACTGATTTTCTATCAGGATGATCTGATCTCTCCATTTTTGAAACTGAGGCGTTGAAGTTCCCTACTATTATTATGTTGCTGTCTCTTTCTCCCTTCAGGTCTGTTAATATTTTCTTTGCTTTTTAGGTGCCTCTGTGTTGTGTGCTATAACTATTTACAAATGTTATATCCTTTTGTTGGACTGACTGCTTTCTCATTACCTTCTTTGTTTCATATTACAGTCTTTGGCTTCAAATATTTTTTGTCTGATAAAAGTTTAAATATTCTGCTTTCCTTTGGATTCCATTTGCATGGAATATCTTTTCCACCCCTTCAGTTTCAGTCCGTGTATCCTAAAGCAGAAATGAATCTCTTGTTGGCAGCATTTAGTTGGATCTTATTTTTTTTAAATCCATTCAGCCATTCTCTTGTCTTTCGATTGGAGAATTAAGTCCATTTACATTTAAAGTAATTATTGATTGGCATGGACTTAATGTTGCCATTTTGCAAATTATTTTCTAGCTTTTTTTTGTAATTCATTTATTTCTTCTCTTGCTCTCTTCATTATTTGGTGATTTTCTAAAGCGATATGCCTGATGTGTAGAAGTTGCCCACTAGTTTCTGATATCTTTCAAAGGGAACTGCTCCGTGTGTAGCAGTAGATTCAGTGTGTCTGTGGAAAAGGTTGCAATCAGGAGGCTCCTCTTTTGTCATCTTGGACCAGAACGCCTATGATTTTTTTTTTTTTTTGGCCTTTGTATTTTAGCAGTTATTCTATGATGTGCTTCATTGTCGTTTTCATTTTTCTGTTTGAGAATTTATATAACTTTTTGAATTTGGCTTGATGACATTTTAAGTTATGGATTTATTAGTCTGTGTCTCTTCAAATATTACTTCTGCCCAACTTTTTCTCTTGCATTTCTGGGAGTACAGTTCTAAGTACATGAGATCTAACTGTACTGCATAACTTTTGTGGTCTTTTCTGCATTTTCCTTTTTTTCCCCCTCTGTGCTTCAGACTGGGTATTTTCTACTGATGTATTTTTCTGGTTTACTGATCAGCTCTTCTGCTCTGTCTAATCTGCCAAACCATTATGTTGAGTTATTAATTCAGTTATATATTTCACTTTCAGAATTTCCATATGATACTTTTATTTTACAAATCATGTTTCTCGTGAAATTCTCTTTGTCATCTATATTTGTGAACAGTTCAAAGTTGTTTTAATGTCTATGTTTGATAACTTCAGTATTGAGATATACTTGACTTTTTTTTTCCATTTCTTAGTTTCCAGATATTTGGTTCTTTCTTCTGTCATATC
Organism: Eonycteris spelaea; assembly: GCA_003508835.1. Lineage (NCBI taxonomy): Eukaryota > Metazoa > Chordata > Mammalia > Chiroptera > Pteropodidae > Eonycteris > Eonycteris spelaea. The sequence continues at coordinate 2,492,990 of PUFA01000185.1, read as the reverse complement.
AGATAAGTTTTGTTGGATACTAGACATTTTGTATGACTAATGACAAAAGATCTTGTTAAATGTTTTCTTTTACAAAATACAGTACTTTTTTCTTTTTTGGACAGTCAGTTAAAGACTCATCTTGATCCAATCAAGGTTTTGTAGAACAAACATTTCTAAGTTACAGAAAACTGATCTTAACAGTGGTTCTTTTGAAGATGACATTTATGGCATTTATTGAGATTTTTGTGAGGATTCATGATTATTGGGTTTTGTCTTTGTGAAGGACTGCTTTCAGTTTGCCTTTTCTCTTATAATGAAGCTCTTCAGGAGTCTCAGGTGAAAAACAGGTGTTTACAATGGATTGTAGCTTTGCTTTATTGTTTTTCCAGGTCTGTGAAATAGCAGAAAACTGTGATCTGTTACTTACACTCAATCTGTCATAAGTACTGCTTATGAATTGGCAAGTATCTTAAGGTAAAAAAACAATACAAAATAGAGGAATCACCTTAATGCATTTCTACTCTCTCTGGGATCTTGGCCTTTTAAGTCCTAGCAAGTTGGCTACTTTCTAGTGTCTTCAGTCAAACTGTTTATTTACTGATTAATTGGATTTTATCTGGATTTTAGTAGTGTTCTTACTGGAAGGTTTAGTCTCATATAATCTCTTCCTTTATAGGTGTCATTGGCAGTAGCATTTTATTTAGAAATTTCTTCCCAAGTGATTCTAATCAGTGCTGCCAAACTTCACAATTCCATGAGGCAACACTCAGAGTCAGTGTAAGCAGAATCCTATGGAGTTGTGCAGAACAGCGCTTCTGTAGCAGTGAAGCTTGAGAACCACTGGGCTGTGGGGAATGAGACCTGGGAGCGACTTTATGGTGTAGGTAGATAGAGATTAACCAGATGGAGAGTTGAAGGAAATCGTTGCTGAACAAAAGAACAACAAGAGGCTTGAGGCAATAATTTGAATAATTGGTTTTAAGGTCAAATCTGTTCTAAAATAGTAATATACTGTATAGAAAATATTTCTAAGACTAAATAATAGAATAGAACATTGTGCTTACTGTAGCAATTCTTTTGATGATATTTATTGTGTTTTTTATAAAAGTAGAAAAAAATCAGTAATTTCACTACGAAAGTCACTATTAACATTTAAAAAAATAAATTTTTGTAATAGAATATTCTTCAAACAATCCTGTCCCATTAATTTTTTGCTAAGTCGTTACCTGTGTCTCTCATTTTTCTCTAAAACAAACAACTATAATCTAGTTCTTTGTTAAGTGTGAAAAGCTGGCCAGCTAGTGTCATAAATCTTACTCATTCACCTTGTTACCCATTTCATGATTTGGGCTATGGAATAAATATCCCCAACGGTCTCTAATTATCTTTGAAAATTGTATTAATGACTACTGTGCATCTTTCTTGTAGAGATAATAGTACAGTTAAAGTATGCCATGGACTTTGACCCTTCTGTAGGCCAGAGGAGGTAAAAGCTTTTGTCTGCATTTTTCTTTATACCCTTTCAGATAGGTAGATGGCAGCATAGTATCTTTACTAGCTCATCTTTAAATTTTAAACTCAAGTGCTTATTCTCTAGGTGGGAAAATAAAATATAATAATTCTTAAGTTATTTTGTTTTGTTTTAAGGGAAAAGTGTTTATTCCTTAAACAGAAGAAAAAAATGAATTGCCCTTTCAACTTTGTTGTAATGGAAGTTTACCTATAATCAGTCGAAAACTGGTACATTCTGGTTAGGCTTATGGGAAAGAAAGAATTGGATAAAAGGATGCTGTTCACAGACTCTGGAAGCGGAAGGTTTTGGGACTCTGATTTTTTTCTATGTCTCTCTCTTAGCTTTTTCTTTTCTGGGGAGTTATTTCTGTATTGTTTTTATTGCTTCATAATTGCCCCCATTATTTTTTAGAGTAACTTAATGCTTTTTAGATTCCTTCTTAATCTTTACTTTAAAAATATCCATCTGTCATGGATTTTCAAGGATTTATATGTTTTTATCATGTGAAGTTTTGATATATCCTTTAATGATGGAAGGTGGTAGTAAGAGGTATAGGAGATAAGAAATTTATTCATCATGAATTAATGCCCAAAATAAGGATTTATTTTTAAGCTGTATATTTTGATTTATATTCTGTCTTATACTAAAGAAAGCCTACAGACCTAAGAAGAATTAGTATTACTATCTTCTTTGTAAATAGTAACTAAAAAAAAAATCTCAACTCAAATTAAGGCAAAAATTTATTCATATCTACAAACATTTCAGAAACTTAAGGAATAGGTATCTTTCTAGATAAATTGGGTTAAATTAAATATTAGAATTACAGAGTCCAAAATTAATAAAGATTATAAACTTTGAGATATTTGGAGAGGTTTTTCAAGTGTTAAGAGTCAGATTAGTTTGACCATTATTTGCATTTGTCATGACAATATAATATTAAATATTACTTAAAAATTCTCTTGAAACGGATGTCTTGCTTTGGTTACTGGAATGGCAGTCATTTTGAAGATTACAAAAACCTGTAATTTGGAGAGTGGTTTAGCATTTTAAATGAATAAAATATATTCATTTTAATGTATGCTAATTGTTTACCAAAACCAATATTAGAAAATTATAGCTTTTTAATTAAATATGAAGGGAGGTATCACCATACCTAAAGAGTATACTTTCTAAAAATTATTATTTGTTCCATGAATATTTCATTAGTTATATATTTCATAATTTTTACTTTATATTCTAGATTTATAAGCATTTGATTAATGAAAGATGTCGACTCATTTGAAATGTCCCTGAGAAGATAAATAGTAGGTTCCCATTGTACAAATAAGGTGACTGAAATTCGGAGATGTTTAATAACTTGTCTAATCACCGAATTGCCAATTGGCAGAGGTGTGATTCGAGCCCATTATGTCTGTCCCTAAGTCAGTATTCTTTCCATAGCACCAAACTGCTATCCCACTTCTTGCATTTTTTTCCTGAGGACATTTTTAGCGATATTATTATAGCATCATTCATTTAAAAAAAAAACATTTAAAAATGCTCAGGTATCACAAAATTTCTTCAGAGAAAGCTCATTAAATCTCCTGATTGCTAAATTCATACTTTGCTGTTTTCATTTTTTATTGAGGCAACCTGTCTTTAGTAGTTTATTTAATATAAACTGTCAAAATGCAGTTTATAAAGGCATTTTAGCAGGTTAAAAATATTTTTAAAAATATGTACCGATGGCAATCTCATTTGGTAGGCATACTGTCTCTCTGCATGAGAAAATAAGGGTTATTTTCTTTTTTAAATAAATAATTTGTGGCTATTAGGGCAGATTATGCAACTAATCATTTATGGCATAACACTTTAGTTCTAAATTTACATCTTTTAAATTGTTTTTAGATGAAGTAGATTCAGATAATTTCTAATTGATTCTTTTATACCTATTTTTATGTGAAGGGTAAAAAATAACTGCATTTAGGACTATGGGGAGAGTGACAGAAGGGGAGAAAAGAAGAGAAATTTCAATAAAGGACATGCTGCTAATATTTAGAAAAGGAAAATAAATAATGCTTAGCAGTCCAGCCAGTCCTTCAGCTAGGAAGATACATTATTATTATTCCAATTAGCTCATATCTAATAGTGTTGCTAGGGATTTGATGTCAGATATAATTATGCCAAGAATTATTTGTCTAGCTTTTTGGCTAACAAAGAATAGAAATACCCAGAAGACCTGTTTGCAGATAACTTGAATATTAGTAAATCTATCTATCTATCTACCTACCTACCTACCTACCTGCCTGCCTACCTACCTATCTATTTATTTATTTATAAACTTTTTCTATAATCAATCTTAAAGTATCCTGAATACTTCTGTTATTTATTGCTATTTCAAAAAAATTTAGGCTTTACTCAATAACCATTTATTTATTTATTATTTATTTATTTATTTATTTGCTGTCTATGAGGTCATTTATTCATCGTGGTGACTAGAATGGATAAAATTGCTGAAATATTTATTTAGCCTCTTGATTTGGGCAAGAGTAGTCAAGAATAGCCAAGAATAATGTAGAATTAAGATAAATATGAAATGAAAATTGTGTTAATTGTATCATGAAATTAATTTGGCATTTTTGTTCATGTATCCTGAAATGCTAGTGGAGATATTATCCCTTGGTAAAGTCAGTCTATCTGCTTGCCTGCCTTCCTTCCCTTCGAAGGAATAGTGTAAGATGATAATCAGTTTATACCTGTAGGGAAAAAATAGTTTAAGAATACCCTATTATTCAACAGTTATCCATTCTGTATATCAATATATGCCTGTGCCTTTTGTGATTAATGGAACAGAAAACCTTATAAATTTTGACTTCACCCTGCAATACTAGGTCTACTGGATATCTGTCTTCATTAAATTTATTTATATAGCTAGTTAGTTAGTAATATTATAGCATTTAGCATTTAAAAAAATAGCAGTTTTTATTTCTCTATAAGAATATTTCAGTCACTTTGAGTTTCAGTGTTGTAACCATGGTAGTAATTTTACTGTCTCACTCAGCTTTTACTAAACACTATAGCACTATATTAAATGAAAAATGTGGCAAGAATACATTATCTTGTTTTCTTATTGAATTGTTCCAACTTTTCTAGACTTTTTTACTGCTAAAATATTGGAAGGCAGGAAGAATGATTTTTTAAAAAATATTTTACCCTCAGCCAAGAACCTGGCAGTCAGGTGTCAGTAAAATTTGCTCCCTAAGAAAGCTGCATTTATATCTGTCAAAATTTAATGTATAATTCTGAACACTCAATTATAGTCATTAGGTATAAATAGTGATTTTTTTTTCATTTAAATTCATTTTTTTTAATTTCCATTAGGATTTAACAGGACTAAAAAAGTGCATTTTACCTGGGGGCTGGAGGTGAGGATGTACATAATAGTTCTGTAACCTCTTTTCCTATATTTTAATGTAATGTTAAAACTTAAACTAAGGCCCATCCTAAAAAGTACTGATAACTATACAGGTATAATAGGATTTTATTTTATGCAAGAATAATTGCTATATGAACCTGACCTCAGTATGTGAAGTTGGTTATTTTACCATTTTGAAAATGAAAATTTGTATACTTCAGATATCTCTATTATGATCTACACTATTTCCATTTTTGAAAAACATAGGAAATAAATCCCTTCTAGTAGTATAGTGGGCGAGGTAGGGGAGGAGACTTTGCCCTCCAGGGGACATTGTAATGTCTGGATACATTTTTGGTTGTCACAACTTGGGGAATGCTGCTGGCATCTAGTGGTAGGGGCCAGGGATGCTGCTAAATATTCTTCAATGCAAAGGACAGTCTCCAAAACAAAGAATGATCCAGTCCAAGGTATCAATAGTGCTGAGGGTGAGAGAAACGCCTTCTGTAAGAGGAAGTCCCAAAGTACTTTACATATTGTTAATTTTCAGACTGCTTTCATAAAAACACAAAACTACTTACAAATAGCAGTTAATAAATAAAAATTACCTTCTACTGATATAAAAACTATTACATGTAAAATTATATTTATAAAACATAGTTGTTTATTTTTTAATATTATGAAGAACACTCAGTTATTCAACAAATATTCAAGTGCCTGCTGTGTGCAGTGGTCCCAGTTCTAGGATCTGAGGATGTAGTAGTGAACAAAACAAAGTTCCTGAATTAAGAAGCTTACATTCTAATGGGAGAGAGATAGGCAATAAACAAATATATGGTATAGAAGGTAAATATTTGATTTATAAGGAAGCTGGGTATGTGATAGAAAGGAATGATTGATGATATAGTCAGGGAAGACCTTTTCATAGTGACACTTGACAGAGACCTAGAGCTCAAGCAAGTCACACGTATGGAGAAGAGCATTTCAGAGAGAGGAAAGACCCAGTGCCAGAACCCTGAGGTAGGAGCATGCTTGACATTTTCAAGGAACAGTAAGGAGACCTGTGTATCTTGAGTGAGTTAGAGAGAGAGTAGTAGGAGACTATTTGAGATAATTGGAGGAGAAGACTGTTTTGTTAGGTTGTTTAGTGGTCTGGACTTTGGAACCAGAGGGTTCCAAACTCATTTATATTTTAGAAAGAAAACTGATTGCTAGGAAGAATAAGCTGAGAGACAAGGATATCAGCAGGAAGACCAATTACTAGACTATTAAATTATAGCCCAGACATTATGGGAGTGGTGGAAGTGTTGAGGAGTGGCCTATTAAAGTTTGAAGAGCTAATAGGATTTGGATGTGGCGCATGAAATAGAAAGTGACAAGCTGAGGATTATTCCAAGGTTTAATTGCTTGAACAACTGGAAGAACAGAGGTGCCATTTGCTGGAATGGTGAAGCCTGGAGGAAAAGTAGGTTTTAGGGAGAAGTTTAAGTTTTGGTTTTATACGTGTTTACTTTGGATACCTATTCAACATCTAAAGACATTTTAACTAGACAGATATAGGAATCTGGATTTTAGAGGAGTGGTCCGAAATATGTATACACACATATTTTAGGAGCTTTTGGCTGTGAACAAATCCAACAAAGGCACCGAAGAGAAAAAAGAGACTTTAGGTAACAGTTTGCAAACTGGGGAGACAGAGCCTCTGGTAGAACCCAGAGCGTGTTTGGCCAAGACAAATGAGAAGCCATTTTTTTTTATAGAAAACTTCTTAATGATAGTTCCCATATCAGTCCATTTTATGTAAATGAGATTTCTAAACTATACAGTTTGGATTGGTCGGTGTGAGTGCAAATAAGGGTACATTTTGTACAGTTCTGATTGGTTGGGACAGTCACAGTCTCTTGATTGGGTGATAGCATGGCAGTGACAAAATAAAGAACTTTGCTCTAGTGGTTGACTCAGGCAGCATAAATAGGCAGAGCCTAGTGTGGGAAACTAAGAGTTCATCTTGTGGTTCTTCCATCATACAGAGTATATAAGAGGTTCCTTCAGCAAACCGCTGCATTTTAAATTTAGGCCCAGTTACCATAGAGAGTCTACGTCCATCTCAATAGATAAATTCTCTTTTGGGGTTCACATTAGATAATTTTCTTCTCAGGTCTACACAGCATAAAGATGGTATTTACAGTCATGTGATCTGGTAGGAGATTTTCTAGGAAGTAAGTGTGTATAGAGAAGAAAAGAGGTCTGAAGGCCAAACCCCTTCAGATTTTAAATTTTAGAAGTCAGGAGGCACCCTTAAATTTTAGAAGTCAGAAAGATGGAGAAGAACCAAAAGAGTGACTAAGAAGGAGCAGCCAGTGAAATGGGGAAAACAATAGAGGGTCAGGAAAGTGGATGCTATATTGAAAGAGAAATTATAACAATGTACCATGGAATATAAACAAGTAGGGAGTCCAATGAAAGTATTGGGGAGACAGTGATGAACAGTGAAACAGTTGGATCAACAGATTGTCAGTCCCATTGAGGTAGAGAATTTGTTAGTGTTGTTGGCCCACCGGGAGTTGGCTTGAAAGACAGGAAGCATTCAGAAGATGTGTGCTTGAATTTGCAATTATGTTATGAGTACAGTAATGTGAAATGATAAATGGGAAGTGATTATGGATATAATCATAGAATTCAGATTCAGATTAGGATAGAAGACAAGATTATTAGAGAAACGAGTTTGAGGTTTTCACAGACCAGTATCAGAAGGATTATTTGCTAGATCATAAGTAACCAGTTCTGACTCTTGGTTTGTTTTCATTCAGCTATATCAGGAGATGATGCCCCCACTACTTCTTAGTTTTGTAACATTTTGAAATTTTAAATGGTATAATGCCAAAAGATTATCAGATAGAACTGTTATTTCATATAAGTACCCCCTCTTCGTTGGTTTGTGTGACACATGTCTGTGTACATGTTGCCTTTGTGTTTCTTTTTCCATGTTTCTCTCTGCTAACACGAGTGTGTAATAGTCTTTGTAGATAGTACTCTCTGTCTCTTCAGGCGTTGGAGGAGGAGACTCTGCTCGTTTGTCTAGCTTTCTTCCTAAATGTTCATTCATTCGCTAAACACTGTGGCGCCTGCTGTGTGCTAGAGCTAGCGCATGTAGGTTCCGGGACTCATCATTGAACAAAACAGGTAAAAGCCCCCATCTTTAAGAAACTTACGTGCTGCTGAAAGGCAGTACGGAAAGAAGTGTGTGTGTGTGTGTGTGTGTGTGTGTGTGTGTGTGTGTGTGTGTGTGTGTGTGTCAGATGGAAGTAAGTACTGTGGAAAAATAAAATAGGCCAGGAAGATATGGAATGCTGGGATTTTCTGTAGTTTGGAAGAATGAGTAAATGGGCCCTGGTAAAAATAAGCAGATGGGTCTCTGATAAGGTGATATTGAAGTATAGACCTGAAGAAAGTGAGGCTAAACACGTAGATATCTGGGGAAAGAGTTTGCTGGGAAGAACAAATATAGCAGTCCTCACGTGGGAGTTTGCTTGATATGTTTGACAAACAGGAAGATCAGTGTTGTGGATAAGAGTTGGCCAGGAAGAAAGTGGTAATGAGATTAGAGAGCCAGTCCGACTCTTCCTCTCTCCTTTTTCCCCTCCTCTTATATCCCTTTCTGTAACTCATTTGACATTTTTTATCTCCCGTCACAGGCCATATGTCACTAAATTTTATTTTACGTTTTGTTATATGAGTTTTAAAGGAATTATGTTTCTGTTTCTAAAATTAAAATTTTTATTTTTTATGATCACAACTTTCTCTTTCCTATATATGTATTTTTTACCTTTTATATTGTAAAATATAATACACATACAGAGGAGGGCACAAAAATCAAAACATACAGCTCAGTGAATTATTGCAAAAGCCTTTTTGAGCAATATAAAATTTATTTTTGTTATGTTAAACATACTTAATTTTCATAGTTATGAATATCACTATAAATATTCATAGAATTTCATTTAGTATAAAACAATTTATCCATTCTATTGATGGACATTTGGATTGTGGTTTTTGTCTTAAAAATAATGCTAACAGATGCAACCTTGTTCATGTCTCTTGCTGTATATGTGTGTGTGTGTGTCTCACTTGGAAGTTTAGCTAGAAGTGGCAGTGTGCAAAGATTATGTGTATATCCCTTTACAGACTATTAAAACAGTTTTCCAAAGTGGCCTACCACTTTAACCCCCCACTTGTAGAGTATGTGAGGTCAGGTTACTTCACAGCCTTACTAATACTTCTTAATGCCTTCCTAAAGTTAGTTATTTTGTTGGGGATAAAAAGAATTTAATTGTGTTTTAATTTGCATTTTTCTAATGACTAATGGTATTAAACCCCTGTTTGTGTGTTTATTAAGTGTATGAATAGCCTGTTTGGTGCAGTGTGCCTGTTTAAGTAATTTGCACTTTGGGTAGGGGATTATTTGATTTTTTTTTTTTAGTTATGGTAGGATATTTTAAATTTGAGCCCTTTTTGCTTGCAGTTGGAAGTAAGTACTGTGGAAAAATAAAATAGGCCAAGAAGATATGGAATGCTGGGATATTCTGTACTTTGGAAAAATGAGTAAATAGGCCCTGGTAAAAATAAGCAGATGGGTCTCTGATAAGGTGATATTGAGGTCAGGTTACTTCACAGCCTTACTAATACTTGTTAATGCCTTCCTAAAGTTAGTTATTTTGTTGGGGATAAAGAATTTATTGTGTTTTAAATTTGCGTTTTAATTTCTGTAAGTTTGGAAAAATGAGACAAGTGAGACATACACATACACAGCAAGAGACATGAACAAGGTGTAATATAAATATCTTTTACTCTGTGTCTTACCTGTTCACTCTCTTCATGGTAGTTTTTTGATAAACAAGTTTTAATATATTCCAACTTACCAGTCTTTTTTTTTTTTTTTGGTTATTACTTTTTAGGCTTAATTTAATAAACCTTTTTCATATCCTAAATGATCAATATAATTCTCCTGTATTGTCTACCAGGTATTATATTTTTCCATATTTCCACCTGGAATTGATTTTTTTTTTTTTTTTTGATTCTTATGAAATAGGAGTCAGGGTTTCATTTTCTCATGGGTGGATAACCAACTTATTTAGCTCAGCTTATTGAGAAGATAGTTCTTTCCACTCTGCAGTGTTATCTCTGTCATAAACCAAGAACCATATACATGTGTATCTGTTTCTGGTTCTTTTAAAGTCTATTGGTGTATTTATCTATCCTTGTGGTTATAGGACACTGTCACAACTGTAGTTTTATAAAAATCTTACCCAGTAGAGGAGCGTTTCTCAACTTTTTTTTTTTCATTACTATTGCTCCACTAAGGAGCCTTTTCAAACATTATCTCCCCTTCTGTGAAGTTAAATACTAAGGAATAAGAGTTTATCAGGTACAATTGATTTATGTACAGCCACAAACCAGTGTAATAGTTACAATTTTTATTCTCCCCCCTGGAGGCAATCTGACCCCTATTAAGAATATATATAGTACAGTAAAACAAACCCTCCTACCCTGTTCTTTTTATATAGGAGTGGTATGCTATATTTGTATTTGTTTGTTCCTATGAAATTTAGAAACAGCTTACTTAGCAATTCAAAACAAATCAAAACAAAGTAAAATAAAAAAAAACTCCTACTAGTAGATGATATACTCCAATGGTGAGGGATTTTTTATTGTGATTGTGTTAATTCTATACATCAGTTTGGGTAGTTCACATCTTTACATTATTGAGTTTCCTGATCATAAGCATAGTATAGCTTAAGAAGAAAATTGTTTCAAGAAGAAATTGGAAACATGGGTAGTTCTGTAATCATGAGTGAGCTGTTAAAATGTTTCATGCAAAGAATATTAATATTTATAGATTTACCAGTGAATTCTAGCTGTAGCTAATATGAAAGTACATAATAATTCCAGTCTTACATAAACTCTTTAAAATAATAGAAAAAGGGGGAGCTTGCCCCAACTCATTTTATGTGTATAGCATATATTTGATACATAATCTATCAAGGATAATAAGAAAAAGAAATTATAGACTAGTCTGATTATGAACATAGATAACAATTCCTAAACAAAATATTACCAAACTGAATCTGGTTATATATAACTAGCCTGATGAAGATGAGTTTATCTTATATTAGAAAGTCAGTGTATTTTTATCACATTAAAAGATTAAGGGGGAAAATCATATCTATAAAGACTATGTATCAATATATTAAGACAAAAATAAAAATCAGCATGTGTTCTGTTATAAATTCCTAGTAGACTAGAACTAGAAATCTTTTATGAGATAAAAGAACTTCCCCAACCCCCACAGAATAACACAACATCTATAGCATGTTTAATGATGAAATGTTGACCTCTTTCTAAGTTGGGGAACAAAGCATTGATGCCCACTATGTCCTCATCACTATTGTTAAAAACGTAGTGATAGGAGCTCTCTTCAGTGCAGTGAGGCATGAGAAAGAAAGAAATGGTATAACTACTCAAAGAAATAAAACTGTCATCGTTCTTAGATGATATGATTGTGTAAATGAGTTGTCCATAGATTCTTTTGGATTTTACGTTTAGGAAATATGACTACAAAACAACATTTTAAAAATCAATTCTATTTTCTATATGCTAACAAACATCCTTTAGACAGTGAAATTAATAGCAGAGTTATTTATAATAGAATCAAGAAACAGAGAGTTCCTGAAGTAAATCTGACAAAAGAAAATACAAGACCTCTAGCAGGAAATTGTGAAGCTTAATAGAGAGAATATGTTATATGTTTGTGCATGCCTGAGTGTGTGTTGTAAGTTGAAAGTCTAATTAAATTTTTTTATGGCAGTACAAATGACCTGGAATAAGCAAGATAGTCTTGAAAAAGAATAAGAGGGATGACTTAGACTACTAGATATGGAGAGTTATTACAAAGCCATAGTAACTAAGACGTGTGTCATTGGTATAGGGATAAACAAATAAACGAGGAGAAGAGCAGAGAGAGCCTGCATCAAAACTCATGCATGTATGGACACATGAATTCTGATCATTGAAGAAAGGACAGTTTTTTAAATAATCCATCCTGGAAAAATTAGATATCCATATAGGAAAAGTAAATTCAGACTCCTATATTTCACTGTGCTCAAAAGAGTAAATACCAATTTCGAGTGGATTAGTGACCTAAAAATCAAAGGCAAAGCTCAAAAGCTTTTAAAGACTTAGAGAATGTCATTATTACTTAGGGTTGGGTAAGATTTCTTAAATAGGAAATAAAAAACGCTAAAGGAAAATATTGGTAAATTAGACTACATTAAAACTAAGAACTTCGGGTTGTCAGAAGATGCCATCAAGACCATAAAAAAGTACACTCAGAGTAGGAGAAGATATTTGCAATAATGTACCCAAAATGTGTGAAGAATGAATTGGCAACCTTTACCTTTTGGGTAGGGATGAGGGAAATAATGTGATGGGAAGGAATGCACAGGGGAAAGCCTCTGCACGTTTCAAAAGTCCCCATTCTTGAGAGGGTAGTGTCACTTTTTCTAAACTGGGAACTTTGTATTTTGTTGCATTTTATCTATATATCAGTACATTTCTTAACCAAAATTGGGAAGAAATACATTTATTAGTTTGCTAGGGCGCATAAGAAAATACCAGAGACTGGGAGGCTTAAACAACAGAAATTCATTTTCTCACAGTTCTGCAGAGTAGAAGTCCAAGATTAAGATGCCAGGCAGGTTTGGTTTCTCTAGAGGCCTCTTTCCTTGGTGTGCGGATGACCTTTTGCCTTGTCCTCACATAGTCTATGTCCTCACATAGATGCTTGAGCATCTCTGGTGCCTCTTGTTCCTGTATTTCCTCTTATAAGATGCCAGTCAGATTGGATTAGTGCCACCATAAGGGCTTCATTTTAAATTAGTCACCTCTTTAAAGGCCATATCTCCAAATACATCACATTCTGGGGAGGGTTTTGGGGAGACAAATTCAGCCACAACATTGATTTTGTAGTCAAGATTTTGAATAACAAATGGGTTTTTGTGATTTTGGATATAATTCCCCAAGCCAATTTTTGGATTTAAAAAGTGCTATATTTAAAAAAGAAATCTAAGAAGTAAAGATGTTATGCTCTAGAGAACTGTGTGAAATACTCAAACTATGATTATGTATGTGCAAACTTAGAATATAACTTTTTAAAAAATATATAAGTAATAAAAAACCATCTCTAAAATATTTTTTACAATTCTTAAATGTATAACCAAATGAATAATGTAATATTGTCAGTAGATATTTTAGTCTCATCTTCATTTTTAACATTTATAAATTCTTGTTGGCAAGAAAAAAAATTTTTTTAAGTCATTGGGAGAAGAGAGGATGCATTTTATTTGGTCATATATTGTATTCGTATTGCAGTTAGCTCTACTATAACAGTATGTGCATTCCTGTGTTATTCACCCAACTATGCATAATCATGCATTGAAAACCTCAGGACTTATGGGAGAATGGAAGTACAACACTCAGAAATTTTTGTCAGTGACACTTAAATGAGTAGGAACCTAAAAAAAAAACAGCACAGTTTTACACACATTAAATAGTTAAGAAATGCATAAATACTTAATGAACATGGCACTTTAAAAGAGATCTGAAGTTTTCATGTGGAAATGGCATCAGAGGATTGCAGTGTGTGAGTTATGGTGAAGGAGGGTCATCTGAATTTGAAGGGCAAGTTGTAATATCAGAGGTGTGGCTCCTAACATATTAAGATAAATTGAGTGGCTGGTAGATGTTTGAAGGGTGTCTGTGTGTTTCGTGTATTCCTATATGCTTGGTTTAGCTGACTGCAGTTTGTTTTCATCTAGAGTTTCTCACAGATAAAATGCACAAGTGAACACAAAATGCTTGCTATGCTCAAATTACTGCGTAATGTATCAACCATGTTGGAACAAATTTGTTTTTTCAAACAGCATTATAGCACAACTTTGCTGAATTTTTTTTATGCCATTCATAGCCCCATCTTATCATCTTTAAGTGTTTTGTAAGGATTCTGCATTAGGCTCTTTTACTGAAGTTTTGAAATGACTGCCTAGTATTTGCCTGCTACAAACACCTGAGTGTCCTGGTGAATATTAAGTTCTTCCAGGCTAATGAGTTGAGTGATTTGGTTATGGAATCTGATTTTTGTTTGAGTCTGGTAGATGATCCCTGTGAAACACAGAAAAGCATCAGTTCTTTTGTTTCAAGCAAGTTCATTATGATAATGACCTTTCTGTTTTTGGTATTGCTACCAGGATACCTTTAAGCCTTACCCTGAATCAGTATTAAGAAAGCGTGTCTGTGGTTATGTTTTGGGGGTCCTTCCCATTCTTTTGTTGCTTTTATACACTGCGGCCATTTCATACCAAAGCCTAGCAATAACAGGTTTCTAGGAGTAGTCATTATCCTTTCATTCTCTCTCCTCTGGTCTGTATGGCTGGTAACAGGGACTGTAAATAAAGTGCTTCCCCTAGTTTTACTCTCCTTCCACTACAGCTTCTTTGGTTAACTTTTAAGACCCTCATTTTTATGCCTTGAACTAGAAAATCAGCTTTCCCTTACATCATTTCCATTCCTCCTTCCCATCTAGGCATTCCTTCATGTTTCTGCAGTCCTCCATGCATGCATCCCTGGTATAGCATAGATCACATTGTTTTGGAGTTTCGTGAAGCTAGATTTTCTAACTGCAGTATTCTTAAGGGCACAGACCACATTTTTATATTACATTTTTACTGTATAGCATAGTGCTTGGCAGTGGTGGTTGGGTGAGTGGGTGGATGGATGAATAAAGTGAACTTGAAAGATCCATATGGTCCTATTATTATTATCCCCCTCACTTGAACTAAATTACGTAATCTCTAAATATCATGGCCACTTGAACTTTAATACTACATTTAGCTTATTCATTCAAGCTTTTAGCCATGAAAAAATAAAATTTCCTTTTGTGAGCCAAAGATTCTACACCATCTGTTTTGTTTTTTTGGAGTATTTTTTTTTCTATTAATAGTAAACAAATGTGGCTAATTTGCAACCTTAGGATTGAGGTTTTTCTTGACACAATAGATTAGTAAAATCCTATTTTCCAGCTTGCTTCTATGAAACATTTGGTGATGGAAGGAAATTTAACTTTGGATGGTAAACACACAGTACATTATACATATGTTGTATTATTGAATTGTACACTTGAAACCTGTTTGATTTTATTAACCAGTTCACCCCAATAATTTTAATAGAAATTATTTTCAAAATTTTAAAATATTTATATATTGATTAAATGAAATAAACTCCAAAAGGGGGAGAGTACTTTTTCTTAAGATAATAAGGGGAAAATGTTATGGTTCGATTCTTGATTATTATTACAACTATAAAAAACTTTTTGAATTGTTTTTAAAACTTTCTTTTTCTTGTAGGACCTCTTTCTTGTTAGACATGAATTGGCCATAATGAGACTAGCTGCCTTTATGGGCATTACTATGTTAGTTGGAATAACTGGACTTTTTTATACTCAACTAATTGGCGTCATCACAGTAAGTATATTTTTAATGTAAAGTAATCTGTTTATCAACATATTCCCTAATTATGACCTTAATTCTAAAAAGTTGTAGAAAGTTTAAAAATTAAGAGAAAATTACCCATCATAATTTATATATTACCATTTCATATGCCTGTGCAATTTTTGAGTAGTTCTAATCAGTGTTCAGAAGTACATAGAATTTTTTATCCTGCTTTTAAATGTTAAGATACAGTATTTTTATATAGCTATAGACTACACATTTATAATTTTTAATAGTTGGATATACCTGTTTAGTAAATATGTAATGTTTTAATTAACTGCCTTCCTGTTGATCAGGTCTTAGTGTGCAGTTCTTTTTTTCTATATTATAAATGACACTATTTTGAACATTTATTTTTTCTTTATAAACTATTATATCAGGTAAATTCTGAAAAATCCAGTTGCTGGTAGGAACATTTTATTAGTAATAAATCATTTTTTTAATGTACTTGTTAGTTAAATGGGATTTAGCACAACAGAAAAGATTTAAAAGTGAGAAAATTATATTGAGTAAGGATTTAAAAGTTTGATAATACATTGCATTGCAGAAGATGTAGGGTAAACAGACTTTCTCATGTAATTGGCAGGGACGTAAACTGATATAATCTTTTTGAAAGGCAAATTGTCAGTGACTATCAAAATTTAAAATACACAGTGCTTTTGACCAATCTATAAATTTGTTTTGTAGAGAGTATTTATTCACTTGTGTGTAAATAAACATGTATGTTAAAGATCTCCATTATTATGTTATATATACCATGTATTATATATAAAAATTTAAATTTTTTATCAGAATATATTCAGTGAAAGAAATGTATAGTAAGAGAAAAATACATCAAAACTTATTATAGAGCAATAGAAATCAAGAAGGTGTGGTACGGCCATAGTGATAGTCATATTGGTAAATGAAATAGAATTGAGAATCCAAAAATACACACATATTCTGTGGACAATTATTTTCAGTGAGAGTGCCAAGACTATTCAGTGGGAGAAGGAAAAGTCTTTTCAACAAATGCTCCTGGGACAACTAGATATCCACATGCAAAGAAAGAAATTGGACCCTTATCTCACACCTTGTACATATATTAACTCAAAACAGATTATAGACCCAGATGTAAGATCCAAAATGATAAAACTCTTAGAAAAAAACATAGGAATATATCTTGGATTAGACAGTATCTTAGATCCAACACCAAAATTGCAAATAACCAAAGAAAAAGATTGATAAATTGGACTTAATCAAAACTATAAACTTTTGTGATTCAAAAGACACTATTAAAAAAATGAAAAGACAGCTCACAAAATGGGATAAGCTATTTGCAGATCATAAGGAAGGGGTCCCCAGTCCCCAGGCTGTGGACCAGTACCAGTCCATGGCCTGTTAGGAACCAGGCCTCACAGCAGTAGGTGATCAGCGGGCTAGCAAGCAAAGCTTCCTCTGTATTTGCAGCTGCTTCCCAGCGCTAGCATCACCACCTCAACTCCATCTCAGATCCACCTCAGATCATCAGGCATTAGATTCTCATAAGAGCAATTGTCTCTGATTCCAAAAAGGTTGGGGAACTTTGTAAGGGGCTTGTTTATAGAATATATAAAGGCCTTTGTAACTCAGTAATAAAAAGATAAAACATGGACAAAGGATCTGAATGACCATTTCTTCAAAGAAGATTCAAATGGATAATAAATACGTGAAAAGATGCTCAACATCATTAGTCATCACAGAAATGAAAATCAAAACCATAATGAGGTTTTGACTTCACACACGCTAAGATGACTATAATAAAACGACAGTAACAAAGGTTGGTGATTCATTATAAATTAATTATAAATTAATTATAAAGTAGTGATTCAGTGATAAAATATTCATAATTACTTTATAGTCTGTTCATAAGTCATGTCAGAATTTCCAGATTATGCTTGCATTTTCTGAATTTATGTGTTTGATTTTACCAAAATCATTAGTATATTTTTATAACCCCTCGAATGGATATTCTCAGATTTCCCCAATTTCGTCTGATTAATGACTGGAAATGACATTTGGGAACATTACTGCTAACACTACAAGCTACTTATGAGGGCCGTCTTTCTTACAAGTTATTTGTAAGGGGCTTATAGCTGAGGGTAACAGTTCCCTTTCCACCTAGCAGCGCTAGTAGCTTCAGGGAGTATGGGTTTAGCAGTAAAGGCTTCAAGATCTTTTAAGAATCGAAAACAGGCTCACAAATACAGAGGACAAAGGGGGATTGGGGGCTGGGAGAAGGGGTAAAGGGTTAAAGAAGTACAAATTAGTAGTTGATAGATGATCACAGGGATGGGGAGCACAGTGTAGGGAATACAGTCAGCAGTAATGTAATGGCTATGTGTAGAGCCAGAGGGGTGATAGAGTAAATGGGGGAAATCTTTTCATAAACTATATAAATGTCTAACCAATGTACTATATACTCGAAATTAATAATAAAAACAAAATGCTCAAAAATTCCTACTTTAAAATTTTAGCATTCACTCTGAGTTGGACGTCTTTTTTTTTTTTTTAATCATATTTGTTGGTCTCTAAAGGATTTATAGTAGTCCCCCTCATCCGAGGTTTTGCTTTCTGTGGTTTCAGTTACTGGTGGTCAACCACCATCTGAAAATACTGTACTGAATGGAAAAATTCAAGAAATAAACAATTCTTAAGTTTTAAATTGCATGCCATCTGCGTGGTGTGATAAAATCTCTTGCCCTCCTGCTCTGCTGTGTTCCACTTGAGACGTGAATTATCCCTTTGTCCAGTGTTTCCGCACTGTATGCTCTACCCACCCATTACTATGCAAATCACTATAGCCATCTCTGATCGTATCAGATTCACTGTTACGGGATCACAGTGCTTGTATGCAAGTAACCCTTATTTTATGTAATAATGGCTCCCAAATGCAAGAGTAGAGATGCTGGCGATTCAGATACGCCAGAAAGTAGCTGTAAAGTGTATGTATGTATTGGAATAACCATTGTATGTGTAGGTTCTATACTGCCGAAGTTTTAGGCATCCAGTAGGGGTCTTGGAGTATATACTGCTTGCATAAGGGGGGACTACTGTAATCGGGTTCTGTTCTTACTGTTTATACTACCACCATCTTAATATTTTTTAAATTGTACAGTTGTCTCTTTTGCTACAATATTGAACATTTCATTGTTTTAGGATAGGGAGATTGGTTCTGATGTGTTGTTTCTAAAACTGAGTAGAAATCACATTTGTTAAATAACGCTCTCTCCAAAAGTTTCATCTCTTTCTGTGTATATATATATATATTACCCTCTCAGAATATTCTGTACTAAACAGGTCTTATGTCTGTAGAAATTACACATTTGTGAAGCATTCAAAAAAGAATGGAAGTTTTAAGATAAAGAAGGAGAAAGAATATATTTTTGTTTGTTAGTCCAACCTTTAGTCACTGTACTTCCTCTTGAATCCAGTTATTCTGAAAAATTACTTAAATTTTATTTCATATACTTGGACTTTACTAGTGAATTTCAGGCATCAATCTTTTTAGATTAGAAAAAATTTTTTAAAGATTTCCAGAATGCATTTCTCTCAACATTGATTTTAAGGTTCTTTAAGGTTAAATTAAAATTGTTATGCATTTGGTATTTAACATTAAATCTAATGAATTATTACCAGTTAAATAAAATGGTATTTAATATTTTAATTAAAATAGAAAATATAGATATGCTTACTTTCTTTAAAAAACATGCTTGCTATTTTATTTTATGAAAACATTAAGACTATCTACAGGAAATTTCCCACTAGACATGTTTTTATCATAATCTAAATCCATGGATCTCTCTTTACAGTGTGAAAGAGTGATAAATTTGTCAGGTAGCATAAGAAAGAAAAGGAGAGAATAAAACAATAAATTTAATTTTTCCAGTGAAATCTTCCTTTCCCTACTTGTCTACCCCAAAGACCACGAGGCATTTTGGGAAAACACTGGTAGGAATATCATTATATAAACTATGTGATTACATAGTTTGAATTTAAGCCTCTTAGACAACATAAACAACAAATGCTAGCTTTTTTTTAGGTTTAGATAGAGTTTTGAGGAAGCAGCATATTAATTTTCAGCAATTTTTTTCCATCGTTTTTACTTGGGATTAATAAATCATTTATCTCCTGTGTAAGAGGAAAAGTCCTATCTTCTTATTGATAGTAAAAGGTAACAGGATAATCAGAGTAATGATAATCAGATAAAATAATTAGAAATTACTTAAATTTAAAATAGTGGATTTCTAATCTTTTTCCAAGGTCAAAAGTCAACAAGGCCAGATGTTTCTGTGGAATAAACTAATCTTAAACCCAATTTTAAAGGATTACTTTTATTTTTAGATTTAATTTTATAAATTATTTAAATATATGTTTGCATTTTTACTAAAATTAATGTTGAAGTTAAAGTGTTTTCAAGAAGTTGGTTTTAAAGTGTCCTTTATTTAGGGAACAGATTCTTCTAATTATTCCTTACATAGACTGTTTAGCCTTTTTTGTTTGTTTCTGAAGGAAATAGATAGTGATGTTATTAATGTAATTGATGTCACAATTTCTTATTGAGTGGTGGTTCGCACACACACAGCCAAGAATAATGTCCACTCTGACAACCACCAATACTAATAGTGCGGGGTGATTGTATTAGTCATGTTTTCAGTCACTGGGCTTGGAGAGAGTTAATCAAGAAGCGCTGTAACAGCTGGTACAGCGCCTTCTGGTGAGGTTCTGACAGTGAGCTATTGTATACCATGACACTGCTCTGACAGTTTATCTAGATTTTGTATACAAGCATTTTTGTTTTCTGGGCACCGTGGAGTTTATGTAATAGCTGAAGCTTTTGATAGCGTCTCTGGAGCTTACTGTTTTTCTCAGTTGTGAGGTTGAGGGTAGGGTGGGGAAGATATATTTACTTGCAGTTTTGTAAAAGACTTTAAATTCTCAAAAAATTGAGCTTTTGCCTTTGGTCTCATGATTACCCAAATAAATACAGAGTTACAAATGCAAGGGTGACTTAATTTTAACTTGGTTATTTTATGCAGTGAAAAATGTCTTGTATTCAAAATGTTAAATTAGTTAAAATGAGATTATTAAATAGCATTCTCATGGTCAATTAGTGGACATACTGCCTTTTAATATATACCCAGAAATGTAGTCCCGAGATTATTAATCCTTGTAATTAAATTTTGCCAACTATCCCACAGAATCAGTACTGTGAATTAGCAACATTCAGTACAATCTTTGTACAGATTATGTTTTGTTTGCTCAACTCCAAATCAGCATTGCAAATATGGAAATCATTGTTAATTATGCTGAACCCGGTTCACTTATATTTTTGTAAAAGAAATTATGTACACCATTTTGATTTTATTTCTGAATTATATTTTTGTTTAATAAAAGCAAAATGTATTTCTAGTATTTTTGTTCAAATTACCATATTAAATGAAATATCTTCTCAGTGCTTTTAAAAACCTAGAAAAATCATTAAAGTTTAAAATGTCACTTTTATATGCTTTTTAAAAGCATTTTACTTTATTTTATCATTACATTGGTTAGACATTTATATAGTTTATAAAATGATCCACCCGATTATCACCCCTCTGGCTCTACATTTTTTATATGCTTTTAATGTTTTATACTAATGTTAGCTGTGATATTTCTTTGAATTTTAGATACAGTAGAAAACTTTATAGAAACTGGATTCCCCTCACCATGGAATTAATTTAAAACATACTGTTATATTGCCTACTAATTTAAAAGCACTCTTTTAAAAAATACCTATTTTCATCAAAATTGTTAT
Source organism: Eonycteris spelaea (assembly GCA_003508835.1). Taxonomy (NCBI): domain Eukaryota; kingdom Metazoa; phylum Chordata; class Mammalia; order Chiroptera; family Pteropodidae; genus Eonycteris; species Eonycteris spelaea. The sequence goes on along the minus strand of PUFA01000185.1, from coordinate 2,471,685 downwards.
ATGTGGAATTGGATTACTCTTTAGCATAAACATATTCCTATGTGAAAATGTATTAATATTGTCTCATCTCTCCTTGCTCAATTTAATAAGTATTGGAAGTATTTCTGATAAGATTAAAAGTAATTAAAAATAATTTAAATATGTTTTTATAATACATAGGAATAGTGCACTTAAATTTTTTTAAAGCATCGCTAATTGCTTGAGTGATTAAATAGATGCTTTTTTTGGGTTAGCAAGCCAAACATTTACATTTTCTTTTTATTTGCAATTTTCCCTAGACATCCATATATTCTTTCATGTTCTGAATGTACATTATTTTTAATCTTACTTTAAAACATAAAAAATAGTGAATCTTAAATAGTTAACTTGTAGATCTTTTTCCACAGCAATTCATAGCTTCTCTCTCACATTCTATCAATACTTAGTTACTACCAATATCCTAGCCAAAGGGATACATTAGCTCATCTTCTACTGATAACCAAAATCTTACTGAGAGGATAATTTTGTATTAAAAATATAAGAGCAATTGACCTTGAATATTAATCACAAACATAATTTGTCAGCTGTTTCAAATATTTAGTATAAGTCTTATTTATAGAATATGTTACTATATATAATCATCCTCTGGCATTCTCTGTATATTTCTGTATAGTTATTTTGTATATTTGACTGCTTTCACTAGACTGTAAGCTCCTTGATGCTAAGGGCTGTCATAATAGGTGCTTAGTAAATTTTGATGGATGGATAAATGAATAAATGAATCATGTTTTATGTACCTAATACTTGGTTTCTCAGCTAGATTATAAGCTTCTTGTGGACATTGAATTTTATCTGTGTTGTCTCCTAGAGCCCCAGTCATTTTATTTTTTATTATAAAAACCACATATTTTGTTTAAATGTAATTTTTTAAAGTTCTATTCTGATATAATTGGGATATTATATGTCCAAGCCCTCTCAGAAAGTGTTTAGTAGACAGTATCAGTAAAAACAAGGACTGCCATTTGTCGAGGAGTTAAGGGCTCTAACGTATATTAATTCATTTAAACCATGCAAAAACCTATGAGATAACTATTTTTATTTGAAAATTGAGATACAGAGTTTTAGTAACTTTCCTAAGGTTTTATATAGCCAGAAAGTTGTTTGATGAAGAGAAGTATGGGGATTATTTTGAAAGGAGATTTTCAACGACTATATAAATATAAGATCTCTTGCCCTCTCACTTTGGTTCCGTGATTAAATGTTTATGTGAATTTCAAATCTCTAAAAGAGATAAAAGATTTAGCTGGTCCTCTGTTGGAGATAGATGCTTAAAGAACCACTTATTTCAAATGCGGAATAAAGTGAGTTCTGGCTTCACAGGAGGAGAGAGAACTAATATTAACAAGAACTTTTTCCTCTTTGGACTTCAGGAAAAGATTAAAATGAAGGAGTCATGCTTTTTCTGTTGATGTTCTCTTCATTTAGTGCTGCAATCATATATTCAGTGTCCACTTTGAACAATATATGCTGCTAGGTGCTATGGAGGGTACAAAGTTAAATGAGCTGCTGCATATGTTGATCAGAGGTGCTAGGAAGTCAAACTAAAATCAACCTTAGAATTAGTAGAAATTAGTAATAAATAAAACAGGTATATAATCTCTACTTGTGAAAAACTTTCCTGAATAGTTTTTTTACCTCCAGATTAAATCAACAGTCATTGAATTAGATATGTACAACAGAGCTAAAAGTATTGACAAGACCTATAATAAGAACAAAAAGTACAGGTGATCACTGAGATTAGATTGAATTATCTTTAAGGAGTCTTTATGATAGAATGTTTTTACTTTCATCAGGTTTTCATTTTAGCAGGTCTACAAATTCCATTTTTAAAATCTTTCCAGAGTTAATTAGACCCAAAAGCAATGGCTCTTCGTTCCAGACTTAAAAGATAGCCATAGAAGTCTTGTAAAGCAGACTGAATGTTTATTCCTTACACATGATTGTCAGGTATGCCAGAGGACTCTTGATATTCTTCCTCCCCTATAACAACATAAATGGCAAAGTGTTGGCTGGTGAGAATGAACTCAAAGTAGGATGAGTTAATTGGATAGATTGTATTATCAAGTCATCTATTCCAAGAGGGCTACTAGATTCTTGGGTCTGTTAACCAGGAAAAGTGGTGGTAAATTCTGATTATTTGCCCTTCACCTTTCTCAGTTTTTCTAGCAGGCAATAAATACTCCCTCTCCTTTTCTGCTAGGAACTTCTTTTTTCCATTTTAGATATAATCTTATAAGTTGGGATATAGCTTTACTTTATAATCAAATATATATTTCTAGATTGAATCTGAAAGATCGTTTCTTAAGGTAACATCAGCCAACCGTTAGAAGTAGATAAAGTATTCATTGATAGAATCGTTAGGCCTATATTTCTGTAAGTCTTGCTTTTTCTAGTTTATTCTTTTTTTAGAAAATAACTTTCAATTTTTAAAATAGGAAAGCATTCTCATATATCTCTTAGTTATATAGACTGAAGACATTCAGATATTTTGAATAATTATACCAGAATCAAGACATAAATATTTCTCTGGAAATAAGATATCCTAATTGTAGATAACATTAAATAAAAAACTTTTTATTCCTTGAAGAATCAATTTTTCTGAATAGCTGATTTTATATTTAAGAATTTACAAATTATATTTATACTCCTTAAAGATAGCCGTTATCTTACTGATCATTTTCTGATGGTCACTAAAGGTACTCTGTCTTTTATATCGAATGAAATTGTCTGTACCAAAATCGATTTCAATTATTTTTAGTTTGTTTTTTTCTAAAATATTATACATTTCTGTGCTTTATAAAACAAAACAAAAAGTATATTAAATCTGTTTAGGTACTTGGAAATAATTTAGAGTTTCAGCGTTCCAGCCAGTAGGAAACTCTTTCCCCTTCTAGTCTGCTGTTTCTAGTGTGCTTATGAATATGATAGCATGATAGCTTGTGTTGCTCCGAGTATGTTACATAAATGCCAGTGCAAAAACTTTGTGACATATTCAAATACAAATTATTCTTTTTTCTGGATAGCTGAGTTTCAGAGAGAGAAGCATTTGCTATTTCTAGAGGAAAAAAATATCCATTTTGGCTATTCTGACAAATTGTGTTCATAGCGTCTTGGTAGACATTACATCCTCTGATAGAATAACCATATGTTTATCATTATTTAAAAGGTCATATTCTACTTTTTTCTTGAACCAGATTCTAGAAGGATGTTAAAAGCTTTAAAAAATTAAAGCTTTTCCCATACGAGGTCTAAATCCAAAGTCTTTAAACTTGATTCTTTTATTGCCACATATAAGTTCCTCAAAGTTAGAATCAAGTTGTAAATTCTGCATAGTAAAAATTTCCTGTAATATTAGCTAGCTATAGTAAGCTGACCTTATAATTGCTTCTTCATACTGAAATGGTTTCCAATTTTTAAGTATTATCCACAGCTGCAATTTTAGGTCATTTATATATACCTTTGCTAATAGCACTTCTTGACTTCTGTCCTCTCTTTCCCTTTGTATCTTTGCACAAGCTATCTTAATTGTTTAGAACTGCCTGTGACCGACCCATCAGTTCTAAGAAATCATTAAAATTACTTCATTCACTTTCTTTACAGATATGAAACCAGAGGCCCACTTTCTTCTTAAGTTCCTAATCAATGTTGTCACAAAGTAAATATTTTGAGGAAATCATGCAACAGAACCCCAAAAAGTTAATTATAAATAGAATTGTCATTGGATACCATGAGTATCAAAGCATGATAGGAAAATAATAAATATAGAATATGTAGCTAATCTACAGTCTTGTCCCAAATTCCTGGGTAATCTGGAAATGAAACCCTGTTATTGGTGACTAGTCATCTAAAAAAAATTTTATTTTCCTATATGCGGGCTAACTTTAGTTATTCAACTTCATACATAACAATTTAATATTATGAGCTATTCATGTAACCTCTATAAAAGTCTTTTAAAGTAAAGGTACTTTTTCTTAGTATCGTTGGAGAAAAGTTCTACAATCAGAGAAGTTCTCGAGATTGGAGTCGAAGCTGCAAATATTGCATGACTAGTACTGCTTAATAACAATACAGTCCACCTGCCATGTATGAGCAAGCTAGTAAAGGATAAGAGGAGAAAAATTTCTCTAACTTGTTGGTATATTTAAAAGAATATATTTATGTACTACTTTGAAGTATATTTAAAAAGCAGAACAAGCAATTTGTGTTTTAATTATTTAGATATTACTTATCACAGCTTCTCAACCTAGTTATAGATCTTCTGTTAACATGAATTAAACTAGCATGTCTGAAAACTACCTTTTGTTGTTGAATTGTTTTCCTTATCTATTTGCTAGAGCCTTATAAAAAAAACACACATAATAAGGAATTGTATTCTTATCAAAGAGACTGATTTTTCTGTTGAAAAAAAGGAAATAGTTTTTAACGAAAGAACACTTTTCGAGAGTACCAGATGTCATAGTATGGCAGGCGCCTAGATTGCCTTGTTGAATTCGTGTTTGTTAACAGAAATCCAGAACAGGAGCACTCTTTGGCTGTTGGCATTTTCTGTGCATTTGTGTCTTTCATTTGTCATTTTGGTATTTATTTTTTTAAGTGCATCTTCACTGACAGTTTAATCAGAAATAAATAATAGACTTTTAAAAGAATTTTCAAGGAAGAAAGTATAATAAAAGGTTATATTTTAGTGAAGTGAGACTCCTACAATTTTTGTGAGATTTTGTAATTGAATAATTTTTTTTTTGACACAGTGTGTTTTGAGTCAGTCTGTTTCATGGGAACTTCAACCAATATATGTAGATAATTTAGAATTCTTAGTACCCATATATAAACTGTTTAAATCTTCGAATATTCTCCGAATATGACCAAAAACATTGTAAAATTAATATAGGATGAAGCCTTGATAACTTTGTTGCACCTGAGTATAATTTTTTTAATTTTTAATAGGATACAACGTCTATTGAAAAGATGTCAAACTGTTGTGAAGATATGTAAGTATAAAAGTGAAGTCTGTAGTGTTCTTGTTAAAAATGGAAACAACTGGCCAGATTTGAAAAATGTGTGCATGTAGTGGAAAGATAACATAATGACCGCTTTTTCTTGGTGCCTCGTCTAAGGCCTGAGCTAGACAGGCATAACCCAGTCTTACAGTAGGGGTCTTCTAGCCATGATAGTTTTTAAACAAAGTAAGTGCTGATCATTCTCGTTCCTTGTCGAACTAAAGTAAGTTAAATTATTTGTCCTGAAAGTACATCAAAAGAGGTTTGCTACTGTGTTGTTGACACACGTTCTGTTAATCCTGAGATTCTCCTCTGCTTCAAAAGTCGCCTTGGGTTGATTGACGACACAGATACAATATATGCTATCCAGAGTTAAAACTCAGCTGCATGCCACAGTGAAAGAAAAGCTGTATTTGTGATGCTGGGACACAATTCATCAGAGTCCAGTAATGGATCCCCAGCCAACCTGTATTGTTTTAGCTGACTGAAGTGCACCATGGGAGTGCTGTCTTTCACTAATAATGCTGTCTTCTGTAGATCGAGGCCCCGAAAGCCATGGCAGCAGACCTTCTCAGAAGTTTTTGGCACTCGTTGGAAGATCCTGTGGTTTATTCCTTTCAGGCAGAGGCAACCACTGCGAGTTCCCTACCACTTTGCCAATCACGTCTAAACAGATGGATGGTGGGCACAGATGGGTCCTCCATGCTGGAAATGCGTTACAGGTTTTCTGATAATAGAACGATGACAGTCTTCAAGTCAATTAAAATCCACCCACCAATCTTAGGAATCATAATGTGCCCCAGGCTTAATTTTAATAGTGATCTTGATCCTATTGTGGGACTAATACAAGATCTATTATTTAAGTTTTTAAAAGCATGTTTACTTTAAATTAGCTTTCCACAGGGATTCTTTAAAATGCTTTTGTTATTAAAACCTTTAAAGGCAGTGATTGGGATGAAATTAATAGTACCTAATTTCCTTTAGTTACTGACAATGTTAACAGGTTTTAATTTATGGGAAATTTCAGACGTTTATTTAAATTTTTCATTTGAGCAGGACTAACCAAATCTGAATTTAATTCTTCAGGTTTTTATAAAAGGTTTTACACCTTATATGCAAATTTTCTTTTTCAAAATACAATTTAAAATACATTAATACTTTTATATGTGCTGCACGATTTTTTAAAATGCAGCATAGAATCGAACAACAACAAAAAAGGGCAGTGTTTTCTTAGAAGTAGCTTTGTAATGTTTTCTCTTTTTCTCTTCACCAAAAGCAAACTAAAAACACCACTAAAGTAGAGCACCAACTACCTACCTTATTTTAAAGGAAAGATTAAACTTTTTTTTCCATGTTAACTTTCCCATTTTCCCTGTACTGTGTTTAACTATTGGTTATTAATGTACTTGCTCCAAGGAGAAAATTTAAACTAAGTGGGCATGTTTTTCCTATTTTATTGTAAAATTTTGATAAGTGAAAAGCAGAAAAGAATTTGCAGTAACTCCACAGATACCTTTTCTAGTGTAGTTATGTGAGAAATGCTTGTTTTAAAATGCTAGTATAACTAGATAATATATAATGTACAGTATAAAGAGGAATATTGTGCTTTTGAAAAAATTTTCTTTAACTTTTATATCCCTACTCGTAGATCTAAAATTACACATTGAAGGTTTATATATAAATAAATTTTGGCCAACTAATACTGAAATTTTATCTGTAGGAAATTACTAGTTAGATGAGTAAATAACTTTGTGTACCTCTCATCATCCAAATTGAAATTAAATTTTAATTGGCCCACTATAGTTTGGATTGAGAGAGACCTTTTTTAGTAGCTAGTGTTAGGAAGTGACCTTAAAATAAGAAAATATAATGATCTGCATTTATCATTAGCTTTGCACAAATTTAAACTGTTAACAATGATGGTCTCCTGGAAAGCGTAGAACATTTGTGTGAAAAGACATAGCATGCTTTGAAAAAATTCAGCTTAAAATTTTTTTCCCATTAAAATATTGCAAAATTCACATATCTTTTTAAAAAATGTATGTACTCAGTCTTTCCCTTGAAAAGAAGATTGAAGGGATCTACTGTTCTTGGAGCATATCAATTGTTTCCTTTTAGTTAGTTTTGATAGAAGGGAATCATACCTGAGATATCATGAAAAAGAAGGTTACTGTTGTCAGCCAATTAATATACTGTGGTTGGTTCTTTCAAAAATTGTAAATATCTTCTAAAATAATAGAATAGGCTATTCTCAGAGATGTTAGTACCATGTCTTTCATGTTCTTATTACAGTGCTTTATTATTTAAAATAGAAGTGGCAGATGAAAATATGTATTGGTGCTGATAATATGCATAGTAAATTTAATATGAGAAATATTTATAGAGTTTAATGAACCACAAAATTAGTATGTTCGTGTCAGGCAAATGAGTTGGCTTTTGTGCAAGCTAACATATTGACCAAATTTGGCCTGGTGACAGAACCATATAAGTAAGTGATATATAGATAATGAAGATAGATAGATATCAGTCGATATCCTAGCTGTAATACATGCCTTTCAAATGAGGACCTTGAAAACAGCAAAGTGAAGATCCCCTAAACTGCTTTATGGGCATGGTTAAACTTCGCATAGTAGCAGTAGCTACCTTGAAAGTTACCTGAGAGGTACTCAGTGCCAACTTCTGCCTCAGTAATGAGAACCAGAGGTGGTCACCTTTCCCACTCTGGGAATTGTTTTCTTAGTTTTACCACTGCGAGGGCATTCTCTCCCTCTTTTCTCTGTATGCTCTCTGGTCCTGATCCCTCTGTATCTGAATCTTGTGGTACTGGAATACAAACTAATACACTAGCCAAGGCATATGTTTATTTTGTTTGAATGGCAGAAATGCTGCCTAGCAATATATTTATATAAGAATCTATATTAAAGTCTATATATATTTATACTGTAACTTTCAGTATTCCCAAGTTAGCACGCCTAACTACAGGTTTTTGGAATTCTTGTTAGACAGCTAGAGAAAAACTGACTACAGTTTCCTAGGGCGTGCATAAACTCTAGTGTTCTCTCTGCGCCCTCTTTTGGCTAATTGGTGTAATTATACTGGCTCTTAGAGATTTACTGCCCCACAAGTAAATTGTATAGCCATATTCTGAACATGTCAGAAGTCCAAATGTAGGAGTACATGTACAAAAGTGTAATATTTAATGAAAATGAATGTGTTCCTGTTCATGATGTGACATCTGGTTTATACAAAATTATGACTACTTGTTTCATTTTTGTATATTCTTATATTTTTTACTATCAATTACAAATTTATATTGAGATCAGGATAAACAATGTAAACCATTTAATGAATTTTATTTTAAATCTTATTTTGGCAAATTAAGTCATTAGAATTAGAAAAGCCATGATCTATTATAGTTATAGTGGCAAGCAAGTATCTAATGTCTTTTACTGGATACCTAAAAAATATGTTTAATTTTTTTTAATATCAGTTTTGGAATGATTTTTTTTACTGATTCTATTGCATTAAAATAATAGATTAATAATTCTGTACATTTCTTCATTTTTTTAAAACTTTCCTACTTAGAGCTGTAGCTTTAATAGCCAATTTATTATGTCTTCTGGATAACCATGGAAATAATTATGTTGAACTTTAGAAAATAATTATGAGCTGTGAGGTAACTGATGTAATCTATAGATTTGATGAAGTAGTTCCTTATAAACATTCCACTTTGTTCTAAGCAAAATGTATTTTAAACGATGTTTCACATCAGCGAAGTCATTAATTGATTTCTGGAAATGAAAGAGTTTTACCTAGATATTATAAGTTACACCTCCTAAAGAATTATATCTGTTGTTATTCTTTTTGTTAAAAATCTTTATGGGCTCAAGATTGTTGACAAAAATCAACTGGTCAGTTTATAGTCCAGTCCCCCAAACAGTAGGTATTCAGTAAAAGAGCTTCTGGTACTTTGTATCCAAGACTTATCGTTTAAAAATGTTACGTTAACTGATGTTCCATTATAAGCAAAATACTATTTTGCTTAAGAGTTGTATTAAAAATATTTGTGGTTAACATAAGCAATAGCCGTATTTAAATTTTTAGTTAATATATTATCTCTTTTAACAGAAGAAAGCATAGTATACTTTTACTAGTAATAGAAGTAGAGAGCATAAACATACATAAAGTTCAATATAACAACAAAGTTAAAACTTCTGTCAGAGTGACCATCCATTTTTGCTTATATTTAGAGGTATTTTTCTCTAAGAATGGTGGCTGATTGTAGCTATTCTTATCAGGCTTTTTCAGGTCATTTCTATATAAGTAAGTAGTTGAAGATATGTTTCACCCAAAAGGGTATATTAATTCTGAATGCTAATCATGGAGACTTAAGTTAGACAACACTTCCTGACTGGAAGTGTTTAGATTATGGCCATGCAATTCTCTGTGAGTTAGGCTATGGGGCAGTTCAAGTGTTCTCACGTGTATTGCTATAAAATCACAATGTGTCCAGCAGTGGTTTACAATGGCATTAATATTAACAAAGCTGCTAGTCTCTCCTCTTAGTCTCTAACTACTTCCCTTATGCTTCATGGAGAAATATATCACTAGCCCAGATTCACTAAACTATTGCTGCTTCATTAAATAAGCTTTTGACATGACCTCTAAATACTTAGATATATCTAGAATTTATATGGTAAAGTTTATACTTACAAACGTTAAATAATTTACTAATAGAAAAGTGTTAGATTTTTTTACCCAGTTCTAGTATTGTTTCAAAAATATGTGTTGATAAATGTATTATGTCGTGTACATTTAGTATTTCTCCTTGCTAGTAGTATTAACCACGTAATTAACAAATGAATATGTTATTTAATGTCCTCAGTGTTACCTTCTATTCTAAGAATCATCCTCTGAATTAACTATAAATTACAAATTTCATTATATTCTGAATTTAGTCATTCTCAATTGAATTCTAGAATATTCTACAGTAGAACGTGAGAAAGTAATAGAACCGGCTTGCTTAAAGTATTTTGAACCAATGTTGTTATTCTGTGTATCACTAGTTAGCATTTCTGCTGCCTTTGGGATGATGGTTTAACTTCAGGAAAGTGACTGTTTTCTCAGAAATCTCCTTTCATTTTCATTGCACAGTTTTTAACAGTCTAGTACATTTTTGTCTGTTTTTCAGATGTTGTAATGTTAGTGCTAATTTGAAGCAGAAATAACAATGATATTTAAAGTTCTTAAGTCATAGGTATTGCTGCTATTTTCCATTATCATATATTTTTAGTATTATGTTTTCTTTCTCTAGTCCACCAGAGAGGACATAGAGTATAAATGAGTAGTAAGTAGCCAAAATCGGAGAAAGAGGATAGGGGAACTTATTAAGATGGAGAGAAGGCTAGACCAATAATGGATAATCAGCAAGCATTCTCAGCAACAGGGTAGACTCAACACCATTTCTGTGACATCACAAAATCCCCCTGGTACAATCATTTAGCCTTTTCTGTTCTTGATACCATTCTACTTTGAGTTGTTGATGCTTGTAAGCATTTAGTTTGAGCTATTTATCTAAAGAATTTATATTGCTAATTCTCTTTAGCTGGTCAGATGCCTCTGAAAAATTATCTTAGATTTTAAATGTTATGATTGTGTAGTGTATGCTAATATGAAGCATAAGAATGTGAAGGTGCAGCTTTTTCATGTGAGAAGAAATAAATAGGTTGTCCGAAGTTCAATTGAAAAAACTGGGACCTTTTTCACAAGTCTCCTGTTGGAAAGAAAGGATAACTAGGTATTATAGTAAATTTTGTTACCAGAGTAAAAACCAACAATTTATACAAAGAGTCATTTTCACTTTAAAATTTGGGCTATTTTGGAGTTCTTGATACCTTGAAGGTCTCCATATCTATTAGTACTGTGAATACCTATAACACGTACTGGAGTGTTTGCCACAGTTGTTCAATACTCTCTGATGTTTTGGTGTCGATAGCTTTATATATAAACAATAATGTAGACAAAAAGGCAACAAAAAAGTGTGCTTCTCTTTATGATTTTGCTTGCTTGTTTGATTAAATACAGGGTTTAATAGCATAGGCTGTTAATTACAGGGAAAGATTGTCTGCATATTGCAAGCTTTGTGTTCTTGCCGGTGTGCGTTTGGTGATATTTTAACCTACTAGTGCCTGAAGTTAGTGTTTTACAACCTCTACAAAAGATCCTGGTGCTACTCACTTTAGCATTGAGTGACATTTTTATTTTCTGTACCAAAGAGTTAATTTTTCTTTTTGGTTGAATGAGAATTTTTTTCTCACTTCCTTGTGTTTATAAAGCAGAATTTAATGTTACTAAGAACAATTTTGATTAACTGACCTGAGTTTTTGCACACTGCTGCCTCAGTTTGATTTTAAATATTTCTCATTTGAACTTTTTTTTTAAGTTAGGCAGATTTGTATGTTTTTTTCATTTTGTATTTTAATATAGATTGGCTGCTTTAAACAGTAGTTTAATAGGTTGAAGTTGCAAAAGATAATTGCGCACTTTCCACAAGATATTTTGGTTTTGCTTTATTTCTGCAGGAATACATGAGAAATAATAAGTCTACTTTTATTTCTGTAAATGAACTGTATAGCTTATTGGGCCCGTTTAATGAATGCTGAAAAACAATGCTAAAATGAAAAGATAAGGGCCCTCTCTGATTACAAATGAAGAATTCTGCATCTGTGTGTATGTGTGTGTGTGATCCTTAGTGGCATTAAAAAATAATATTGGCATTTGTCTATTTTGCAAATAAAGATAAAATTAACACTTTTATATATAATATATATATTTATATACACATTTCTCAAGAGGAAATGCAAATGTACTTGATTTAAGCAAAACTGTAATAGAAAATTGAACTTAACAACAAAAAGGGTCTGTATGATGTTATTCACTTTACATAAAAAGTTAGAGTTATTTTAAAAACGAATTCTGCTTGGTGATTTATTTTACAAAAGATAGGAGAAAATACCTTTAGAAGTACTCGTAATTGTCCAAATGTAATACTGCTATGTATACTATTCTGGTTCCCTATGTTTTTCCACAAAATTTCAAAATACTCATATAGCGTCCTTATAACTGGGACTGAAATGATTTAAAATTTGGGCAAGAAAATAACAGTGTATATGTATTGGAAAAGTAGACAATCACATTTGAGAATGTTTTGCATTATTTTCAGTGAAAAATTTTCTCATTTACCGTAGATACAATATGGTTTTGCAGTGAATCCTGAATGGAAAAAAAGAATCAAGTCCGACACATGAAAGGTGTCTTAGGATCATTTGAATGATATTTAGAAATACAGATATAGGTGTCAGTTACAGGTAAAAGAATTCAAAAGAAAAAATGAGAAGCAACATTATGTCTATCTCTAATTGTCAACAATATATTTCCTAGATTTTGTTGCCACAGTATCAGTTTTGAGTTATTCAGCTTGTTTATTATATCATACATTATTTAAATTAATGTGGCCGAATGTGGTTATTTGTTCAAGCTATTGGGTAGTAGAGAATTCACCACTGTCTACTGTCCTCCAGAGATGAATATTAAAAAGAAATTTCTACTTTAGCATAGATAGAATAAAGCAACCAAATGATACGATAGGAAGAATTTCTTCTCTGATCATCGATACTTGACAAGTGAGTTGCAATTTGAAGGAGGACTGAGCAGATTATCATGGTCGTATGAGCTTTTTGTCTCTGAAATTAGTCTTTTTTGAAAACCTGACCAGCAAGTTTAATGAATAGGCAAAATCTATGATGTTTTGAAGCTCCTAAAATTTTGTGTCAACCTCTAATATGGTAGCCCTAAAATAAAGGACTTTTGTTTTAATAGTGGTATGTGTCAAGTGCCATATTAAAGATCTTGTTTTTAAATTGGCAGGACATTTTTTCATTCAGTACATATGTTTATGTCTGATTGCTGTTTTGCTGCACTGCCTGTTTTACCTTGTCTGTTCTCCTAAGAGCATTTGAGGAAAACCTTCACTGTTTCTAGTGCTAATGATAATAAGAAAAATAATAGTTGAGAGATAAAAGACTAGATTGAGAATAGTGAGGAAAATGACAGGTACAAACCATGTATCTGAGATATTTTGTTTGAATGAAGTCTACACTGGTTCTTAAAGTGGAAAACCATGTATCTACCTTAAGAAAAATGTTGTTTTTAAATTTTATTTTAGTGATTTAATTTTATTCATGTAATATTTCTATTTTTCTTTGTAGATTGTTTTTAATTTAAATTGTGGAATTTTTACTTCTCTTGAAATGTATTATGTACTGTATTTTTAGAAATCTTATTTTTAAATAAATACTTTTCAAAAACATAGGACTGTCTCACCCACTTCATTATTTAATAAAATCAACCCGAATTCTAGATTTTAGCACAACCAGTGTTTTGGGGTTTTTTTTTAGTTTTATGCAGTTTGGATGCTTATAATTAGTAGCCTTAGGGTATTGTTCTACCATAGTCTCAAAATTCATTATGTATTCAAGAACTATATATACATACTAGGGTTGAAATTGACAAAAACAGTATTCCAAATTAGACATATGTGTCTTAGAGGTGACCTGATGGCTAGATTCAGTCACGCTATTTAGCATTTATTGTGCCAGATACTTATGGAAATATTTTTTTGAGAAATAATTTACATAAAATAAAATGCATAGAACTTTATACATCTAGGCATTATTTTTAGATCTAAGGATATTAAATTACTTAAAGCCTTTCTCTTATGGAGTTATAGTCTAAGAGTTTCGGGATAGCTTTTTATTGACAAATTTCCTAAGTCTCAACTAATTGTTTTACTTATACATGGGAAAAGTCACAGAGAAGTGTATTTTAGTATAAATTGGTCGAAGACATCATTTGAAAAGATAAATCAGTATGCCTTAGAAACAGTGAAGGAGTCAAAACTGCCCGAGACTGAAAATAGGGGCTAGACTTTATTTTTTTAATTATTTCTTAAATTTTTATTGCCAGAAAACTAATGTTGATAAATATCATGCATCAATACATAAATTAAATGACTTGGTAGAGTCACGTATAAAACTACAAACTTGGTTGCATTGGTAAATAAAAGCAAATTGTTGCATTCTGACAAACTTTCAGGGGTTATAAAACTAATCTTGTTTCTCTTTGCTCTGATTCTAAGCAACGTTCACAATAATTATGCTTTTTTAATGATGATAAATTACAATTCTCGATCCTTTTGATTGCAGGACTCCTGTACACATAAAAGTTATTTCAGGTCCCAAAAAGCTTTTGCTTATGTAGGTTTTTCTTTATTGATATTGACTATTATAAATTTATTAAATGCTTATTAATTCACTTGAACATTATAATAAACCCGTTACTTGTTAACAATATTTTTTATTGAGAGACCCATGATTTTACATTGTTTGCAAAGCTTTAATATTTGCCTTCATAGAAGAAATTTGGATTCTCATGTTGCTTCTACATTTAATCCATTGCATTGTTATTTTGGTTGAACTACCTAGAGAAACCTGGTGTCATGCAAATAATATACAGATGCTCCTTAACTTAACAATGGGATTATGTCCCAATAAACCCATTGTATGTTGAAGATATTATAAATTGAAAGTGCATTTAATATACCTCCCTTACCAGACATCATAACTTAGTTTAGCTGGTTTCTACTAAATATGTATTGCTTTCACACCATTGCAAAGTTGAAAAATCATAAGTTGAACCATCATCATAAGTTGGGGATCATCTGTAGGTGGAAAAAGAGGAACATTTTAATAGTCTTTTCAAGTGGCTGTGCACCTCTTTGATACAATAAAAACTCAACAAGTGATGGTTTCTTAAAGTTTAGTTGCAATTTTAGACCAGAAACAATACCAAAAACTTTTTATACTCTGTTACATTAAAATCTATTGGTCTCTTTTTCACTTTGGAAAGTTCTGTTAACTCAAAGTAATTTTGTGACATTCATTGGTCATTTGGAAACTATTTGAAATAATGCAGATCTTCCAAGTGTTAACACATTTTCTTCTATAAAGTAAATTGATTTTGAAAAATATTACCACTGATCTTGTTAGAAAAGTAAGTAGTGGAAAGCTGTTGAACTAGTAATGACACATTACATTTTTCAAAATTCTAATTTTCACTTGAGAGCTTGAATTTTATCATTGGGAACTACATACTGTCAGTGGTTTTTCTTGAAGTGACAGATCACTTGACTTATTTTTGATCAAATGTTTGCCATGTACCCACATCTGAAAAACCATAGTTTGTCAATTATTCTTTTAATTTTTTTTTAAAAGATGGTGTTCCTTGAAAAATGTGACTAGTTCAGCTTGCAACTCAAGCAGTTGCACCATTCCTTTTCCTCAAGAACAAACAAACATATTTTGGTGAAACAATCATATGCAGGTGAAATGCTTCATGTGTGCTTCTCATAATAGTAAAAATAGACCCCCTAAATCAAGATTTAATAAAGGGCATTATTAACTGAAACTGGCTTGTCATTCTCTTTTTTAAGCTAAAGTTTGTTTGAATCTACTTAATTTGTCTCTTTTAGGAAGGAAACCAATGAGAGAAGGTAGGGCTAAATCTTATGCATTTAAGACTTATGTTCATTTACTCTATATTCGATAAGGGAAAAGGAATATCAACTGTTTAAAAGAATTTGTATTTGTATATTCCTGCTTTTGAAGCCCTTAAAATAAAGCATCCTTAAAGGCTCACATCTACTTAGCCTTGTTATAAAGAGACAAAACTTAAAAATACCTGATAGTATTATAATACTGCAAAATCATTTGAGAAGCTGCCAGTACTGCAGATGAGCAAATGCACACAAATGCTGCTCTATGCTGACCAATTACCCACATGAGCAGCAATTATATTAGCGTGCAAAGCAATTGGAGAGAAAATTGGACCCTGTGGACATCCAGCTGAGCAAACAGGACTGAGGAAGGATAGAGAATGTGTGTTACTTTGAAAAAAAATAAATCTAAGCTTACTTTAAAAAATATTTGTATCAGTCACAGCACATTCTTTATTACATGTCCTCTGGTTGCCTAGTATTTTTCAAATTAGCCCTGTTCTCCAAACAAAAGAGCGCTTAAAGATCAAACACCCAAATAGCAATGTGTTTGTTTTGCACATAAGAAAGCCAGAATAATTCAGGAAATAGAGAACTTGGAATATACAAATCCAAATAATTGCATGCTACTGTACATATGCACTTTTAAGTGTGTCAGTTATAGTTTAATTGTGGCATAGTCTGGATGATATTTATCCTTTTTAATACTGAAATTTACTATTATAACTAGAAGTGTTCCCTACCTCTAATTTGTGGCAATTCTTGACAAAAACTGAATGATTGAGGATCGAATATGATGTGGAGGCCTTGTAGTTCCACAATGAACTATGAATGAGTAGACCTTGTTGAATAAGTAATGATCATCAAGTTAATAAAATTTGTTCTATGAATTGTATAAGTTGTGAAGTTGTAGGCCAAACACCCTCATTCCATTATATTCGTATTTTAATGGCAGCTAGAAGTAACTGATACCAAAGTTTTAGTGGTCTACACTTCTTATGACTTGATGTCTAATTTAGAGAGTTCTTGAATGTTTGAAAGCATTTCAAATATTCTCAACATGGAAAAGTTCCCATGACATGGAAAATACCAATCCATCCAAAGTGCTTCATCCATTCAAAACAAATTTTTCACATTTTTATTCTCCATTTCCACTTACTTTATGCATATAATTTAGAATTTTGTTATTTTATATTCTGCCTTTAAAAATCAACTTTATTGAGGTATAGTTTATATACACAAAATATACCCATGTTCCATGTGTATTTCAATTAATTTTCACAAATAGATATACCTAGGTAGCTAGCAACACAAGATACAGAACATTCGGTCACCCCAAAAAGTTCCCTGGGGCAGCTCACTCCCTACTCTAGGAAACACTGATTAACTTTCTCTCACTATAGATTAGATTTGCCTTTTTCAGAATTTAATTTAAGTGGGATTATACAGTATGTCCTCTTTTTTTGACAGGCTCTGCTCATTTGGGATTTGTTCATGTAAGTATCAATTTCTCTCAGTGGTTATTCTGTTCTATGACTTATCCTTGATTTTTTAAAATCTATTCTACTTCCTGAAATAGTTATAAAAGATTGGTATTATTTCTTTAAATATTTACTAGATTTCACCAGTGAAGCTAACTGGACTTGGGTTTTTCTTTCCTAGAAGATTTTTAATTACTTATTTAATTTATTGTTGTAGGTCCATTTAGGTTTTCTATTTCTTCTTACATCTGTTTTGGGAATTTATGTCTTTGTAGAAATTTGTTTTATTCAATTTGTCTAAATTGTTGGCACAAGGTTGTTCATAGTATTCCCTTAGAAGCCTTTCAGTTTCTATAGTGTCAATAGTGAAATTTCCTCTTTCATTGCTAACTTTGGTAACCTGCCTTTTTTGTTTTGTTTTGTTAGAGGTTTGTCAATTTTGTGATTACTTTAAAAGACCTTTTGTTTTCATTGATTTTCTCTATTTTTGTTTAATGTGTCATTGATTTGTACTATAGTTTATTTTCAATCTATTTCTTTTCTTACACTTTGAATTTAGTTTGCTTTTCTTTTTCTAATTTCTTACTGTGAAAGTTTAATGACTGATTTGAAGCCTTTATTCTTTTCTAACAGATTTTCAATGCTATAAATTGCCTTCTTAATACTGTTTAGCTATACTCCACAATTTTGATATGTTGTGTTTTTGTTTTGATTCAATCCACATTATTTTAATTTCCCTTGAGATTTATTTTATTTAGAAAGGTGATATTTGATTTGCAAGAATTTACTCAAATTTATTTCTATTGCTGATTTCTAATTTAATTCCATTGTGGTTGGAAAGCGTACTTTGTATAATTTCAAACCTTTTACTTTATGGAAATTTATTTTATGGTCTAGTATCTTATGTCTCTTAAAGAATGTTTCAGGTGTTCTTGAAAGGAATGTATATCCTGCTGGTTTGGGGTATAGTTTTCTATAAATATGTCGGTATGGCAAGTCAGTTGATATGTTTGCTCAAGCCTTCTATACCCTTAATGTTTTTTTGCTTTTCTATCAATTATTGAGATGAGGGTATTGAAATCTCCAAATATTATTATTGAATTTTATATTTCTTCTTTTAATCATTTTAGTTTTTGCTTCATTTATTTTAGGGCTCTGTTGTTAGATGAGTATTACAATTGCTGTATCTTTCTGGTTGTATGCCATACTGTTTGGTTTATAACATTTTATATGTAAAAATATGTAAAACAAGTAAATACATACATATATATATAAATATATAAACAAAGTAACAGTTACAACCGAAAGTATAGACAGTCCGACTGGATAAAAAAGCAAGATCCGGCTATATACTGTCTGCAGTAGATAAAATTTATGTTCAAAATGTAAATTGAAAATAAAAAAATTACAAAACATGTACCATGCAAACAGTGATCATAAGAGAGCTAGAATAGCTATAATGATATCAGACAAAATAGACTGTGCCAAGAAATATTACAGAGTGATATACAAAGAGGGATATTTTATAAAAGAGGTGTACTGAAGGGTTGTAATTTAATGATAATGATATTTTTTGCTGCTTCATGAAGGATTTTGAGACTGACTTTTTTCCCACAAAATTTAATGATTACGAATAATACAACAATGCTAGTACAGTTTGATGTTCTGTGTTGGTTTGACCACAGTTTTAGAACTTCTGATTTGGGACATTTATATGTAGTGTAATTATCATTATGGTTGTGTTTAAATCTGTCATCTTATTATAATACTCCACTTTATCCCCCCCTTTTGGTTTATTAACTGTACCTCTTTTAATTTTTTAATAGCTTCTCTCAGAATTATGATATGCCTGTTTATCAGTTTACTTTTAATTATTATTCTACTTCACATATAACATAAATATCATGCAACATTTTGCTTCTATTTTCCCCTTCTTTCCTTTTGGCGATTATTGTATATTTTACTGGTATATGTTATAAACCTCACACTACATTGTTATTCCTTTTACTGGTCAATTATCTTTTAAAGAAATTTAAAAGTAGAAAAATTTATTTAATTTGCCCATTTGTTTACCATTTCTGATGATTTTCATTTCTGTTGTAGGTCTTGGTTTCCTGTATATTTTTTTCATTCTGCCTGAGAATTTTCTTTTACCTTTCTTGTGATTCAGGCCTACTGGTAATGAATTCAGTCAAATTTTGTTTGTCTGGAAAAGTTTTATTTCACCTTAATTTTTGAAGAATATGTGGAATGTAGATTCTAGTTTGGTGGGGTTTCCTCCACATTCAACACCTTCCATCTATTGTTTCCGGCTTGCGTATTTTCTGGTGAGAAGTCTGTTGTTATTTTTTTCACTCTCACTATGTCAATTTTTTCCCCATTTTTTTTTTTTAAAAACGGTCCCTTTATGTGGTTTCTAGCAGTTTAATTATAATGTGTCTTGGTGTGGTTTTCTTTGTGTTTATTCTGCTTGGTTTTATTGAACACTTTAAATTATGGATTTTTCATTTCATCAGATTTTGGAAATTTTGGCTGTTATGTCTTCAAATATTTGGTTCCCTCCATCACTTTTAAACATATGTTATAGTGCTTAGAATTTCTTCATAGGTTACTGAGGCTCTTATTTTTTTTTTTTTTCAGTCTTTTTTCTCTCCCTCGCCTTCTGTTTGAATAGTTTCTATTTTAATATTTCATGTTCACTACTTTTCTTCTGCCGTGTTTCTACTGTTATTATCAGTAATCCACTGTTAATCCCATACAGTAAATTTTTCATTTTAGATACTACATTTTTTTCTACAAGTAATATATACTTCTTTATATCATTCATTTCTCTTCCTGTTATGTACATGTTTTCTTTAGATACTTACACATGATTATAACAGCTGTGTTTTAAGCCACTTATCTGTTAATTTCATCACTTCTGTCATTTTTCCAACTATTGTTATTGACTAATTTTCACATAGTTGTGAGGTTACTTCTTCCTATGTCTAGTAATGTTTGATTGAATGCTAGACTTTTTGAATTTGACATTTTTGAGCAATGGATATTCTCTTTAAGAGTATCAGATTTTGTTATGGCAGACAGTTAAATTACTTGCAGATCAGCTCGATCCTCTCAAGGCTTGTTTTTAACCTTTGTTAAAAAGGCTAGTTTGATCCTAGTACGAAGGCATAAGTCTCTAACTTGAACATCTCCAGTCCTGTATGAATTCTGGAAATTGTTCAACTCACAGTTTCCCAGTCACTTTTTGCTTAACCTTGTGGACTCTTACCATACACAAGTGTGGCTCAGTATTCAGCAGCCGTCTCAGAGAGCCCCATGAATCTGCCCTGCAAATTCCAGCTCCTCTGCCTTCCTGAATTCCAATCTCTTGTCTCCTCAATTAGGTGAGACAACTATGCTCTGCTTGTTATTGCCTTCCTTATATGGTGGTCTATGAAGTGACCGCAAGCAGAAATAGAAGGAGATTTTTAGGACTTAGACCATGTGTTTTTCTTTTTTGAGGTTATAGTCCTGTACTGCCTGTCAGCTAGTGTCTGAGAACCATTGTTTCACACATTTCTGTCCACCTATATCACTTTTTAAGCATTAAAAATATTTAAAACTTTACCATCAAGACTATGGATATATCCACCATTTCTCAAAGTTTTCTCCCCTCCTTTATTATTGTGTGTATGTGTATTTGTGATAAAAGCACTTAACATAGAGATACTCTCTTAGCAAATTTTAAATGTGCAATATAGTATTGTTAGCTATAGGTACTTGTTTATCTTGCATATCTGAAACTTTGTCCCATTTGACTATCCCCTCCTCATTTTTCCCTACCCTCAGTCTCTGACAACCACCATTCTACTCTGCTGTTATGAGTTTGACAATTTTAGATTCCACATATAAGTGAGATCATACATGCTATCACAAATCACAAATGGTAAGATTCTTTCTTGTTTATAGCCTTGGTGGTGATTGTGTTTCACAGGTATATACCTATCCTCAAACTTATTGCATTGTCCACATTAAATATCATTAAACATGTACCTCTTTTTACATGTCAATCATACCTCAATAAAGTAGTTTTAAAAACATTTAAAACCTATTTTAATATAATTCATTGTGTAGATATATCTGTTTCAACTGGTCACAGGCCTCACTTGACTCACTGACTTGATCTTTCTTTAGCGAGAAGACAAATCAGTATATATTGTTTCCATTTCACTTCATTTCCAGGAGACTTTGACCAAATGAACTTTACTCTCAGCAATTGTTTCTTCTTCTCCCATGTGTTTCTCCAGTGTTCTGAGCCAAGAGAAGGCGTGGAGAAGTACAGTGACTAGAGCACATTCCGTAAAAGGCTCTTTCCACTTACCCTCGTTCAGATTTCAGATAGCACTACAGTTTGCCCTCTAGTTTCTGAGCCAGGCTTTTTTTCTTCTTCTTCTTATTGCCTTCTTGGTTGCAAGAAGATGCTGGTGAGGACTGCAGGGAAAATTGTTTTCATAGAGCACTTCCTAATGGGTGGAGAGATAAGTAGCCCAGTTTCCTGATCTGTACAGACTTGATCATTGAGTCAGTGGACTCATAGTGGGAAGATGTGGAGCTCTTTTCTCAGGCTATTAATGTTTCATGAAATAAAGCCAGAGTTGATTTTGTTTTGAAGCCTCTATATATGGTTCTCTTTTAAAATCTTGCTCCATCGGCCTTATAACTAATAACATGATTTATTGGAATCTCAACACATGGAAGCAAAAAAAAAAAAAAAACCTTTTTTTTTTTAGATAATTGTCCTCTGTTAACTGCCATTTCCACCACTGAGGGTTAGTTCCCTTCATGACATTTTACCCTTTATTTCTAGCCCCATCCCTGTAGCAAATCCAGCTAGAGTTGGGACTCGAGAGCTGCTTCCTATCCAGGAATTCTAGTGGGAAAGAAGGACAGAGACAGGTCCTTTCGCTCTTGTTGTTCATATTTGGCTGGGGCTAGAAAGCTGTCGACACTTCTGTGTGGCCAGTCTCCCCTTGCTGTGGTTCTCCTGAGGTCTCTTCGGAGGACCTGGGAGAGGAAGGACACTCTTCTCCGCAAAGCCCTCGATCGGAGGGATCGGGCTTCGCCTTGACTTCTTCCCGCTCTTGATGTCAGTAAAAGACAGTCCCAGCAGCTCTCTGTAGCTGGAATGCTTCCGCGTGGTAGGTGGGGTTCTCATTAAGATACAGACGAAATGAAGAGGAGTCCAGTCCCCGGGAGGTGCGCCTTCCCAACCAAGGCTTGGCTGTGAAAACAATGGAAATGTGAGCAGCTTTTCAGCTGCTCCGTCCCTCAACTCCACCGTGTCTTTCCCACTCACTCATTTCTTTAAGGCTAAGGAACACATTAGGTACTCAACTGGCCATTAATCTCGTGGTTGATCAGAAGTGGAGTGTTGGAACCACCCCCCCTCTCCCCAACTAAGCTAGAATTTCTCTTAGGTTCTCCTTCAGCTTCAGGGAGAAGAAACACGAGGTATCCTCCCCTATAGGGAGGGGAAGTGAAGGTTTTTATAACCTCCTTCTGTGGTAATTCACCCAGAGGCCACACTCTTTGCCATTTCTTCCTAGATATTAGTTAGGGGGCTGGGGCCGAAGGTGGGGGAAGACTGAAACAAGCTCCTCTCAGTAAACCTAAGACATTTTGTGCCATTACTTTACATATTTGCTATAATTCTAGGACAATGGGGAGAAATCTTGTTTTACAATGACAGCAATAATAACCATGAACCTTTGCTAATAACTAGCATGCACTGAGTACTTGCTTTGTGCACCCATGCTGCTGAGATCTTTACGGGCATTATCTTCTTTAATCCTCAGAACAAGCCTATGAAATTGTCCTAATTATCCCCATTTTATAGGTGAGGATATAAGGTTACTCAGTTATTAAATAGCGGAGCCAAAATTCAGACCTAAAGTCTGCATTTTTAACAACTAGAGCTATTTTCCCCAGATTGTGCATTTAGCTGTCAGTTTTGGTGATGCTGTTTTTGAGTTTCCATCATCGAGTATATCTGTATGGGTATCAATTGGAGGAACTGCAGGGGAAGCACTGGTGCTGTTAGAAGTCATTCTCAGATAGGAGTTTCGTTTTCCCCTTGGGGTCTTTTTAATTTTAGGATTCTGTGATTCATACATAAATAATAAATATGGTCTAGTAGAGGTTAATACAATACTCATTGACTTACTGCCAACTTTACTCTAGGTCTTGGTTTTTTTGGTTCTCTCAGGGAATAACTACCTCTTTGGGAATTAATTTCCCCATGTGGATTTGAATTCATTCCCTCGGGCCACAGAATTGTAATCTGGAAGAGTTCATTTAGCAAATGGCACCCAGCTTTTCTCACCCTGATTTGCCAAAGACACTGTGAGGCTTTGTTTGAACACAGGCAATGGTACTGGACGACAGATGTTTGCAAATACCATTTGTTTAATTGCTCAAGCACTTCGTAATATATTTTTCTCCTAAGCTGTGGGAAACACATTCTTTATCAGCTTTAAAACAGAGTGCAACTTTGGAGGGCTTTTCTGTTTGTCTTTTTTCCTTGTGCATTGGTCCAGGCAGATCGAATGAACAAAAAGAAGAGAAAGGGGAAGCTGTTGGCGTTACCCGCAACTCTGCCTCTTTGGAGCAGCAAAAGCAATATAGAAATGAGTACCTTTTCCCATCCTGCTCCCCACTCCCTAAAAAATAAACCCAACCAATAGAAAAGCACTCACAGCTATCAAGCTGAAAAGACAGCCAAGGATAAGGAAGGTCACATGCCAGCAGCCCTCCTTAGCGTATCTCCTAGCATCTGAAGTTGCCAGTGTCTCAGTTCTGGGAATTTCACAGGGGCCTGGCATTGCCTTATGTCTGGCGCAAGCACTCATGGGAGGTTCACGTGGGCACAACAAGCATACCCCACATGGCTTTTTACTCTGCACGCAGTCTCACTTCAGTCTCTTGCACATGCTGCAGAGCCCCTGACAGTTGTACCTTAGAGGACATGGTATGTGGTAATCGGCCTAGGTTTCAATATATTGCCAGCCCTAGGTGAGGCTCTCCAGAGCCTCCTAGAGTCAGATTCTTCTTACCCCAGAGTCCGCATGCCAAGCTGTGGTACCATTCTGCTCTACCTTTAAAGAATTTGCAGTGGTGCCTCCAAATCTACACACAGCTAGAGAATTTGATTCAGTAGCACCTGGTGGAGGCTTGGGAATCCGCATCCCTGTATCAATCTGAAAGCGATTCAGATATGAAGCTGATGTTAGAACTACTGTCTTAGTGCTTTCTAAAATGAGACACTAAATATATTCTTTGTATCTAACAGTTGCAAGAAAGGTCTCTAAAGTGAAGATTCCAGTCCTGGTTCTGTCACTTATTAGCTATGTGATCTTGGACACGTAAGCTCTCTGTGCCTTCTTTTCATTATCGCTGATGTGGAAATGATCATAGCATGATCATGCAGTGGTTTGAGGATTAGGTGAAATAGCATATGAAAAAGACTTAGAATACAGCATTCCCTCAATAAATTGTTATAAGTCTAAACTTATTTAGAAAAAAGAAAAAGTGACCATATGTTTGCTTTTGACTTTTGTTTTGTTTGAATCCCGTAGAACAGGAAATTGCCTTGTTCTACATGCATCTAGGTATAGAAAGATCCTGTGGAGGTAACACTCGGTGCCAGATTTTTCTTTTAATTCTTGCTTTAACTTATATCTGTCTTAATAACTTTCTTATAGAACCCAGTTTTAATAAAGAGTTCATTTTATTTTTTAAAAAGTTCTATAGAGATTACTTCTGGCTTCTCTCGGAGTCAGGCTGTTAACCAGACAAGGCACCAGTCTCCCTGTGACAAATACACACATTCTAGACATGTGCTCTTAGTATTTTTTAAGTTTAATTAGCTTCGACAAATATTCAGGAAGTTTATACTAGGTGTGAGGCACTTTTGGAAAAGGAAGGCAATAAGAGACAGGAATTCGATGTTTATTGAGCAGCTACTGTATGCCAAATACTGAAATAAAAACTTTATGATACCTTATTAATGTCTGTGATTGATACAGTTAGCTGTATTTGCAGATAAAGAAATGGAGACTCCTAGATTTCATCGTCTTCGTATTTTATAAAATCCAGGGCTATACTCTTTTCCACCTTAGAAGGTTCAAAGATGAAGATGGATCTGATCTTATTTATATAGCATATTATGATTTATAATTACATGCACATCTACATCCTACATAGGGGCTTAGATTCCAGTGCTGTTCTTTGTCTTGTAGTCCATATGACTTTTATGAAATTTATAATAACTTGTGTTTATGGGGGCCTTGATGCTAAGGGATTATTTTTGTCTTATCTCACATGATTATTGCAACAACCTTATGAAGGAATAACAGTCTTATAGGCAATGTTTAATGCTTGCTAAACATATCATGTGCCAGGCATTACACTAAGAAATTTAAAAGTTGTCTCATTTAATCCTTAAAATAGCTGATGGGCCCTTTTCATATGCATGTTTTGCAAATAAGGCCACTGTAACCTATATGGCAATACTAGGGTCAAAACTCACATCCGGGTCTGCCTATCTGCAGAGCCTGTAGTCTTAATCAGTGTTATACTGTATTATTATCTGCATTTTATGAATGAGGACACCAAGATTCAAAGGGGTTGTGGACTTGCCCTTGGTATCACAGCTAGACTGAGAATCAAGCCTTTATTTGCCAATGACATGTTTCTGACTGGTCTAGTAAACAAGCGTATAAACAATGGTACTAAAAGGCAGGATAGGAAAGGAAATAGAAATGGAGAGGCTTATGAAGGAAGTGAACTAGGCCTAATGGACGAATAAGATTTCTAGATATGGAAATAACCAGGAAGGATATTTCAGACGAATGTAAGATGATGAGCAAAAGTGTGAGACATGTAGATTTCAGAAAGCGACAGCTACACTCGTGTGAATTCATCACACTAGGTGCATGTAGGGTGTATTGAGAGACTGAGCTAGAAGGCTATATGTGCTTGGGTGCAAGTGCAAAGGGTTTGCTCTTGAGTTGTTAGAGAATGAGGAGCCATTGACTGTTTATGAGCAAGGCACGTTTAATGATCAAAGCCACATGTCAAGGAAGATCATTGTGGCAGAAGCAATGAGACTAGGAGAAGGCCATTGCAGTGGTTCTGAGGATAGAAGGAGTGTCTGAACCAGTGTCAAAAGTGTGGAAGGGGAGAATTCAGACAACCATTGCAATGTGAGAGTTGGCAGAACCTCACGACTATCTAGACATTGGAGGCTACAGAGAGTGAGGTATCAAGTATAGTTCTATGTTTGAGCCCAAGTTCCTAAAATAATTATGTTGCCATAAATGAAAATACAGAATTAAGAACGAAGAGTTAATTTAGGAGAGGAGATAATGGTCTCAGTCTGGAATAGGACAACTTTGAGGTGCAGTGGGTCATTAAAGCTGAGATACATTGACTTGAGTGAATAGTGGTGCAACTGAACAATATAGTTTGAGGAAGCAGACAAATGAAAGTGATAGTGGATCGGGGCGGTAAGAGAGCAGGCATGAAAAGAGGAGAGAGAAAGAAATTCCTACGTTCAGAGGGCAGGCGGCTGATGATTAGCTCTTACAAGAGGTCAGGAAGTAAACAAAAGTTTAGAGGGAGAACCAAGAAAGTGCAATGCTGTGAAAACCAAAGAAGGGAGCTTCTAGAAGAAAAGAATAGCTAACCTTAGGAAATGGGACAGTTAAGGAAGTTGAAATCAGGAAAAAGATCTTAAAAATAGGTTTGATTCCAGAGTGGTGGTAGAAAGTAGAGAGTGGTTGGTGGTAAGAAAGCCAAGGAAACAGAAATTAAGAGAGTGAGCCTGACCAGGTACAATAGACTGCTAACTCTCTCAAGAAGTCTTGTCAGTAAAAGTAAAGAGATGAATTCAATTCGATTCTGTTTTGCAGTGTCAGATAACATACTACATGCAAGTCCAAGGGTGTGTAAGTCAGTTTAATATATGAATTTGCATTTTCAAGAGATTTGAAGAAAAAAATTTTAAAAGCGTTAGGAATCAACATGAGGTAGACTTCTAAGACAATTATTCTAAAGAGGATAGAAGAAAAATACAATACCACAGGATGGAAATGAAACTTGCAACTTATGGAAAGATCACAACTTTGGCTTTTATACAACATTCCACTAATAATTAGTGGAGAGAAAACTATAGCCTCTGGCTGAAAAAATACTCGAGTCATTTCAAACCCAGACATCAAGTTTCTGGAAACAGCTGGTAATGCACCTGGCTACACATGGTCCTTATCTTGCAGATAAATGAGACAGCTTCCTCATAGCAATACAGTGTTCAGTGTTTTCTTATTAAATGCTTCATTTCAAAGCATTCATTTCATCTCTTCCAACAGATTAAAACAAAAGGACAACATTCTTTTGTTTTCCCTTATTATTTTTTTTTTGTAAGCTGCTGTCTCTGTAACATGTTACAGTGATGGTCAGATTAAAATGGACCCTTTCAAAAACACTCAGTCAATATGGGAATATATGGAGAAGATATACAAACTTCTGGTTTATAAGCTGTCATATGCTTCTGGAATAAAACCAAGTTAAGCAAAGAAGAGACTTTGATTCCAGATGATCCATACTTTCCTCTGACCTAAGATAAGACACACACACACACACATACACACACACAAGCTAAAATAGTATACTTTGTGAATCGATCCTTGGTTCTCTTATTGAATGAAGTACCAAGACCTGTCCTTTATGGAGGATATGGAAGTCTCAGTTTTTTATGATTTTGACATATGGCTTCCTTTAGATAGGTTCATCTCCCTGTACATAGCCAAGAATCAGGAAGCCGATAAAATTCTCATTGCCTACATATCCCCTTACTTCAGGCCCTTACAACTTGAGAGACTCCTGTTTGTCCTATTCTTGTGTTCTTTTTATTTAGAAATTGGTAGAATGAGAAACGGTCACTTACTTAACTTTTAATGTTATTTTTAATAAAAGGACATTGTAGAAGACCCGCCAAAATTAAGGAAAAGTTACCCATGACTACATTCTAAGACCACAGTGTTTATTTTGATGTATTCTCATCTAGTCTTTTTTTTTTTTGCTGTGCATATTTGTTCCATAATTTTACTCATAGTCTAATATAATTTTACTGTTTACATATGAAGTACCCGCTCACTCTCCATGCCTCCTACTTGCCTCGTAAAGCTACTTACCATTTGAGGACAAGAGTGAGGTGTTTATCCAAAACCAAAAATTAGAAAATTAGCATTACCTCAGAGGGTGTTAAGCAGTGAAAGCAACACAAAATGAAATACAGAGAAGGGATTTAAAAACATTATGGTGGAGAAACTTGTGAGGATAGCGCCCAGGACAACAATATAGTCATTTGCCAATAATCATGTTTAATGATTAAGCATGTTTTAAAGAAAGATTGTCAGGCAGAAGGTGGTGTGATTAACAATAGAAACTTAGATAAGCAGGTATCACCAAATCAAATGTTGGCTATACATTCCCAAGCAAGACATTCAGTTAGTTATATTCAGCA
This sequence comes from Eonycteris spelaea, assembly GCA_003508835.1. Taxonomy (NCBI): domain Eukaryota; kingdom Metazoa; phylum Chordata; class Mammalia; order Chiroptera; family Pteropodidae; genus Eonycteris; species Eonycteris spelaea. Next base: position 2,442,990 of record PUFA01000185.1, on the reverse strand, counting down.
AACATTTATTGAATGTCTCCTGTGGGCTGGGCATTGTACTGGGTGCTAGGCATGCAAAGATAACTAAGATATAGTACATGCTAACCTTTTTATCTTTTTAAAATTTCCAATCGGCCATGTAAATACAGTAAAAATGATTGACTAGAAAACTTAAAAAATACAGTTTTCTAATTAAGAGTACACAGATATGAAATTACTCTAACATGTTATTATAAAACGTTTCTAAATGCTCGCTTGCAACTTCCGGACGTACCTCAATTCACCGGTTTAAAAAACAGAACAGTTCACAGACTGGCACAAATCTATAGACCACATTTTGAACGGCCTTATCTTAAAGGATACTCATCAGCCCAGAGAACAGCCTGAGCAAAGATCACAGGAGTGGATGATGGGGCTGGAGCTGAAGAGAGAAGCACTGGGCAAATTCTTTTGGCCATTAAATTCCTTCCTTCCTTCTTTCTTTCCTGCCTGCCTTCCTGCCTGTCTGCCTATGTCTCTCCGCCCTCCCTCCCCAACCCCACTTCTTTCCTTCTTGTTCTAAATAATATGTTGGTGTAACTTTTTAAAAACAGGCTTACATGTGCCCTGATATCTTCAGTTATTTCTTTATAGTTGGATATTTTCGTCAGTCAATTTAAATTCTTTTTAGGAAAGAGGCTAATTATGAATCAATAAAGTAAAAATAAATAAAATAGAAAGACAGTGAATAAAGGGAGAAAATCTTGCCTTATGAATGGGCTCTAATTTATTCACCAACCCCACCCCTCCCGTGTAGGGCATGCCTTCTGAATGCCCAGCACTAAATTAAAATTTAGCATTGACCTCAAAAAGCTCAGCCTACTAGGGAGATAGACAATCACATAGATGCATTACAGATAAAAGTGGTTAAAGATGTGAATGTGTTCTCACCAATGTATCATTTCATGAATGTTTCAATAAACTAGTCCTATGAACACAGTCAAATGAAAACACCAAGTCGAGCTGTGAACTCATCTTGGAAATAGAGAAGTCTTTAAATAAGAGAGGACATCTAAGTAGATTTTGTTTATTTAAAATAATAATTTATTATTCTAACAAACTAATACACATATATAGTCTGGTATGCAAATCAGCCCAGCCCTGCTCTCCCTCCCCTAGAATCCCACTCCTTACAGACAATGATTTCCTGCACTTTTCAGGTGTAGTTCTGCTACCAATATTTTTTAAATAATATGTTTATGATGCTCATTCTTTTTGTTCAGAGTTAGGTATTGTGTATTGACTCATGTCTGTGAAAATGCAGACTTGGCTTTCCTATTGCCCGACCTCTACTGCCCATCTCCTATCTCTTTGATTGGATGTTGGTTTTGTTGCTGTCTGTCTTAGTGATGGCATTGGTCAAAGGCCTCTTGACCTTGGCAAATTGTTCCTGTTTCAAGCTTCCTGGAACAGTGTGTGTGGAAGGACTAGGGCTGTGGCTGGAGGCATCCCTCTGGGGAATCAGGCAGATATCTTGAGATTTTACCGGGGAGATCACAAGTGTCAATATTTTTACTTTTTTTTTTTTCTTTTGAGTTGGTCAATTTCCCTACAGAGGAATCCTACAATATCTTGCCTGGGATGTACAAATCTGGACGCTGGCTTTCTCAGAGCTGAGTTGGGCAAGCAGCCGGAAGTTTCATGTTTTAGTACATAGACACCCCCTCATCCCTGTGTTCACCGACTTCTGCCGTGAGCTCTGCCTGCTCTTTCCAACTCCAGAGTTCCTCAGGCTCAGCCTCTTCAGTATTAAACCTCCAGGCTTCTGATGAAGAAGGATATTCACCTGGCCGTATGGAAAGGGTAAAAAAATCCATGGATTAGTGGCTTCTTTTACATTTGGCAAATCCTGTTTTCAGCTCTTCCCATGCCACCCTCCCAGGCCATCTTCCCAGACATCCAGCCCCTAGTTCCTTCCTCTTGGACTGTGATGAGATTCACTTTGTTGCTTGCACCCCCACACATACCTTTTGTGGTTCACTAAGTTGGGCATCCTGCATCTGCTTTTCACATCCCATTTTCATCAAAATACTTTGTCACCTCTCTTCTTCTCTCCTTTTTGCCCTTGCAGGTTTATGCATCTTTATTTTTTTAAATCCTCTTTATATCCTTTTACTAGGTTTTCATGAGGCACCAGAGAAGAATGCATCTTTAGTCAGCCCCTTTTACTTAGAGTTGTAAGTTACACTTTGAAGGATAATTTAAGGGTGAAAGCATGGGGGAATGGAAAGGGCATTTTAGGTCAAGAAAGCTGAAAGTCTAAAAACAGAGTTCTGAAAGGATCTGGCATTGTGTTTGGGAAATGAGGATTACAGTTTGGCTGAAGTATGGGGTATAACAGACAGGGAAGAACTAAGGGAAATAGACAAGGCCCCTGTGATAGACTGGATATAAAAATGGCCCAAATTATCTCCCTGCCTCAATGTGCATGCCTTGCTATGTAACTTTGCCCCTTCCTCCATTAAGAGGAGAGTCTGTTCTCCAACCTCTGGAATCTAGGCTGCCTTCCTGATGGTACCAGTCAGTCAATAGAATGTGGCAGAAGTGGTGATAATACAGTTCTGACTAGACTGTAAGGGGCCTTGCATCTTTCACTTGCTGTTTTGGAAACTGCCCAGTACCATGAGAACAGGCTCAGCTAGCCTGCTGGAGGATGAGAGATGTGTGACCCAGTCTTCTTCCTTTTCTCTGCTGATAACCCGTTAATCCCCAGAAATAGCCATTTAGCTGAATTACAACTGACCACACACATAAGAGAGCTTAGCTGAGACTAGAAGAAAATACCCCTTCCTCAGACAAATGCAGGGCCCTCTTTACACCAGACTGGGTGCTGGGACCACAATGTGAATCAGACACAAGGGGCTCAATCTCAAGGAATAGGATGGATGGTGCTGTAGGAATTAGGTACCTCAAATCAGGAGCTGCAGGCTTTAGGACCGTGAATACATTCTTCATTAGGATTTTCTCCTCCTTCTTATTCTCTCTTTTCCCCCATATGAAAAAGAAAATGAGTCGAGAATGTCAGAGCCATTCTGCGTTCTCCAAAATAGCTCAGTCCAAAGGAAATGCAATGCAAGTCACACGTAATTTAAAATTTTCTCACAGTCCCATTTTTGAAAAGTAAAAAGAAGCAGGCAAATTGAATAATATGTTTCAGTTAACCCTGTATATCCAAAATGTTATTCTATCATAATAATTCAAAATTTTGAAGTTAAATTTAAAAAATCATAGAGACATTTACATTTTTTTTGTGTGTGTATTTACTCTTCTTCAAATTATAGCATATCTATTAAGTTTTCAGCACACCTCATTTCAGACCAGCCACTTTCCGGGTCCTCACCAGCCACCTTTGGTTAGCGGCTGCCATGTTGGAGACTGTGCTCCTCTGGATTTGCCTCAGAGAACAGACAATTAAGCAATGGGGCCAGGCTCATCCCCTGTGCCTCGCTTCTGACACCCCCACCCCAGCTAGTCCTGGACAGAGGCCTCCTGGACGCCTGCTCTGATTCTGTTTTCAGGAGGCTGCATCGTCTCTCCTGTCAGTGGTTGATTGGCCTCAGGGAGACCTCAGCCTGCCTCAGGTTCTGGCTCCCAATAGGCCTCCTCTCCTTACGGTGAAACATGACCGCTGGTCAAGCCAGGCCCGCAGGCACACCTCAGAGCAAGCCTCCTGTTTGCAGCTCTCATGAATTGCTCTTTCTTTTCCAGGGCTTACAGAAACCGTTTCCCTGACTCCTTTTACTCCCACTGCAGCATTAGTATGACCTGCGGAGGGAGCCACACAAGGCTTCCTTTGTTTCTCAGCTTGGAGTTGTACAATGTACCTGCTTTAGATAAAAGTCTTTACCTTGAAAAGCCACATTTTTGTCCCTTCTCTTCCTTCCACATTTTTACAGAGCCAACAATCAAGCCTTCACTTTCAACATTTAACCTTATAAAATATGAGCAGGTTTCGACTTTGGCAATGGATTTTAGAGTTTCCCAGCTCGCTGCCTGGAGTTTGGCTTTCTGAAAGGAAGGCTAAGAACTGGGCATTCATTCTGAAGGCTCCAGAAATGCCTTTACGATGCCCCTTGATAATTTGGTGACTCTATGTGTCATCCTCTATTTCTTAAGAAAATCTTCCCTAGACTGAAGGGGGAAGTGGCCTTTTAAAAATGGGTTTAATAAAACGACTGTGCAGCAGGTAGTTCGAAGAGGATTGGGCAGCCTGGGCATAAGTGGAGAGATGCAAATACTATCCCTGAGGATCATAGCCTCTCATGTTTGTGCATTAGAAAATCAAGCCATCCACCTCACCTCACCCTCCCTGCTTCAGGTAACCTGCTCCCAAGAAGGTGTGTATAATGTGGGCCTTCAGGTCACTGGTAACTTTGTTCTCTTACTTTACGCCAAAACCTTACATTTGCAGCACAGCAGGGCAGTTGGAAATCCTATGGAAAGATTTTCTGACACCGTCTTAGGTACACCTTTAAAAAACACTGAAAACAAAGCAGCTCTCTAGAGGATATAGACATGATAATAAGCTTTCAGAGGCTTATTACAGGGTCCCTGGACATAGGAAACTTTTAATGTAGGTGTTGGAACAATAAAAAGATAGAAGCAACCCAAATGTCCATTGATGGATGAATGGATAAACAAACAAAATGTGATATATACACACAATGGAATATTATTCAGCCTTAAAAAGAAAGGAAATTCTGACACATGCTATAACATGGATGAACTTTTAAGGACATTATGCTAAGTAAAATAAGCCAGTCAGAAAAAGACAAATACTGTGCTATTCTACTTATATGAGGTACTAGGGTAGTCAGGTTCACAGATACAGAACACAGAACAGTGGTTACTAGGGATCAGGGTTTGGGGGAGAGGGGGGAGAGGAATGGAGAGTTGTTGTTCAGTGGATATAGAGTTTCAGTTTTGCAAAATGAAGAGTTCTAAAGATGGCATAACAGTGCGAATGTACGTAACACTACTGAACTACAGATGGCAGGTTTTCGTGTGGAACTTTTACCTTTTTGGGGAAGGGAGTCTTGAAATTACCGAAACCGCTTCTCCTCTGAAGGGAATGATGTTTGTTACTCTTTTCCTTCTCTCCCTCCCCATTTGATTCACTCCAGACTCAGACCTCTTCAGTAGTTTGCTATTGAGAAATTAGTTCAACTCAGTGTTCACCTTTTTATTGTAAATAGTGCTACTTTGAACATAGATGTACAAATATCTCTTTAAGATACTGCTTTCAATTTTGGGGGTATGTACCTAAAAGTAGGATTGCTGGATCACATGTTAATTCAATTTTTAATTTTTTGAGGAATCCTCATAGTGTTTTTCACAGAGGCTGTACCATGTTACCACCACACCAACGGTGCACAAGGGTTCTAATTTTTCCACATCCTTGCCAATACTTGTTATTTTCTATATTTTTGATGGCAGCCATCCTAATCTGTGTATAAGGTGGTATGTCATTGTGGTTTTGATTTACATTTCTCTAATGATTAGTGTTGTTGAGCTTTTTGTGTGTTTATTGGCCATTTGTATGTCTTTTTGATAGACATGTCTATTTAAGTCTTTTGCTCATTTTCAATAAGTTTGTGCTGGCGGCCTGCTTGTGGAAATTAAGTTTTATTGAAACAGCCCCTTACCCATTCCTTTACATATTGTCTATGGCTGTTTTCTACCCTACAACAGCAAAGGCTGTATATATTTTTAAAACTTGTTTGTCCAGAGTATAGTCTGATGATGCTTAAAAACTTGAATCTTTTCTTTGCCTTCTGAAGCCTTGCATAAAGGGCTCAACTAAAATTCATCCTTCCTTACAGATTTAAACACTTCAAACTGAACACAGTTTTCCTCATGCTTTTTAATATATTTAATATTTATGTGTATTAAATTCAGACATAGTCATAGTTTTTATAATGAAAAATCCTACTTTATAAGGTTTATTTTGAAAACAGTCACCCCTGCCTGTCCTCCTTCCCAGAGCAGCCATTTTCAACTTTGTTAGCTTTTCTTTTGTATTTGCCTCCACAGTTCTAAATAACAAAGTGTCCTGTTTTGATTCTTTTAGAAAACATTCTTACCTTATTTTTGCCCTCTTCTTTCTTCCTGACTCATACACATATACTTTGCCTTCCACATTCTTTCACTGTAATTATATCACGAGTTTGATAGAAACATGTTTAGACTTCACGTTAATATAACTAAGTGAATATTTTCTCACAACTGAGTCATTCTATACGTTGTGATTACATTTTCTTTCTTGAACAACTTATTTTCACTGGAGTTAATAATTGCGATGATCTTTAAATTGCTTACTTCTTACCAATCAGTGATTCATTCCTAAACTCATTGCCAGAAGTTAAAATTTTCTCTTGATATATTCACACATGTCAGGTAATCCATCTGTTTTATTTATGTTCTTCAATTTCATCTGCCCAAACCCTTCTGTCTCCTCATCTGATTTTTCGATTTGGAGGCAATAGGGATGAGGTTAAGTGAAACAAAACATATATCGCTTTGGCATTTGGAGAAAAGATAAAATACTTATCGCCACATGTAATCCCTATTTATTTTATTTTAAAAGTAGCTGGAAGGCACTTGTAAACTACAGCCTTCTCCATCAACATACGATGGGATGATGATGATGCTGGTGATGATGATGTTGGCTGTACCAAAATAGTGAACAAACATTTCCAAAGTATATATACGCTTTGATCTTGCAAAAGCACAGAGAGAAGTCACAGAACAGGAACAATAGGCAGTGATCATTCCTTTTCTGTGGAGCTACACATGACACTCTGAGGAGCCAAACAGATTTTCAATGGAACACAGACACACGTGCAGTATATTTGTAATAATAGCATATGTTTCTCCAGTGCTTACTGTGCTGAGTGTTGCGCCTGCATTGTCTCACTTCATCGACACAATAGCCCTGTGAGACTGAACTGTTAAGACTCCCATTTTATGGAGGAAGAAACTCTGTTAGCTTAACCAATATTACACAACTCATATTTATGGGACTCAGGAGTTGAACTCAGGAAGTCTAACTCTAGAGCCCCACACCTTACTCTGTGCTGTGCTGTGCCGGATCTTAGAAATGATTTACAGGGTGTGGTTCCAACTGACAGAGTACCAAATGATTGAAGCGAATACCAAGGTGCATGCAAGAACAGTGTGCCAGCTGCATTGCAAGCATTGGACCACTGGGACCTTTTTATGTTCACCTCAGTGTCCCAGGATTGCCTTGGGCATATTTGCTGAATTTAATTAAGTAGAACACACCATTTCCACAAATATGTCAGCATATGTTCTCTCTGTGAAGGGAGAAAGGACACACCTTTCTTTAGCAATACCTGTAAAGTTCTGAAAAATCAGAGCTAGCTTTTTTCCTCTGGTCTCACCTCTAGACTTCACGCTTTGTGTTCTAGATTATTAAACCTTGGCATTCCCTCACCCTCCCATGTCTTTGGCACCTCTGTGCTTTTGTTAACGCTGTTGCACTGCCATGAAATCCCTTCCTTCTCATTCTTTCTAGAAAACACTTTTTCACCCTTACAAAGGTTTTAGATATCACCTCCTTGAGGGACTCTTTCCATGACCTTCCAGAAGATTCCCTTCTCCATGTTTTACAAGGACACAGTTTATCTTGCCTCCAATATAGCATGTCCCTGTGTTCTCTACACCAGTATCTAGCACAGTGCTTAGTCGCTGAAGGTATTTAGTAAAAGCTTATTTAATTAATGAACAAATGAATAAAAAGGTGGATTTTTTCGTTTAATTTTTTAATTCTCATTAACTTTCAATACATCCATCATATTTTTTCCCAAGTACATATCAAATATCGACATAAGTTCTATGTGCTCAGAGTCGAGAAAGAATTGCAACTTTTCTCCTGAATCCCCTGTGCAAGATGTTGGTTATTTTCATTTGTGCTTTATCTTGATACACTGTTGTAACACATTAATAATAAACATGATATCTTCAAAAAGGTATAAATCTGCAGATTGATATCCAACAACTTTGAATACCAGGGCACAGAAGTGCCCGTTGAAAAAAATACCCATAATGACACCACCAGTGATTAGGAGTTGCAATAAATATATTAAAATGAAATGACCACTGGTAGTGTTTATATCCCATGAAGCTTTCCCATGTTGGCAGACACAGATATCTTTTAGTATCAATACTTCATCACATCCCCATTCTTTTGCTTGAGTATTTCCTTATAGTAGTGTATGGCATAACGTTAGCTCCAGTGCTTCCCTAGCTATACCCGTTCCCTCTCCCCCCTCACCTATTTTCACACGTAGACGGTTGATTGTAGCTGACCTCAGAAGCCACTCCTGAATGTGAATCCCTAATGTTTTATATGATGCAGGTAAGTCAGATCTCATGACTTTCTGGAGGAAAACATTTAGTGGATTTCCATAGTTGGTAGAATAAAATCCCAGCTCCTTCCAATGGTTCACAAGTTCTAAATTGTCTCACTCAGCTTGGGTGGATATTTTTAAGTAAACTTTCTCCACGGACCAAGAAACTTTCAGATTCTCCAAAACCACTTTCTCGGAATAAGAAAGTTTTTCAAAACTGTTTTTTCCATGGCTACCTTCTCCTATCTTTATTTTTTTGTTGTTATTTAATAAAAGTATTGCATAATGTAAAGAGACTGACCCTTAATTTCTAACTGACTATTTTTATTATACCCAACTGAGTGCAAATATTCCATTTCATTACTTTGTTATTTTTTTCAATATTCAACATACATATTACTCATAAAAATGTGACTTCCTGCTTTATTTCCAGTGTAACACATGAAGGTTCCATAAAATCTACTAAAGAAAATGAAATGTAGTTCAGACAGGAGATTTTATCTATTCCTGTGGCTCCCCACTGTCGACTCATATCATGTAATTCTACTTAGCACTTCTGGGCCCATTTCCTTCAAAGTACTTTCCAAGCATTACCTAAGTGATGTAGTATATATGAGTGGATGGGACGCCAGGAACTTGAACCGTAAACGTAGAACCGTTAAATACAGTTCTAAGGAAATTAGATTTTAGAGTTGGAAGAGCACTATGGTTCTGACACTAACTCTCTGTCTCAGTTCAAATGACTAAAGCTCCACCTCCCCTCCAACGTCTCTGTTATGAGGACAAGGGGGATATTGTATTAAATGGACGAGCGACTGAGAAGTGGTGTTCCAAAGATTATGAAAAGCTATAATCCCCAATGGGCAGCCACATTAAAAGACTTTTTTTTCCAAGATTGTCAGAAAAGGAACTGCCATTACTTCATAATCAAGACATAGTATACTATAAACTGAAAAAGCCGGTAAGGATTCAAGAGCAACCATTATTTTCAATTATGGTAATAGCTATTTATTGTCTGCTGTGTGCTAAGTGTTTTGCATGCAGTACCTTTAATTCTCTTCACAAAACTTAGAACAAAGTAATGAGTCTACAATATCGAGGAGTTTTGCCCTGTCCTGTCTCTATGATTCCTTTTAACTTCAATCTAGAAGATTCTCTTATGTAAAAAAGACACCTTTTAGAAAATGCTACTGTGTGGAGAAGAAGGCCAGAGGCTAAATAAGGAATTGTGCTCACAGAGTAAAGTTTTTCAGAGTTTTTCAATCTCATAGAAAAGTCTGGAAGGTTCAAGTTAACGAAGTTTTGATCATTGGAGAGCAGAACCAAGGGTACTGAATGAAGGGTAGCTTTCAATTAAAACACTTTATAGACTTCTGCATCACGTATGGTTTTTTAACAAGAAGCATGTAGTTGATTTAGGAATTTTGGAATGTTATCATGGGAAAAACTGTATAAAGATCCTTTATAATCCAGGTCCTACTGTCACATGTTGTTTCTCCCTCCCAGTCTGGTGTCATCTGCGTTCCAGTAGCAATCCTTCAGTTCCAACCACGTGTGGGAGCACGCGGTCACTGTATCTACAGCATCTAGCAACTGCACAGGACTTAGCGGCCACTCAGTCATGAATTAAATGTCTTCTCTACAGGAATCGTAAAATTTCTGTTTTCCTTTAATGACCATAGAAAAAGTGAAAAATTCTCGTCGTCTTGAGACTGATGTGGTATATTAGTGTGTGTGTGTGATTGTGTTCGTGTTTAAGATTGTGCTTGTGACGAATGGTTCATGAGGAAAGAAAACCAGGCACCCAAATATGTAATGATGTGCACGTGCTGAGCTGAGGCCAGCAGCACTGCACCAGCTGTAGAATGATGACCGCACAGACGTCCCCAGGCCCTTCCAATATTGCCATGTGGAGCTTGGAAGCACCTGTCCCTCCCCAGCAAGACCATGTGAGGTAAACCAGTCATTTCATGTCAGCCAGAGAACATCATCTGTCACATCAATGTGTTTGTTTCACTTTTGCAGAGTTTGCGTTTTGTTTTTAACTCCTAGCTTTGTAGTTGTGTGAAAGCCAAAAGAAACATTTAACCTTGTTTGTGCCTATATTTAAGTCATATTATAATAAAAACAATTTAAGTCGAACACTGAGGGTCTGCCAAAACTTTTTTAAAAAAGGAATTACATTGGGGAAATACAATTTCCAATAGTTATTGAAAATATTAAGCCAAACAAAATGAAAGACAGGGCCCTATGACACGTATTTTGAATTATTAATCCACGACTGGGGTATATTTGTTCAATCAGATAAAATTGCACATAACAGAACTATTGCTCGTGCTGTGCAGTGCCCTATGCACAGACTATAATCACTGACTTCATCTACTGTTCATCGAAATCAAGACACACGATGTCTTGAGCCACCTCCTCACCTATCAGATACTTAAATTTAATATTTAAGAATAGTAATACCATTATTGTCAGGTGTTGGTTTATTCTTTTGTTGATTTATTTATTTAGTTTTGTTTGTTCATTCACTCAGTTGTTTAATATTTACTGTGTAATAGATTATTCATTATGCTGGGCTCTTATTGCTGCTAGTAGGTGCGAGTATATACTGCAATTGTGGCAGTATGAATCAATAGCTTAAAGCGTTCTTATCTTTTACTGAATAATACATCTTTCAAAAATTTATCTCGTATCAATAATCAGGTAAGTGTGCACACAAGTAGTTGAAAGGATATTTAGCACGACTTCTGTGGAAGATCTCAAATCAACCAAAAAGTCTTTCGTCCCTGTTAGTGCACCTCCTCTAATGTGACACAGCAGATTCCCCACCGCAAGCGGTGAGGACTAGTTCTCCCTTGAAAATAAGCTGGATGTGTGAGTGGAATTGGCCTATGAGACATTAATGAATGTGTGGGGAGCAGAGGTTTGGAAAGCACTTGCGCCTGAGTCCACTGTGTCACGAAGCCCAGCCTAGCCCACTGCAGGATGAGAGACCCTGTGGAGAGAGGCCCTAGTCATTTCAGCTGTGCCAGCACTCAAAGTTTCCTCAAAAAAATGTGAGCTTTAAAAATTGGTTTTTATCTTAAGCTGTGAAGTCTTGGGTGGTTTGTTACACAGTGAAAGCTAATCGATACTGCATTATTTGTAATTACCAAAAACAATCTACATATATGTCCAACGGGAGACCGGTTAAATGAAATCTCATTCATTCCTGCAATGCCAAATGAGACTACAAGTAAGAATGATGATCTCAATATATTCTTGGTGTGCTGTTAAATGGAGGGGAAATGATAAGACAATATATAAAATATCTCTTTGTGTTCAGAAAACAAGCACCTAAACAAACCCTGAATAAGTCTGGTAGATTATACTCTAGTGGTTATATCTCATGATTTTTAAAAATTCTTTGCTTATCTCTATTGTCTCATTCGTCTATTTGGATTAAGAGAAATAATAAAAAGCCGTTGTCTGTGTGTATGCCCTGCTCCCCAATACTGTGCACTTTCCTTTTCTCTCCTCACCTCTGCTTTGCGAAATACTCTTAGCGTCTCTGCTCTTGGGTTATCACTTTTCCACGTCTCTCTCCTTTTCTGCTTTCCTCCTTGTGGTCTTTGGCCTCCATGACACAGTCATTATAATTTTTTTCTTTGCTCCTGTCACAGCACCTTTCTTCTCTACTCGGGTCCCCATGCAGGATCTGTGGTTGTGCATGACACTCGACAGCACTTGGACACTGACATACTTTTACCTACTCGGTAAGTAAAGGAACGTGAGAAGACCAGGGATGGAATGAGTGCTACCAAGTGCACAAGGATAGCACTGATACGGGTGGTGGAAGATGGCAAAATTAGTGGAGGGGAAGATGCTTTCAGGCTCAATGTCAAAAAAGAATGCAATGTTTACACTTTGCACTGCCCGCTCTCCCAAATACCTGTTAGTAATTATATTATGGCTTTGACCAAGGAGCTAAATATCTTTTTCAGTGGTGTGTGTGTGTGTGTGTGTGTGTGTGTGTGTGTGTTTTAATTCTGAAGTAGGCAGACAGCCCCTTTTTACTGATGAAAATATTGAGTACCAAAATGACTGAGTGATATGTCTTAGGGTGAAAGAAAATCTAGTGTTAACTTGATCATCTGATTACTACCACTGGTTTATGTACTTTAAGCTTCCACAAGTAGATGCTCTGAAAGGAATAGTATGGCAAAAATGCTGGATATTTCTACAAGTAACTGGCAATTAGTCATTAAAAAATTTAAAACCAATGAATGCAAAAGTAACAATTAATGGACTTAGGGAAAATAACAATAGGATTTGTCTCTACATAGCTGTCTCCCTCTCCCTATATTCATCTTTTCCTATGTATATATCATAGAAACAAACATTAAAATGAGTTTACATAGGTAAAGGCACTGTGCTTATGATACATATGGGTGCAGTTTCTGAGCCTTTGTATCCGCTTTTCCAAATACTCAATCAAAATGCTATGTTGCGTTGTAATTATGTGGTTTTGTGAGCTTGAGGATAGTTTTTTACTTTTTTAATTGGTTCGGCCTCATGTTTTCCCTAATGGTTACAAATGCTTTGAGGCCTGGAGCTAAGAAATCTGCTTAGTGGAAGGTAATCCTGCCCCCATAGTCATTCACTGTGCCTGAGGGGAGACAGGAGTGTTTCGAATATTGGCAGTGTAAGTGGTTGCACTGATGCTGAACGACAGTGACTATTAACTGTGGGTGTGTGTTGATCCATAATTACCGCTGAGCCGCTTTCTTGCCATAACCAAAGATTTGTCTGTTTGGGGTACTTTAATATCATGCAGTAAGTATGGAAATAAATTCCTCGAGCTATATAAAATCAGACTAAAGCACATTTTTCTTTAATGTGCTTTCCAAAATCTGTGTATAACTATCTATTCTTTATTGGAAATCCATATCTTATTGAGCTATGCATGTTTCTGCGTGTTTTTCTCTATAACTTACCGTGTTTGAGTCCAAATATATTGGAATAGATAGCAGTGATACTAAAGTAATGTGGTTTAAACTGAACATTCTCTTTTAATCACATAGAAATTGTCTCATAGCTCTGTTGAACTTGTTATTGCCTAGCCCAACCCATGAGAGAAGGTTGGAGGCTGAACAACCACTATGGCGGGATGGTGGGTAGCAGCGCTTAAACTCAAAGAAAGAATGGTATGCCAGTTTACTAAGTCGAATTGGTGCTTTCAAATAGTGCAGAAACTATTTTCTTGTTTATCAAATCTTAATTACCTATTATGTACCAAGAACTGCGCTAGGTTCTCTGGATACATTTTGCTAAGACTCTGTCCTCAGGAAGATGTAATTGAAGTCTAATTGGAGACGCAGGCCAGTAAACATATCTGGATAACAGTGCAGTAAGGGAAAACCATAGAATAAAGTATGCGTTACAGTGATTTGGTCAGGTTTGGTTGGAGAAGGCCAAAAAAGTCTTTAGAGAATAAGTAATGGTTACAGACACAGAGGTTGCAGCTTTAATTTCATTATCACTAGAAATGTGACAATCAATACTAGTGAGGAAATACATGTAAAAAGCAAAACACAACCCCTGGTATATTGTAAGTCCACCTTAAATGATAGTTATCATTGTTATTATTACTACTCACCACCTTCACTTTATACATGAGAAGATTAGACTAAGGCCTGTGGAGAAGTCTGTTATCCCAGTTCACACAGCTAGAAGTTCCAGGAGCAGAAGCGAGGTTTTCAGACTCTCAGTCCATGTTTCTTCTATTACACAGTGACACCTGCAAAGCTGAGAATACCAAGAAGCCAGCCTTCTTCTGGCATCTTTCAGACATTATCCAGGCTGTGCCTCTCTGTGTAAAAACAAACTAATGACCACGTTCCTTTCATACTTGTGGAAATGACATTTTCCTGGTAGGGCAGGAGGTTGCTATTCTTACTTTGTGAATTTGGTCTAAGATTAGCCAACTGTGGAAATTAGAGGAGGAGACGGAAGAGAAAGAAGGACGGAGCACAGAAGGGCAGTGATTCCAAAGGAAATGTTCTTTATCTCAAACTGTGGACATTAAAAACTCACTGTAAAGCTGTCCTATTGTCTCCAAGCACTTAAGTCAAAGCAGTACTGAGTACTTTTTCTCTTCTGCCATGTCTTTGCATCGGGATGAGACTAGGCAGAGGAAACGGGTTTCTTCTGAAACACTGACTTTAACAGTCAATGGGGGAAGGATTCTGTCTAGGGTTAGGGGGCCCAGGTGGGCCTTATGAATGGATTTGACCTTGGGAACAGTAAAGAGAGGGAGGAAAGGAGATTTTTTTCCCCCAAGTGTTGCTCCATTTGCAGAAATTATGGTAAAACGCATAAATCGAATGCATAGATGGCTCAACCATCTATGAAGTTCTTTGATAAGAGTTCCTTACACCTGTCAAGGTTCCAGAGTTCCCTGGAAGACAGCAAGAATGAAGAGTCATTGGGGACAAATTTCTTGGTGATACAAGGAGAAGGGAGCAAAGGATGATCCTTGTGCCTCCTAAATCATGTTGGAACTCTGAGAGTTGAACTACAGCTGATAGCATCCATGTCTCCTTGTTAGAAGCAAGCCAAACTGACCTCATTTAAACTCTATCCTCCTAGGAAATTCTGTTATGTGCAGCATTCCATAGCTTCCTTATCTGGACTTCTTAACACTATATAGAACAACTAACAGCTGTGGAATGGTATTGTTCTCCTACATGCAGTTGACAAGGCTAATAAAGGGTCTTTAGGTTCTTCCGAGTCTATGCCCAGTTCCTTTTCTCCTGTGGTCCACACTGCTATAATGCATGTTTCTGTAAATATGGATTAGCTGAGGCACAGTTAGTCAAAGGGAAACGATGCGGGTACAGTGAGGAGATTGTGTTGGTTCACACACAATTTATTCCTAACAACGGGAACTGGAAAAATAAGAGTAGAACTGTAATCTTCAGTGGGAGAGAGCAAAACTCTTAACTTGCTGCTGTCCTAGCAGCAGGAGCCTTATCAGCTGTATTTTTAAATATTCAAAATAGAAACTGACACCTGGACTCCCACCTCATGCTTGCATGGTCTCAATCTTCGTGGCAGCCCCACTGGCTCACACCTCCACTTCTAATGGCATTGTTTCATCTCTTCTCAGCCTTGCTCAATTTGCTAGCATTTCCACTCTATTACTTTTGTGCATTTTTAATATCTTAGATGACAGCCTCTAGCCACGCTGAGCTGCCTACTGGGAAGTCCAAGTTATCTCAACTATCAAGGATCATTGCTTTTGTTGGTGCTCTGGTCACAAAATTTCACTGGTTTTGAATGGTCTGCCCCTAAGTTTATGTTTCACATTAGTCCTGTTACTTGAGCTCTCTGCTTCTGATAAAGACTATGTATTCACTGTATTAAACATCATCACATGAATTCATCACAAGAACTGGTAATACAAGATGAGTTCTATTATTATTTCTATTCTGTGGAGGGGAAAATGAGACTCTGAGAGTTAAGTACATTTCTAAGTGGTAGAATTTGAATTAAAGCTAAGGTCTGCCCGACTCCAGTCAGATGTGTGGCTAGTGGCTCCCGTATTGGACTGTGCAGCTCCAGACCGTTTACTCTGCACCCTCTTGTCAGTTCTCTGAGTTTAATGGCATTCTGGACTTACAGTTTTTGACATTTTAAAGTGATATCAAATGTCCTGCCAACTGGAAATGCAGAATCAATGCTTAGAGTCACAGAGTGGCTGTCTTATAAGGGACCTCTTGTCTGTTCACATTTTCATGAAGTATAGTATTAGAATTTAAGATAGTATTTGACTTCTCTGTTTTTTTCTCCCAAGGCCAGATGTGTATGTGGTTAACCTGGAAAAGAGAAAACTGGGAGATATTATGATAGTGTAGTACCACTAACTGAAAAGCAGTTTTATGAGAAAGGACTAAATTTTTACATGACCAAATTGTAGAACAGGGAACAGTGGAGATGACAACAAGGATACAAATAGATGAAATTAGCTCTATGAGAAGAAAGAGAAGGCTGGCTTGGAAGGCAATGGACTCCTTGCATGAGAGCTATTCATGCAGTCTAGTAGTGAGTCACTTAGTGGGCATGTTGTAAAGCTGGCCCAAGCACTGGGACATAGTCAGCCTACATTCTTACATCCCCAAGAGTTTATGAGTTTGAAATGAGAATGTATGTGGGGTTTTTTTTTTTTTTTTGAAATTTGCATGATCACCTTCTAAATCTAAATTTAAACCTCAGTATGTAGATTTTGGCAGTAGAGTGAAGATATCTTTCTCGTCTAGATGTCCAATATTCAGGCAATATGCTACCTTATGTGACACCTACCATTGAATAGAGGTTAGATCTCTTCAAAAGAGGATAGCCTGCCTTCTTGGTTTATTTTAGAAACATCCAATAAAGATTATTTGGCCTTTGAATTGATGATGTGATTTCAAGACCATACTACCAAAATGAAACCTACATTTCAGAAGATGTGTCATTGGTTTGTTACCAGTCCTTAGAAGTAGAATCCAACGGTAATCTGATGATTACTTCTTACAAAAACAGTGATAGAAGGTAAGTCTAAAAGGTGTAAAAGGTGATTAAAGTCAGGAGGAGCCTTGTTATTTTAATGTTTAGAAATCATACCGCATGAGTCATTTTATAGTTTAGGCAACTTGTTATACATTTTGGATGGGTTAGATCAGTGTTTCTCAAACTTTAATATGCATATGAATGGTTATGGACAAAATTGTGTCACCCCAAAATCTGTATGTTGAAGCCTGAAACCCCAGTACCTCAGAATGTGTCTGTATTTTGAGATAGAGCCTTTAAGGAGGTAATTAAGTTAAAATGAGGACCTTAGAGCAGATGCTAATTTAATCTAACTATTGTCCTAAAAAGAAATTAAGATAAAGAAGAGACATCAGAAATGTACATGCATAGAGAAAAAGCCATGTGAGGACACTTTAAGTAGTCAGCCACATGCAAGCCAAAAACAGAGATTTCAGAAGAAATTAATTATGCCGACATCTTGATGTTGAACTTCCAGCCTTTAGAACTGGAGAAAATAACTTTCTGTGGTTTAAGCTACTACTCTGTGGTATTTTGTTAAGGCAGTTCTAGCAAACTAATGCATGAATTACCTGGGGATCTTTTTTTAATGCACATTTTGATTCAGTAGGTCTGGGATAGTCTGAGTCTACATTTCCAATAAGATTTCAGATGATACTCATGCTGCTGGTCCAGTGATGATGTTTTGAGTAGCAAGGATCTAGGTTACACTGCAGCAATAATTTTACCCTGTAAGCAAAATGGCTTCACAAAATTAAGTTTACTTCTTGCTGTATATCTAACATGGGTAATCTTGAGTGAGAGCATCTACATAGCCATTCAGGAACTTAAAATGGCAGTGGCTCCATTATCTGGAATGCCATATGTAACCGAGTCAGAGAAAGAAGGTATTGAAAGGCTGCTAGTGAACTATTTATTCATTACCTCATTTTGACATGACGCACATAACTTCTGTTCATTTCCGATTGACCACAGTAGTCACATTGCCTGGTATAGCTGTAGGAAGTCTAGGAGATGTAGTCTTCCTCTTGCCCAAAAATGAGAGGCTACCTGGAAATCAGTGAGAGCTAGTAATTTATTATGTAATTTTTATACTTCATTCCAATTTTACTCCTTTGGATATTTCATTGCTATCCAACAACAGTGCTGAGTGGGATCAGGAATATAGCTGTTTTCATTTGAGAAATGGAGTGGTAGTATTTTCCTCTCATAGTCTACTAAACTATATTATAAACTGATATCGGGAGTGGAGAACGAAATCTATACCCTCACGATATCATTACAAGGCTCTCATTCTCTTGTGATGGCCTTTCAGAGACCATTCAAGATGTAAATCACTGAGGAAATGTTAGAGTTTAACCTATTATTCTTAGTCTATGTATTCATCTCTGATGTTTTAGAAACATAAACTTACCCTCAGATATCCATTTCTTTAGAGATTTGGAATATATTTTTAGAAGCTGCGTTTTCAGAGAATTGGTGTGATTAAAAATCTATGGAGAACTCTAAAGTCTAGTTTACATGAAAGAAAGTTTATAAGGAAGACAAGGGCTTGAGTCTTGCCCTTGACAGGTATCTCAGCAAGATGAGAACCTTGGAGACCAGAGTAGGAAAAGGGGTGGGACCATAAAGGGATGGACAAGAGGCTCAGAGTACCACTTTTAAAGGCTCCTCTCTAAAATCAAGCAATAATTGTATCTTGGTCTGGGCCATAAAACAAGTCTCATTGGAATTAGTTAAATGATGTTTCTGACCACACAAAAGTAAGTTATCTAGAAAATAGCCAAATATTTGCAAAGTTAAAAATACACCAGTACATAATCTACAAACCAAAAAAAGTCACAAGAAACATTAGAAAATATTTTGCAAAAAGTGATAATAAAAGACAATATGTCAAAGCTTGTTGAACATATCTAAAGCAGTGCTTGGCAGGAAATTTGTAAGTTTGAGTGACTATGAGAAAAAAATAAATATGTAAAATCAATGATCTATGGTCAACCTTAAGTAATGTGGAAAAAAAGAGAAAATTAAACCCAAAGTTAATTTTTAAAAAGGAAATTCTAAAAATAAGAGTGGAAATAAATGAAATAGAAAACATACAACCAAAGTTGGTTTGTTGAAAAGATTAATAAGAATGATAAAAGTTTAGCTAGACCAATCAAGAAAAAATGAAAGAAAAGGAATTACTAATTCAGGAATTAAATAACAGTTATCATGGCAGATCCTACTGACATTAAAACAATGAGGGGATATTATAAATTATTTTATGCCAATTAATTTGACAACTTAGATGAAATGGATACATTTCTTTACAACATAGTTTATCTGAATAACCTGTAGCACTGCTAAAGACATTAAATTTAATTTAAACTTTTCCAGAAAGAAAACTCCAGGCTCAGATGGCTTCACTGGTAAAGTCTATAAAACATTTAAGGAAGGATTAATACCATTTCTTACACAATTTCTTCCAGTACACATGGAGGAATAGAATACTTCCCAGCTCATTTAATAAGTCTAGCATTAATGTTGATATCAAAAATAGACAAGGCAGATAAACAAAATTGACAGATTCTTAGCCAGACTCATCAAGGAAAATAGAGAGAGGACTCAAATAAATAAAATCAGAAATGAAAAAGGAGAAATAACCGCAGACTCCACAGAAATACAGTGGATAGTAAGAAAAACTATAAGCAATTATATGCCAACAAATTGGACAATCTGGAAGAAATGGACACATTCCTAGAAATATATGATCTCCCAAGACTGAGTCAAGAAGAAACAGAAAATCTGAACCAACTGATTACCACCAATGAAATGGAATCAGTGATCAAAAACCTCCCAAAAAACAAAAGTCCTGGACCAGATGGCTCATAGACAAAATTAACCAAACATACGAAGAATTATCATGTATTCTTCTCAAACTATTCCAAAAAATTCAAGAAGAGGGAAGGCTCCCTAACTCCTTTTCTGAGGCCACTATTACCTCAATTCCAAAACCAGGCAAAGACATTGCTAAAAATGAAAACTATAGGCCAATATCTCTTTTTAACATTGATGCGAAAATCCTCGACAAAATATTAGCAAACTGAATTCAGCAATACATTTAAAATATCATATGCCATGATCAAGTTGGATTTATTCCTGGGATGCAAGGTTGGTTCAATATCCACAAATCAATTAAGGTGATATACCACATTAACAATTCAAAAGATAAAAACCAATATGATCAACATCAATAAGTGCAGAAAAAACATTTTACAAAATCCAGCATCCATTTATGAAAAAAAAAAAAAACCTCTCACAAAGTGGAAATAGAGGGAACATACCTCAACATAATAAAGGCTGTGTATGACAGACCTACAGCTAACATCATACTCAATGGGGAAAGTCTAAAAGCATTTTCCTTAAGATCAGGAAGAAGACAAGGATGCCCACTTTCACCACTCCTCTTCAACATTGTATTGGAAGTCTTAGCCACAGCAATCAGACAAGAAAGAAAAGTAAAAGATATCCAAATTGGAAAGGAAGAAGTAGAAATAATGAATTCAGTAAAGTAGCAGGTTACAAAATAAATATTCAGAAGTCATTGGCATTTTTATACGCCAATGATGAACTTTTGGAAAGAGAAATTAAGAAAACAATCTTTTTTACAATTGCATCAAAAACTATAAAATACCTAGGAATCACATTAACCAAGGAGGCAAAAGACCTATTCTCAGAAAAATCATAAGTCATTTAAAAAAATTGAAGAAGATGCAAATAAATGGAAGCATATACCATGCTCATGAGTAGGAAGAATCAGCATCATTAAAATGGCCATACTATCCAAAGAAATCTATAGATTCAATGCAGTCCCTATCAAAATACCAATGACATTTTCAGAAAGCTAGAACAAATAATCCTAAAATTTATATGGAATAAAATTTATATGGAACCACAATAGACCCTGAATAGCCATGGCAATCTTGAGAAAGAAGAACAAAGTTGGAGATATCACACTACTTGATGTTAAATTATACTTCAAGTCTACAGTAATCAAAACAGCATGGTACTGGCATAAAACAGATACATTGATCAATGGAACAGAATAGAGAACCCAGAAATAAATCCATGCCAATATGCTCACTTAATATTTGACAAAGGAGGTAAGAATATACAAGGGTAAAGACAGTCTCTTCAATAAATGGTGTTGGAAAATTGGACAGATAATGAAAAAAAAAAAAAGCTGGGCCACCTTCTTACACAGTATATAAGAATAGACTCAAAATGGATTAAAGATTTAAATATAAGACTGAAACCATAAAACTTTTAGAAGAAAAATAGCAGTAAACTCTCTGATATTACTAACAGTAATTTCTTTTGATATATCTCCCTGGAAAGGAAACAAAAGAAAAAATAAACAAATGAGACTACATCAAACTAAAGTTTTTGTGCAGCACAGGACAAAATAAAAAGACAACCGACTTTAAGAGAAGATATTTGTAATGATACATCTGATAAGGGTTAATATCCAAATTCTATAAAGAACTTATACAACTCAATGACAAAAAAAAAAAAAAGAAGAAAGAAAAAACAATCCAATTAAAAATGGACAGAAGACCTGAAAGATACTTCTCCAAAGAGAAAATACAGATGGCTAACAGACATGAAAAGATGCTCAAGGTTGCTAATCATCAGAGAAATGCAAATTAAAACTACAATGAGATACCACTCACGCCTGTCAGAATGGCTATCATCAATAAATCAAAAAACAGCAAATGTCGGTGAGGATGTGGAGAAAAGGGAACCCTCTATCATTGTTGGTGGGATTGCAAATTGGTACAGCCTCTATGAAAAAATACGGAGTTCCAAAAAATTAAAAATGGATATACTCTTTTGACCAGCAATTGCACTTCTGGGTATTTATCCAAAGAAAACCAAAACAATACTTCGTAAAGATCTATGCACTCCAATATTCATGGCAGCACAATTTACAATAGCCAAGATATGGAAGCCTAAATGCCCGTCAACAGATGATTGGATAAAGAAATTATGGTTCATATATACAATGGAACATTACTCAGCCATGAAAAAAATGAAATCCTACCATTTGCATGACATGAATGGACCTAGAGGTTATTATGCTGAGTAAAATAAGACAGACAGAGAAAGGTAAATACCATATGATTTCACTTATATGTAGAATCTAAGGAACAAAAAGAACAAACTAATCAAAAACAGACTCACAAATATAGTGGACAATTTGCTGATGGACAGAGGAGAGGGGGTTGGAAGGCTGGGAAATGGGGTGAAGGGTTAAAGAAGTACAAATTAGTAGTTGATAGTTGGGCATGGGGAGCGTGACAGAGGGAATGCAGTTAGCATTAATATGGCTAAGAGTAAGGCCAGGGGCAGAGGGACAATTGGGGTATCATTTAATGAACATTATAGATGTCTAACCACTGTACTGTATATTTGAAACTAATTTAAATAAATAAACTTATTTTAAAAATGGACAAGGCAATTACAAGAAAACTACAGTAAATACCCCTTATGATACAGACACAAAAATCCTTTAAAAATTAGTAAATCAAATTTAGCAATGTATAAAAAGAATAATATTTCACCAATGGGTTTATCACAGAATACAATATTGATTTAACAGTCAAAAATTAATTAACAACATGAGATTAACAGAGAAGAATTCTATGATCATCTCAATAAATGCAGAAAAAGCATTTTACAAAATTAAATTAACTCATATATATGATTTAAAAAAAAAAACAAAATGAGTAGCAAACTAGAAATAGAAGGGAATTTCCTCAACCTAGGTCACTGAAAAACCTAGAGCTAACATATAATGATGAAATATTGAAGCCTTTCCATCTAAGAATGGGAACTAGTCAGGAATAAATTTTCTCAATGCTATTATTTAACATTGCACATGGATGCTATGACCATTGAAATAATGAAAGAAAAAGAAATAAAAGTATACAGTTAGGAAAGGAAGAAATATACCTCTATTTCTTCACAGATGATGTAATTGCATACAAAGAAAATTCTAAGGAATATACCACAAACAAAAACATCACAAACAAAAAACATCAACTATAAGAAACTTATGAGCAAATTTGGCAAAGTTACTAGAAATTGAATGTCAATATATAAAAATCAATTACACTTCTATGGTCTAGCAATGAACAGTTGTAAAATAAAATATAATTCCCTTTTGAAATAGCATCAAAAAACATAAGATAACTGGAGATAAATTCAAAGAAAAATGTGTAAGACCTCTACACAGGAAAATGCAAAACATTGCTGAGAAAAATTAAAGAAAATCTAAATATATGAAAATGTATAACATATTCATGATTGGAAGACTCAAAAGGGTTAAGAAGTCAATTTTTCCCAAAGTGATCCGAAGAGCCAGTGCAATCTCAATGAAAATCTAAGTGGAAATGGACAAACCAATTATAAAGCTCATTTGAAAACATAAAGGAACTGCAATGGCTAAAACATCCTTGGAAAAGAATAAAAACGTTATTAGACTTAACTTCCTAAAAATGATAGCTATTAAGACAGTGTGGCATTTGGAAAAGGATAGACAACTCTATCAGTGCAACAAACAGACAAAAAAAATCCAGACATTGATCCACTTATAAAAGGCCAAATAATTTTTGCCAAAGGTACAAAAGTGGTGCAATGGAGAATGGAAAGTCATTTTAACAAATGGTTCTGGAACGATAGACTATCCATATGAAAAATAAAAACAAAAACACTGACCCCTTA
The DNA here is from genome assembly GCA_003508835.1 of Eonycteris spelaea. Lineage (NCBI taxonomy): Eukaryota > Metazoa > Chordata > Mammalia > Chiroptera > Pteropodidae > Eonycteris > Eonycteris spelaea. Next base: position 2,419,255 of record PUFA01000185.1, on the reverse strand, counting down.
TACCATACACAATAATTTGAGATGGATCCTAGACCTAAACATAAAAACTAAATAATGCTTCTGGAAGAAACTAGAAGAATATCTTTGTGACCTTGGGTAAGCCAAGCCAAGATTTCTTAGATAGGAAATAGAAAGCAATAAACACAAAAGAAAAAAAATGATAAATTGGACTTCATTATAATTAAAAATGTTATCGTGAAAATTAATAAAGAAACTATGGACTGTGAGAAATATTCACAATACAGATTTTTAACACAACACTTGTATTTGTAATTTACAAAGGACTTCTACATCTCTATAACAAAAGAAATCAACTTAAAAATAGGCATTAGACTTACAGACACTTCACAAAGGAAAATTTGCAAATAGTCACATGGAAAAGGCTTCAAAATTATTAGTTATTAGCAAATGCATATTTTGAGGTACTACTGTACATAGCATGGATAAACCTCAACATTATGCGCAATGAAAAAAGCCAGACAAAAAAGAATAGACACTGTATGATTCTATGCATACGAATTTCTAGAAAAAGTACATATACATGGTGATAGAAACAGAAAAATTTTGGTGTATGGCCTGGGAGGAGGTGGGTGTACCCAGAGAGGGTAATAGGAAGGTTTTCAGAGCATCAAAAATGCTATCTTCTTTCTTTTTTAGGCAAGGCAACCCTTGTTTGACCTCACAGATTGCAAGGACCTTGTCAGTTTACAACCCCTTATTTTTTAAAATTTTTCACGCCTACAGCAGCAGGTCTTCCTAGGTGGTCTCCCATCCTAAACTAACCAGACCCGACACTGCTTAGCTTCCGAGATCAGACGGGATCGGGCTTGTTCAGGTGGCATGAACGTAGACTGAAAATGCTCTGTATGTTAATAAGAGTGTGACTATAGAGACAGGCACACTTGTAAAAACTCATCACTGAAGATTTGAACAGGACACTGTATGTAAATCATACCTCAATGAAACTTTATTAAGATAATACATAGTAACAGGGCTCTTATCTTTATGGGGTACAGTTCTCCCATGCATTGTTAAAGCAGCTTGGGAGGACCCTTAGCAGAACTTTTCAGTTCTAATCTCATTTTTTTAAGACAGAATTATCTGTAGAACATGGTAAATTGAGGCACTTTCATCCCTCCACCTTCCAGTCCCAGAATGTGATCACCCTGTCAGCTGGTTCTAAGGAAGACCCAAACTGAGATGTGACACCAGCTTCTGAAATTTATTAAAAAAAAAAAAAAAAGTTTGACCTACAGGAACAATGGCTGGTTTTAGAGTATGACAGACTGGTTTTGACTCCAGCTCCAACACTTATTCTGGGACAAATGATTTAATTTGTCCAGAGCCTTGACTTCCAATTTTGTAAAATAAAGAGAATTATCCTTGCCTTGGATATTATTGTGAGGAATAGTGCCCAAGCTCTTGACTCTGGTCGCTTCGTTGAAATCTCTCCCAGTCCCATCCTTCCTGCCTTCCCAGTTTCACATGTTCATTGTACTGTACTTTACCTCCAAAGCACCCATCCTATATGTAATTTTGTATTTACTTGTGTGAATGCGATTAATGTCATTCCTCCCCTACCTACTCCGCACCCCACAGACCACAAGCAACTCCAGGGAAAGGAGAATGTGTATTTTCCCACCAGCACCTAGTACAGTGCCTGGCACATGGCAAGTAAGAACAAACATATCCTAGAGAAATGATGACTGGCAAAAACAAGTCCAGACTGCCTTTGGGGGCCTTCTTTTTCCCTTTGTCATTTCCCTGAGTTCATTAGTATCACCTTTTACTTGTCTTACATGTGTGTGTGGCAAAAAAATAAAATAAAATAGAGAAGGGTTTTGAGGGGGAAGGTGTTTGCGCTACGTGGGAAGATTTGTCTCTTAATTGGCAGCCTCAGAGAGATAACCCTGCCCTTAAGAAGCCCAGCGGTGGGGACTTTGACCCAGTGATTAAGAAATCTACAGCCGTCTTTATTTCTTCCTAAGAACTTTTACACTGGCGAGCACTCCAGGCAGCCTATCACTGCTTTCCATCAAGGCTTGGGGGTTTCACGTTTATCTGTGTTACTTATATGTTGATCTTGCACTGCCTCGCTGAGTGTTCTTAGGAGCCTGAGTTGTGAAACCCGCCTATCTTTTGGCAAGATTTGCCTTGTTTGATAGGGGCAACATGGCAATATATTGTTACTTCACCTTCACGGCCACCTCTTTTTTTAAATCTTATCCTCTGCTTTCTGAAAGCACCAAGGGGAGTACTATTACGATCCCATGGACTGGGCATGCTTATGCCACCAGGCTCCTCTAGAGAGTACCCACCCCTGGTTTTGGTGTTCAGAAGTTTAAACATTTCGATGGAAATGTATTTACTTACTTTCCCCCCAACTTCTTATTTTTAAATAACTGTATACTCACAAGAATTTGCAAAAAAAAAAAAAAAAAAAGGAAAAAAAGGTACAGGAAGTCCCATGCCCCCTTCGGCTTATTTTTTTTTTTTTTTAATAAATGTAACATATGAGCGTTATAAAATTTCAGAGTACAGAAGCATATAAGGTACAAGTTCCTCCCCATTAATAATTGGGTGCATATCCTTCTAACAATTTTATGTGCATAAATGCATATTTGGATACGATTGAGTTGTTTTTCATAAATAGGGTCATGCTATCCTGCATCCTCCTTTTCTTTACCCAGAATCGAAGTCAAAAATCTTCCCATGTCAGTGGCCTTAGCTGCCACACATTTTTGTAAACAGCTACATACAAGAGAAAATATTTTCAAACACTTATGCTCACAAAATGTGGCATTTGGGGGGGGGCAAGAAACGTTAATATAATTTAAGAATGAGCACACTTCAATTCTAGACTCACGTATCTTAAATTTTTTTTTTTAAAGAGGCCTTATTCTAAGGGAAGCTCCAACTCTATTCCTGGTTTCACCCAAATTATCCTTCTCTGAAAAAACACCTGCCTTCAGGACAAGCTGCCGTTGGATCATTACCAGTATGTCTCCAACTTTAATAACCAGATGGTTCCATTCTTTTAAGTGCTCCATCTCCTTGTTTGGGAAGGTAAATCTGCTACTTGTTTCAAAAATGGCCTTTTGTCCACCATGCTGGACATGTCTCAGGTTGTTCCTTTGGGAGCCACTAGGGATGGGCAAGGTCAGTTAGGATCAGGTCTGGAGGACGGCTGTGGGAAGCAGGTGGTGGGGATCACAGTGCTCTCTCGTGGGCAGACACCACCCCTGCATGGGATCCACTGAGTCAGGGTTTGCTTCCAGAAGAAATGCCACAGGGCCGCGGGACAACTACAACACGGACAACATCACAAAGTGAGGCGCAGCGCTGCAGACTGTTGCCAGCTGTTTTGATGGGCTCAGGTACCAAATATGCCTCCCTAGGGGCCACGCTTTGGATTCATCTCTTCTCCTCTAAGCTCAGATCAGAAGGGCTCTGACTTGAGGGTTTTGCAGTGAATGAGGACAGCACCCAAGGGTGAAGGGAAATAGCTCAAAAAATGGCCTTATGTTTCTCCCTGAGTTCTCAGAGAGGGTGGACAGCTGGGACGGCTTCCCCTGGAGGAGAATCAGAACGATTTAATACTTCTTTGCTGCCTTCTGCCTCACATGCCACACATTCTCTTCTCAGTTACCCTCATGCTGACCCTGGTCCCAGTGGAAGGCTCACTGAACTTTCCTGACAGGAGCCGGTCTTTTTCTGCCAGGTCTGGGATAATGTGTCTGACTCTTCCATATAGGCTCTTAATGGAAAATACTCACTCTACTACTATTTGCTGAACTTGCTATTCTCCCATTTTTTTCCCCACATGAGCTCCACCAGGCTCCCATGCTTGAAACTGGGAGTTATTATGGACTCTCTCTCTGTCAGCTCACACGCACGAGGCCTGCCGCTCCGTCCTCCATAATCACTCTCCACCTCCATCACCACCGTCTGCGTTCAGTCATTCATTTGACAAATATTTGAGTATTTGCATGTTGGCTTCGGGCGTGGATGGTGAGAAAATGCAGACTTCATCACCCTGCCCTCCTAGAGCGTATGGTTTAGGAAATTAGTCTTCATCACTTTTTTGTCTTCTTACTGAGCTTGTCTGTTCTCTGCTTTGCTAACTCAATTCATTCCTCAAGGAGTCTCCAGCACACCAAAAAAATAATAAAATAAAACAACAACCAAACAAACAGACCCCCAGACCAGACCTCACTCCCATCTCTCTTTCTGGTGGCAGGAGAAAAGAAGCACTAGGTGACGAGGTGAGAGAGCAAAGGCTGAACATCAGCTCCATTGATCATCTGTGTGACTTCTAGGAAGCCTCAGTTCCCTAACCCTAGAAATGGAGTTGTAGCAGCTAAATAAAATCAATGCTAAATGTATATCAATTTTAATAATAACTACAGCTTGTGATGAACCTTTACATGGATTTAATTCTCATAACGACCCATGAGGATGCTGTTTTCAACCCCCTTTGACAGGCAAAGAAACTGAGGCTCACAAAGTTGGAGTAACTAGTTCTAGCTAGCAAGTAGCAGACCAGAACCTACGACTAATTTCCCAAAAGAAACCTTTTCCTCTACATGCTGCACTTTCATCTATCTATATACTCATGAGCATGGGGCTCGCACACTCACAGCAGCATTAGATTAGATTAGAATTGAACATCAGGGCCAAAAAGCTAAAAATAACATACATCGCAATAAAATAGTTTAGTAAAATAACTCTCCAAATAGCATCAAATCTTATAGGCTTTCATAAGTCAAAAGCCCTGAGTAGTGACCACTCCCATCCATGGCCCCCAGTGGGAGTTAGGCTAACCCCACAGTCTGGGATGACACAGGGGATGGACGAGGAGCCAGCAAGAACCCTGGGAGGGTCACTGTGAGCGAAGTGGGCTTGGGGGTCCCGCCCCAAGGACTATGGGTAGACCAGAAGGCTTCAGTTTTGCTTTCTCATTCTCTGCCCTCTCCTCTCTCTTTTTCTCTCCATCTCTCTCTGTTTCTCTTTTTTCTCTGATTATCTTTGTATTTCATTTTTCTAAGTTTTTTTAATCTCCTTTATTGGGGGGGGGATTCTTTCTTCCTTCCCCACTCCCATTCTCTTTTAAATATAATGAAATCATTTGGATCAAATTGGGGGGCTGTTTTTTTTTATCTGTAAATAAAGCACAATGGTAACAACCACATACATAGCTCTCGCCCACCAGGCACCATGTTCAGCACTATAGTAACTGCTGCAATCCTCATGCCCATTACAAGGCACTTCGTTATTACTAATTCGTTTTCCAGATGAGAAAACTAGGGCACAGAGGTTAAGTGACCTGCCTCAGGTCACATGAGTAGTAGGTAACAACCCTGTCATGTTAAATCCTTGCCATGTGGCTTCGAGGCAGCCCTTGGCTATGCCCCATGCTGCTTTGCAAAGAGGGGACAACCAAGAATAGTTGAAAGCAACGGGAAGCTCACGGTAGCCTGTCTGCAAAAGTTAGTGTCCTCCCACTCAGCTCTAGACTGATCCCTAGTTTACTTGCCAGTAGGAGAAAAATCAAAGCACTCCCGGGGCATAAGTAAGCAACAGTTGGTGATTGATTTTGGCTGAAGATCTGGCTTTTTCCAAGCTTTTGTTCTACTGAGTGAGGTGTGGAAATTGGGGGAGGCACTAGTGGTGGCATGGCTGAAAACAGGAGGCGAGACTGCGAGTCAGGGAGATCACACTGGGTAGGCCGAGGCAGATGAAAATAGGAATTTAGGGGAAAAACTGAGATTTGGCGTATTTTAGGAATTTAAGCCAGGAGGATGTAACATTCTGCTAATTTCCCTGCAAAGCTTCCTCATTAGTCCTTAGTGCCTTTGGAGTTTTTAATTCATGTTTTCAAAATCTAGCTAGCATTTAGACCTGTGTCAGGTGAGATTAGTTCAGCTAATGAATACAGCGATGCTGGCTTCCACCTGCGACGCCAGGTTCCCAGCTCTCTCCGGTTTATAGACTACAGGCATACCTTGTTTTATTGTGTTTTGCTTCATTGCACTTCACAGGTGTTGCATCTTTTACAAATTGAAGGCAAGACCCTCCACCAGCAAAACGATCACAACTCGCGTTACTGCCATTGTGGTGGCCTGGAACTGAACCCACAATATCTCTGAAGTTTGGCTGCATTTTGGCAGGCTCAGAAGTTTCGCTCTCATGAAAGACATCCCCCAGGACTCCAAGTGGTGAGTGGCCAGCCTCTGGGCATTTGTCTTGTAAATACTGCCCCAATTCGGAATTTGTTTCCTTTTTAGCTCTGCCAGGGATACCCAGTCTGGCGTTCCCTAGCCATGCAAGTGCAGCACACAGATTTGTCATTTCTATCCCTGCCTCTTGTTCCCCAGGGCTCACACATTTGTACATAACGCCATGGACTCCTTCCCACTGGCTTTGCCTTTCCCTTGCTTCTCTTGTCATCTTTTATCATCCCACTTGTGTCATCAGCTACTCAAAGGAGGTGTCCACACAGTGGCAGTGGACATCTCAGCAGATACACCTGTGTATTAGCCCTGCAATGTGCCAAGATATTTATGGGATTCTGAGGCAGGCGACAAAAGTGTTCTCAAACCAGCACTCAAAGTTGAGCTCTGCTCCGAAAGAGCCCTTCACAGCAGAGAAGGGTAGATGGGGGTCCTCCTTCCACTTAGAGCACCTGAAGAGGTGGGCTGTGGCAGGGACTGACTGCTGGGGAGAGGAAGGAAATGAAGGAAGAGGTAGAAGCCATGCCCGCCTCATTTCAGGGCCCACGAGCGTCCCCAAAGGAGTGCTCTGGAAATGCATGTGGAGGGAAGTCCTGGGCTTCAGGGAGTTGCTGGCCCAGAGTAGCCTAGGAATAAATGCCTGGGCCCATCCCTTCCCTTCACTCATGCCACAGCCTCTGACTCCCTGCTGCCTGTCATGACTTGGGGTGAAGATGAGTGTGAGATGAATGACACGAGCTGTATCTTATTAATCTGAGAGCCCATTGTTTACAGTGGGACCCCTGGCACATAGTAGGCCTATGGCAATACTGCTCTTATCTGAGAAAACAAAAACAAGAGACTATGATTAGCATTAATGGGCTTGTTATCCAATCATTGCTCAAAAAAAAAATACGAATAAGGAATAAAGAATGGGGTGTGGAGGGAGAGAGAGTGGGGGGAAAAAAGGAGGCGCCTGGGATCATGGGGTACTTCAAAGGCAGAGGCCTGGGTGGGGCATTCCAGTCCCCCGCCCACCCGCCTGAGAATAAACAAAACAAACAGTGAGGAGGGAGAAACCAGAATCCGAGCCATGAGAGGATCAGCGGGTTCTGTGAAGGGCAGGCTACTTTGCTGCCAGCACAGTCAGGCCACCGTAAGCTCCTGTCCTGTCTGAGACTGTGGCTGTCATGTCTCCCCAGTGAGTATAAAAACACCCGAAGGACGCAGCTTTTCTCAGCAGTGGCTTTTCAAGTTTGGAGTTCACAGGCTGAACAAGTTGCCTTTGCAGCCTCACACCAACCGCATGCAGAGTAAAGAAAATGCCGGTAATACAGCAATTTTTTCCCCTTCGCTTTGACCAAATCAAATAAGCTTTTGTCCTTTTAAATTGTCTGCAGCAAATGTAAATTCTAACCCTAAACGTCATTCAGAGACCACTAGCAATGCGCACACGAAGAAAAAAATGACAAAATGCCATACGAGGGGTTGCTTGGTGTCTGGGGTGTGCGGTAGAGGCCCTTGAAATCAATATCTCCCTCATAGAGATGTCTTTGCATTTTAGCAAAAGAAAGGTCAGGAACCCATCTGCTTGTCCTGGCCTGGTTTTCTGATTATAGTGGCATGACTCTTTAAGATTCTCCCTGAAGATTCTTACTCTTTAGAAAAGAATGAAGGCTATTCGGAGCACGTTGTTTTATTAGTAAATGTTAGTTTTGCTTTCTGTGTGTGCTGATTGAAGAATTAAAGTCCAGCATAAAGCAAAATGATCACTGCTGAGGAGAAAATGAACCCCCTTCCAAGAGAAAGACAGAGAAGGACTAAGTGAAGAATTAAGTCTAGGCTTGGGATTATGGGCAAACCTTGTCCTGCCCTCTGCATTTTTATCAGGTCTTTTCTAGGTGAAGGAATCACGTTTCTAGGCCATCTTCAGAAGAGAGTGAGCACCAGGCATGGTGACTCCTGGATGAGAAACTGTTCTCAAGACTGATTTACCCTTGCAGACTGCAGGGCTCTTCTTGAACAGTGATTTCAAAGAGTTAAACTGCTTCCATATGTCCAGCATGAGAATGGAGTTTGTAGCCTTTGGCAACCTCGGCTGAATCCAGCTGCAGCTGCTACCTGTGTGTTCCACTCTGTGTGTGAGTGTGTGTGAGCGCACACACACCCGCACGCCCGTGCGTGCAGTGACATCTGAACCATGTTCCGACTGTGTCAATGAAACTGTTATGTCTTTGTTGGGGGAGATATTAATTCTGAGCAATTACAGCTCCCTCTCCCCTCACTCCCTCTCACCCCCCTCCCCTCCCTTCATCTGCTCAGCAAGGACCATGGACCATGTCAAACAATATACAACAGAGAAGAATGCAAATAAACTTTAGTCTGCATAGCCCAGCAAAGCAGTTAGCCGCCCACTTGCAAGATACTTAACTCTTGTACACATGATACACAAAGAACGCTAGCTACTTTCACCAATCCCTTTAGACCAAAAAAAAAAAAAAAAAAAAAAAGGCAAAAGAACTGATCCTTGTCTTTCTATCTGTGAGGTTGCAGTTCCTCCTGCTAATAAAGGAGCTTTTCCCATGATGCAGTGTGATAAGGATTGGCCTACATGTAGTCCAGAAAGCAACCGCCGATGTTTCCTTGATTAGGTGTCTTATCTTCCATTGAGCTGCATCTGATGAAGATTGCTGACAGCATAATGGCTGGGAAAGCATCGGACAGCTCCATAAAATGGCAGCTATGTTATGACATGTCAGCCAGGACCTGGTGGATGGTAAGTTTGGCGTGATAACATTTTTTTTTCACCCCCCCCAAAACTTACCCCCCCCTTTCTTTTGAGCTCCTCCTTTATTGTTCCATGCACGTGTTATAAAGTTCGCTGCCTGCGGAAAGTTCAAGCTCAAGTTGTGGGAGCCCGGGGTGCCTCTGCACACCATGTGCTAGATAGGATTTCTCTGCTATTGTGGTCAGGGACATAGGCCTTCTTTTTTTAAAAGGCAGTGTGAGTTTTCACATTTTCTTAAAAAAAAGAAAAATGCAAATGGTACAGTCGGCCCCAGGCTGGCTGGTGTGAAATGTATGGAGGTGGGGCAGTCGGTGGGGGACTGGATGGAGCCTTCTTGGCTAATTGTTCTTGCATTAGTCTTAAAACAGAGTAATGTACTTCTTTCTTCGGCTTCTCTGAATAATGATTTTGATAGTGTATTGTATCATGTTGTGTGCGGTTCCCTCATCAGTATGCGACTGTCCCCCACGCTTCGCCTTAATTTGGAATCCACCTCCCTTTCAATGAATACTGTAACTGGAGCAACCACTGATTACTATGCCACTCAGCGTAATTAAATTTAGTTAATGAGGATATGCATATTCAGTTCATTATTTTTCTTTGCTCGGGCAAATGTGTGTGGATTTGTTGTTGCTGGTTTTGTTGTTTTCTTTTTTTACCCCCATATTTGTTCAGCTGCAAATTTGGGGAAAAGGAAAAAGAGCATAAAAATTGAGAACATTGATGAGTACTGTGACTCAACTTTAAAAATAATATTGGGAGGAGAGGAGTTGTAACTTTTTAAATCAGAGTGCCGAGATCAGAGGCCACAGTTTTGGGAAAGAAAACCTTTCGTGTAAAATAAGTGCTACATGAAAATTTTCAATCTACTCATTTCTGTTGTGTGGACAATGGTCTCTTGTACACAATAGTCGTGACATGAATGGGGAAATCTTCAGGCAACCATTCCAGTAGGAATATTAAATTCATTCTTGGGTTCATTCATCTGAGCATGCATTTTCTTTTTGCCTTTGCTTTTCTTTCTCCCTTATGCCCCTTTCATTTATGCCTCGACTGCTTTTCCTTGCTTGCTTGATAAATTATTACGCTTACTGCAAGGGCTGTTGTTTCCCAATTAGTACAGTGTGAGACAATGGGCGCTTTATTCTAGGTGAGGAGGGGTATGGCCAGCCCTGGTGGTCAGCCCTTCCCCGGTGCCCAGACAGAAGACAGCGCCTTCCGATTAGTCCTGGCACTGCTAGTCTCCCGAAAGGGGGATGTTGTGCTGCTGCTTCGAGGCTTGTCCTGAGAGCCCGGGCACAGAGGGTGCCGCCGTACGCTGACTGCAGTTCTGCGCTGCATCTCTTCACTGTGCGGTGTGTGAGCAGCAGAACTTTTCCGCCGCCTGCTGCTACTTGTTGCTGTTTCGAGTACTCTGTCTCAGAAAGAAAGACCAGTTCCTCGAGGAGAACTAGAAGCCTGCCTCCCTTCCTCTCTCTTTCTCTTTCTCTAACATTTTATTCCCATTGGAGTACGTTTTTACAAGTGATATAAACTCTGCAGTGACAGATTTTCATTTATGGTTGTATCTCTCATTAGACTTTAGCACGGTATGTGTATATGGGTGCAATGAACTTAAAAATAACAGACATTTGAAGAAAGATACTGCAAAATGTTTATGTAAAAGGCTTGCTTGGCGTGACTATATCAAGACTTGGAAATGATGTTTTAATAGTTACTGTGCATCTAACTATCACTTTAGCATGTTGCCAGAAGTGAGCTTTAAAATTAGTACTTTCACTAAATGGAACATTTTTCTGTCGGAAAATTTATAGGTATTACTCTATATTTATATACTTAAAAACTGGGGTTAATATGGTTATAGTGAGATAATCACTAACTACTTCACCATTAAATTTCATCCTCCTAATTCTGTACAGAGATCGTAGCTCTCTAAGAGAAGTGTGTTGCGAATACTGCAGTTAAGGATTTGTGTAAGCTGATGATTTATTTTTTTTAAATTATGTCCTTTTATTGCCAGAGAGGATGCATAATGTATACAGGGGTAGGTTCAGAGGTAAAATATTAAGTAAAAAATGTTTGCATAAATTATTTTTATATTTCATCTTTATTAGGTTTTATGAATAGTACATAAGTTTCTTATAAAGGACAATTCAGTTTTAATAAACTTTGTTGGTTTGGAGAAAATGTCTAAGAGGTAGATATTTAATGCATCATTGAAAACTTAGAATGACAGATGCTTTGTGGGAAACCTAATTAATCAAGCTAAATTGTGGCTTATCATTAGTAACGGGAGAGAAAGGAAGGTGCATGGTGGCTGCTGTACCATGATTTCCCTCTTTGGGACTTAAGGAATATAAGGTGTTTTAAGGTTCTTACAAACCAGTTTATTGTGATTCTTCTCTCACCACGACACTGCTTCTTTTAGTTTTACAATTATTCTGGGGTTTTGTATAAGAAGGGATATTGTATCCTTACTTGGCTTAATCAAATGAAATTTTAGTAACCAAATCCTGAATTCCAAAGCTGCAGTGTTAAAGTATCCGGCAATTGCTTCCTGGCTTATTGTCTGTTTCACTTAGATTCTCTTATTGTGTGACAATGATCATAAATTCTACTTGACAGGGAAAAAACCCAAACAAGACGTAGTTGTCCAATTCTACATCTGTTTTCCTTCCCAGATAGGCATGTTTTAGTAAAACAGAGGGAGGAAAAACATTTTATTGAGACAGCTAAAAATAAACAAGTACAAGAAGAGTAAACTGTGTGTGTGTGTGTGTGTGTGTGTGTGTTAAATATCATCTACATACATGCAGTTTTGTAAGTGATGCATATGTTTTCTTTAGATTTTGCACGTAACTTTTAGGGGAAAATCGTGATCATGTAATGTAAGCAGTTTAAATTACAGTTGGTTAGCTATATTTAGAGTTCTGGTGATGTCTTTTCACATTATTTAAAAATACCGCTTGGAAGTATTAAAAACATATCTGGTTAATAGCACTATTTCATTAACGGTTATTGATGATGCTGTAGTTTCCTTTTGAACCATTAGAAAATAAAGCTATCAAAAACAATTTTTAAACTTTCCATTGTATTTTGTACTGTTTTTTAAAGCTTTCTTCAAGACGTATTAGAAATTCTTTGTTAGCTATTTGAAACATCAGGATAACCTGGATGCACCAGACATTTTTTTCCCTCTAAATTTCATAAGTCTAATCCTTTGATCCCATCAGAACCAGACTAGAACATTTGTAACTTTACCTTAATCATGAAGGGTAATTATTTAAATATTAATCCATAAAATTAATTTGAAAAACGAATTGCCAGTTTATGAGACTTGAAATTCTCCCAGTACTGTAAATAGTAATCAAAGCAAAAAGGCATATAAACATAAAAATTGAACTAGGTCTGTATTATCTAAGGCACAAAAGTGATTCTTGGTTAAGTACCAATTAATCTACTCAATTTTAATGTACTTTTTATTTTTCTTGAAAGAAAATAATTTATTTTTGAGAAATTGTTGTATTAAAATATCAAACAGGTACCTTTACATAACTTTATCATTTAGCTTAAGACAATATTAGTAAGGTGCATATTCATTGATTTTTTACCGTTTTAAAAATCAAATAATACAAATTTTAATGAAACAATTTGACAACAAATGTCAATATAGATACGACACTGAGAGACTGTTTTCATGGCAAATATTTCTCTATGAGAAGTTGAGGTGAACTTAGGTTTACAATGAACTATTTTTAACTGAAAATCCTAAAATTAATGTGTCTTATAAATGCTGAAACTAGTGTGTTATCTGTATTTTACATTACTGTAAGCAAAAAGAGTTCCCAAGCAATCTAATTAATATGCTAAAAATATATGAGAAAATGCCTAGACTCATAAACGTATTTAGACTCCTATGGTAAACTATGAGCCATGCAAACATATATCTAAAAATCAAAATTATGTATTTAATTTTAAATTGTATTTCCTTTAGAAGTGTACTTGAAAGTAGAAATGTAGTTGAAACTGATAGACACCATACAGATAATACCACATCAACCAGTTTCCTGAAGATATTCTATCTATACATTGCCTCTATTTCCAGAATTCGAAGCAATAAAATTTATGTTTCATTTAACAAATATTCGTCATGAGCTCATTATCTGCCAGGCAGTGTTCTAGGTGCAGGATAACCAAGGCTATCTCTTCATTCTGGAATCAAACCCAGTTCGCGGTGTTATAGGCAGGTGATGCTCATTATACTAATGAAGGCTTCCAAGCGATCTGTTTTCTCTATAATGTCATTAAATATGTAGATGTTACATTTGCAGATTTGTCACTCATCGTCAAAATCAGTTAATACATCTTTTCAATATTTTCTTATCCCAGCCATCTCCTGTGCAATTAATGACATGGATAAAGATTAATAATTTATTAAATATCAGTTCCTGAGTAATAAAACAATGGCAATGATTACAATGTCTGAGTGAAAACAATTTCAACTTTCATAAATAATTTTAACACTTTTATACTACTTCGAATTTTGTCATAGATTACACTTTTTTGTTACACATCTTCTAGTCCTATCTTCTTTAGTGACACATTTTTATTTGTAATGCCATTTTAGCATATTTAATTAAAAATGAATTATATAGAAGGTGCGGTTAAATACATGAATGTTCTTTCAAAACACTTTCTGGTATATGAATGATTTTTAATTTCATTTTCCATTATTTTACTTACATGCAACACAAACTTTGGACAAGGAAAATATCCTTTGGATCCTATCTTAATAAATAGTGATTAGATGGTTATTAATTTAAGCAGGGAGTAAGGAAACACAAGCACCTATCTATCCTCTTTTCTAGTTCTTTTTTGGATGCAAAGGGTTATGTTCTCAAGGGGCGTTATCTCTGCTATCTATGGGAAAGCTGGTGTTGATTTTTCAGTTTAGAGACTAGTCAACAAAGAAAGATATATGATGCTCCCATTGTCATTGAAACTACAGCATATTTCTGGAACATAGCTGAATGGTGTCAATCACTACCTTTAGCCACTTTTTAATTCCCTGAGATTGATTTGTGACATATTGCATACTATTATTTGTAACATATAATGTGAAGGGCTGAGAAAATGAACTTAGATGTAGGAAAATATACCAGTTAAAATATACCAGGCCAGTGAAAGAGAATTGTATTCTTGTTGCATTTTAATAGGGTAATGTAAAATGGGGTAATGCACCTTCAGTGCAGAAATTCCATTCAGGAGTTCTGTTAAGAAATACATGCAGTTATACTGTATTTTTCACTAACTTTAAGCATTTCAAATAATATTTTATTTTAAGCTCCTAGAAAAGAGCCAGGAGAATAAAAATACTTGATAAATGTTATGATATTATTATTCAACTTATACTTAACATGCTTTATAATGGGGTGTATTTAGCATATCATGTAATGGACAGCTTTAATGACAATTTTTGTTTCCCACTTTCTAACATAAATTTTAACCTAGCACCTCTCTTAAAAACGACTTTATTCACAAAGCAATGATTTTTTTTTTAACTTCTCGCTACTAGGTTATAACATAATGGATATGTTTATGAGCACAGGGCTGAATCCTGGGAAATGTAGATTTGGTGACCTCTGGCAAATGAATTTGCTCCTCTCACGGCTGGTAGAGCCAGCTGTAAAGTGCAGATAATCATACTCATTACTCGTTGCTCCAACCTGTCGTGAGGATGAATGAGATGGAGTCGGTGAGGCACCTGGTGAATGCTGTGTAAATACCAAGTTCATGACACATACCCAAGAGGGCTAAAACAAGGTGTGACTATACCAATTAAGGTCTGAGCACTTAGTAGGTGCTCCAAAAATACACAGGGTAGATTAAGTGAATCATAACCAAGTTGATTTTTTTAATTCATATACATTTTTTGTGGGAACTGCATAGATTACATGAGTCCAAACAATCAGTATTTTCCCTGTCAAATTGTAGTAGAGATTTTAAAAGCAGAGCCTCCTAAAATATTTCTTTGTGCTTAGCAAGAATCAATGGTTAATGTACACACATTAGCTTAATTTTAAAACATTACATACTATTATTTTAAGGGTAAAAGAAATCCATTATTGAGGGCTTCCTATTTGCCAGGTGTTTTCCAGGTTTGGGAGGTAATTTATATCAGTAAGGACAGGAATTACCAGCCCCACTTGGACTCAAATAAGCAGCTTGCTAAAATGAATTCCTCTGATACAAAGGGAAGAGGACACAACACTAAACCTGCAAAGTGTGAAGTTAGCCCGCTCCTCCCCTAGAATCCAACAATAGACTATTTCACCCAATGGCTTGGTTATCACATGCTTTGTGACCACTGTCAGGTATTTTGCTCCTGCCTGTTCTGCACCTGACTCCCCCCTCCAGCTTCAAGTCTGACCTCTGTTCGAGGCCCAGCTCTCTGTGTGTTCAGTGGGCCAGGTTACTCACCCTCAAGCCGCGTCTGAGTATTACACAGCTCTGGGATTGGAGGTGGCTGGATTCTTTGGAAATGTGATTCCATTCATCTTTCCTCAAGACAATTAGACTCGCTATAGTCATAAGCCATCTGGGGGAAATTTTTTGGAAAGAAATTGGCAAGCAATGCGTTTCCATTTTCAGGTTTTGATGATATCTGTTTACCTCATGGGGCTCTTGTGAGGCTCCAATGAGATAATACATAATAAACGACTTGAAAACTGTAAAATGCAAAACAAATCGAAGGTACACATATTATTATCTGGTGGTGTTAAACATGGGTGGGTGAAGAAAAGCTTCCCAGAATTTTGCCAGTGTTCTGGAGCGTGAGATAATGGTAAATTTCCACCAGGCACAGAGAAAATGCTGGCTGTCTAAAATGTTATATGATGCTCTCTGAAAATTCTGCTAAACTCGGATTAATCCTTCAGATAACAATGCACTACTAGTTCATCAACATCTCATGCAATAGCAGTGATGATAATCTCACCACCTCCTTTGCTCTTCCACTCATACCTCAAAAGACTCATAATAGTTCTTCGATGAAGTTATTTTAACTCACATTAGCATGTATTATAATGGAAAAGATTTTGCCTATCACACTACAAGAGGCAGCACATTATGCTGTAAATGGGAATTTTTCCTCTTATTTTCAGGATCATTAGAGGTGACAATAGCATCAGAAACTTTTTGAACTGAAACATTCTGGCATATTTGATATGTTTTTATGCGGTATGTAGGTTGTATAAATGTTCCAATATAAATGAAACTACTTCATTGTATGACATTTATTATGTACAGATATAAGACTTATGTTACTTAGTCACTCAGATGTGCAACTAAAATTATAAGCCTCAGGAGAATGCAGACCAAGTTTTTACCAACTCTAAGCAGTGTTTTGCACATAAAAGGTCCTTAATAAATAATTGTTAAATTGTCTCAAGATTATTGCCATCCTATTTTACTAATGGAGACAGTAATCTCAATGGGTGCTCAAATTCTGAGTTAATTAATGATGGCCCATGTTGTAAATCACAGCACTGCCCTTTTCAAGATAAAATTTAAATGGCTAGGAACATGTAGGGATTATGGTGAAATTAGCCAAGTTTTAAAGCTAAGGGTGAGAGTGGGAAGAAGGTCCAGAAGCAAAAGGGGCAAATTCATGTTTTCCTGCAAGTGGACAGGCTCATAGTTATTACCAAGAGGTAAGTCAGCAGATGAATAAACCCTATTTTTCAGCAAGCATCATCTCCTACTTTCTCAGTTCTTCCTTTATCATAGTAACTAAGACATTTCAAGGGGTAATAAGCTAGAGAATTTGAAAAAGGCTAATGTATTTTGGGAGATAAATGACAAAGTAAAGTGACTTATTTTTAATGGAATAAGTTTTATTTAAGAGGACTGATTGTTTTTCTACCCTAAGGTTTCAATTAGTTTTCCATGTGTGTTACCTTTATTGTGATGTTGGGAAGGGCCTTGGTTGTGGACTAACATTTTAGTATTCAGTGTTTGGGTGAGGGCTAAGGGGAACACACTGAAAACAACAAAAACCTAAAATAAAATGAGTAGAATATGGAAGTACATGGGTCTTTGGAAAAGTGGGAAATAAAGGTACCCAAAAACTTGTTGAGAAGTAATTGCTTCTAAATGATTTGGAGAATGAGATAAAGTGACGAAAATCATCTATTCGGATTAGACTCTGTTTCAACCAGTGTCAATTGCTGTCTGAATGAAAACTGAGACCATTACTTCTGTATACCAGCACTAAGTTCCCACTTATAGTGTTATAAACTCTGTACCCCTGTCTTCAGAGCCTGGAAGGTCACCCACTCCTACTCCTATGTCCCCTTTTCCTCGGTGCTGTTGTAAAGTGAATTGGGGAGAGTATTTTCAAATCCCCTGCCAAACAAATATCAGAGCCCTCTCAAGCTGATACCAGCCCTCTAAGATGTATTTTTACATCTAGTAAAGACTAGTGATATAGCAACTGCTTTTATCTACTTCACCCCTCCCATGCTTTTTGGATATTTTAATGTGAAATGGTAGTAGAAAGACATGGGAGAAAAAAATTGATTGTGGATCATTACTTTTGCTCACGAACACTCTAGTCACTGCTGCAGCTAGGAGCACTTTTTCTCTTCCAAAACAGAGCCTCTGGCTTGAAGGAACAGTGAAAGAGCTGTGACTACAAGATAAGGATCATTACCTTCAAGGGGTCTTCAACTGTTCTACCAAATTTCAAGGTTTAATGCGGGTGTTGACAGCTAATCTGGTGGAAATTATGCAGAGAGGAATAAATGTTTCTCATATTTGGGCATTGGACAGGTATAGGCGAGAGGATATGAGACTAAAAATACCATCATATATGTTATAGCACTTATTGCAGAGGACAATAACGTCGTGAGTTCCTAGAATCACAGGGAGTTTGCTCATATTGATAGACCTGAACAACCTCACAAACTTCTTTTACCTTCTCTGTAAGATTTTCTCAGATTTGCTGTTGGGTGGAATTGCAGTATACAGCAGATCCTGCAATAATGTCATTTTGTTCAACGTTGTTTTGTTGTAATGTCTATGATCGAAAAACAAAGTCGATTCCCGGCTGGGGCCACCGTATGTGGAATTTGCATGTCCTCCGCACGTCTGCAGGAGTTTTCTCAGGGTGCTCTGGTTGCCTCCCACCCAAAGATGTGCAGGTAGTTCGTCGGCATGTCTAATTGTCTCGGAATGTGTGAGTGTGGCTATGTGTGATGCTCCCTGCAAGGAAAGGCGTCCTTTCCAGGTTGGGTTCCTGTCTGGCCACCCATGACACTGAGCTGAAATAAGCAGATTGGAAAAAAATGTTCATTGTTTTTGTTAATCTTAAGTGTATGAATTGTTCACACTTATTTCAATATCGAAGTGTTTGGGTCTTTATTGAGAAGTTTGATGATGTTTCTATGACCAGAAATATACCATAGGAACTTAACTCTTGTTTATATCAATTAGCCTATGGCAAAATTGGTTTTGTTATAAGTCATTTTGCTTAAATTCACAATTTCCAATAACCTATGGAGAATGTTAAGTGAGGACTTACTGTACTATGAAATACAGTGTTGACTGAGACTTTTAAAGAGACAGCGATGCTATTTCATCTATAAGTAGAAGGAATAACACTAAATTGCCATTTTATTTTTCCAATAAGATATTAATTATCTTATGCAAGTCTATTCATTTTTCTGGCATTAAAGATGTTTATAAATGGTACTACATATAATACAAACCACATGTTTATGTTGCATGAATGTTCAATCAATTAGTTTACACACACAAATGCGAAATATTGATGACACATGTTAGTTTTTAGTGGGAAAAAAGCCAACAGAGCTAATTTGATGCATTGATCCTAGGGACATGCACACAGATGTGAACCTTTGACTTCATCACAAGTGATTTGGCTGACAAACAGTAGCTTGTAATTATTGTTGCGCCATCATAAATTAATTAACAAATCAATCAATCAGTTCAGAACCAGCAG
This sequence comes from Eonycteris spelaea, assembly GCA_003508835.1. Taxonomy (NCBI): domain Eukaryota; kingdom Metazoa; phylum Chordata; class Mammalia; order Chiroptera; family Pteropodidae; genus Eonycteris; species Eonycteris spelaea. Next base: position 2,400,231 of record PUFA01000185.1, on the reverse strand, counting down.
CCCAGCCACATTTGTCAGTTTGGGGTGTTTCCCTTCACTTTCTCTGCCTCACATATGTTTTTCTTATCAGATGCCTTGAAAACATTTGCTTGTGCCAGACTGGCTTTTTCCTCAGCTCTAATAAGGTATTCCAAACAATTGCACGGGTATAAGAAAATGTTGCTCATTTATATATTGATTAATATTCTCTAAACTCTTAGCCTGTCACTGGCTAAAGCAAATGATTATTGAGTATTCAAAGGTTTTTGGTCAAAGTCATCCCCCCACAAGAAAGGAGGAGGGAAATAGCATCCCAATCAGCAAATAGGCAGCATGTAAAGGTTGCTAAGGTAACAGTTCCCAACATTGTTCAAAAAAGTATTTCCTTGATTGTGTTTCCACCCCATCCTATATTTCGAAAGATTTCATTAACTGAAAAAGTTGCATTTATTTGAACTGTGAGTTACTGCATTTTTCAGACACACTCAATTAATAAGCACTGCTATGTGCCAGGTTCTGTGCTAGGAATTTGATATATATTACCCTATTTAATTCTTACAACACCAAAAAGTTTATTTAACTCTCATTTTATAGTGGAAGAAACTGAGGTTCTGAGGGTTTCAGTAGTCCATTCAAATTTATGCAGCACCATGATTAAGAATCAGGTTGTGCACTCCCTACTACACAACGACTAACCAAAACCATCAAAGAACTTTTGAACAGTACATTACAAACCCATGTTGCCACATGGAGTTGATGTAATTCTAGCCAAAGCAAAGAAACTGACAGAAGTTTTATTCTATTTAAACCTACTATTTCTGAGAAGCTTTGTGAAACATTAAAAAATAGTATTGGATACCTATATATGCATTTATGTATTTCTGCATTTATTATTTTTCTACTTTTACTAAGGTAACATGTGATAACATTGTACATTTAAGGTATACAATGTGAGGATTTGATTGAAATGATTACCACAATAAGGTTATTTAAACTCTATCACCTCCCAGAGTTACCTTTTGTGTGTGTGCACTTGGCAAGAACACTTAAGAACTACTCTTTAAAATGTTTCAAGTATTAGGATTGTAGTCCCCATGCTATACATTAGATCCCCAGAACTTATTTGTCTGATAACCGGAAGTTCTTAGATATATTTCTTGAATCTACTTCTAAGAGTTTTATAAAGGGTGGAGACCTCTGAATCTTTCTTTGTTCTCAGAAGCATCATCCGCTGCTGGGTTAACAGGATGTTATTGCTTCCTTTTGTTTTGCTTCAAATTCTTGTCCTGAATCATTATGTGCAGTGGAATAACAGTTACACTGCTAAACCAAAGAATTAGATTGATGTCTCTAAACTGATCCGTAAGCATAGACAAGCTATTGAACCTCTGGGTCCTGCCTACTACTTTGAACCTCTGTAAGAGTAAATGAAATGCGGTGGTTTCCAAATTTCTGAGGCCCCCTATCATAACCTAGTACACACATATATAAAAACTTGGAAGGAAAAAATATTCATAAAACAATCTTTACTCCTAATGCCTGAAATATACTTTTTAAAGTCTTTCTTTTATTCTATTTTATCTTTTTAATTGAAGGTGCTAACTAAATTGATGTCTTGGCCCACTCGTGGGTCATGGTACATGGTTTGAAAAATACTAAGTGAATGAGACAGTTCTCTGTTGAGGTTGAATTCATATCTGCATAGAAGTGCTTCTGGTTTTTGTGTCTAGAGGTCTTTATTATTTGAGTCTCACCTTTTAAATGAATTTTATACTCTTTGCAATAGAGTGATTATTTAGGAGTCTGTGGTCTTGGTCAGTCCTCATTGCAGAACATTCCAACAAGGTGTTTCTTCTCTGAGCTGCTCTAAGGATGAAAGAGTCCGTCCAGTTCAGCCTTGGATGAAGAATAGGAAGAATGCAAAGTAGGTTAATGGTTACTGGACTGAGTTGAACACATGTTGAATTCTTATATTCATCAGAGAAATAGCACCTATTGGGACAGGCCTTTATTTTGCAAATAAAGTGATAGAATAAGATTGAAGAATTTGTGGGGAAAAAATAATGTGCAGAGCCTATAGTATTTAATTGCCCACTGGAAACTTAAATGTCTTTTTGGTAAAAATCAAATAAGATAGACAGGATAGGTATTTTCCTAAAGTGATTTTTTCTCCCTGAAATTTTCAGTAGAAGGAAATATTAGGTACTATGTAAGCTCATATCTAATTCACTTTATATATCCCAATGTGGAATGGAGAAAAGTTAAAAATCATAAAAATTTCCTTTAGAATATGGAAACTTCATATTCTCATCAATCTGCATTTTATAATGTTTATAAAACCGAGTACTGAGGGGCAGCTAAAATTAAATATATTTTTTTGGAGAGTATTTTAGATTGTATTGAGAGCCAGATAGCACTATGGTAACAGTCTGGACTTCTAAGGCAAGACTATCAAATACGCTGTCAGTCAGCTGAATAAACTTAGACACATGACTTAATCTCTCTGTGCCTCAGTTTCATTGATTATTATATATGGGGATAGAAACAGGGTCAATCTTGATTAAATGTATACTTTTCTCAATATACAACAAGTCCTTATGTTAGTTATTAACTGTTAGCTGCAGATAAAATGTAATCAAAATGCTTTACAATAAAATGCTTTATAATAAATAAGGTCTACAAATGAGGAAAAACAAAAAATAAGGTTAAAGAATGCAAACAACTCCTCCTTCACCCCCCGCCCACTAAAAAAAGAACCAAAAATCAAAAAAAAACCCAGAAACTACATGTTGGGGAAATGATTCTTAGTAGTCAAGGCAATGACTTTAGGGTCAAATGAGCAATTAGCCCAATTACATTCCAGAAAGATTTCACTTACCATTTGTTCTGACAAAGTAGCATCTCCTAGATTCTGAGCTTCTTCCATTTTTATTTACTAACTCAATTTATTTCATTTTTTTCTCTAAACTCAATGGCAAATTTCTAGGAATAGGTCAGATCTTACTTTGCCTTTCATTTCCTATCTCGACTTCTCCCAACCCCCAGTACCTTGTCCCACAAGACTTAATGAATGAGATTGAATTTACCTTAAATTCCAGTTTCTTAGCCTATCATTAGTGCTTTGGACCCACAATTTATAAATTACATAAATATGTAATAGTAATATATGAAGTAATATGTAAATTTATAAATAAAGTCAATTCTGCTTTTCATAGAGGCACCCCAAACAAACATGCAACTTACAAATGAGCTGTGCTCTAAAAGGTCGCTATAGTCAGTCATTAGAAATTTTGTACTGTGTAAAAGGTTCTTGAAGGACCCATCAAAGATGACTTCACCCACAGTGCACCAGTGCAATAATGGCTCCAGGCAACCAGAGACGGAAGCATAGTACCTTTCCACTCCAGAGGAAGGACACTCCCTCCTTCCAATAGCCCCTTTCTCAGGGAGGACTCCCCCATCTCCAAGGGACTGACTGCAATTAGACCCCAATCCTTTAATCCAAAAAGTGGAGTTAAAAATCGGCAAAACGGCCTAAGGTCCCTGGATAGTGCAAAGAGGGTGGAAAAGGAGCATAGGGTAACATTTACTCCTCCCTCTTTCTCATCTCTTCTGTCTTTTATTTTTCTGTTATTGGCAAGGAAGAGATAGAGTAGTCCTGGAGCTTTCCTTCAGCTATAACTTGGTTTCCTCTTCTCTCCATCTTTTGCTCTCTTGGGTCTCATCTCATAGCTCTCTAAAGCCCAGAAACTGCAGGACAGAGGTAGTTGTGGTTGAAGGTTAGGATTGAAGATGGACATCTAACAGACACCTTCTTCCTTTTCCCCTTTCTCATGTCTACTCTCTTCCTTCTATCCCACCAATTCATCCCTGATCCCACCACCATACACTAGATCATGATGAAAGCTGGAGAATCTAGACTATAGCTTGAATAATGGATGGCGTTGGTCACTAAGATTCTTACCAGCAAAGGGCCTCTCAGTTGGTGGGAGATGATGTGTGCAGGAGGCAGGAAGAGAAGTTTCTTTCTCAAGGCAGGTGTGCTCAGACAACTAGAGCAAATCAAGAGCTGCATGTCCATAAACATAAACACCTGTCCTTCATTACTTATCTTGCCCCAAAACATAAAACCGTGGGTTGACAGGTCTTTAGCCTCAATACAAAACAAAAATGTCTTTGTGATGACCTTGCGGCTAATGTCTTATCATTTAAAACATCCATCTTTACAGTGACATATAGACCCAAACCCTTTCTTCCTATTAACACTGCATTTGAAACTGCATAAATCTACTCATTCTGTCGACAAATTTTTATAGAGCATTTACAAAAAAACTCTATGTGAACATAGCAAACTTCTTTCCTTTCTCATGGAGCTTACATCTAGTGTAGAATGCAATGACAAGTCTTTTGTTGGTGAGGTATTGGCTGTTGTGTAACTATGTTAGAGAGGCGCCTAACTTATCTTAGAGATGGTGTAGTGTCTCCAGATGCATGTAAGATCATGGAAGATTAATTTCTGCAGAGGGATCAGCATGTACAAAGGCCCAGTGGCAAGAGAGAGCATAGGAAAAAGATATCATGCTGTTAAGTGGAGGCACTTAAACTGAGCAGAAAAATCCGCACTAAAGCCCTGCTGTTTTGCTGACTGATACAAAGGAAAAATTCTAGGAACAGGGCCCTGGGCTATTAAAACACTCCAACCTACATGCCACCACTACTACCACCACCATCATCACCATGCCACACTCCATGTATCCGCTGCAAGACAAGGGTTTCATTATAATGAAACTTCACAGACATAGATCAAATAACATGGGACAAGGGTCTAAGCTCAGATGGCTGCTGTTCTGCAAGTTTCTGGTTTACCCAGCCTATTAGACTGTAGCCAGATGTACTGTGTTACCTACATAATCCTTATCAGCAGCATTCCATCTGTGTCACCCAAGTAGCAGGAATTAGGCAGACACCCTTTTGGCAAGTGGCCCAAAGAGTACAGAACGCAGGTAAGTCTTGGAGGCATGTAACCCACGGCCCTCCAAGCTGGAAGAGAAGAAAAACACATTGAGTTTCTGCCCCAGATACTCATTTGAGTTGCTCTTGCATTCCAGAGAGAGGTGGGTGGGGGGAAATTTGGAGGTTAGCTGTGGGCCTCAGAGTGATGATTACTTTGTAATGGAACAAATTAAATTATGTGAAATTTTAGATGCTTTCCCCCTGCCCTAGCGGCTCCCAATCTATTTAGGGGTAGACAGGAAAAGGGGACCTTCACAACAGCTGCTTAGCTGCTTGAGCTCAGAGAGGAAAACCATAATTTGTCTGTAATCCCTAATGCCAACAGTTGTTCATTAAGAAACAAAACTAATGTAATCTTGATTATTTGCTCAGATTTCTACTCTATCATGTTTTGTACATCTGGCAGGCTAATGTAATTTTCCTCAGAAACCCAAAGCAATCTGGTGCTCAGACAACACCATGCAGATTTAGGTAAATTCCAGGCTCAGATTAGCATAATACTAACTAATCACGAATATCATTTGCATTCATTAGAGTGTTGGGGAAAAATTGTTTCTAAATGGCAGAAAATTGAAAGAAAGATTAAGGGTAAAGGCTTGAAAATCCTGTTTGGCTTGATGTGACTATATTACAGATGATTTTTCTCTTACCAGGCCTAATATTTAATGTGCAAGTATTAATTAGAGTATTGGAAAAAGATTGCATCTAATTAGAAGAAAACTAAGAGAGATTAAGGATCAGGCGTACAGACTTGCTTTTCCTTGATTCAAGTGTGGAACAGATGATTTTCTGTGCAATGCCCAAGAGCTTAAATGTGTAAAAGATAGGGTGATTAATTTTTTTTTAGAAAGGGCCAAGCCTTTTTTTGAGATAAGGGAGAAACATCATTTCTTTCTCTCATGCAGAAATGAATTATTGGTTGGTGCCTTTGTTTTTATGATCAAGGAGAGAGGATAACAGAATTAAACTCCTAAGTCTAAAATACTCCCAGAAAGTCCACACACTGGGAAAATCTAAAAGTCATGGTAATAGATCCTAAATGATGTACTGGTTAAAAAATAATAAAAATATCCCACTCCCGCACCTCCTGGTCGTTAGCTGTTTTCCTTGCAATTTCCCAGGTCCAGTCATTTGGCATAAACAGAATTGTTTACAGGCTGTGTGCTGGAGCCTGTGCCGGACTGTGGTTGAAAGCAATTGTCTGTAAATCCTGTCTCTCCACAGCTCGGCTGCTGTGGGGCTAAATTCAGCGCTGCCTTCCTGAGGGCTCAGAGCAGGTGCTGGCCAATGGCTTTGGCTTCTCCCTCTGACAGATGAGCAAGTAGAGCCCATTCCCTTGGTGGGAAGCCAGCTGAGCAGCCATTTAGCAGACACGACTTTCAATGTCCAGGCTAGCTAAGCTGCTAGCTGAGCTGACTGGGCTTCAGGCTTTGGCCTCAGGATGGCACAGGAGCCTGTTAATGCAGAGAGTGGTTTGGGGATCAGCAGCTTTGGCAGCATCTGGAAGCTCCTTGGAAATGCAGATTCTCAGGCTCCACTCCAGACCCACAAAGTTAGAATCTGCATTTGCACATGATCCCCAGGAAAAGCATAGACTCATTACAGTTTGAGAAGAGCCTATGTATAAGATACCAGGTCTGAAACTTTTAGGAGTATAAATCTCACATGGAGAACTTGTTACAACTCAGGTTCCTGGGTCCAAATTTCAGTTTCAGGAGGCCTGTGGAAAGTAGGGTCCTTGGCACCACACTAGAGAAACACCTGGGTAGAGGAAGGAGCATGGATTCAAATATACCTCACCTACCAAGTTAGTGGAAAGTTGCTTAATGGCCATTAAGTGTCAATTCATTTTTCACATGGGGAAAATAGCGTCTGTTTTAGAGGGTGATGGTGAGAATCAAGTGAGCTCACATCTACGAAAGGCTTAGTACAGCATCTTGTGCATTTAGGCCCCGCAGAAATATTAGCTCCATTCCCTCTTTCTCTGTTGGCAAGCCACTTCCTCCACCTGGCGTCTCTATGTTTCCCCACCCCTAGGTCCTGTCCCATTCCACCCAAGTGACCACCTTAATGACTCTTACACCTTCACCTGCGCAGTTCTATCCTCTGGTGACATCGCCAGACTCCAAGCTTTTCCTAAACCTTCCAAATGTATCCATCCCTTAGCCTATTCTCTCTGCTTTGTGCTAAACTGGAAGATGGCTCAAAGCTAATAGCTGAAATTGTATGCGGTGTCTTAACTATGCTGTTTTTGTTGGGGACTTAGGAGATAATGTCTTTACCTAGTGTTTCTCACTCATGGTTGTCTGAAGATGGTTCAAAAAAATGCCCAACGCCCTCCTCCATAGAAATTCTGATTTATTTGTCTGGAGTGAGACTAAGCATCTGTATATATTTTAAAGTTCCTCATGCAGTTAAAAATGAGTGCCAAGATTGGGAACTGTGCTTTTAAGAAAGGAATCAAGGAGACCAATAAAAAGTATATTTTAGCCCGAAAGACCTTTCAGTATTCTTCAATTAGACTCCTTCAGCCATCTCTTAAACAAAATGGGTGCTAAATGTTGACCTACCTCTCATTCAGTTACCCTCCATACCATTTTTTAGATTTTTCTTGAGAAATGCATCCTGGGATTAGCTTTAGAGGCCAGGTCCCCTTCTTTGTTAAGTCATTTAAACACCCTGTGGGAAAGCCACTTCTTTCAAAGACAAACCTAGGAATGTTAGGAATATCTGTTCAGTACCCAAGTCCATGATATCTTCCTCCTATTTTCTGTGAACTACTTTTTGGGAGAAAATCAAGTAGGTGTGCAAACCCAGGAAGGTGGTAGACATGTGTGTGCACGTATGTGTGTGAGTGTGTGCTCTTGGAAGATAAAATACTAAGAAATTTTAGTAGCATCTTAGTGGAAGAATTGTGGGACTGGATAACAGAACGATGTGTATCAGATTTCTGCATTCCCTTATTAGAGCTCTGAAATCAACCAACTGCATCAACACAATGTCTAGTGATGTTCAATAAATCTAATTCCCTTCACCATTCACCCATCTACTATAAAAGGTACATTGCCATAAATTTTATAGGCAAAATTCTCTAGTTATGGTACAATAAAACTAACAATTTAAAAAATAATAATTAAAGACAGAATAAGTGTGGTAAATAGGACTCAAACTAAATACAGAATTTTTACAAAATAAAAAGCATAATGCACATTTGTTCAGCACTATGTGTCAATTATAATTACTTTGCATATATTATCTTGTTTAATCCTCCCAAAAATCCTGGTGAGTATTATCATCTTCCTTTTACACTTAGATAAATCGAGGCAGAGAGTGGTCAAGTAACTGTGTTAAGGCCATGCAGAAAATAAACAATGGAACTGTATTTGAGATAAAACAATCTGTCTGCAGAGTTTGCATTTTTCACCAGTGTGCAATATTAAGAATGAAAACTTATGGGATTTGTCAAAATCAAAAAGAAAAACTATGGCTTTCATTATTTTTCACATCTATTTTTATTTAAATTGAAAATAAGCCAAGTAAGCCTTTACACAAGGAGATGGGGATGAAATAACAAAAACCTAAGGAGAGTAGGAATGTAAGATTTTTTTAAAAAGAAATTAATGATTTAGAAAAAAGAAATTATAGAATGGAGAAATAGAGAGTTGGTCTTTTGGGGAGAAAAAGAAAAACATAAACATGTAAACATGTAAAGGCAAGGTTACGTAAGAGGATTAAAAATAAAAAGAATGTATCTCTGTGTGGGCATATTTGAAAATCTAGATGGAATAGATGTTTTGTAAAGAACATATAAGCTATCAAACATTGGCTCTAGAAGTATAAAACCTAAGTAGTTGTATGATCATGAAACACCTTCTATAAGTTAAGACAAAAAAATTAATTTTAAAGAATTTTCTCTATTAATAAAAACCTCACACCTTTGCAGTGCTTGACTTTATGAGAAATTTCTTTTAAAATCTGAAAGAATTTCCACGTTTGGAGCATAAAAATATATGAAAGGTTATTCAATTCATTTTATAAAGCTAGCCTAGCTCTGATTCTAAAAGTGCCAGAGCAAGGAAGGAAGAAAGGAATTTCCTGGAGTGTGTTCTGTAAAATAGTAGTCCTTCTGAAACCTATTAATTTTATTTAATTTATAGAATACAGATCTCAGGATTAGAACCGAAGTACATATAATATTCAGAATGCATTTCAAGAGGCGCAGCATATGGATAAGGGTACAGGTTCCAGCAATCATACTTCTTCAGTTCTAATTTCAGTCCTGCCTCTTATTGGTGGTATGATCTTGGGCAAGTTATTTAACCTTTCTGAACATCTCTTATGTGTAAAAGGAGGAAAAACCCACTTCTACTTATACAAAATAGAAATAATCCTAGTACTTCATAACATTAACATGAAGTGATAAAATAACTTTTATAAACTACCTAAGAAATTGGTACATATTAAGCACTCAATAAGTACTACTATTATTATATAATAATTACTATATAATAATTATGTGACAAAAGGAACTTTTAGATCAATGGGGAAAGATAGACCACATAATAGATAAATGGAGATGGAGCAATTGGCAAACTATTGGGGGAAAAAATCATTAGTTGGATCCAAATATTTGTACCATACACTAAAACAAAACATTAATGATTAAAAAGTAAAAACCAAGAATTAAAGAAAAAAACCTGTAAAACAGCTAGGGAAAAATTGAATATTTGTCTACGTGTATCATAAAAACAGAATACACATGGAAAGTTAATAAACTTGACTATATAAAAATGTATAATGTAAATATATAACATAAATAATGCCTTGATATTCTATAATTTTAATTATAGATTATATTATGTAAGCATACATAATACACATATATTATATCTACATGTATAATTTATATATAAATTTTAAAAATTAAAAATTTGTGAAATAGAAAGGATTTTAAAAATCAGTACACAAGATAATTAATTTTAAAATATTCAGAAATTATGAAAAATGTAAAGAAGCAACACAATACATAAAGAAATACAAAAGGACTATGAATACATAGGAAAATCTTTACTAGCATTCAAAGATATTAAAATTTAACCAGTGAGCAACTTTTTTACTCCTACATAACTGGTTAAAAAATAAATAAATAAATGATTCCTAGTATCGAAAGAAGAAACACTTTCCAACATTGCTACTTGGATCGTAAATTGGTAGGCACAACACAAACACTTTGGAGGAGAGATAGGCAATATTTTTCAAAAATCTTTAAAATTGGCACATCTTTTGACTTAGCAATTAATTGAGGAAATTATTCTGGGTGTGGAACACAAATTTAGTTACAAGGAACTGAAGTAGTATTGTTAAAGCTGGAATTACCTGAAATAGCCATGCCGTGGGGAGAAATCTTCATTACATAATACCAATAAGGGAAAAGAAAAGTTTAAAATTCAGTGTTGTGATATCATCCCTAAGAAGAAACAAAAACACACAGAAACATTAAAAAGATGCACAGCAAATACTTAATAGTGATTATTTCTCAAAATGAGTTAACTAGTTCTGGTTTCTTAATATGTGATTTTTGTTTCATAGTGCTTTTGTGAATTCTGCAATTTTATACAGTGAGAAAACAAAATGTATTTGTCTCTTAACTGGACTTACTTTAAAATAGACATGAAGACAAAGAGATATTCGTTCACTCTATGGAATTAAATCTATGTTATGTTTCCTCTGCAGTTATGATACACATTATAGGCAAAAGAGCTACAAATACTACTCATGTGGTTCTAATCTTAATATCCAGTTTCTTCACCAAGACTCTGGTCTACAATAAGCAGAACTTTTGTTACAAACCCAAACTCACACTTTAGTCAACAGCATCAAAGAAAAGTGTGTCTATTCTTCTGTGGTTTTCGTCCCAGCTCATGACTGTCCATACAAAGATACAGCATTGCTTTCTTCTGCTAGGGCTTTTATTGCTAATTGCAAATAAGTCAAAGTCTAAGGCTCCAAGTAATCACATCTCATATTCAAAATGAGTTTTTATCAATTGCATTGTGAAGAAAAGCTGCTCCCTCAAAAACACTCTGAAAACTGCCTGTACCTGCTAACTTCTAACCAGGAAGAGCCATTTTCACTGTGGACCAGGTCCTGTGGCTTTCTGTCTTCTTATTTTTCTATCTCTCTATATTTGCCCTCATACTTCAGTGGTGGGAGGGTTATTTCATAATCCCTTGGCCTTTTGACAAACCGAAAGACTTCCAGATTGGACTGAAGGAAATTGCAAAAGAAAGGGAGCTGGAGTATCGTTGATGCGTTTACTCCATAATAGTGCAGGTTATATTTGGAATTTGCCAAGCAGCCTGTCACTGGTCTATAATAGTTATGTCAGTGCTATTCATAAAAATATGCTTCAGACTTCCAGTCAAAATGCAAGAGTAAATAAGTCCTGCATGGAAGGGAGGAAGTGGAGGGAATTGCTTTCCCACATTCTCTCAGAAGGAACCTCATCATTGTTTCACTCCACTTCTCTGCGTGGCTTCATGGCTTTGCTACTTGTCCTCGCTACAAAATGGTAGCATTCTTTCTGCAGTTCCCTTTGCAACTGGTCTTTCTCTCACTATATATATATATAGTGAGAGTATACATACATATATACACGTATATACACACACACACATACATACATACATACATGCTTTAGGAGGTACCAGAGGAAAAAGAAGATGGGAGATATTTTTTTAGCATTAAATTTTTGATGAAATAGAGTCCAGTTTAGCAGAGGCAAGAAATGGTACAGTGGTCTGCTCTTTATTAATGGCACGTAAGGAACTAATTTTTGCCATATTCTCTTGGGCGGGAAAAGTGGGTGGAGGGTGATTGTCATCATTTACCTTCTGCAGAACATGTATGGTTGGCCACTGCAAAAAGTGCTTGCACTTCCAGATTAATTAACACACAACTAGCTGGCGTTCTAAATTAACCAGAAAGTTCTGATTTACTCCTGTAGAAGAAAGAGATTAGGATATAAGCTGTACAAGAGTATGGATTTGGGTTCATTTTGCCAATTGATAAAATCCTCAGCACTCTGTGCCCAACATGGAGTAAGCCCTTGAGAATTTCTTGCTGAATGAATCAACTGATTTCAAGAAAACTCATTTCAAACATTTATTTTAAGCAACGTCTATTCTATTTCCTGGGGTCAGCATCTTTTTTACATGGTCATCCTCACTACTCTAAATAACTAATGTGCTGAATATTGACCCTGAGGAAATATTAAATTATCGAAGAAAGTCATTATATTCAATAGCTTCCATTTTTTAACAGGGGATACCAAACTAATAAGATTTAGTTTGTGAACAGGGTTGAAGTAAAGAGGTTTTAAAGCTTAGTTAATCAAGGGTTTTAATTAAGCTGCATGTTAGACATGACTCTTTTGGTTTTAAGTGACCCAAAGCAGCTTGAACTAACATACACAGAAGGGTCTTACTGGTTCATGCAGTCCAATGTAATGTGGAAGAGATAATGGTGTAGGCGGAGAGGCATGTCCCTGGGCCACGCTCAGAATCAGAGGCCAAAAATCACCAGGCTCACATTCGGGCTCACATCCTCACTACTACTGGGTGTTTAATTCACTCCCACAGGCCACAGAGACTGTCTCTGTGAGATGGGGCACAGTCCCAGTGCTTCCTAGATTTATGCCATACAACTCTCAATGTGTAAGAAACTGTCATTGTTGGTTCTAGATTTTATTTAAACTGCTGGGAAGGATTTTGATTAGATTGCCTGGGATTAGACCCTCTCCTCCAGACCAGTCAACAATTTCCAAAAGGTCAAAGTGACATAAGAAAATAAAATTTCCCAAAGGATATTTATAGACGAGGAATGGGTAGTTTCCAGGGGAAATAGGAGAAGGTGGTTCCAGGGAGACAGTCCTGTCAACGTCTGCTGTGCTCACCTGTTGCCCCCAGGGTGTGATTGATCACTGCTTTGCTACATAAATATTATACACATATACCAAATGTTTTGGATTCCTGTGCCTAACCTGTGCCATCTGTCTATTCTTATGCAAGCAGTGGATGAGAGGGAGGCTGACCTCCCAGGCATTGCTTGTGGGTAGCAAGTCCTCCCTTGGTGCATTTCTCAGTTGAGAGGGAGTGCCCTAGCTTGTTTTAATGATTCCTTTTCCTCTCCTTGTCATCCAGTCAAAGTGAGTTTTAGAACTCTAGCCTCTTTCTTTTTCTCTCTCTCTCTCTCTCTCCTCAAAAACCTAACAAACCTTACAATATACAGGTGATGTGTCACTGAATTACACACTTGAAATCAATATAATTTTATTAAGGTCACCCCAATAAATTTGGTAAAATAAAAACAAACCCATATGCATTTCTTCCTGTTAGGGACCTACTCCCCTAAACTCACCTTTCCAGAAAAGACTCTTCTTCTCTCCTTTTATCTAAGCACTCTCACCTACCTCTCCCAAGTTAGTGCAAAATTCAATGACAAATTTGTTTTTTACTTTGAAACCTTAATTATTTTAGGGGTAGAGAATGAGGAGGGAAAATAGGAAATGGTAAGGTTGAGACTATTTGGAATAAACTAATCTACATATTCAAAATTTCAATAAACATGTGTTTCCAGTATCTCCATATTTATTTTGCTTCACAGTTTCTCCAAAAATAATCCCCTCTAATTATTTGTTTTATATTATCCTTATTAATGCCTCATTTTGCCAAGTGTAGAATTATTACCTATCCCCTCTCAAGAAAGAGTTAAGAGATATTATAATTGCCTCCTTGTATGATAACAATTTTAGAGTACAGTTTTCTGTGGAGATAATAGGTAATCCAGGCTATGAACAGAGTTGCTGAAAAAATTCTTTACAAAGGAGTTTCAGCTTCACAGCTTGTTTTTACTAACAATATATCTACACCTTCTTCTGAGGTTTTTTGTTCAAGTAGTATTTCTTGGTGGGCATCAGGGGCTGAGTCTTTGAGGAATTTCAGCCCTTTGATCCTCAGGCAGGATCCTCTGTGGTGGCTGCTCTAACTAGTCCCTCTTCACTGCGGCCAGCCGTCCTTGTTGCTCCCGGTGCCCCCTGCCCATCCCTGCTCTGCTCCCCACCCAGTCCTGGAGGTCGGGTAAAGGGACATCCAGAGATGGAACAGACTAGCCAGTCCTACTGATTCTTTTTGGGGCCAAATACAGCTTCCAGGTTGTTGAGAGACCCAGCAAGGGCAGGTGGTCGTGCAGCCGGGTGGGGGGCGCGGAGGAGTGCTATGTGTTGGTAGTCCACTTGCCTCAACAGCAGTCTCTGGCCCAAGGCTCAAATGGTGACCCTTGAAGGGGGAAATGCTTCAGGTTCCTTTCTCAGTTACTTCTTCTGCACCCCCTGTCCTTGGAAAAGGCCCCAGCAAAGTGAGATTCTGCAGCTAAAGTTTTTTGATGTTTTCCCTCCAGGAAAGGATAGGGATTATCTACCAGTATTTAAGGAAGTAGAGGGAAAAGGAGGAGAGTTAATATTTATTAATCACCTGCTATGTGAAAAATGCTTAGGCAACATTCATACACATTTATATAAGGAAGTGATTTCTTGAATGACTGAAATTCGATGGGGTTCCAGCAGAATAATTTTCACACCTCTCTCTTTCCAGCTCAGTCTGTTAGATTTTCTGCCCTGGGAGGAGATTTGGGGCCACTTCTTTAGCTCTTCCAGGTCACTGTCAGGCACCAGTAAACATTCTCCTTTTCATGGACTTTTCCTTAATCCCTTATTTGCAATTCTGAAATCTCCAAAGCTCTAAAAATCAAAACTTTTTTGAAGCTTGCTACAAAGTCATTCAGTGAAAAAATCTGACATAAACCGATGTGAGGCTACTTGTTATCACTACGTATGGCCACCTTGTGCGGATAACAATATATTTTACTGCAGAAATATTAACCTGTTTGATTATGGGGTGCTGTCCTATACTCACTGAAAACAGGATATGCCCTTTCTAAAAACATGAAAGTTCTGAATTCTGAAATCTATCCATCCCCATGGGCTGTGGATAAAAGATGAGTCAGAGACCTGTATTTGATTTGTCAGTCCATTCCAATATCAAAATGCGAATTTCTCACCCAATTCAAAGTGTCTCTCCCTGGGCAGCATAGGACCGACTCATGAATTTTGTAGAGCAGTGATGAGAAAGAGGTGAGGGCCCTGCTATTTCACAGCTATTTTCCATCTTGTTTTTCCTCTCACCCTCGGCTACTCACCCAGCAGCCTCTGCCTCTGCAGAATGGGGGAGAGGAGGAGGAAGGGTGGTAATGTCCCTGGTGCTGTTGCAATCGGATTTGGTATTCTTCACGGTTCTTCCAAGACAGCTGAATGCCTCCTAGCACATCCCTGCAGGGGCAACGGGCTCAGGGGTGCAGAGGAGTTGGGGAGAGCCCTGCTTGGGTGAGGAAGGGGGCGGCGTTCAATATCTCTCTTAGAATGAGGAGTCCTCCTCTCACCTTGTTCTCGTCTTTGGAGCTTCAACAGAAACAAAGACATGTCCCATTCAGAACTCTATTACACATTTTCTCATGTTTAATGCTCACAATTAACCTGTGAAATAGCACAGCCAGTTTTACAGATGAAAAGGCCAAGGTAACAGGAAAGTAGGGATTAAAATTCACATTTACTCATACTGGTAAGCAAGGTGATTTCAAAGGAAAAAATAAATAAAGCTAAGATTAGGGGAGCAAAGGGCACGAGGAGGCTATTAAGAAAATCTTTATATCAAGGAAGCTGAACGGGTGAGTTTAAAGGAATCTGGGTTTTCATTCTATGAGCAGCCACTACAAATGAAACAACTTCTTTAAAAGGCAGGGGAAACACTTGTCTCTAAAGGGTATAATTGTAGGAGCAGAAAGAGAGTCCAGTTTCTAAAGAACCACGTCTAGACACGAGGAAAAAAGAGACATGGTGAACAGAAACTATACCACTATGTTTTCTGGAACTTTCTGTTCCCACTCACCACTCATCAAAACCCAGAAAAATCTGTACTCTTTAAAAGTCAAAAGTGGGTTTGAGATCTACTAGGATGAGTTTAGAAGCCTCCATTGTGCTCAGAGTGGGTCTAAATTTGGAAATAAACTCAATCCCACAGATTCATTATACAATTGGCACGATGAGGAGAGGAACTGAAAACTTTCCTTGTCTGCATTTCTCGCTTCTTTGGAAAAGGAGACTTAACAGGAGAGGCTGACATTTCAAAGACATAGCTGAGCTGAGTTTAGAAACCCGGGAGTAGGCGGTTTTCAGAAGGCACCTGTAAACACCATGTAGATTAGTTGTGGGAAACGCGTGAGAGTCCCAAGATGGCATGAAGAGAAACAAAGAAGAATATTCTCCTCCTACTGAAAGGAGAAAAGTGTGGGACTCTAGGGTGGGCAAGGAATGTTTCATTCACTCATCCATTCATTGAAGAAATACTTATCAAATTGGGATTCTCATTTAGTTTGTTTTCTGCCAGAGTTCAGCGCTGGGATACAGAAGAAAACAAAATGTGAAACAGATAAATCACAAGTGGGTATATAATTACAGACTAAGATAAATGTTCTAAGGATAGTATTACTTTGTATAAAAGGAACCGTGAAGTTTCCTTGAGGAAACTGGATGTGAGCTCTCTGTGAATAATAACTATGACTTATGTTAATTGAGCCAGCCATGTTCTGATGCTTTTAATATATAAAGCCATGCAAGCCTCACAACACTGTGAAGTAAACACATGTTCTTGCCTATCACTGGAATGTTCTCTCCTATTCTCCCACTTAATGCCTTGGAGAAATCAGTGCGGTGGAAGGTAGGCTACGAAGCAAGATTTCCTGGGTTTGAATTGTCACTGATGTGCTGTGTGACTTTAGGCAAGTTACTTAACCCCTCTTTGCCTTGGTAGTCCCATCTGTTATACTGGGATCATGACAGTACCTACATGGGCTACAGGAATTTAAAGCAGACCACTGCGACTGGTGGAAGAATGTGTGAAATGGCTGGAGAGGCAAGCAGGGTGCAGATCTTGAATTAGGAATAATTGAGTACCTACTATGTGATTGGCTGAGAGCTTTACACAGTATCTCAGCTTGGTGGCTTCTCTTCAAGGAAATGCTCATTAAACAAATAATTGGGTAAGTAAAAAAGCAATCATACTCTTTTAAGGCTGATGGGATACAGTGCCTCAGGCTAAGATTCTTCTTCGAAAAGGAACTGTGCCACCTGAATAGCTTTCTGATTTTTAATTAGCTTCTTTTCTCAGGTCCAATGACAGTATGCAAGTTAGTTGGAAGACATAAGCTTTGCACCTGAAAAATTAGGGCTCAAGTCCCATACCTGCCTTGTTTCAGGTCATGCGAGCTTAGGCCAGTCCCTTCCATCAGCCTCATTTTCCACATCTGAAAAGATACATTAATCAGAACTGCCTCTCCAAGTTGCTATAAAGATGCATGAAATGTACGTGAAAAGCATTGTTGTAATCCATAAAGCACCATGTATGTTACTGACCATTGAGAGCTGACTCCCTGTCTTTCTACTGGGCTCTTGCTGAATGCCTCAGTCAAGACAGGGGGCACAACTGTCTTTGACAACCTTCTCAGCTTCCATTTCAGAAGTGCTTTTTCTCCTTGGCTGGGTCCTTCAGCTTGCACCTCCACCATCCTGGTCCTCATCCCCAGGACTTTCTGCTAGTCATCAAAATGTCTATTTACACAGGCATGGTTAAATAAGGCTTTTCTCCTTCAAGGAGTATTTGTCATGTAGATGACCTCCTACAAGAAAATAAGTCTCTACTGGCATAAATGGTGGTTCTGAAATCCTCAGTTTCAATACGTCAGTTCTCTCTGTCTCTCTCCCTCCCTAACTCTTCCCCTCCTCTCTTTCTCTCACTCTCTCTTTCTCTCATGCATACACACACACATGCACATACTGACACAATTGCCAATGACTGGCACATATGGCCTACAACTATAAAACCCTGAAGGCAGGAACCCCATCTTAATTGCTGAATTCCCAGTGATCTGCTCAAATCCTTACACATAATATGTGCCTAATAAATGTTTGCGAAAGAATTGAGTAAGTGGCTAAAATAACCAGTATCACCAATGCTGTCCATGTTGCAGACAATTCCTAGACTAGCTACTGTAGCTAGTATTTTCTAGCTACACTCAAGAACCGCATCACACTTTCTCTAATTTGGAACTATCAGGCATCCTGACTTTCTCTGAAGTCTATCCCCCACTCCTCTGTATATCTTTAGTCTTCATCTGGGATGGCCCGAGCTATTTCTCACTATTTAAAGTCGTCCTTGGATGCATCCTTGAGGCATTTTGTCCATCTCTTTCTAAAGAGAGCTTATCTACTTGTCTTTCAGCTGGGATTTAGTGTTCCGCTTGTCATTGTCCTCCCTGCTCACCCAAGCTGCCCCGTGAGAAGTTGGAGTCGCTCAGCGCAGGCAGTTTGGTTCCGTTCCAGAGCCTTTTGTTAGTAAGCTTTTCTGATCAGGCTCCTATTGGCTGAAACCAGATGTAAAGTTCACAGCAGACCCTTTGTCTGTTTTACAGTCATAATTCAACTCTTGGTAAATTCAGATATCCGGGAAGAGATCCACAGCTTCTCCTGACCTTCTAAGGAGGCATAAGTTTATGAAAAAAAAAAAATACTAACATTAGAGACAAAAAGATCTGGATTTAATCTCAGCTCTGCCACTTCAGGGGCAAGAAAATTTTCTTTTCTGAGCCTTGGTTTGTTCACTCAAAAAATAGCTCTTTTATTTGTCTAGGACTCTTTTGGTTACAAGTGACATAAACATACTAGATTCAAGAAAAATAAGATGTGGAAAATCCTTGGCAATCTGTTCTGTTTCAGGCAAGGTTAGAACCAGGAGCTCAAATAATCTTTCTAAATTTGGGTACTTTCTCTATCTCTCAGTTCTACTCCTCTCTGTATATTATTTTATTTTGAGGATGCCTGTCACCAAGTGGCAGGAGAAATGTCCCTTATTTAATCAAGTAAAAGAGACCCTTGTTCTTCTAGCAGGCATAACTCACAGAAGAAATCTACTTAGTCTAGCCTGGACCAAAGAACTACCTCTGTATCTAAGGCTTAAGGCTTGGTAATTGACAGCTCACCAGGGCTAAAGGCACATGAGAGAGATGGTTACTCCATGGAGAGGATGCCGGAAGATGAATTCAGGTTCATTACAGAATCTCTCAATGGGGTTCTCATGAAGCATATGTGAAGTGCCTCATGTGTTATGAGATGGTATTTGAAACGTCTCTAAAACCATATCAGACACAGTGTAGTTCAATAGACTTCAGTTATTTTTCTCTCTTTCCCCAACTCCTTTGTAAGATGAGAGATTCTCAGTTATAGATCCAAAAATCTATATCATGAATGAGTAATTCTCTAGGACAAAACCTCCCAGAGCCACCAGGACTGCTTTAGTCAAAATAACTTGAACAGAATGACACTGTAAGAACCTTTATTAATGCATGCATGTCCTTTGGCACCTGTCCCATGGCCAGCTTATAGGGGATCTCCCAAAATTCAGTTGGGTGACACTGATAGAATACAGTATGAAATAATCCCAAGGTAACATATGACAAGGTTACTTTCTAGTAACAAGATTAAAAAACAGAAACCTAGATACCTAGAATATAACTTGAGCCTCCATTTCTCAAAATAGTTTTTGATCAAATTTGGCATTCCATTCAAATAGTTCAGATTGGGCAAGGTCAACCCATTGCAGATTCTGATGACTTTGTGGGCACCTTGTGGTTTATAGGTTTATTTTACAGTTCCTCTGACTATGGAATGTTGTGCAGTTTGGCCTTAAAAACCACAATAAACTAAGTTTTATCGACCTGATGACTACCTCAATTTGAAAAAAAGAAAGTACATAGGGCTTGTTATAGGTGTGTCACATGATAAGTGGGGAGGATAAACCATTTTATGTTCATAGAAAACAAAGTAAAATGCAATGGTTGGTATTTTATTTTCCAAAGTGTCTTTTTAAAATCTCAGAATAGCCTTGCCAGGTAGTTTTTATTATCCCCATTATACAGATGAAGAGATTGAGCCTTACAAAGTTTAAATAAGTTTAAATAACTTGCCCAATATTCCAAAATTAATAAGTGGAAAACATGGAACATAAATTCTATTTGGTACCAGAGCCTTAATCACTACACCATAATAATTTCTGGATTAGAGCAGGTGAGACTTAAGATACTCAATTTGTGAAAAAATTAAATAGAGGGGAATATACCGATAATGGAATTTAACAATCTCTTAGCTTACTTTTAAACATAGTTCTGGTCTAAGAACAGGCTCTTCTTGTACACTAGCTTCTATTGCCTGCCCATCTGTATTTTTAATAAAGATAATTAGGGTCACCTTGGTTCATTCAGCCAGACCTTCTTTATAATTATACTGCACCTGGAAACCTGAAAGAATGTACAGATTCATTTTAGCTCCCAGACGATGCTTGGAATGGTTTGCCTAGCCCTCTAAAGACAAGCGGACTTTAGTTAAGAATTCAGGAAATTAGGCATTGAACCCATCGAAATAGCCCAGCAATTAAAATTGATCTCTAGCTCTTTGTTTCTCAAACACAAAGTTCATTTCTCTTCTCCTTAATCTATTGCTGCTATAATGTTGGCAAAAACACTGAACAGCTCCGCTGATCCTGAAATCCCTGTAGATATGTTTGGGATGGATGACATTAGTTTGACTTTTCCTTCACCTCAACCACAACAGGCCTGCCTCGGAATCTCTCAGAACCATAAGGATGCGTCATTTACCCTGTGATTGGTTTCCCACAAACTGTGGATACAGGTGACTTGCAATAGTAACCTTCCTTGGGCCACACTTTCTCCCTAGCATTTTATTTCACAGGAAGATGGAAGAAGGATTAAGCAGGATTGTTGTGAACAGAGACACCAGGTAGCAGATCATTTTGTCTGTACCACAAACAACACAAAATGGTTCTACATCGATGCCGTCTGAAGATTTTTCATATTTTTTGTCATTCGAGATTTAAGAAGAATGCGTTTGAGATCAGTAAATAGCTTTTCAAAAGTTTAAGAGCCACACACAATCTGTCTGAAAAGAGAAAGCACCACAGTGCTGCTATTGTGATAGTACTGCTATTGTGATGATTTTAATGAGTGTTCAATGAGTTCATGAGTGCAGTAAGTGTGATAAGCCAACAGTGATCACTCCCTGGGTGGGATAGAGACTGGGGAACTGGGGGTAGTCAGTCTGAAGGGCCTTTGAGGTATGAACACTGAGGAGAAGCAAAGAAATAAGCTGTTCTTTTACACTTCGTGCTTCTTCCTGGAGTAGAGGACCCAAGTAGACTTTGGGCCCATGTAGTTTTTGCTAAGGTAAAGTCATTGGGTAGGAAGGCAGTGGATGTGTTGAGTGCCTCTTTCAGAAATTAAAGCAGATGAAGAAATCTTGATAGCCATGACAAGGAGTCAGACTATGTAGCTGTCCTCTAGGAACCACTGTTTTGCCAGCTTTGTAGCATTCCACATTGGTAACATTCTCAATTTGAAAAGAGCCTGAAACCCTGACCCGCCAAAAAATGAAGAGCCTCAGGGAAGCCAGTCAAGAACTTCTGCACACAGCAGTAATTAAATGACCCTTTCATGGTTCTATCGTATTGGTGGAAAGTTAAAATGTACCATTTTGTCTTTGACATGTATGTAGTATGAAAAAATAGCCAAAAATGAAAATAAGAAATCTAACAATTAACCCAAGAACCTTCAACATTTCCTAATATGAACTTTGAAGATGTTGATTGAGTCAAAAATGAGAATGTTATTTATTATCCTGAATACTGACTCCTTTCATGAGGGAAGGGATTGTTGTTGTTCTTATTGTTTTGTTTTGCTAAATTTACACGTGGAAAAATATTTGCCTAATGAGTAGAAGACGGAAAGTGTGAATTCCACTCCAACACCCCACCAGGAATCCTTATAATAAAATAACAAACCAGAAAACTTCCTCCACTACAAAAATCTCTCATGTATCAGCCAAAATCTTAAACAGTTTTTAAGGAAGAGGTTTATTTCCACAGGTATGCTCAGTGATGGTGCCTCTAATTGATGTGAAATCTGATCTAACTTAAAAGAACTGATCTACTTCAAAAGAAAAGCTTGTCTTCTCTGATTCTGCCACTTTAATTAATGAGAAATAAATAATAATCCTTTTACCTCAGAAGACCTTTCCCATATTGTGAAACAACCTTTACCTACAAGGGAAAGAACAAGGAGGGAGGGAGAAAGAAAATAGCCCCACTTGGAGATTAAAGAAAGTCTTTCATAGTTTTTAATTTGTGCCAAATTAAAAAGCATGGAGCTTTAACACACTAAAGCACATCCTAGTCCTGTGAAGGGTCCATTCGGCCTTATCTTCAAGGTTCACTATTCATCCAAGAAACATCTATAAACACCTAATTTGAGTTGAATAAGAGCACAAAGTCTTCTGGTCTCAGTGCTGAACAGATAAAGGAGTTATGACATCCTTGTCCCCAGCATGTTTATTTCATAATCTAATACATCCTTGAAATAAATGATTTAAGCATAAGGTAATGCCATTATGGGAGAATTTAACAACAGAGTCCATTCAGGGATTTTCCTCTGTTAAAAGATCTAATGATAGAATTACATAGAGTAATGTTTTCTCCTTTTTAAAAATCAGCGAAATCACATTTCACAAGCAAAAAATGCTTCTACCTCAATTATCAGTGCTTATTCTTTGTAATTCAAAAACTAAAACAAAATCAGTAACCCTCTCACTCCTGTACTGTGGTGTGACAATTTATATTGAAATAATTTATATTGAAACAACATCTCCTTAAACATGGTGGCAAAATACAAGCCCTAACATTAGAAGCCAAGCCAAATCTCTTAGAGACTTAACAAAGGTGCCCCGAATGGCCCTCCACCCTATCTTTGTGGAAACATTTGTATCATAGCAAAGGAGAGAGGGCACCCCCTTAATGTACTGTGTTCCAACGTGAGCTCTGCCCCTTGAACAGTAGTAATAATCACGCTAACATACCACCACTGTAATGGGCTAAAACTTCACTGAAATGCTAACAACACCCTATGAGGCATATTCACCATTCTTTGTCAAACATTAGGCTTATGAGGTACAAAGGGATTAAATCGTTTACCCAGTTGATTAGTAGTAGAGTCACAATTTAAATTCAGAAGTGACCAGGTTCAAAGCATTTCTGCAATGGACACACCCCTTTCATTCACATCAAGGCCCTCAGTCCCTTTACCTGTAAAATGAAATCAGCAAGTCCTCTCTCACAAAATTGTTGCTTGGAATAATTGAAATATGGTAATGAATTTGAAAAGATCTTTTAACTTTCAAGTGCTGTAGCAATGCATGAGATTCTGAGACACTATTCATTGGATGAACAATTCATAGAACATGGATTCAGAAACAAAATCGTCATTAATTTATCTCTTCTTCATCATGATTTTTATGTTTTGGGCCTCCATGAAAAAATGGATACAGATTTTATAGGGCAAATAAAAGTCACACCTCATTATCTTTGAATTTTTAAAAATGGACCTTTAAGTGAATAATGAAACTTCTGGCCAGAGTCAAGAGAACAGAAAAAAACTCAAAGAGAAATTTCCACAAGGAACAACTTCTAGATTGTCCCACCAGGATTTTGTCCCTTTCACATACAGAAAGCTGTGTCTTGAGAATGCCACAATGCAATTGGCTGGCCATAAATTCTTGAGAGACCTCCTACCCATCACTGCTACCTCTCATACCAGGCCCCTGACTCTCTCTCTGAGCCTTCTTTTCCCATCCTCCTCTTGCCCACATTCTCTGCCCCACAATGGGCATCATTATCCTGGTTCCTCATGCTCTTCCATACTGCCTGACACTACATTTTTATCCTTCTTCCTGTTTTTGATACATGCTTTTATTTCTGGGTTAAGATATTCTCCATATGCTCTGTTCTCCATCACCTGAACTTGCCTCCAGATCTCCATCAAGCAGCTCGGGAGATGGGTTGGGATAATTAGCAGCAGTTGCCTAGCTCAGAGATATTTTTCTCTTTTAAAGTATTTGATTTCTTCTAGTCACAGAAGGATATGTGTATATTAAGAATACCTTTGCAATTAAAGAAAATTCAATAGAAGAATCTTCTCCAATTTCCTCTACTCAAATACTGGTAACCTTTGGGTCTTGATCATTCTGGTCATATGTCTTATAGTTTTTCCCCACCTTCTTACATGTGTAACAAGGATGAATGGAAAGACATTAAATTTTACCTGTTTGCACCTTTTTCCACTCCTTCCTTCTACCACAATCTGCTAAGGGAATTTTATCTTTTGTTACGAGGCCTCTCCTTGTCACTCTATTCCCCCTTCCACCCTATTATCTAAGGAGATTCAGAGTTTCTTTCTCATTTCTTAATGTTGTTCTCCTCATGGGTGTCAGGAGAGATGAAGTTACATTTTAGTAGGCAGGTAAATTTCAGCTGTGGAGTTTAAGGATGGGTGCTGAACGTTAGAGATATTAAAGAATGGAGAAAGGGAATTTTTAAAAGTACCATTTGAGGTTGTAACTTGGATCTCTGCATATCATTCTACTGAGACTGCTACGCTGCACCATCAAATTATTCCCAAATCTCAGTGGCTTATAGCAATGTTAATTTCATTCGCTTACGTGTCAGTCATGGTGGGTTCTGACTCAGCTCTTCATTGCCAGGCCTAGGCTAAAGTGCCAGTTATATGTACTTCTATCGTGGCACACAAAAGGAAAATAAAGATGGTAGAACCACTCTATGACTCTTAAAGCTTCTTTTCATAAGTGGCATTTTTCACTTTTGCTCATCTTCCTGTGGTAAAGTAAGACATGGCCGGCCTGATGTCAGCAGATGTGGACATGTAATACTCCCACAGAGAGAGGAAGCCATATATTTGTAAATAATAATAACAATGTACCATGTGATAGTAAATTAAATATTTTTAGGAAACATTTGTCAATGGAGATTTTCTTGCAGGAATTTTATTAGGGGCGCTCTTGGAATGGCACCTGTGAGGGAGTATGGGAAATAGGATGGTGGAGAGAGAAAAGATGAACTGTGATGCAGTCTCAACAAAGGCTTTGGCTGATCTCCAGGGGTGCTCTGAAGCTGAAATGGCCCCTCATAATTGTCCCAAGTTGAAGCAAAGAGGTTGGATGTTTGCATGGCAGCACAGACCAGCCATTGGAAAGGGCTGTCTCATGGAATGGGACCATGACCTTGGGTGGGGCAGTCCCTGTAGCCAAGGACAACATTCCTAAAAGCTGGAGGAATCAGTGTTTCTGTCCCCAAGAGAGGGCAATCTAGGTGGCACACACATAGTGTGTATACATGTTCTTTAACATCCTTTATGAAATACCTATCAAGGCTGCAATTGCTTTTAATTATTATTTATTATTATTTTGCTTATGAATAGTGTTCTACTGATGCAACCGCAGTCAGAGGCTATCATGGGGGCATCCGTTATTTTATATAAATGTTGTGATCACAGGGCATATATAAGTAGGTATCCTGCTTTTCTTTATTGTTTTAAAAATCTTCATAAACAACATTTATCCTCTGGTTGATGGAGACAGAAAATAACAAATAAGAAGTTGAATGTATTTCTTAATCCAATTTAAGAGTACTTCCTTGGTGGAAGGTCTGCAGGAACTAATGATTAGCTTGGATAGCCATGGTACTGGCTGCTGAGTTAGCCGTGGGAGGTGTGTGTAGTGAGGAAGGAAGGAAGGAAGGAAGGAAGGAAGGAAGGAAGGAAGGAAGGAAGGGAGGGAGGGAGGGAGGGAGGGAGGGAGGGAGGGAGGAGGGAGGGAGGGAGGGAGAATGGAAGAATTCTGGTTTCCTTTTTGATCATATATCTGATAGGTTCTAAGAAGGAACCTAAGTTTTTTGATTTTCTAGTTTTCCAGTGGAATCACCCAGTTGTCATTCTTCTGAAAGAGAGTTTGCTAAGAAGCTGGAGGAGGGACATAGGGACCGGATGTGCTGGGCATTAGGCATTGAGGCTACTTAAATCAGCCGGGTCCTACTTGCCTGTCTTCTGTAATCTGAGTATGTTACCAGTTATTTCCCAGAAGAGCTTAAATTTTAACAAGCTGTATCCTTCCATTAGATCTGAAAAGTGTTTCTCTGCCAGATATTTACTTTCTCTAAATATTTTAATCGAAAAAGGGTAACTATAATGCAAATTGATCATTTTGAGTTTTCTGCCCTTTCACCAATTGTGGCTGGCAAATGTTACCTAACAAATTGATTTTTTTAAATTCCTGCTCTGCGCAAAGGGAAGAAAGGCATTGAAAAGGCAGTTTTTGTATGTGCTCAAAGCTTGTCTGAATCCAGGGCAAATTTTCAATGTAATAATTACCCCAAATTGGAAGATAAAGCAACCCAGCTTTGCAATTTTGACCCATGCCATGAATCCCCTATGTAAATCAATTTTAAAAATTAATTTTATTGTTTTTATGATTACAAAAATGATATATGTGCAATTTAGAAAACATAAAATATAGACAAGGATAAAGAAGCAAACAAAAATTGCATATACTCTGCCACACAAAGAAAATCATTGTTAATATTTTTTGGGTATACCATGCACATATTTAAGTGTGTGTGTGTGTACTTGTGTATGCACACATACTGCATGCTTGCTATAGTTTTGAACGCAGAAAGTCTCACGTAGAGAAGGCGTGTTATCTAATGAAATTCTCTCTCATCAGGGCCAACAAGGTAGATGGGAGCAATCACACCTCTTTCCACCATTTCATTAAAACTGTTCTCACATTTGTCACTTCCTTTTCCTTTTTGCTTAGTCCTTGGGCACTTTTTTGAACCAGGCTACCACTCTTCCCTTTGGGAGCAGTGTCCTGCCTGGGACTTCCTGACAACAACCCTCCAGAGCATTATCCTGCCACTGGGCCGCTCACTGCTGATGGCATTGATTATATTCTCCCCTATTAAATGCTGCTCCAGAGAGTTCTGTCCTAGGATTCCCCCCTCCTCATATTGTACTCCTTTTGGCTTTCCTAAGGAGCTATATCCTGTTACTCTAAGCCTTCCTTTCCACTAGTTCTTCCCTATTTCTGGAACACATTCCTCTTTTCCTCCATGCTCATGTGCACACTTTATCTGCATTACTCTTACTTATACTTAAGATTTCAGTTTAGACATTACAACATTTGGAAAGTCATTGTAGACACCCCAAATAGATGTGCTTCGCATGTATGCCCCTAAACGCTCTGTCCTTTTCCTCTCCTGGCATTTAGAGAGCTATTTTGCAAGTATCTATTAGTTGATTGTGTCCTATTAAATTGCAAGGTTGTTAGTCATCACTATATCCCCAGCTACTGACAGTGTTTGGAATTTAGTAGTCTCACAATATTTATTGAATAATGAGATGCCAACATAACTTAACATCGTTTTTCTTGTGTGTGTGTGTGTGTGTGTGTGTGTGTGTGTGTGTGGTGTTCTGTGTAGTTTAATCAGTGAAGATTGGTGCAACAACTTATGTCAGTTGAATTCCTTTATCATACGTGTCTTAGTCCATTCAAGCTGCTGTAACAAAAATACCACAGACTAGGTGGTTTAAAAAACAGAAATTTATTTCTCAGAATTCTGGAGGCTGGAAGTCTGAGATCAGGGTGTCAGCATGGTTAGTTCTGGTGAGAGACCTTTTTGCTTATGTCCTCATGTGGCCTGACTTCGTGTCTGGGATAGGGGAGTATCAGTCTCATTTCTCTTCCACTCTTCATAAGGGCATTAATTTCATTATAAGAACCTTATCCTCATGGCCTAATCTAACCCTAATTACCCTAAGACTCCCCTCCAATCATCATCAAATTGAGGATTAGGGTTTCTGCATATAAACTTTGGAGGGACACAAGTATGTAGTCTACAGCAATATGATAGACACATGACTTTTTTCAATTGAATCACCTCTGAAAACAAAATAAAATGTTTGCCTTTACCCACAACCTGAGGGTTTAGATCAAAGTACCAGATAGTGAGGAACTTTCAACCCAAGACCCAATCATGGAATGAACATGTAATGTCCCTTGCCTACATGTCTTTGACTATTGGAAACTATTAATCCCTCCACTTTGAATGGAGTCTAGCATATTGCAGATGGTCAGTGATGCTCTGTTAATGAATGATGTTCAGTGCATTATTGCTCTGAGGCGAAGATGGGAGATAATGGGAAGTAAGACTAGATGTTTATTCAAGATGTAGGTAGATTTAATTTACAGTTATTTGAATCCACACAACCTGTGTTTGCACTATTAGGTTTATTTGTTTAGCTATTTCTTTGATAAATTTATAAATTCTTAACTTTCTTTCTCCCAAAGGGTGTTGAGGTTGCTTATGGAAACACATTATACAGCAGAATAATAAAGAAATAGATGAGAAAAGTGAAGTAAAGTTAGCATACAATGTTGCATGCTATAAGGACCTGCATCATTTGGCTCTAAACTTGCTAGAAGCTGAAACAAACCAATTACCAAGGGATTAGAACACAAACTGCATTCCCATGGCAGGGACTTTGGTCTCTTTTGTTCACTATTCTATTTTCAGTACTTAGAACAGTGCTTAACAAAAACTGAGTGAGTAAGATATAATTTTTGAATTAATTAAAAAATATTTTCCTACTCTTAAGTACGAAAGGGGAGACCATGTAATGAAGTGCATAGCATCCCAAAGACATCCTTGTGATAAATAAATATTTAATTTCCCAGAGCTTTTTATACTTTTTATACTTCCATGTAAACTGATTGCATGGAATGTAATTCAACAAAATGAATTTGATGATATCAGTTTTATAAGTTCTATTAGTTATAGCTTTTAGATGTCTGTCTTGAGTAAGGCTAAAATATTGGCTATTTTCAGACAATGTTCCAATGAAGGTTATTTCTCATAACATTTGATAAGAAATGGGCAGCAGAGAGTCTGAAATAATATTCAACAGCAAGAAACTGAAGTGCACATATTATGGTTGCTGATGAAGGATACTCATTTGCTTTGGCAATCAACTTTCTACAAGGAAAGGTGGAGCTACTCTTAGATATTCTTAATTGCTGACATAAATTGGGTAACATCTCTGTACCAGGTGCTGGCCAAGAGTTTCTTTTAATCCTCCCAACAAACTTATGAGGTAGGTACTATCATGAAACCCCCATTTTACAAGTGACAAACCAATGCTTAGAGGGATTAATGATAATGAAAAATTATAGAACTAGTTAGTGGTGTTAGAAACAAGATTTGATGTAGGACATCTAACCTCTTGACCAGTATTGGTGCCTATGTGAAAATTAAGGAAGCTTTGGGGATGTGCCAGAATCAATATACTTCCTTTTCTCCGCACAATGTAAACACACTTGACCAGTACTCTCTATAAGCAGAGGTATGATTTTCCTCGAGCTCTATTCAGAACACTATTCAGGACCTTAATGTAGTCTACATGCCCCTTAGTAATGAAATAAGTGATGTAATAACAATACAATAATAGTAACAATAATAATAATAACAACAGCGATATCTTAATCCCAAAGATTATTGTTGTCAAATTTTAAAATTTTACAGTCACAAACAAAAAAAAACTGAATAAAATTTTTAGAAATGTGCAATTCTTTTTATTTTCAAACAGCCTAAGCAGGAGTTTATGGTTCAGTCCATAGCCCAGTTCCAAAAGGGCCATTTTCCTGTGTCTCTTCTTTAAGTAAATAATGCACAAGATGATCATTGTCTGAGTGCAGTATCATAATAGGTTTTCTTTTTATTTGAATTTTCATTTATTGATTTTGTTTCTCTTCCACATGAATAATGCATCCTTTCAGAAGGATTCCAAATTCACATTATTTGGCACACTAAATAAAAAGTCCTTTCTTTTGAGCAGTAACAAATACAAATTATGTGGTCAATGTGTTTTTAAATTGTTTAAATATGTATTTACATGCTTAACCAAGGCATTATTAGAGTTGTTTGTAGAGCAAGTAGAGCTTTAAATTGTCCAAATATCTGTTCATCATAATAAAATAACTTAATGAGGCTGTTGTTGTTCATTTGGGGGAAATAGCATATTTAAATATTGATATAAACAGCATTCTCTGTAATAACTAGAAGAGGTTGTAACAGTTGGGGCAAACAATGCAGGCCTTTAACGGGTTTGCACAGATTGAGACAGTTGACTAATGCATTGTATCAATCTTCCCAAGTGTTCTTTGCTTTGTGTTTTTTTATATAATCAAAAAAGGACCTAAATCATGTCTAAACTGTCTGCCCCCAATTCATCTTCCCCAGAACAGTGAACTGCCTGTTGGAAGATTCCTGCAAATATGAATTAGTGAAGGAAGCTAACAGTACCCCAGAGAGGGGGCACACAAAACTGTGGGGGACAAGGATGAGCAGTATAGGCCCTCCTGCCCCAGTAACATAAGAATGGAGTTTTAGTAGAGATATGGTGATTACATGGTTTACTATGCCCTTGGCTATGGCACTGTATTTGGCAGGGGTTGATTTGAAAGGAGAGAAACAGAGGAGCTGTTTCTGATATGGGCAAAGACATTTAGCAGAAGTGGCATACATGAACAAATAAGCAAATTAGTATTTGTTCAGCTCAGTGAATAAGGAATGATCTCCTACAACATGGCATTTCAGGAAGAGTTTGGTGATCATTTTCCTTTCGGTTACCCCAGTATTTCAACTCGTAGAAGATTGGTGTGAGGTCAATGGGGAGAGAGAGTTGTGGTGGGTGTCGGGAGTAATTTAGCCAGACTGGTACCTGGAGGAGAACCAAAGGTGAAAGTGGCACCTACGCAAGGGATGGCTTGAGGGGAAAGACTACAAGAACCAGAAAGGCGGAGGAAAATCCTTGCACAGCACAAGGTGTTGGGGACCAAAGAGCATGAGTCCTATCTTGGATGAATCTCTTTGGCAGACATCAAAGCCCCATGGGTTTCAGCTTCCTGCCTGCCCAACTCTAATG
This sequence comes from Eonycteris spelaea, assembly GCA_003508835.1. Lineage (NCBI taxonomy): Eukaryota > Metazoa > Chordata > Mammalia > Chiroptera > Pteropodidae > Eonycteris > Eonycteris spelaea. The sequence goes on along the minus strand of PUFA01000185.1, from coordinate 2,369,181 downwards.
TTCTATATTGCCATGGTTAACTTTTTAGGTAAAGAGAGACCTAGTGAATGCTACCATCTATCTGTAGGAATGGCCATGGATAATGGGACCACTTAATTTACAGATGGCCGGCAAAACTCTGGGACCTTAGGAAATCAGTCAATGGAGAAAAAGTTCTGAAAGGATGAAGGAATCCAAAGTCAATAGAAATAGAGAGGAAGGTCAAAAGGTTATTTTCTTAATGACTATTTCTTTTTTTTTATCCAGAGTGTCTGGGTCATCCTTCAGTTGTGGGTCTTTCCTGCAGATGACCCTTAGGCAAAGCTTCTAATACAAGTAGGCTTTTGGGAGATAATCTCAGAAAACAGCAAGAGATGAATGGGAAAGGAAGACAGGGAAGAGAAGGAAGCCAATGAAGGGTGCCTTATCATTCCAGGTGTCTCAATCTTGAGAACTCTGTGGGACGGTGTAGATCATGCCTCTGCATTATCCCAACCTTGGTGTTAGGATGCTGAGGTACTTATTGATGTATATCAACCCAGTCTTTGGCTATTTGTTTATCAAACCGGTTATCCACTTAGTCATCGGATGACAGCAGCTTCCAGATGAGAGCAGTCATTAGATTCTCTCTCTAGCACTTCCTACTGCCTTGCACCCAGGTCTGTCATACTCTTCAATCTGACTAAATCCACAGGGATTTTGCTCTAATAGGTTTGGTTGACAGTGAGCATCCAAGGGGTCATAAATAAGGCACCAACAATGTCTGCTACTATTCTTTATGTTATTAAATTAAAAACCTAGATCTGAGATTTCTCAACTCTTGTTATATAATGATCTCCAGCAGAAATGGTATGAAAGGCAGAAATGCTTTGTACTTGAAGAAGAGGGTATGGTTAAAAGTACCAGGACATCTACAGACAGATGTATTTTTATCTCAGCAGGAGACAGTCATGTTTCTCTAAGTGTTGATTAAACTGTTCCCCATGGTCGTTCCCTTGTTTGTCTCATTCATGTTGTTCTCATTTACCTCCTTTTGCTTTGGGAATTTGCCAGCATAGAACTTGTTTCAACATCTACACTGATTAGATACAAGCTTATGTTAAACTGGAAGCCAATAAATGTGGTTAGCGAACCTATGGGGACCATTAACTCAAAACAGAATTTTGGACAAATAGATGCAGGAAGGTGACAATGAACATATAAACACGACATACATAATGGACTGTCCTTCTCAGGCAGGGACACATCACATGACATTTGAGGGCTGACATCAGGGAGAGCCCTCAAGTTCCTCCACAGAGACTTCCTTGAGAAGAGACTAAATACCTGGATATGATGTCATCAATTACTGTTATACTTGCTTTGAGCTCCTGACCTAGGTCCAGAGGCAGCATAGTACAGTGGAAGGTTTAGGAGTCAGGAAGACTTAGATTCAAATCCTGAGCAAGGTAATTATTTGCCTTGTGACCTTGGACAAGATATTGAAATTCTTTTTCATTTTAGGAAATAATCTCTACAGCTCAAATTATAGAGAAGATGAAATTAAGATACTCTATCTAAAAAACTGAATAGGGCCTGATATATAAAATGTAATGCAAATAAATAATTTCCCTTCACCTTTTATTGTCTTTTCAGTTTAGAAAGATTCTCTCTCTCTTTCTCTTCTTCCTCCCTCCCTCCTCCTTCCCTCCTTTCTCTCCCTCCCTCCCTCCCACCCTTTTTCTTTTCTAATAGGGATTTCCAGTATATTCACAAGATTGTACAACCAATACCACTATATAATTACATATTTCTTTTCCTTTTCATTTGCCGACAGTGGGTTTTGTTTGTTTGTTTGCCATGGTGTTTACAAAGAGTTGTAGAAGAATTCCCTTGACTGACGAAAACTTAAATGTGAAATCCAATTTCCGCTACACACTGCATTCATACCTGTGATCTCAGGCGGTCTTTGGGAGGTGGGTGAGGCATTACAGAGCCCATTTTGCAGTTGATGAAAGGGAGACATTGGCAGATGACCAAGGGCTAAAACACCTGTGAGGGGCAGATATCACATCTTGTGTTTTTAATCCCAAATAGCACTCAGTGGTAACATTTTACTCCAGAATGTTACCAACATGTGCAAGGCACTGTCCTATGGATGAAGCAGGCTATAGCTCCCAGGGTGAAGTGTCAGCAGTTTGGACAGGTTGTCAGAAGAATTATGGCCAAAAGCTCAGCAAACTCACACCTACAGATTTCAGAGGGGACCTCTGTTACTCTCACAGCTCTTTCTCAGTAGCGACTTCATTTCTGAAGTCTACAGGTTTCGGAACCATGTGACTGTTTCCCATTAAAAAAGAGGAGAAGAGAGCTATTCTACCACTGCTTGTTGGAACACTGACCCACAATCTCGGGCTTCCTGTAATCATGGCACAAGGTGCTTGTCTGCACCTTTCCTCCAAGATTCAAAATCAGTGTCTTTAAGATTAGCAACCTATGTAAACTCTAACCAGACCTAGATTCTCTTTTTATTCATTAGGCCAAGGATCTTGGATCCCTATTTAGTTTTATTTCCTATCATTTTTTTCCCTTTTATGTAGGTTTGCAGTGAGTTTAAGGTAGCAATGTTTAGAAATCACTTCTTGGTCTAATCCTAACCATTTAGCATCTTCAAGGATGATGTAATATGCCAGTGACTGTTTAAAATCGTTATAAGAGGGTTTAAAAATATCCCTGTGAACATCGATGAATATACATGCTATTTCATGAACAGATTGAGTCTATCAAAATTTCGAACGTGCATCTCTTAACCTGTGATTCTACTTCTAGAGCTTTCCCTACAGCAATCTACTCATACAAATGTGAAAATACCATATGCAAGAATGTTCACTGTATCATTATGATAATAAAAAATTTGGAGGGAAAAGCTAAATAGATATTGATAGAGGGAATTCCTAACTATAATGTACTGTGAAATACTACCCATAAGGTTGATTTAAATGACATGGAATGTTATCTATGATGCTTTTTAAAAATCTCTCATGCTGATAAGAACAATAAAAGCAAATTGCAGAACAGTGTATATCATATGATTCCATCTTATAAAACACAACACTACCAAAACGATCTACATATAAATGTAAACTTTTTTTTTTTTTATTACCAAAGTCTCTTTAAGGTGGACCCTGTTAAGTCTGCTCAGTATTTTTAGGAGTTTGGAGATGCAGATTTTGTAGAAAGAGATGAGGAAGTCTACTTTGTTCTACATTTTTGAAGGATAAAGGGGAGGGCAGGAAAAATGAGAGGAGAGAAAGAAAGGAGAGAATGGGTGGGAGGCTATTGTAAGGTGATTACCGAAATGAGCTTATGTAACATATCCATCAACTCACATAATTACCTCTTTGTGTCTGTGGGGAGGACTTTTAAGATCTACTCTTTGCAACTTTCTAGTATGTGATACAGTGTTGTTAACTATAGTCACCATGCGGTACATTACATCCCCAGAACCTATTCATTTTATCATTGTAAGTTTGTATTCTTTACCATCTTTACTCATTTCTCCCTGTCTCTGGCAACCACCAATCGGTTCTCTGTTTCTATGAGCTTGGTTTTTTGTTTTTTGTTTTCGGATTACACATATAAGAGAGATTATACCGTATTTTTCTTTTTCTGTCTTGACTTATTTCACTTAGAATAATGCCCTCTAGTTCTATCCATGTTGTCACAAATGGCAAGATTCATCCTTTTTTATGGCTGAATAATATTTCATTATATATATATAATCTCCCCACAATTTTATTATCCATTCATCCATGGGTGGGAACTTAGGTTGTTCCTACATCTTGGCTATTGTAAATAATGCTACAAGGAACATGAGGTGCATATATCTTTTCAAGTTACTGTTTTTGTCTTCTTCACATTAATACCCGGAAGAGAAATTGCTAGGTATTATGGTAGTTCTATTTTTAATTTTTTTGAGGAACTTCCATACTGTTTTAGGAAGTAGCCGCACTAATTTATATTCCTACCAACCGTGCACAAGTGTTCTCTTTTCTCCATATCCTGGCCAACACTTGTTATTTCTTGTCTTTTTGATAATAGCCATTCTAACAGGTATAAGGTGATATCTCATTGTGGTTTTGATTTGCATTTCCCTGATAATTAATGATGTTGAGCATCTTTTCATGTATCTGTTGGTCACCTGTATGTCTTCTTCAGAAAAACATCTTTTCAGATCTGCCCATTTTTAATCAGATTGTTTTTTGCTATTCAGGTCTTTATATATTTAAATCCTTATCAAATATATGACTTGCAAATATTTTCTCCCATTCAATAAGTTGCCTTTTCATTTCGTTGATGATTTTTTTGTTGTTGTATAGAAGCTTTGTAGTTTGACATAGTTCCACTTGTTTGTTTTTTGTTCCTTTACTTTTGGTGTCAGATTTTAAAAAATCATCACTAAAACCCATGTCAAGGAGAGTACCACCTGTATTTTCTTCTAAAAGTTTTGTGATTTCAGTTCTCATATTCAAGTATTTAATCCATTTTGAGTTAATTTTTGTATATAGTATTAGATAGTAGTCCAGTTTCATTCTTTTGCGTATGACTGTCCAATTTTTCCAAAACTATTGAAGAGACTCTCCTTTTCTTCATTATATGTTCTTGGCTCTTTCATTGTAGATTAATTGACCGTATGTGTGTGGATTTATTGATTTGTCTTTTTTATGCCAATATCATACTATTTTAATTACTACAGCTTTGTAATATGGTGTGAAAGCGAGGAGCATGATGCTTCTGGTTTTATTCTTTCTCAAGATTGCTTTGGACCTTTGGTGTCTTTGTGGTTGGTTTCATATAAATTTTAAGATTATTTGTTCTATTTCTAAGAAAAATGCCCTTGAAATTTTGATAGAGATTTTATTAAATTTGTATCTTATTTAACAATACATCTTACAATCCATGATATAGAATATATTTCCATATATCTTCAGTTTCTTTCATCAATATATTGTAGTTTTCAAAATAAGTTCATTCACTTCCTTAGTTAAATTTCTTTATTGTTTTCCTTTACCACCTATATTTGAGAGTGTTTTTTCCTCCAAGTGATCTTCCTGGGTGAAAAAAAAATAACACTTTGAAAAACTCAAGGAAATTGACCTTGTTCTTTTCATTTGTAAATCAATCAGGAAAAAAAAATACTTTTTCCTTTTGATTCTTTATATTTGGTTTAGGGAGTCGGGACAGAAGTCTCATATTAGTATAGAATTTATTTCATTATGTTTCTTATTGACATGTGGCTATGACTCCTAATTATACTGACTAGTCAAGAAATTTGTTTTCTGAGTTGGATTTATTAAGTTATTCTTCATTGTGAACAATCCTGGTATCATCACTGATTTATGGCCCAGATCCCTTGGACCTTAGGGAGTTAGTTTGATGAATATGGAGCAAATGTACTGATTTGAATTCCTTTTATCAGTAGTATTCTAGATGAAGAAAAAGGGGCATGCTAATTATCTAGGCATGAATGGTAGAGCTGAGAGTGGTGTGAAAATTACAAAGTTTTTTGAGAAATTTGACCCTTTCACCAGAACAGTAAGAAGAGGTCTTTGGAAGTGTCCAATTCACTCTCCTTTGTAGCAATTTGTTGGCTGGGTTGGTAGACACAGAAACATCTGCCATTGTGAAGGGCTGGAAGAGGTCAGGGAGATTGGACATGTGATTGAGTGGAAGGGGAGGGAGAAGAGGAAGCATATGTGGGGTGGAGAAATGGGGCCTCTAGTAAGTAGCATCAGAGCTCTGAGGTAGAGAACAAGGAAGGAAAGGAAGCAGTGGGCAGTCAAGACTTACTGGCTTCTTTTCTATTTTTTTTCATGCTGCCTTTAGCTCTTGACTTTTACAGGTTTTCAGTTCCTGGATTGCACCATTCAGGATGAAATATTTTCTCACTTTTTGAATTAAAATATACTGGCTCCACAACCTCTTTGTTTTATCACCTTAATGGTCAAAACAGTGTTATCTCTGCTTTGAATTTGTGTCTTCTGGGTAACCTGAGAGTCAGAGCTTTGAAGCCAGACTGCCTGGGTTCAAGTCCCAACTCTACCACTTCCTGTTGCATGATCTTGGGCAAGTCACTTATCCATTTTATACTTTGTTTTCTTCATTGCAAAATTAGAATAATAATAGTACTTCCTTCATGAGTTTTTATGAAGGTTAAATTAGTTATTGAGCACATATTGCTGGGTAAATGTTAGGGGGAAAAATTTTTGAAAAAAACACATGTACTCAGTGTACACATTATAATCCTATAGTGTGAAGTTGATGTCAGAGTCGTATAGTCTCATTTCCTCCTCACACCATGTCCAGCAACCTCATGATAACTCTGCTCAATGACTCCTATATGGAGTAGAGCCAGCTCCAGGACCAGCACTTATGAGGTGACAGTGAAAAGTGAATAGTTACTTAAGAAAAGCTATGTGTTGCATGTCAGAAATCTTTTCATAACTGAAAACAAATCAATGAATTTTTTTTAGTAAAAGTGCAGACATAAAAAATTATTATGGGCCTAGAGAAAATGAAAAAAGAATGAAAAGCATGTGAACTCTTTTTTTGTGAAATATTATTTGAGAGCAGGTATGGCAAATGCCATAAAGTACCTATATGGAACTTGATAACTGATGCAGAGATTGGAGGGAGGGCAGTATGGCCTGAGTAAAATGGAAGCCAGCTACTATGGGGCCAGTATTTCAGGACTTTGATGCTGGGAGAGGAAGCTACAAAAATACAGCACAGAAATAGTGAAAAAGTCACACTTCTTTTGCCTAATGAGTTTGCTGATGAACTGTCACAAGACCTGCGAACAGACTATGTTTATTAAGCTTGGATTGACTATTGAACTGGAAACTTTTTCATGGCTTTCTTTTCTGAAAATTATTAAATGACAAAATCCAAAAGAATACCTTTAATTGTAGACTTAGCACTTTGGCCATGTGTCAGATGACTATTGGCTTTCTGCCACTAGGTTAAAAATTACATCTCCTGGTAAGAAAGTATACGTATAATGTTTATCATACAACTGCTTTTTCACAAGGATCCCTACTGAGACATAAGCTGTCCGTTCTGTGCTTCCCTAACAGTATCGAGGAGAATTCTGCAACACCCCAGGCCTCTGAAGCCAAGGAGTGTTTCCATCACCTCCAGAATTACAGAAGTCCCCTGTTCTTGGGTGGTGTGTAGGGTGTAGGAAAATATATACCATGAAGCACTGACCATTAGGTTCTTTTTTTAAAGCCTGGATGTTAAGATACCCACTTAATATGGTACAAGAAAGCTGGAGGAGAGAAGCTGAAACAATTCTAGGGCAATGCTTCTCAAACTATCTGTGGGGAGAAACCAGTTTTGATTTGGTTTGTTGTTTCCATTGTGGTCCTGACCAATACGTTTATAAATTATAACATAAATCATAATAAATTATAAAGACAACTAACAAATTTAAAAAGTTGGGGCTATATAAGCTCCAAATTTAATTACTTGGTTCCACGAACTTCTATTGTCATAACATTTCAAACCCTTGTTCTCAATTTCTGTACTAATTTCACTGTAGACTGGAACAGAGGTTTGCAGGTAGGCACTAGTCCATGGATCACCACTTTGAGTAGCACCAGGATAGGAAATGTTGAGAACAATAGATTTTTATCCATGACTTGGACTTAGCCTGCAACCATTTCGGGACACACAGCAGTAACATGGCATTGTTAGTGCTCATTTAAATGAACATATCATCAGAAAGATACTCTGCTGAAAAGTATTCTATTAGGGACACAAAATCCACCTCAAAATTTTATCCAACCCAATGATCCATAAGTAAAGCATTGATTAAGGCAAATTGTTTATAATGATCCTCCATCGTTACTATTTTTACATGTGAAAATGCCTATTAGGGGAACTTACTGAGGGAAAAAAATATAACCTAAAGGCCTGGGATAAAGGCAGAGAATGAGGTTTGCCCAGTAACTGGGGGCACTAAGACCTTCACAGCTTTATCTCTGACTAACGTGTGTGGACCAATCACTTCAGGGATCTCAGACAATTAAGTCTATTTTCTCAACCAGGAGACAGCTCAGACTGGACATAACCATGGAGTCTGTGAGCCACTCTGAGACTGAACGTCACTAATTGATTTGGTGAAGTGGCAGACTAAATTTCCCGGATGAGTTCCAAGGCCTTTTGACAAGCAAAACAGGGAAGAAAGTGGGTATTTGCTACTTTTTAAACAACAAAAAGTGGAACCAGAAAAACCCTAAAATCTGCTTCCAACTGGTAAAAAGAACTATTATAGATGAAGTCTGGCCAAGGCATCCAACATCCAAAGATGAACAAATTGGTGTTCTTCTTAAATAGTGGCTATAATTTTAGTTGCTTTGCTGTCTTCTAACTTGGTTATCAAAAAAAAAAAAAAAAAAAAAGTAATCATTTTCTGCACATCAATGACTGCACATTTCTATTCCTATAAAATCAATATTTGGCCCAAGCTTTGACAACACTTCTGGGGTACATTCCACATGTGATTTACATTTTACTGTCTAACTTTGTTTATAAATAAGCCCAGCTACAGGTCAACAGTGATTAAAGACCAGCCGACACCTGACCTCGGGGAGGGGACGAATTTACTTAGAAGCAGTTCGGCTTTCATCCAGACTTCTCATCCTAAATGTACAATGTCAGTGCTATGAGGAAGGAAGTTGGCGCTTTAGTCATTAAACCTGTTAATGTGAAAAACGAGATCAGCGATTTTGAGTTTGTTGCTTCCTACGATTATAGATGTTTATATTTTATTCCCATAGTGTTTTAATAGCAACCTTATGCTAATTCAGTATATGCCAATTGTGTAGATAATGGTATCCAAAAATATCAAGGCATTTGGAATTTTTCAGAAAATTAATGCTTTAAACTATGAATCAAGCTCAATGATCTAATCATTTCCAGTTCATGGTCAGATTTTAGATGTCATGTCTCTTTACTTCCATTTATTTTTCATCTGGAGGTGGAAAAAATTTAGAGTTTATCTGTCCCATTCTATTCTCTTCACAGGTGAGGAAACTGAGGCCATTGGGAGGGGGGAGGCATGAAATGAGTTACCAAAGGTCTTACAACAAATTATGGGTAGAGTCTAGGTTCCATTCCCTTGGCTCATTGTCAGATGTTCTTGTAGGCATTACCTCTTGGTTTTTGCAGAAATCAAAGTTTGTAAAAGAAACTCTGAATATAGTTGCTGTGGACATATGGTCTGGAGTTTATACTACAAGATGCTAATCACTGCCTGCCTGCTCATACCCTCGCTAAAGGAAATCGCCCTACCCTTAACCCCTGCTGCCTAATCAGCCAGATTTGGTATAATGTGACTCATCTAATCCCACTATTGTTAATTAGTCTGGAGACGACCATCCAGCCCTGTGTTCATTCACAGAGGGATAAGAAGGCAAATAAGACACTCCGATTTCTTCTTTCAGGAGGGTGAACCAAGGAAGAATGAACAGTTACCTTCATAAAACTGAAAGATCACAACTATGGCAAACAAACACCATAAGCAATTCAGAGTTATGGGAGAGCAGGAACCAAGAGCAAGTAGAGAAAGCCAGTAAGTAAGGAGAGAAGAACGTAGAGCTGCACACAGACTGCAGTGCGGCCTGTGACGGCCATGACTAAGTCCACCAGGTGCTGTTCTTAACATTTTACTTACATACACTCATTTCAACCCCACAGCAACCTATGAGGTGGATATTAACGTTATCTATATTTTCAGGTAAACAAACCAAGGTACAGAGAGGTTAATAAACTTGCTGAAGGTAGTACAGCTCGCTTCACTGCGGTAGTGCCTGCCACTCTGTTTGTATCCCATGGGTAACCTCTGATATTGTTCTCTAAAAACAAAACAAAACAAAACAAAACAAAACAAAACAAAACCTGAAGATGTAGTTATGTATTTAACCATGACAAAAAATAGAATGTGTGGGAAAGACTTGAAATGTTTAAATGCATGATAAAAATTCACCTGGGAAAAGTATCACCATTTATATATTTCAGTCCTAATCATCTCTATCACTCAATCCTTTCCTTGAGTGAGAGTTGGAAACCATTCCAGGCAGAACCAAAATGGAGAGACAGTAACAAAGATAGAGGGGAGAACTTCCTCAGGTGTGTATGCTAAAATTAGGTTCTTCTGACTTAATGTTTGAAAGGGAATATAAGATAGAATAGAAAGAGGAGGGTAAGTGGAAACGTAATTAAGTAACCATGAAAGAGCCCACATGCCTAGCTTCTAACCAATTAGTCTCAGGCACCTACTGAATGATTTAGGAGAAGGTGGGTTAAGGGAAGAAACAAGTAAAATGCACAAAACTAAGTTATATCCAAACTCGGAAGCAAGTATTCACTTTAGAGCATGACTGTGTCAAAGGCAAACTCACCAACTCAGTGACTAATCATATCAGTGAGAGGAATGTAGGAATCTCAAGAGGACCAAAGCTATGATCCTGGGGAGCCAGCCCTTCCAAGAGTTTTTAAATATGGCAAGCTGAGAAGGCTACAGAATTTTAAATACCTAGGATTTGGGCAGTTGGTCAAGAGGTCATGAAGAGAAGGAGCAACTTCAATAAAGTGATATTCATTGGTCACTAAATACCACATTTCCCAAACTCGCCTTATGCTATGTATTAGAATACAACGTGGAGCTGCTGAGATTGGGGGATTGGGGGAGGGAGAGGGGGAGAAAGAAAAGAAACCAGCCAACACCAGGTCCCAATCTGTACATCAGTAAACCTGTGTGTAATTTTATCATCAGGGAAGTTTGTGAAACACCACACTGATGATCCTTGTCCTATGTCATCCTCATACTGACTCTTTCAGGTTGATAATGTGTTATACATATCCCTTTGCCAGATGATGAAACTGAGTCCCAGAAATTCACCTCAGGCTATGCAATTGAGAGGTAATAGAGTCCAAATGACTCAATAGGCCCTTATACTCCATAGCTGAGACTGTTTTGCGTTTGCCAAACCTATGTGGTACCTATGGAGTAGGAAGTGTCTAGTCAGGGCCCTCTGATAGGTGGACTCTGAGTCAACCCATTGCTAAAGGAATTTAGGGCCCTGCCAGGTTCAGTTTTCCCCTCTACATTCCAATGTTTGCATAGCTACCAACTTCAGGAAAAATGGACATCAAAAAACAGTCTTGAAGGAGAAAGAAGCAGCCCAAGGAAAGGCGCATAACCTGGAGTGTGCAGGACAAGAGAAGTGGGCATTGTTGTAACTGTTTCCCTGTCCAGTCCCACTTATGTTACCTGGTGTGGTAAGTGTGGAAATTGTATGAATGGGATGTGATTAGGCTTATGGTAAGGGAGGAAAGAGGGAATGGCAGGGGCAGGGGGCAGATGTGGGGGAGGTGAGAAACTACCAGTGACTCTGGAATTATTTTCATTCCAAATGGTAGCTCCTCCTTCGCTTCTGGTTTCAGAGAGATATTTTATATGAGGCTAGGCTTTGTAACTCCTCGCACTTGTTCTACATGTTACTCCCTGCCTGTTTCATCATGGCAATTTGTAATAAAATCCTTAAGTAAAGAGGACCTATGATTTCTTTGGGAAAACAATAAAGGAGGTGGATTTGGTTCCGTATCTTCCCAGTGGTGAGATCTTGCGTGACTTATTTGTCAGAGCCTTAACTCTCCTGTCTATAAGTGAGTGTGATCATACCTACCACTTGAAGTTGTCTTAAAATTTAATGAAATACATATGTGAAACATCTAGCATGCAAAAATCTCTCACAAATGTTAGCTCCTCCTTCATATATACCCTCTCTGTCTCCACTCCATCTTCTGCCCAGTCCATGCCACCACCATCTTACTCTAATGGATTGTATCTCATGTTCTAAATCTTTCTTGAGAGAAGCACAAGAAACAAAGTGAGAGTTGCTATGTGCCATGATTTTCACACTCCAATAGTGCAACAAATGTAAAGCTCCCCAAACCAGATGGAATATCCACTCCTACCCCTCTACTCCACTTGGGTCCTATTTAACAAAGAGCCTCTGTTCACAGGTAAGTATGTATTTCATGTATCTATATTATGCTAGATGTTGAAAATAGCCACCTTTGCCACCCCTGAGCGCCTCAGACCTGTATCTTCTCATCTTACTGGCAAAGAGGTTTCTTTTAATTAGCTATTTTCCCACTCCTACAGGAAGTACAAGTATGAGCATTTTGTCTGCATTGGTTACCTTTATTGTAAATATGACAAGTCCTTCTTGAAAGCTCCTTATTCATTCATTCAAACACTGTGCTATGCAACTAAGATCTGATACAATCATGCTTTGGAGTGAACATTCATCCTTGGACACTCAGTTTGAGTGGGTTGGCTGAATTGGTTGGTTTTCTGCATTTGGCAGTTCATGTGTAAGTTGGTTTTTTCCTCTCTGAGAATAATTTCCATACATAAATTCTGGGGAAACTATTTAATTCCCACTGAAAAGCTAATTACTCTTCCTTGGATAAAGTGATGTCCCTGTAGGATGACAGTCATGTTGAAAAGAACACAGACTTGGAGTCACACACACCTGGGCTTGATTATCATTTCTACCGCTTACTATCTACATTGTTATTTGATCTCACTAAGCCTCAGTTTCCTCATCTGTAAAATGGGGACAGGAATGCCTCTCATATACATTTATTGTGAGGACTGAATCAAATGTAATGTGCTTGGCACCCTGCAAGGGCTCTGCGGACACAGATCTTTGTTTCCTTCACCGGCGTGCCCCTAGAGCCAAAAACAGTGCCTGGCGAATCAAATATTTACTGAATGAATAAATATTATTGAATGAATCTATATCTCATGAATGACTACTGAATGAATAAATAAATAACAAATATCGAATGAAGAAAGAGTTTATAAAACTCTACAGCGTCAGAACAGAGACTCGCACCCCCAGACACTCAGTAAGTGTTATTAACGGGAGCCCGTAGCCACAAGCGCATCTGGCAGCTCCGAGGCTGTTTCCATCTGCTCCTACCCTCCCTCTGGCTTCTCTACATGGTGTTTCTCCTACGCACACATCCCCAACTTTTACAGGCTTCTTAATACCTCGACGATGTGCTTGGATCTATCTGTGAACTACTCAGCTGCCCGTGTTGGCGGTGTCGGGAGCAAGGACAACTTTCAAGTGCCCCAAGTGGGACACAGGTCACGGAGAAAAGTGAAGGTGGCTCCCTTTGGTACAGAAATAGTCTGTGCCTCCAATCAGGACAGCCTGTGGTGTCCTTGCTGACCCAGTGCTTGGGTGAACTTGCCAAGTGATAAACTATTTAGACTCTAAGCCGTTCTTGTCAAGAAAACATCCACTGCTTCCTCCAGCTCCTTGAGGGGAGCCTTCAGAGCTCTGTCATCAGTGTGAGAATGAGCTTTGGCTGGTTCCCCGCCCTCTTGGCCTGGCCGCTGGGATCCCACAGCCCCTTTTTTGTACATCAGAGATTCAAAGCCTCTCAGCTCTAGCTCCCGGGTGGGGAATCTTTGCGACTCTGGAATTTAGCTTTCTAACTTCACTAAAATTCCCCACACTTCAGAGCCCTGGCTTGTTTTCAGACGAGGTAGAGTTCAGCCTTGCTGACTTTCATTCAGTGGGGCTGAAAGCAAGGCCGTCCTCCCTCGGGTGTTTTCAAGATCTGGGGCAAATTATACTGTGTCTGCTGTCACCTCAGCCCCATTACCCACATATTTTTATCTGGTTAAATGAACATCAAAGGCAGCCATAAAGAAGTATAGAGAGAGAGGAGGCATCACAAAAGGGGCCTTGGGGGCAGAGGAGGGCGTGAGGGGAAGAGAAAGGAAAGAGCGGACCCCTTGCTGGCAGGATTGCTGTTCAGCCCTGCAAGGAGGAGGAAGAGGAGGAGGAAAGGGGTGGGGGGAGGCTCTGAAGCGAGAGGGTCTCAGTGCCCTTTGTGCCTCAGATTTTGTTTTCATGATGAAAGCCCCCACCTCCATCTCTTTCTCCCCTGGCCTCGTGATCTCCTCAGCAAATGGAGCAGAGAGGCTGAATGGAGAATGTAAAAACACAGGCCCGTAGGATGGAGTTGTGTTCCTAGACCCTCTGCGTGCACCCTCCAGTGCAGGAACGCAGAGTCCTGTGTTTGCAGAGCAGCCCAGTACCTCTATGTCTGATGTTCACTGGAAAATAAAAGACATGTTCCCCTGCTATAGTATTGCCCGCCTGCTACCACTTGGCAGCCCTTCAGGATTTTATGACAAATAGTAATGAATAATTAACAAATCATTTGAGCTGCTACCAGAAGCCTGAAGAGAACAGCAGCGTCTCAGCTCATGGCATCCCAGACAAGCCTTGACAGTGTTTCCTCTCTTAATAAAGGCTGGCCAAGATGCTGGGTCTCTGATAACACCCTGGAGGCCAGCAGGGGACCAGATTACTCCTTCCTGCGTTCTGCTTCTCACCCGACTGCTCACAGGAGAGTGAGACAAATAGAGCTGGCATCTTGACTTTTCCTTAGTTCTGCCACACTTTTCAGTCAGAAGCCAAAGTTATGGGGAACCCATGAGCTCTGCGAGCTCCATCAGAGCAATGGCTGAACTGGGGGAGGGGACAATTTTGCCTCCCTCCATCCCCAGGGGACATTTGGCACTGTCTGAAGACATTTTGATTGTCATAACTGGCATCTAGTGGGTAGAGGCCAGGGCTGCTGCTAAACATTCTACAGGGTATAGGACAGATCCCACGACAAAACATTATCGCATCCAAAATGTCCACCCTGCAGCAGAGTAAAACAGAATGATGTGCCCCCCATTTCAATGCGTCCTGGTGCCTGGAGTGAGCCCAGAACCAAAGAAACTTGGGCTCCCTCGAGTGGTGACTTACACTATGACAGCCAAGAAGAAAAACCCAAAGCTGCGGGTTTGGATAACGTGTGTGTGTGTGTGTGTGTGTGTGTGTGTGTGTGTGTGTGTGTGTGTGTGTTAAACAAGTCATTTTATCCATCACAAAATATGCTTTGGTTGATGGTGACAGCGATATTCATGAATCATTAATGAGCCATTTTTTTCTCTCCATGTTGTTAATATCTGTGCAGAGGCCTTTGAATTGAGAGCAGATTTCCTTCTGATTAGTCAGAGTGTTTATTTTTTGAAATATGTTCATTTAGAGTAGCATTTGAGTGTGAATGCATGTGCTTTCTTTTTGTTTGTTTTCTTCCTAAATAGAATCTCCAAGAGCTTCTATCATGTTTGCTAGTCCTCTTTTTGGAAAGAGAACATTAGAAGCACAATAAATAGCCCATAGATGATCCACTTATATTTTTAAGGAACAAGGCTAGAGAGTGGAAGGTAATTTTAAGATTTCAATTCTGACCACAACAACCCTAAATACTATAGATCTTGCACAGTCCATTCGAATTTATCTACAGTGAAGAATTTGCAAAACATGTCTTACCTAAGACAGATTGTTTGGTTTCCCAACCGAGCAATATTTTTCACTGGATTATTTAACATCTAGTTGACCTATATCATTTATCTAGTAGCCTGTCATCAAGTCATTCCCATGTTCACACTAATAATATTTTTGAGGAAATTCCACATGACAGGTACTGAGTCACATGTATTAACTCATCCAATCCTCATAACAATCATATGAGGTAATATTACTGCATTTTACAGATGAGGAACTGGAGACATCAGAAGACAAGTAACTTCAAAAGATCACTGAGCCAGCAAGTAAGCGATCAGGACAAGAATCAAGGTCTGTCAGATCCCAAAGCATGCTGACTATCCCACTCAAGTTTTCAGGGCTCCAGTCAATCAGAACAATGCTCGCAGCTAGCCTTTGGGCCTCTGCCAAGCGTTCCACCTCTTCTATCCAGCCTTCATTCTTGCGATCCCCTCTTTATAAGCCCTACACTTCTGAGATCATTTCCTAGTGGAGACCACATCAGCTACACTCTTTCTCAATTTCAGGTCTGTATGCTCCTTTTCATCAGAAATGCCTTCTCATTTCCTCCCAATCCTTCACGTTTTGTTTTTGCTTTAAAGCCCAGTTCCCATCATCACCACGAAACCTTTTCTTATCTTTTCCATTTGAGAATGTACACTAACATGTTTGGATGCAGGCCTGCCTAAATCTGAAGTTCCGACTCTTTCCACAGACTGCATTGTCTAAGAAAAGAAAAAACTATCCGTGTCATTCACTGGTGTTACAGCATGAAGTTTCTGTGCCTCCTTCTCTATCTGCAAAATAAACTGAGTACAGAGAGTATACAGATATCAAATTATAATGTGGTACACCTGAAACTCATATGTTATTAAACAATGTAAACTCAATAAATTTAATTATAAATAAATAAACTAAATAGGATGAATTAAAATACCCAACCCACTTCATAGGATTGTTGCAATAAATAAATGAGACAATGAAAAAGTAAATACTTTGTAAACATAAGGCATTATTAGATTATCATCCTGGTCTTTTCTTTTTTTCTCAAGTTTTATTAATTTTATTTTTCTCTTTTCCACCTACTGCCACCAATTTTGTTCAATCATACATGAAGTAGTTCACTTGTGATGGGTTGGATAGAAAGTAGGCTTTTTTTTTTTTCCTGCTTTCCAGGACTTTCAGCTATAGAAATGCAAAATATTGTCAGCAGCCTCAGACCCCACCATGAGTTGTATTTGCAGAAAAGACGGTAGAAAACCAAATAACTTCAGTCATATAAAATATTTGAATGGCTTCTTCTTATATCCCAGAAAATATAGATTTTAATAGTGTGAGGGAAATTTAATTATGCGATTCTGCCATGTACAGAGGAATTATAGATTTTCTTTATCATTAACAGCATCACCATCCTGACCCTGATAGGAGAGGAAAGTGACTGCTTTTTCTAGGGTATTTATTAAATGCATAGGGGGAACGGAATATTTGCTGGGATTTTCATTGGAATTACATTGATTAACTCAGAATTGACATCTTTACCTATTGACTCTCTCCATCTAAGATCGTGGAATAGCTCTATTTATTCAAGTCTTCCTTTATATCTTTTTGTGCTTATGCCCACAAAGACTATTACATATTTTGTTAGATTGATTCCTGAGTATTTGCAGTTTTTCATGCTATGGCCGTAGGCTCTCCTTTATTGGTTATTAGCACAGGTTTCATGTCCTTGTATTTTGTAAAAATCGTACCATTGTATGAATATTAACAACCCAAAGTACATCACACAGTGGTCAGCCTGGCAATAAATAAATGCAGCATCCTCTCTGCCTTTCGGGGAAGTACTGTATGACTTTTAATGACTATAAGTAAATGAAATATTAATACAGTAATCTGATAGGCTGTGACTCTGTGCTGAGATCCCCAACTTCCTAATATCTGAGAGCATTGTCCTATTATATGAGCCTAGCGGCCCCACAGTCTCAATGATCAGGAAAGTCTCACATTCAGGGAGGGAAAATTCTCCCAGTTGAGTCACTTTAAGAAATCTAAAAGCCAAGAATAAGGATCCAATAAGCCTGCTCTTTTCTTCCTGGTTACTCACTCTCTAGAGAAATTTGGTGATGTGCCGTGCTGCATACTGGGTTGCTAAGCAAACACTAAAAGATGCGTTTTATGCACCAGCCTAGAGCATTAATTGCATGTAAAGATTTTTGAGTTGTTTAACTTCCAGATCATTTAAAACCTATTATAGTAAGATAACCAGAGATAAATTATGAGCTAGAATGCAAATATATGTATGCATGTATGTGTATATATTTTTTTAAGTACTAGAGCACACTGCTCACGTTTCTCAAAGGTTCCCAGTTAGTCTTCTCTACTTTGGTGTTCTTTGAGGGAAATGCCTGAGATGGCCTGGGGGTAAGTAACAGCAAAGATGTACTTGGGTGACGTTGGAACCCAGTTTTTTAGTACATCTTTGTACCATTTGGGTTCAATGACCCTTAAGAGAACCCACTTAAGACCGCAGCCAAAGTCTCCACTCCCTGTAGGGAGAGCATGTCATTTGGTATCGTGTGTGCTGTGTTAGTATTGTATGGAAATCGGGGAACCCATTGATTAAATGTGGATGGGAAGAAACACATTTGGGCAGGTACTTCCATAGTGGAAGAAAGACTATTGAGCTGGAAGGACTTCTTCCACTTGCTGCTCATCTGTAAGATCAAGCCAGGCAGAGAATGTGAACACTGGCAGAGTTTTAGAAAGTTGATTAGTTGGCTACGGCATATCTATCACTAAGTCCTGTTTGCTATCACCTGTGTTACTCCAGTCCCAGTGCCACCTCATAGTTGGATTTCTTCAATAGATTGGTTTGTTCATATTCTCATTCAATAAACATTTACTGTGAGTCAGTTCTGTGTCACTTGTTGGGCCAAACATGGGGCTCCCTCAAGGAACTCACAATGTGCTGAGAGTTAAACGAAGTACCAATTACCAAATAGAGGGCTAAGGACAACCACAGAGAATGGTGGGGGATGTTATAGGACCATGAAGATTGGGCTTATCCAGCTTTAGGGGTCAGGGAGACTTGATATCTAATTACCGAAGGGCAAGGGGGCAAGCAGAGAAGGGGGAAAGAGAGGTGAGAATCTCCTAAGCAAAAAAAAAAAAAAAAGTGGAAAATGAGCACATATATATATAAAGATCTAGTGTAGAATTTGGTTCCTAAGGACAAATTCAGGATGAATGGAACAAAGTTCGGAGAGGAGTGAGAAATGAAGCTGAAATAGTGAAGTAGGGACCAGGTTTACAGAAGGCCTGTATGTTATACTAAGGAATTTGGATTTTATGATCCGTAGGTGAATGGGGTGCCATGGAAAGATTTTAAGCAAGGGGGTGACATTGTCAAATTTGTTTCAGAAAGTTTACTCTCGATGCTCTTCAGGAACTGGATTGTCTATATACTCATTTACTTAAAATTTTATAATTATTTATTGGTCCACACATAGAATGCTCATTTATTATGCTGGTTTTGGGTTTGTTTTTTTGTTTTGTTTTGCTTTTTATAAGTCAGATATAATTTTATCTTCAGTAGAAATAACTCAAAGGATGTTGATGTTGATTAGCATTAACTGAACTAGCATTTTTTATTTAATTTTGTGAATAGGTAATATGTGAAAATGGCTCAAGATTTAAAAAGTACAAAGGATACATGTGAAAAGTATAACTTCATCCTATTCCCTGCCTATCTAGTTTCCCGTCCTGTAACAACCAATGTTATTAGCTTTTTGAATGTTCTTTCACAGAACATTCAATGCTTATAAAAACTATATATATTCATATATTCTTTATAAGATTTGTTCATGTCTTCTTCATTATCCTTCTTAAGATCAATGCTAGCATGCAGTACACATTATTTTTTGCCTTCCTTCCTCATGTAACAATTTGATTTGGACATTTTCTTATGTTAGTATTTAAAATTTTTTCATTCGTTGTTTCAGCTGCGTCGTGTTTGGTTAGCGACCACTTTAATTTATTTAGTCAAGCTCCAGGAATGGACATTCAAGTTGTTTCCAAAATTTTGATTTTGCAAACAATGCTACAATTAAATAATATTGCTACTGTAATTTCCATATGTACAGGTGCATCCGTAGTATAAATTCCCAGAAATAGTATGGCTGAATCAGAGTATGTACTTCAGTAATTGTGACTAAGGCCAAATTTTCCTTCATAGAAGTTGTACCCCTTTTAGACTCCCACTTGAAATGCTTGAGCTTGCCAACACAGTGTGTGATCAAATTCTAGATTTCTGAAATCTAATAGGTGAAAAACATGCTATCTTCCTTTAATTTTAATTTGTATTTGCATATAATGAGTGAGACTGAGCCTCCTTTCATATGAATAAGAGCCAGCTGATTTTCTTGTCCTTGGCACTATTGTTCATATCCTATTCTCATTTTCCTAGTGGGTTATTAGTCTTTTGCATATCAATTTATGAAAGTTCTTTAAAGATAAGAGCAATTAATCCTATATCTGTGATATGAGCTGAAAATATTTTTCCAAGTTTGCCATTTGTCTTTTGATTCTGTTTATAGTGATTTTTGCCATGCAAAAAAAAAATGCATATTGTTAGGAAGTTGAATTTAGCCGTCTATTATTTTATAGGCTTTTGAATTCTGTATAACAGTTTAAAAAGTCTTTTCTGTCTCAAGGTTACAAAAAAAAAATTGTGCTTTCTTCTAGTACTTTCATGACTTCAGTTTTTATGATGTGAACCATATGAAATTACCACTATTTGACAATTTTGATCTACAGAATGAGCAGATGGTTCAATCTAATACAGTCAATTCTTTGATCCACTTGCAATTTATTCTGGTGCAAGATACGAGGTCAAGTCCAACTTAACGTTTTTGCAGATGCCAACTCAACTAAGTAGGCCATCTATTCCCACTAACTTTTAATGTCACCTCTTGTATAGCAATTTCGCAAATTAAGTGTATATGCTTCTGGTTTTCAAAACTCTTACACTGATCGGCCTGCCCATTCAGATTGCTGTTTTTTAATTATTTAAAATTTATGGGTTAATATCTCCTTATTTTTCAGAATTTTCCTATTTGTGTGTGTGGGGTGTGTTTCTCCATGTGGATTCAGAATTTTCTGGTATAGTTTCTAAAAAAAGCTAGCAATAATCTTGTTTGTATTTTTACAAAGATGACTTTGAATGTATAGATTGAGTGTGAATTGACAGTTTTATGATGTTAACATTTTCTGAACTGGTTCCTTAACTATTTTAGGTCTCTTGGCTCTCTAATCCCCTTGTTCTGTACTCTGTCACCTAATCGTTCTCAAGTATCATCTCATTAAATCACATCCCTGAGTTGCCCTAATCCACACCTTTACTTGTTTTCATGTATCTTCCCTTCAGAAATCTGCCATGTCCTCCTCTCACCCCTCCACTAACTAAAAGCTTTGATAAATCCACTCAACCATCCAGCTCACACCTTTAAGTGAAATCTTCCTTGGCTAGTGTGACACTCCACTGCTTTTTCCTTCCATAAAATCACCGCTCTATGTCACCAGTTGCCACTAAATTATACATGACATTTTTTTACACATGTGTATTTATCCTGAGTGGTTTAGGTTTCAAAAGCAGACAAACAAACAAACAAAAATCATTTAATTACATTTACATTAAACCCAAATTTCTGTGGTTGAAATAACGATGCATACTCAGATTTCAATTACTTAAATCTGCATATGCCTAAACTTTTTGTGTCTAGATTATATATCTCTAGCCATTTATTTAACCTGTCAACAAATATAAATTGCATACCTACCATGTGCAGGCATTCTGATAGTAACTGGACATTTGTATCAATTAAATTAAGTTAAGCAACAGTAACAAATAACCCCTAATCATGGTTTATATTCATAAAGGTTTATTTTTGCTCATGTTACATGTCCATCCCCACTCAGCTTTGACTCCATTCCAGATCTTCATTTTAGGATTCAGGGTGAAGCAGCTTTCCTATCTGGGATATGCTGGTCTTGTGGCAAAGGGGAAGAACAATGATGAAACCATGTGGAAACTCTTAAAAGCTTCTGCCAAGTGGCACATGTCAATTTCATTCATATTTTAGTGGCCAAAGCAAGACACATGGCTAAGCTTGAGATCAGTGTGACTAGAAATATAATGTTCTGGTAGGGAAGGACCCTCTAGTGAAAGACATTGAATATTTTTAACAAATAGATCGATTTACCGCAGCAATAAAGCAGTGAGAAAGACAGATGCAATACTGATCTCATAGAGCTTACAAATTAGCAGGAAATATGACATTAACCAAATAATAACACAATCGTGATGAATGCTCCAAAAGATAAGTAGAGGATATTAAGAAAACATAAGGTGGGTAAGCCAGCATAGTCCGGGTGTTTTAAAAGTTCCCCTTCCTACCACTGCCAAGAGCTATTTCAGTTAACAGAAAATAAGCAGGCAAGAGAGAGAGTTGCCTCTTGGGCAAATGCTTCAAATAACCTGAAGTCATTCAAAACTCTTGAATATACTCATTTGACCAAGATGAGCAGAATTAGCATACTTCTATTTTGAAGATTTTCTGCATCTAAATTCAATTTTTAAAAAAAAAATTCTCAAAGTTTCAGTATTCCACAATTCCTTATTAATAGGTTTTCCCATATATCAAGTCAGATTACTTTATTGCATTATCACATTGACATCTTTATTGGTTTCGAAGGACCATAAATGACTGTTTGGCATGTACCTTTCTACAAATTGCAGCATATGAGTCTTGATATTCACACTACCTATATATTTTTACAGTATGTGTAATTTATGTTGTATTTGGTCTAAAAATGTAATGCCATTCATGATAGAAGTTGGTAGTAATTATAGGGCAAGGTAATGGTTTAATCAAATGGGAATGTACCCTATCCCTAACATGTAATTATTAGACCATTTCCACTTTCATAAGATAAAATTACTCTCAATTATTTACTGATAAATAAATGAGTAAACTAATAATGATGCTAGGATCTTAGTCTTGCTTTCCTAATGGATGCCTCAGAAGAGAGCCTTTGTAATTCCGTCTCTATACCATATGTCTCTGTTGACATTAAAGCGCTTAATTCCAAATGAGTTGGCTTCATTCAAGCATCTTAATTCAAGAGTGGATGATTAGATCTTAAGCTAAAAACCTATTAGGATGTAAGCACTTGTGTTTTTGAAAGGTATTAAGGGAGCATCATAGTGTGGTTGTAGATAAATCCTCCCTATCTAGTAGTGGGTTCGCAAAAATCTCATTTGATCTTCAAACAGTACTGAGAAGCTTCATGTCAAAGTTAAGCACAAAATGAGAAATCTGCCAAGTGTTATATAATACTCAGACAGGATGGTGTCTTTTATCCTTTGCTACTAGTAGTTTCGGAGATCCTGTCTCTGAGCAGAGATAGTCAGAGAGAACCAAGTAACTTTTCCATGCAAAAAAACACCCTGAACAAGATTCCAAACTCAGAGCAGGCACACATTTTAACAAAACTTCTAAAGCCAGAGCCACTCTGGTGGGATTATGCGGCCACAAGGTTTCTTAACCAACATTGCTATAAAGCAATCGAAGTGAGTAGAAAAGAACAAATCACATCACAAGTACTTTCAATACTTCTGAGAAAGCACATTCTGATCTAAATAAAAATCAAAGCTATGATTGTTCTTGTTTTTATTTAACCACATGTGTGGTCCAAACTAATAGGATTCTCTCTCTCTTCCTGTTAATTTGTTTTAGTCCCTGTGTAATCCTATCATCAGCAGGGCACAGTGATCTTCACATAGGGAATGGGAAATTATTTGATAACCATCTGCCTAATGTTTTGGCAGAAATATGTTTAGCTTACAGAGCCTCTACCACATTGAGACCCCTCATCAGGAATGGACATTTCTACTAAGGAATAGGGTAGAATATGAAGCCCTAGGATTACAATTTCTAATTATATTCTTGCCAGTGACCTGTAGGGTTCCTGACTGTACCACTCCAAATGAAAGACAAAATGAATTTATCATTATCTAACCAAAAGCACAGGCTAGTTTCTCCCTCCTTTCCACCCTCCTTCTCCTTTTCTTTCTTCTTTTACTTGTTTAATGTAAAAAATACCTTGGCTACAACGAACCAGTAAAAGTGGGCTTTGACTAAAACTACTTGGAGAATATTAGTGACTCATACTTCTGACTCCATAATCCCCCAGTGTTTTTCCTCTTGGTTCACATTAACTGTTGACGGCTCCTTTACTGTTCATTAGAAGCACAAATAACCGTGAAAGGATAAGAAAGAAATGCTTAAAAGAACAGAGATCTGAATTGCTGCAAGAAAAAAGTCAGATATATATGTCAAAGTATTTATTGATTTAACTATGAAAAATAAGAGCAGCCTCCCAGATTAACTTGTATTGATAATGCTTCTTAACTGTATCCTCTCCCACCCGCAAGGGACTTTGAGTACCATAAAGATATTATCTGGTTTAGACATACAAATTTAAATAGGAAATAGGTTCAGATCTTGAAAGAAATAAGGCCATGCTTGAAAAAAATTAGGTATCACTAAAATTAAAATGTTCATGAAAATTCAAATTAAAACATTGAGAACAGAGCCTGTGATGGTAGTGAGGGTGCTTTTAAGAATATGTCCCCACTAGGGTGAGTTTTCATACTCTAACTTAAATGCAAGATTAAAGAAATCTTCAGTGACTGGAAGGTAATCAACTTATATAAATTCTAAAATATTATAATACTTATGTAGCTATTGAATGTTTGCATATAGGTTTTATACTTGATATTGTTAGCAAACTACTATCGGTTTATATTAGGCCTGAAATGGTATTGTGGCTGTGGGTTTTTTTAAGTGCTTATCTTTTAGAGATATATACTGAAAAAGTCCTAATATTTAAGAGACATAATAACATGAAAAATTAATATTCCTATTTAACTTGCTTAATACTGATATTGGGAGGAGGAATACATGGGAATGTTAGAGAAAATAAGACTGACCAAGAGTTGATCAATGTCGAAGCTGGGTGATGGGCATATTAAAGGTGCAGTATACTATTCTGTTTTACATTGTAAAAACTGCTTCATAATAAGATTTTAAAGAAAAAATGATAAAATGTATTAGATATATAAAGATGTGATAAAGAGTAATATGGTGAACACCTATCTATCCACTCTCCAGCTAAAGAATTGAAACAGAAATGTCATTGAAAAAAATTATAAACCAACTCTTTTACTTCAGTTATCTGGCTATTTGTGGTGTCCCATGGAAGAGAAGTACCTGGTGTTGACTCATTAAAATTGGTAACAACTGAAATGTTTACTCCAACTAGCTAGAGTAGATCTGAATTCAGGCATCAATGAGGCCCTGTGGTTTCTGCCATGGAGTTAATTCAGACTTGAGAATTAAAAAAAAAAAATGCCTAGATTGAAATTCCTGTTCTAACTATAGTTGTGTGACCTCTGGTAAAGTTCCAACCTACTCTGAATCCTATTACCTCATATATGAAAAACATGTTTAGTGATCCCAACCTTCGAAGGACAATAGACAGTGTCTGTAAACCACATAGTTGGCCCTGGGCAAATAGTAGCTATTTTATTTGATGTTTTTAAAAGAAGACATTTGGACCTTTCTCAACTGAGATGTATGAGCATCTTTAAATAAGCAATAATTAAATACTTTATGGCTAGATGATTAAACAAAGTCCAATTTACTGCTTATCAAAGGTAAGGAGATCATCATCTTGAAATAATTTTACTAGCATCCAGGAATGGGGAGGACAAAGTTAGGATATATATGAGTTCTGGGGAGTCCAATTTAAGGTAGATCTTTCAATGCAGTATAAGAGGGCACTTAATTAGAATTGGACAAATTTTATTATAGTTAAACATTGGTGGGCACAGAGCTGGGAGGACTTCAAAAGGACTCTTGAAGAGTAAATCATCTTCTGAAGCTATCTATTGTCCTGAGAAAGGGGTCAATGGAGAAAGGATAAATGGATTTGGGGGAAGTTCTTGAAACAAATCATAATATAACCTGCAACGTCAGCTTCTTGGGTAAAAGATTCCTGGAAAGGTAAAGTTAGGTTAATGCAGTTGAAAAATAAAGAAGTTGTGTTAATGTACAACATTAGATGACTTTTGTTCTCATTTATACAGAGGATCTGAGAAATATTCTTGTTGGTTTTCTTTTCTTTTTTAGGTCTCAACATGCACAGGGATTATATGATATGAGTGCATTTTTTTATAAAATAATTAACTTCCTTTATGATCACACTTGCATCCTATGCATTCTCTATTGCTTTTTGTCACCTCGTTTGAATGTTTCAGACTGTCCTTAGAATATTATCGTAGGTTTATGCCCATGGTCCTTAACCATACCTGTACATTAGAATCACTTGGAAAGATCTGGAAAGTCCCAAGCCCAGTTCCCACCTCAGGCCAATTAAATCAGGACATCTAGGATGCGGCCTGGACATTCGTAAGTTTAAACTATCCCAGTGATTCCAGCATGATCCAAGGTTGAGAATGACTGACTCGAGTGGGGAAGTACAATACCCTTGATTAGATCCTGACACTAACTACTGACTGATAAAAGTTGGAGCAATTTTCTAATGTCATTAAACTTTAGTATAAATATTAATAACAATACAGAAGTTATATACAAATATCCTAGACTTTAAGGTCTAGATTCAAATTGAATCAAATTTCTCAGGGACTTAAAGTTTTATGACAACCTTCATCTTCAATTACCCATTCCATTAACTTCCTTTTTTCATTGTCTTACCATAGTGTTGTTCCTTTATTCATTTCTCTCTGACATTTACCTAAACTGAGAACCACTCCATTCCTTTAATTTGTACACATACCCCACATACCACCCCAACACACACATGCTTATATAAGACTTCTACAGGTGTAGCTGACTTGGCTAGAAGTTGGGAAGAAACATAAAAAACCGTAATATAGAATTTAGATATCAGATTATCTATATCTGGAAAGTCCTTCAGCCACTTTGCATGCAGTACAGTTTCCATTCCCACCCACCATTTTTCTCCCACTATCTTTCTTCTTTGCTGCTCAAGAGAAAATAAAACTTTCAACCATTGTTTTATGCAGAGCATTCTAGTTGTTTCTTGCTTCATTGCCACCCTCAGCTTTGTAATTCCCTTTGCATATCCAAAGACTTATTAATGTCCTCTGATAAACAATGGAGCATCTATTCCAGGCAGTACCTTCTTCATTCCCACTAGATCCTTTAAGGAAAAGAAAGCACTAAAGAAATGTTGCTACCATTCTCATGGCAATCTTAGAATATATAAACAGTTAAACAGTTTAGATTTTAAATAAAAATATTTTTTGCTACAATAATTTATTTCCTTATTTCAGCTAGTAATTATGCCTACCATGATAGGTGCTAAGAGATATGTAAACTAAATGAACGACAAATCTTCCAGGAAGAATCAGTTAGTTAAGGATATAAGATAAACTAGTAAGATATAGTTATGGTATAATATAACAAACTAATTGTATGTTCAGTAAACTCAGTTCATTGACATTCACCTTTCTGAGACCCATATTTTCAAATATTACACATTTGAGAAAAAACAGGCTTTTTCTCAGTCCTATTTGTAGTAATATGTATGATCACCACATGTTATATATTTTTTTGACTCTTGGTCAAGTTTTCTCTGACTTGTCAGAAGACCAGATCAGTATGGCTTAAAAAAAGAGAACTTCCATTTCCAGGTACCTTTAATCAACCTTCCTTCAATAGACAATTATAGTTCTTATTTAAAATATATGAAAACCATCATCTTAAATCCATCAATGAACTCTCAAGAGAAGAAAGATCTTTCAGCCTAGGAACTGAGGTCATTTGTTGAACTGGATGAACCTGAACTCCTGTTTTCACAAATTCCAAGGTATAGAGAATGGGAGACAAATCCCAGGGCCCATAGAAATGAAGAGACCACAAACCTGTATCCCAAGGAGCTGTATACCCTCAAAGAACTGCTAAGAAAATACACAGTTTTAACCTTGATACTCAAGGTGAGAAAAGAAGAAATCCTTACTGAGAGATTGAAACTACAGCTCATCTCAGATTTATAGCCTGAAGTCACATTTCCTAAGTGGCCTGAAAAACCTCAGGCCAAGAATTTAATTGAGAGTGACCCCAGATAAGTTATACTACAAAGTACATGGTAGAAAGAAATGGTCAATCCTCTCTGAAGAATATATCTTTTTTACAAGCCCCCCAAATTCTTATAAATACAATTCCAGGAACAGAACAACAATTAACTAAATTCACAGGGAAATAAAGCACCATGAGCAAAAACTAAAACAAAAAACCCTATATACACAGAACAAATACCAACTTATAAGGACCGCAGATCATGGAAGTTTCAGACACAGACTATAAAACATTATGTCTACTATTTTTAAAGAAACAAATGACAAAATTAGAAATATGTGCAAGAAATGAACTAATATGAAGAGGCAGTAAAGAGAACTTCTAGAAATGAAATATAAAATTCATTAAAAAAATAAGTGGCATAAGGAAATTATTATTGGTTTTGGTGTGATAATAGTAAAGTGGTCTCTACCAAAAAAGAAATATTCTTGTCAATTAGAGATGAGTGTCATTTTAGATGAAATTGCATGATATCCGGGATTTGCTTTAAATACTCCAAGAAAATTTTGTTTGTACGTGGAGAAATATTAAATCAGATTGTTAAAGCGTTGATAATTATTGAAGCTGAGTAATGGGCATTTTTTTTAAAAAAATACTATTCCCTCTATTCTTGTGTATGTCTGAAAAATTACATACTAATAAATATATTTAAGAGGTGAGCATGTTAAGTATTTTAATCCAGGCATTTTTATTTTCATTAAATTAGATTTTTAAAGTACTATTTTAAAAATATATGATTACCTTAAATAATTTCAAGTTATATTACTATAGGGATGATAGACATAGAAATTTTTACAGGCTGATATAAGCTATAAGTAGATGTTATATAGAAAAAAATGAAATGAGTTGGTTTTACAGTTAATTAAAGTTGGAAAAACTGAACTTTAGAAATTAAAATAAAGATCTGTAGAAATTATCTAGAAAGCATACAGAATAACAAAACAATAGAAAATAAAAATCCTCAAAGCAACATGGGGGATATAATGTAGATTTGACTGGAATCCTAGAATGTTAGGAGAATGAGAATAAAGTAGAGACAGTATTTGAAGAGATAATGGCTAAGTATTTTCCAGGACTGATGAATCATACCAACCCACAGATTCAAGAAGCCCAACAATTTAATTTTTTTTTAAATCTCTACGTGGACACATCATTGTGAAACCAGACATAAAAATAAAACATAGCAAATGAACAACCAAAACAGAAATGAAGAATTGACCTTAAAAGGATCCAGATAGCAAAGACATGCCCTTCAAAGGAGCAAGTCTGAGAGCTCTTTTCTTGGTAATGAAAACTGAAAGAGAATGCAATGATATCTCCAATATGCTGAGAAAAAACTGACAGCCTGAAATTCTATGCCTAGTAAAAATGTCCTTCAGAAATGAAAGTTAAATCAAGACATTTTCAGATACACAAAATGTGAGGCAATTTGTTCCGGGAAGACTCTCTAATGACAATACTAAAAAATATTCTTTGGGTGTCAAGAAAATGCTCCTAAATAAAACATCTAAGATACAAGAAGGAAATAAAAGCACAGAAAGTGGTAAACATGTAAGCAAAAAGAAAGAAACATTGGCCGTAGAAAACAATAAATAATATTGGACCAATCTTAAGAACATCGTGTAAATCCTACAGAAAATTGAGGAACTAAACCAGTAGTGCCCCAAGAGGACAATGCATCATGATCAAGTTGAATTTATTTCAGGAATGCAAGGTTGGTTTTAAGTTTGAAAATTAGCATACACACTGACAGATTTAAAAGAAAAAAACTGTACGATTATATCAATAGACTAAAATTGACTGTTCCGTGATCAAAACTCTACAAAAAATAAAATTTCCTAATTTTCTAATGGAAACTGGCAATGGAAGGAAACTTCCTTAACCTGATAAAAGCTATCTACCAAACTTGCATTAAATATGATGTGTAATGATAGGTTAGGCTGTTAAGAACAGGGAAAAGACAAGAATATCTCTTGTCACCCTTAATTCATACTCGTACTCTTCATCCCGACCAGTACAATAACACGAGGAAAAGAAATATTTAAAAAAATAGAAATTATCAAAACTGTCATATTTGCAGATATTATATACAATTATGAACATAGAAAATCCAAAAATATACAAGTTAATTATTAAAATTGATGAGAGGGTTTGGCAAGGCTATCAGATTAAAAAAATACAACATCAAAAAAATAACTACATTCCTAAATACCAGCAACAAACAGTTGAGACAGAAAAATATTAGCATTACAAATGACCTATCTATAGCTACACACAGTTATTATGGATAAAGCTCTCAAATGTAATGATAAATGTAAGAAGCAGCCATAAAAAAAATGTCTATTGTATTGTTTGTTCCATTTACATAAAGTTGAAAAACAAGCACAATTAAACAGTTTATGGTTGAGGAACGCACATGTAAATGTTAGAGTAATAAAAAAAAAAAACCCAAAGGAATTATTATCACAATAGTAAAGTTATTGATTCTCTCTAGGAGAAAATAGAGAGTGCACATATACGATTCTAGCAATGTTCTCTTTTTAGCTTGGTTGAGCTTATTTCCAGTTTCTATTATTAATGTAGTTATGTTTTTACATTCTTCTGATATATTTCATAATTTTCAAAAAGTCAAAGAGTATGGACAAAATTCAGTAAATGTCAAATGTCTGCATAGGAAAATAGTAGCTGTAATATCTAAGAAAGTTTTCTGGTTACATTTCTGAGTTTTCCAACATCCGATTGTGAAAACAAATATTGCTTTCTGGCATGAGGTCGATAATACCTTCAGGGATAATTCACTCCTATTTGGTCAGAGCTTCAGCAATTACCATTATGCTTATGACTTCCAAAACTTGATTTTCATTGATTCCTATCACCTATGTGTCAATTTCTTCCAGATATTGCATTCTTACAGGTTTGGTTTGATGACATATGTAGATTTGTGATTACTGTTCTTAATTAGACTCTCTACCCAGGTGAGTTCATTCATTGCCTTGGTTTTTAAACCACATATAAGCTGCACCTCCCAAACATCTGATTCCAACCCTAAGCCTCTCTTGTGAGTTTTGGGTTCACATAGCCAGTTGCCTACTTAATATCTCAACTTGGCTCATTCATTGGTATCTCAAACTAGCACATTTGAGTATACAGTTTTGCATCATTACAGGCATCAAAATCATAAGCATACCTAGAAAATAACAGTTTTGTTTTGCTGGTCTTGGTGCGGGAGACTGGATAGAGATGGAGAAAATGTAACCAGGAAAATAGTTTTCGGAGATATACTGAAGAACCTTTGATGTTTTGGTCAAGAGTTTAGACTTTGTGGACAATGGGACATCACAGAGGAAGTTTTATTTTCTGTTTATTTATTCATACAATAAATATTAAGTAATGACCTACTATGTACTGTGCTCAGCACTGGGGATGCATCTGTTTACAGGACAGAGTCAGGCCAAGAAGGATTTCTAAGAGTGTTAGGAGGTAGAATGCATTGGAATTGGGGTCAGGTTAGAACAAAATGGGGTGGAGAAGTGTGACTAGAGAAAGGGACAGAGGATGGCACCAGAGTTTTCTTCTAGCTTCGGAGATTGTGGGGGATGGCAATGCCTTTACCTGAGGAAGGTGATACGGAAGAGGGGAAAGGTGGATGGGGGAATGGTACCTGACTTCAGCTTGGACAGCTGAGATGCCTGTGGGACTTTTAGTAAGGAGGCTCAGTAGCTAATTAGAAACACAGGATTGTTTTAGGAGAGAAGCTCAAGACAGAGGCCTTGGTTTGGGACTCCGTCTACAGGAAATAATAGTTGGTATATGGAGGCAGGGTAACGTGAGACTGCCAAAGAAGAGCAAGAAAGTAATAATTCTACATTCAAGAAAGATACTGACATTAGAAAATCAATTAGTCCTAGCATTGCCGTTACTAACTGCATAGCCTAAATCTCCCTTTCCCAAATGTTCATGAGTTTGCCTCCGTTATTTATTCTAGGATGGAGAAAGCCAGCACAACATGTAGGCAGAAGAGTCATGGCATGGTAGGTTTAAAGATTCATGAAAAGTTTGCCCACCACCTGAGACTGACCAAGTCATAAGCATGGCCCAGGATAAAGTGCTGTGTGTGGCGGATCCAGGCAGACTGCAGACACTGTGCCTGATAAGTAACATGTGCAGTTATAAACAGTATTAATGATATTCTTACTACTAAAAATAGCAGCTCATGGGTTGTTACAGTTTGGAATGTGTCCACCCCCCAAAAAAGATATGTTGGATTCATAACCCTCAGTACCTCAGAATGTGACCTTATTTGAAGATAGTATTTTTACAGAGACAGTCAAGTGAACATGAGGTCATTGGAGCAGGCCCTAATTCAATATGACTGATGTTCTTTAAAAAGGGGAATTTGGAGACAGACATACACACAGGGATAATGCCATGTGAAAATAATGGCAGAGATTCGGTGATTCACTTACAAGCCAAGGATCACCCTAGACTGCCAGCAAACCATCAGTAGCTTGAGGAAAGGCATGGAATAGATTTTCCCTCATGGGCTTCAGAAACAACCAACCCTGCTGTCACCTTCTAGCCTCCAGACCTATGTGACAATAAATTTCTGTTATTTAAGGCACCCAGTTTGTGGTAACTTTTTATAATAATCTTAGAAAACTAATACATGGTTGTGTATTATTTGACATATGACCAAATGCATTTTTTGCTCACTCTCATTTAATCCTCACAACTCCTGTGTGGAAAGCAATATCAGTGACCCCCTTTTCAGGACAGGAAACTAAAACGATCAGAGATCCAGGTTTCCGTGTGATAAAACACAGGACACAAGACTTTGCATAGGCAGAAAGTCAGGAAACTTCACCCATGGCACAGCACTGCATAAATGTTGTGGTGGAGTGTGCTGCTCAAGCAGATGGGATCCAGACTCGGTCTCATGGATACTAATCCCAGCTCTGGCAGCTCAGGTTGTGTGGTCCTGAGTAAGTTTCTTCACCAACTTGGCACCTTGGTACGATGCAGAGAATAATAATACCTAAGTAATACCTAAGGTTCTCGTGAGGATTAAATGAGCTAATTCCTGTGAAATGTTTAGCACAACACCTGCTGCATTAATATGTGCTCAACAACTAGTAGCTATTTTTAAATAATTATTTATGGGCAATTACGGGGGAGTAGAGGAGCCCTTCAGTAATTATGGGGGTCGTACAATCACAGTTGCCTCTTGTAAAAGTATAGTGCAAAAGGTCTGTACTGACTGCATTATGTATGTTTAATGGCCTTTAGGTGGCCAGGTGTGGGTGGTGCATGGCAACTGTTGTCTGTTCCACATACTAACATGGCTATGTGGTGATTCTGCTCCAGGACCCATTCGGTCATCACTAGGGAGGTCATCTCCCTAAATTGAGCTCATCTTAAACCCCCAAGAAGTTCTTTGTGGTAATAATAAGGATTCAAGCCATCTTGTTAGATGTCAGCCAGAAAAAAAGGAAAAGACTTGAGAGTTATATGCAAGTGGGAATTAATCAGTTAAAAGGTCAGAAAGTAAAACATGGGTTTTGTTATAGATGGATCCCACATGCTTTGAACCTTAAAATCACTGCATAAGGTTTCACTGTAAGCAAGTTCACTATAAAGGGATTTCACTACACAAGTAAAGGAACGCAATCACCATCCCGAATTTTAAAAGTGCAATTAAAATTGGTACAGACCCACTGAGCCTTGCCAAACCCTGCTTTAAATAACAGTTTGGAGAATCACAAACTTCAATTACTTTTGGCAATGTCTTGGTTTTCCATGAGGCACTGTAGGTTATTAAATGGTGTAGCTATTTAGCTTGCTAATGAATAGTTTATCCTACATTCAATTAGACTGGTTTTCCTCTCTCTCTCTCTCTCTCTCTCTCTCTCTCTCTCTCTCTCTCTCTCTCTCTCACACACACACACACACACACACACACACTCACTCACTCACTCACTCACTCACTCACTCACTCATAGTTGATGATAATTAAAGGAAAGCTTTCAGGGAACCAGGTTTTTCATCCAAGGTATCTTTAGGGTTACCTAGGGTAGAAATCTGGCGTCAACTTGTAAACTTAATATCTAACTTTCACATCCGTAGTGGCTATCATAATGATGATAATAGTAAGAAGAATGGCAGTTTTATGTTCTATGCAGCACCTTTCAAACCATTCTAAATATTTCACATTTTTCTCTAATACCTTTGTGTAGTAGACAAGGAACATATTTATTATGCCTTTTAAAGGCAGTGAGACAAAGGAGGTTAAATGAATGTTCCCAGATTATAAACATCATAAATCAGAACAAAACATGAACAGGTGATGTAGTGTTCATTCCATCAAGCCATCCAGCTCCCTGGTTTCTCTCTCTCAAGTGATGGAAGAATTGAGATCAGGGGATGCCAACAGTATTCTCACATACTTCTAATTTCCTAATTATTGAGGTCTGATCAGTTGGATAGCTGTGATATTCTTATTTATTTCAGAGCTCCACTTCAATCAGAAGAGATGATGGCCCCCAAAATCATTGACATTCACAGAGGAAGTTTGAATGGGACACAGACCCTGTGCAATCCAACATAAGTGTACATGTGAAATGTATTTCAGGAGAGCCAAGATTAAACTCATAATAACAAAACACCTAAACATAAGAAAAAAAGACACATTTAAGAATTCTTACATACTTAGCAGCTCATTCTGCAGCTCTAAAGTGAGACTTAGCTTTGGAGTTCTGATCCATACCCAGGTCAATGTTATATTTTTATAATGAAATAGTCAGCTTATGCTCTGTACTGGGCACTAAGGTTAAGTGTGTGGGAGGTACATGAGTAAGATAAGAGTCCCTTCTTTTTCAGAGATATATGGTCATGGATTTCCCCAACCCTACCCCAACTCAGGCCAGGTACCTAATACATACATGTGAGAACTCAGTCATGCTAAGAGCAAACTTGTCATCACCACTTCAAGAACAAGATCTAGACAGAGAAGGCCCAACTGCTGAGCCTATACAGAAGGGCTTTGAGGACTGTCCTCTGGCTCCCATGGGCCTCAACCATCACTTCTTCCCTCAACTCCCACCCCAAAACTCTTCTCACACTCACACTTACCTCCTGACTAAGTTGTTTCCAACGTTGCCTTCTTTAGGGCAGAAGGGACAGCATGAGAGCCTGAAACTGGGGCAAACTGCCTGTGCTTTGGGGTCTTCTTGATTCTTTTGCTACGTTTCTGCCTCTCTACTTATTCTGACCATGTGTCTCAGTCACATTCCTATCTCTGGGATTGGAACCACCTGTCCTGACTGAGTGATTCTTCCTCTGGCATCTAGCTAGTCACTTGTCTCTGATGCCATTTATCATCATAAACAATGCCCACTCAGTAAACCACAGGCCACCTCTGGGTCCTGGCATATGCCTGCTCTTCTGGCACTTTCTCGTCCTGGCCTGAAGCTCAGAGTAGCTCACTTCATGTCTGGTTTGACTGAAATATAGCTAATAAGTTTTAAGCACCCCCTATATACTGGGCACTTTTTAAAATGCATTGCATTTTTATTGAATCCTCACAACAACCCTATATGTTTGATATTGTTATTATCTCCTTTTTATGAAGGAAAATTAAGCATGGAGAGATTAAATTATTTGTCCAAGGCCATCAGCCCCACAACCCCCAGCAACCTATGCTGAAACTTCTTTAAGAAAAGTAGCTCCACAATGATTGGCTAGAACCCTCATGGCCATAAATCTAAAAGGCTAACTGGTCTCTATCCTGCCAACACTTCTCCTCCTTAAACCTCAGCTTTCTAATGTGATGGAAGAAAAATCATAGGCATGAGGCATTCCCTCCCTCTCCACCATTAGGCCATCCCTTTCTCCACTCCCACTGCCTCAGGGGGTCCCCTTGCCACCACGTTTCCTATATGCATCGCCCTAATTCTCTGCCACCCAGGCCTTCAGCTGTTCTTGGGGCTCCAAGTTGTTATTGCACATTATCATTAATGGATCAGCCCCCCTCATAAGATTTCCAAATAGAGGCCTGGCCCCCCCAGATCATAAAAGCTAGGCCTCCGTATTCCAGAGGGCTGTGTCAGATGAGGAATTCTATTAGAAAGCTTTGCATCTGGAGTTTTCTAATGGTGCCTTCGGGCAAAAAAAAAAAAAAATTAAAATTAAACCAACAACCCCTCCCCCCACCCCAACCACCACCACCATTCCAGCTTTCCCCACAGCAAAATTTCTGACTCTGGTTAAATAGAATTCATTAAGATACAAGGGGGAAAAGCACTCCAGGCAGTTTACTCTTGAAAATGTAAACTGTTAAGCATTTTGTGGTTACAAGCATTCTGAAAATAATCCATTTTCTCTAGTGTTTTGTGATTTCTCAGAATCAAAAATATTCTGATACAGGCAGAAAGCACTACAGAGGTGGTCAAATCTAAGATCATTTACCTTTCAGCATTCTTTCTGGTAAAGGTGACACATTTGGAAGTTTGAAATCTGGAGCTACCATTTACTTGGGCTTCCTCACTTTCTGCTACTTTACATTTTCTCCAAAAATTTCTAGGGGTGTGTGTATTAGCAATTCTTGGTTCCCTTGCATGTACCAAATTTCTCTTCCTCCCTCCTTCCCTGCTCTTCTCTCTCCCTTCCTCTCTCTCCTCCCTCTCTTTCCTCTCCCCTCCTCTCTCTCTCCTCTCTCTCCCTGTTTCTCTCTGTCTCCTCTCTTTCTCTCTCTTACACACACACACACACACACACACACACACACACACACACACACACACACACCTCACTGGGATGAGAATGAGGTTCTAGAGAGAACCCAAGAAAAAAGTGGTTTTAAGGTCCTATAAGAGCTAGCTGGTCCATACTAGAGAAAGGACTCTGAGAGAAGGGATTGGATGCCTACTTTGCAGGGGGGTTCCCAACCTGTCTTTGTCTGAAAACTGGGCACTGGGCCAGCCCCAACCCAGTGGATTGCTGCTCTTGGCCTCCAGCCCAGTGATGGATGTGACTGTCATTTCCCTACCCCCCAGTGAAGCAGGAGAAGCTGAGAAGAGGGATGAAGAGGAGAAAACAGAGCTTGGTCTGAGAAAGAGGTAGGCGTGGCAACTCTGGAGGTAGGACTCAGCTGGGGAAATAGGGGCCGGGACCAGTCCCAGGGCGCGCCTTTCCACTCTTGCTCCTCTGTTAGAACCCATTATGAAAAGTAACAACTCCATCAGAAAGAGAATCTTGTAGTCAGGCAGCAAGAAGAGAGGCAGGAAGGCTATTGTTCCATCACTTTCAACAAAGAGACACTGGTAAGCAGCAATCTTATTTTTAAATACTTTCTGAAAAGGGAAGTCCACAATCCTCTTCTTCCAGAGTGAATTCCATAGTTAGGTACCCCACACTAGCAAGAAACTTTTCTTTACACCCATCTTAAATCAAGAGATCGACCCCTATGTATTGAAAATATGTCGCCATAGGCAGGGAAATAAGAAAGGCTGACAACATTTAGAAGATGACAAAAGGACACTTTCGACGAACTTAAGAAAAAATTAAAGCATAGCTTAAATAACCGCAGGGCTCCCTTGTTTGCACTGGATTTTTATCCCTTTGTAATTTTACATTTGGATAGTCTTTGTGAATGTATTTCTATAAATTAAATTTGTGACGTAGCAGAGATATTAAGAATCTGAGAACTCATCTAATCTAATTCCCCTTTACTGATGAGGAAATAGAGACCCAGAGAGGTTCAGTGGCTAGGCCAAGGTTACCCAGGTAGAAGAAGAGCTGGGGAAAGGGGACAGGAATAGTATCCAGACCAAGCTACTTTCTTCTTTCTCTTCCTCCCCCTCCCTCTCTTTGTCTCTCTCCCTCCTCCTCTCTTCATTTCTTCCCCCTTCCTTCCATCCCCCTCATTCTCTCATCCTCTCACTTTCTCTTTCTTTCGAGCGCCATACCTTCCCTGCCTTTCTCTACTTTGTCCTAACTTGAGAATTTTAAGAAATAGTATACATATATTCCTTTCCATGATACCAGTTCATATATTCTTTCTGTTTATTCATCTGTTATTTACTTGCCTCTCACTACATTGTAAATTGCATGAAATCATGATATATGTCTCTCTTGTTCTCTGTTGAATCCTTACGGTCCAGAAATATGGCTGGACTATATTAAGTCCCCAACAAGTATTTGGGAATGATGAATAAATTAGTGGGAGAGTGATAAAATTAGAGTTGAGATAGTAAAGTTAAAAAAATAATCATGTAGTAGATTGCAAAGATGTTGGAAATGGTATCGGAAGGCGATTTTCCCTTTTGAACTGGATCATACATATTGGTATTCATGGAAGAAATCTGAATGTATATTTCAAAGAAGATGGTGAATAGGCAGAAGAGCCCTGTAATTGTTCAAAAGCCCATTCCACTTTAATAGGCAAGAATATTTCATAGTCCATCCACAAGATAACTAACATCATCAACTAAAAAGGAGAAACCTGTACAGACACCTAGGTAAAGCCCGACCTGATCAATCCCACTCAAGCTGGGCCACTTGCCAATTAATGGTCAGAGTTTTGGGACCCCAGTCATGTCTGCCTTTAGGCATACGACATCCCAGACATCTCCAAGCTTCTCCACTAGTTTCCCACTCATGATATGGCTTAAAGTCATTAGAGCTAGTCACCTAAGATTTCCAACACTGCCTTCCAGACACGTGTGCACTGCTAAATACTTTTGTAGCAGCATCGAGCCATGTGACTAGTTCTAGCCAACAAGTTGTGAGAAGAGCTTTTAGTTACTGGTTCTGAATACTCCAGAGCTTGGTTTCCATTTACAAAGCAATGAACCATGTTCCCTTAGCTTGGGTCCCTGCATGAGGAGACACAGAGTAAGCCCTGCAAGGAACAAGGAGTATAAACCAGGGAAAACTTCTTCCTTATTCGAAGCTACTAAGATTTAAGTTTTGTCACATAGCATAACCTAGCCTGACAGATACAATGTGTAAGATAATATAAGGAGTGTAATGACACAGCATTGAATCCTGTGAAGAGAAAGTTACTCCCTTTTTGCATCTTTTCCAGTCATTCAAATGAATCAAGAAGTAGCCTGGATCGGAGGCTAATCTATCTTTAACAACTTTATGACTGTTATTCACTTTCCTTTTTAACAGAGAGCAGAACTTGGGCTCAGAGTACCTGGCTAGAATTTAATTCTGTTGTTTTGTTTTCACATTTTATTTTATAGTGACCTTTATTTATGAAATGTGATACTGTGTTTTAAAAATGTTATAAAATTTTCTTCTAAAATCTCTTTAAATAAAATAACCAATATTTTTACAATGCTTAGTATGTAACAGGCCTACTTTAAGTTTCTGGCATGTAATAACCTATTTAAGCCTCAATCCTATGAAGTAAGCACTATTTTCTCCACTTTACAGATGAGAAAACTGAGGTATAAAGGTTAACTAAGCAACCCAAGTTCCCCAGTTAGTACATGACAGAGCCCAAATTAGAATCTAAATATTCTGTTTCCGCAGTTTTTACTGTAGAATATATATATTTCCTTACTGTTCGGTTGGTATGTGCCCATAGCAAAAATTATGTGTGGTACAGAAATGATGGTACTTTGGGAAACTTCTCTTTGCTTGCCCCCTTGTCGCAGAGTGACCTCTTGCCCGATTCACCCACCTCTGTTCTTGGTTAGGCCTGAAGGTTCTCTGCCTTGGCTCGCTCGTGGAATCTACAGGGCTCAGGAACTCAGGACAGTACTCTTCCATGTGACTATGAGAGGAAAATGGATTCGTGAGAGTGTGAAGGAAGATAGAAAGGGCTATGTAGATGGTCAGAAGGCAGAGAAGGAGTGTCCATTTGTGTCTGAAGCTCTGATCTACAGGAACACCCTCCTTCTAGAAGTACTAGAGCTATTGGCAGCCACCTGACAGATGATTAGAGTCTTGCCACCCCACATCCAGTGCCACCTGCTTCCAGTGCCAGCTAGCCCCAGCTGCTCCCAGGTCCCCTCTGTCCAGAAAGCTTAAAGAAAACACCCCATAACAACCTATTGATTAGAAATACGTTTTTCTGTATGTTTTCTTTTTAAGGTATTCAACCCTTAGAATAACTTTAACAGACTAATTTTTACAACAAGGAACTTCATTTAAAATTTCCTCTTGAAACTTATTTAGCATGTAACATTCCAGTTTCCTCATGTGGTAGGTTGCTAATGTCACTGGAGAGGTTTTTTTTTTTTTTTTTTTTTTGAGCTTATTGTGGCTTTAAGACCTACATATTCTGGGTGTGCGGCAGGGTGGGGGAATCGCTTTGGGTATCAATGGGTTTAAAGGGGGGCCTTTCCTTGATCAGGGTATACTTAGTCTGACTTCCTCAAATAAGAAAAACAAGCCTTGCTGATTTTCCCCAGTCCTCAGGCCATTTTGTTCTTGCCATATTTTTTATAGCTATCCTACCTAAGCACGTGGAAATCAGTCTAGTGGTGGAGAAACCACAAAAGAGGCTCAGAATCATATGTCATTCAATGCAACATAATTGGTGGTGGTGGTTGGAAGGGTGGGAAGTCTATATTCATTATTGGTGAAAAGTAGGAAGCATGAGTCAACAGACTAGTTTCTCTTGGTCTTGTTACTTTGATTGCCATTTCCTGGACAGTGATTCCTGTGAATCTTACCTAAGACAATTTCCCCAGTCCGCCAAGAAGGTAATGTTGGTTTCATGTTCAGCCACTTTGTTATTGTTCCTCTAAATAATTAGAGATTACTGAAACACTTTTCCTCTTTCCCATTATTAAGAAAATGTACATATTTAGGCAATAGATGGCAGTGTTTCCACAAATTTTAATATTGCAATAACGCTTAAAGGATGTCCAGAGCTCAGCTGTTCTGTAGCTTGCCGTGATCGTATAGTGGTTAGTACTCTGCGTTGTGGCCGCAGCAACCTCGGTTCGAATCCGAGTCACGGCAAAAGGGGAGGCGGCTTCTGGAGAGAACAGCACCGGCCTCAAGTTGTCCTACATCCAAACAACATTTTGCAACCAGACATAGAATAATGAAAATCAATAAAACGGAAACCAGTACAAATATTTTAAACTTTAGAGAGATGACATACACGGAGTGGCTTTATTAACGCACTAATCCTGTTGCAGGCATGTTGTGTGTGGGGTTTTTTATTTGCATTGACGGATAATATGATAAAACCGGAGTGTAGTGGGCATGTAATTATTATTAATTACAACTACTTAAGCTCTGCTTTGAGCAGACTCGTCGAGTCTGCTTGCTTTTGAGCCTTGCCAGGGCTGTATAGTAATAACAACCCTGAATTATTTGGAAAGATGTCAGCAGTAGATGTGGAAATCCTGTTTAACCAGCATGAATTGTTGTTAGGAGGTTTTTTTTCAGGATGACAGAGAGAAAATGAACTGTCCCTTATCAGTAATTGCAGGAAACATTTTGTTTCTATGATATGAACTGGCTGTAATTTAACTTTCCTGCATCATTGGATAATGTAAGAAGCCAGTTGTTGCTCAAAATGAAATTCTCTGAAGTGGGCATTTGGGTTTGATAAAAGGCATATTCTAAGTAGACAATGGGGCTCAAGCAATAAATAATGTCCATATATGGTGAAACTTTTTTAATGACATTTTCCAAAAGACCAGGGTTTGTATTATAAATGGCTAAATGTTGAATTAATGCGAGTAATACAGCTTTAATGGCCTTTCTCCAGGACTTAAAAACATGAACAATGCAGCCTAAAAATTTTCATGTTATAATGAGGTTTACTGCTCTAAAATTATTGCCCACCATGTTTTAAACAAAGGATCACTAGGTGCTTTTCAATGCCTCTAGACCCCATTTCACAGATGCCCTAGCAAAATCTCATGTTTGTTATTTATGTAATACTAAAAAAAAAAATTAAATTAAAATATATACTAAGGATAGGCACAGAATCAATTAAGTTCTTTCAGAGTAAGGGAATCCTTAGAAATAGTATTCTAGAAAAGCTGAAATAAATAGTACCCCCCTACTTCTAAAAAGAAAGGAAAAAGCTGTTTGACTATGGGCCCAAAAAAGATTAGCCTCAGAATATCATAAAGTAAAAAAAAAAAAAAAAAAAAAAAAAAAAGCCTATCATTTCCTCCAAGACTCACTCACAAGACCATTTTTAATGCAGAGGTCTCTTCTTTCTATAGCTTAGACCCCACTTCCCCACCCCATATTCCCCATAAATTCTTACTCCCCTTCTCTGTTAGGGCCTTACCATGGGCTCTCCCCCCTGCTCAGGCCACAAAGCCTTCTCAGCTGGATGATACTAATAATGCGGCTAGGAAGACAGCTAAATTGCCAATTGTTCTTTGATTAAAACAAGCTTACAGAAGAAGCCCATTCAAAATTTTCATTTTCTTAGGAGACTGAAAATGCAATGAATTAATCATTTAAGGAAGAAGGTTGTGTCAGCCAGAACTTAGGGTTAAGTGACAGAACACGGCATTTACTGATTTAAAAGAGGCATGTACCCAGGTATGAGAATAAAGGGGCTTCAGAAACAATTGAAACTGGGTTATTAAAGATGACCAGGGCACACTCTCTCCATCTTATCCCACATTTCTTTCTGATTGTTGCTTTTATTCCCTCAAACTAACTTTTTTGTGGCAAAAAAACATGGCGGCCAGCAGCACCTCCTGCTCTTTGTACCTGACAGTGTTGCTGCCGCAGGAGAGCCCCTTAGTTACTGTTTAAAAAAAAAATCCTGAAGGAGGATCTGATTGGCTTGGTTTTGATCAGGTATCTGTCACTGGACCAATCATCTCTGTCCATAGGGCTAGAGTCTTACTGCACAAAGAGAGCCCTTCCCTTGGCTTGAGGTCAGTCCCACGCTGAGGGAACTGCAGCCCTGGAGGTACCTCAGTTGTCTCCCTGGGAAATTTTCACCATTGCATTACTGGAGTACACCATTTGGTGGCTGTCTACTTCCACAAACCCATAGGTTCATTTTCCAAACTATTAACCTATTAACATCTTTACTGCCTTGTGAAAAATGGAAAGTAGGCAGTGGGAGAGGAGTGTCAGGATATGATAATTAGTCTAGACTCAACTTGGAGCCTAGGGACACAGAGCAACTGCTTGAACAAAGGAAGGACTTCCATGTTTCTCTCTCCTCTGCCAACGGGAGTCCTTCTTGCCCTGGATGACCGCTGCCCCAGCTTGGCCAGGAAAGAGTGCAAAATCATCTAACCCTGCTAACAAAACTCCACTTAAACTCAGGCAAGTTATCTAAGCTCACAGAAAAAAAAAAGTGGGGGAGGGGGGATAATGCAAGAATTAAAAGAATAATGTACAAACTAATAAAAAGCACTTAGTGCAGAGACACATAACAGAAATGCAACATTGGCACCTTGTAGGGATGCAACAAATAATCTATATTTTTATAACTCCAAGGCTGCATAGTGCCTTCTTCTCCATCCATTCTCCATCGGTGGAAACACCAGGGTGAGATTTCTGTTAGGAAAAAGGCTCATCACTACGGATTTCAGAAGTTAAAAAGGGTGACAGAATAGACTCTAAACCAAGGGTAGGACAAATCAGAATGTACTGAGTGACCAGATTCTTATCCAAGTTTGCCATCCTGGTTCACCACCTCTTCACATGGTTACTGTGACCAAAGGTCAGAAAAACCAAAGGTTGTTTTCATCAACACACAGTTTGTTGACCTCAGGTTTCCTATCCTCTTGCTGGTGTTAAAATATATTGGGTTTCATTCTAAAACCAACTATATTTCAGGTTGGTGTTCAGAAATGTTAGAGCCTGAGTCATCAGAGGAAGTTTATTCCAATAATTACATTAACTTTGAGACAATATCTGCCTTTTAACTTTTTCAAAAGCATTTTACAAGTATTTCAACAATCCCATTATTGTCTCCATGCTGACATCGTCTATATATTTATACCAAAGCCAATACTTCCTGATGAAAATTCAGAGGGACTCTGATATAATCTTTAAAAAATTATCTCTCTGAAATGTTAGCTATAAAGCACTTCAGGGCAAAGGTAAGTCATTCACAAACTAGAGTCCCTAACAGCTTTGTAATGTTAATGATGAAACATAAGAGTATTAACAGAATCCTTATTTTGATAACACTACCTGAACAGCTATAGTTTTCATTGAATGACATTGTCATCCCCTAGATTTATTCAAATTTTAAAATCGTTTGCTCATGGAAAAGTCAGGTAGCCTTATTTTTCTTCTTTTTTGGGGAGTCAACTAAAAGAGCCATAAGAAGTCTTAATTCTTTGCATAACCCATTACTGCATGTCCCTCATGTTAGTATCACTATCATGGTCCATTAGAGGTTGCTCAAGCAAAAAAAATTTACCTATATAACGGCAGTTGAGTAACAGTTAAACATGCAGAACTACATGTTGCTTTATTACCATAGGCTTTATGGCTTTAGCCAAATGCCTTTTCCTTGCTCACTACCATATAGTAGGGCAGAGCTATCTTATTGATCTCCATCATCAACCTATTGAATTGAAGAGATTTTATATTCTAATATTTTCTATGTCCATGTTTCACTGAGTTTTCATTAATAAAAGAAATTAACATTTATTTTTCTGATCAAGCCCTAAATTGAACAGCCTAAAGTAAATTGGTAATAAAATGGGTATTTTATTTCTTCAAAATTAATATCTATTCTCTAATTATAAAGGATGCAGTTTAAGTTTGTTTTTGTGCAATACAAATGCCACATAGAAAATGATTTATTAGAACCACATCTGAGTGGAATTTTCTTTCAGGAAGCAACGCTGGGCAGAAAGATTGTGTGGAGTTATTGCTGCAGGCCCTCTGTGGGGGTGGGAAGTCTTAAGGCCAGGTCATTGGAGCAGTAGTGTCCCTGAGAGTGGCAGCTGGTGGTGACTTTGCAGAAAGAGAGCACTTATTCAACAGCTGCTGCAACTTCATTCACAGGATCTGAGCATTGAGAGATGGTGTGTAGGCTGTTTCTTCTCTCTATAGCTCAATCAGTAGGAGTGTGAGACACTGCAGATCCTTCCAGTGCCCCTAACTGTT
This sequence comes from Eonycteris spelaea, assembly GCA_003508835.1. NCBI lineage: Eukaryota > Metazoa > Chordata > Mammalia > Chiroptera > Pteropodidae > Eonycteris > Eonycteris spelaea. The sequence continues at coordinate 2,324,423 of PUFA01000185.1, read as the reverse complement.
CCAAGGTGTTATTACTTATTTGAATCACATCACCCTGAAAGGCTAACGGTCTGCAGCAAGGCCTGGAAACATGGGCCTTCCAGAGAGGTAACTGGCAGAAGAAAATTCTCACAAAAGTTGAATCAGAGAGAAAGGTTTTCTAAACAAACCTGGATTCAAATTCCACCTCTGCCACTTCTGACAGCTTGACTTTGGACCTGACCCGTTGTGCTTTGGTTAATTAGCAAAATAGGGAGAATATGAGGGCTAGATAAGGTGATGTGTATCTAGTGTGAATCCAGATGACGATGACAGTGTTCTTCCCTTCTGTTCTTTCCCAGAAACATGATCTTTGTTATTTGTGTGGACTTTCAGCATTCAAAGGGCAACCCCTGAAATCATGCCTTGGATTCAGCCTCTGGTTGGCAGCAGCTTTAACACACTAGTGTCTTCACCTTAACTCTGCCATTTGATTTCAGGTCATGTTCCACCAGAAAGGTGAATGTTTGCTTTCCAGCTTGGTTGATAACAAGCAAAGGGAGGTCACGGTCAAGCCTACTCCAAGATAATCATAAATTGCCACTAGATGGCACTGCTTGTTGTCATTCGTCAAAGACAAGGGACTTCCACCCCCCCAAAACACACACTCCCCCCCCCTCCCACCCCGGCTCTTCATCTTTTTTCTCTGCGAGTTCCTGGCCCAGAGTGTCTGCAACTGGAATCCTTAATCATACCAGAACTCTTCTCTTCTGTGAAGGGAGGTCCCATTTTTGCCATATTATCATCAAGATCTGAGGACCAAAGAGACTCCGCCTACAAGCTGGGGAATTACCTCAACAACGTTGTCTTTGTCTATAGGTCATTTTAAAAGAATATATTGTATTTGGATGTCAATGTTCAAAGGCTCCAAGGCAGAAAATTCCATTTCAAAAGAAAGTGTGATTAATGAAGGCACATAAATCCCGTAGATTTATGTAGCAGCTGGAGCAGTTTCAGAAGTCACACTGTACAAATCAAAAACGCGGATTTTTCTACTTCTTTTTTCACTTTCTCTTATTCTTATTTCCACACCATCTCATCCTTTCCTTCCTTGCTTCCCTTTCACAGTTTCATGAATACCTTTATCCCAAACTCCCAAAATAGGAGGAAACTTGATCAGAAATCCTAGATACAGCTGGTTTTAAGCTCCAACCATGGCCATTTCTCCTCATTCTTTCCCCCTGAGATCCAAAGATATGGTTGAGACTGTAGCAATGAACTAACACACCTCACAGTTTGCTTATAAAACCTGAATTAATTCTGAAACTCCACGTAGCTCAGTCTTCATAAAGTGTCTTACTTAAAAGCAAATTAAAAAATAATGTAGGTCTTTGGCAAAGGTTTTCTGGAAGAGTGGTATAGGAATTCTAGAGGCTGCCTTACATAGAACTGCATCCAAATGTCTGCTGCCTTCAAATTTCCCACTTACACCAGCTTCTAACTATTCCCGTACTCTTCCTCTGGTTCTCCAAAAATCCACTCTTCTAGTAGGTTTCTCTACTCCTGCATCCTGTTCACACTCCCCGTTCCATCCATACACTTGGGCACCTTACTCCCTGTCATGCTGGAGTTCCTTCCACTCCCCCTGACAGTGGTCTCCTCTGACCAGCCGACCACATCTTCCAAATATAAGCCCATTGCCCAGAATGACAGTGCAGAGTAAGGTACCATGCTATCTAGTGCAGTGTCTAGGAGTGTAGTCTAGTGGTTAAGCACATGAACTCTGGAGCCAGATTCCTATGTTTAAATCCCAACTGCACCAATTACTTTCTATGTGACCTCAGGCAAGTTGCTGAACCTCTTTGTGTCTCAGTTTATCTACATATAAAATGTGGGTAATAATAGTATCTACCTCAAAAGTTTGTTGCGAGTATTGAATGAGCTACTGTAAGTAAAGCACTCTGGTTCAGAGAAAGTACTATATAAGTATTCGTTATGATTATTATTGTAATTGCTATAATTATTACTATTATCATATGCCAGGTATAGTGGTAGGTAAAAAGGATATAAGAGTATACAAAATAGACAATATCTTTGTCTTCACAGAGCTTTCAGGCTAAGGGAAGAAACAGAGAAGTTATCTGGCAGTTGCAATTTAGCATGACAAGATTATGAAAAGGAAAGCCACAGGTATGAGAGAGCAGCATAGATATTTAGAGTCTAGAGTCTAGCTTCCCTTTGGCACTGAGACTCAAAAGGAATTAAGGAGTAGTTGTTACTGAGATACACTCATCGCTTCCGGCTTTCGTGGGAAGAGCATAAGCAGAAGGGAGAGAGCTTTGTTCCCATTTCTCCTGGGTCTCAGCATGGCCCCCATGCAATGAGACCTGAAGGGACCTCAGCACCATTTTGCAACTTGAGGGTTTTGCATCTTCAGGAGCTATAAGAGGTTCCCAGGACAAGGCACATATCAAACTACTGAAAGCAAAAGGATAAAAATGGACTTATTTCTGATTGTCCTCCCGGGTGCTCCCTGAAATACCCAGGCATCTATTTAGCTAGAGGGAGAGTGAAGGGTGAGGCAGACTTTATGACCTCTGTTAGGTTTGATGAATCAGCTGGGATAGAAAATATAAAGACCAATACACACTGGGAAATTTTTCTTTTTCCTGTTTTTAAGGCCTCACAAAATATCAGTTTAATCAATTAGCAAATATAAACTCAATGCTCATACTGTAAAACATGGAGGTGCAATAATGAAGGCAAAGAAAGCTCTCCACAAGCTTGAGATCTAAAAGAGAAAATAAACATGCAGAAGTTCAATTATAACACAACAAAAAGTGTTATCACAAAGCCTCGTGGGAACACAGAGGAGGGTATAGAAACTGTAAAGACATGCCACCCTATATCTGATCTACAGGGATTACAGTGGTAGAAGGGGATAAGGGTAAAGGGTAAAACAGGGGCATGAAAGTCATTTAAAGATTAGCAAGATTATCAAACTATGAATAGAAGTCTCTCTTCTTTTAATCCGAAAATTGTCATATAAATTTAAGACTCTTTCTGAGTCACAGTTCAGGAGGATTTGGGAACACTCGCAGACAGGACCACTTCATTCTCTGAGTCCTTCATTTCCAAACCATTCTCAGGGAAGAAAGGCAAAGGAAAAATAAAGCAAGCAGTTGAAAACAAATGAAAAAAATAAGGAAAAGAACGAACATTGTACCTATAGAGAAAGATAGCTGCCATCAGACTCTCTAAGGAAGCCTCATTTTTCATCCTTTAATCAAAAAGAATACCCCCTGGAGGGAAACAACTTCGATGCAGAGACTGGGCTTCTCCTCTCCTCTCCTCTCCTCTCCTCTTTTCTTTCTTTCTTTCTTTCTTTCTTTCTTTCTTTTCTTTCTTTCTTTCTTTTTTTTTTTTTTTTCTTTCTTTCTTTTTTTTTTTTTTTTTTTTTCTTTTTTCCTCTTTTTTCCTTTCTTTTTTTTTTCTTTCTTTCTTTCTTTCTTTCTTTCTTTCTTTCCTTCCTTCCTTCCTTCCTTCCTTCCTTCCTTCCTTCCTTCCTTCCTTCCTTCCTTCTTCCTTCCTTCCTTCCTTCCTTCCTTCTCTCTCTCTCTCTCTCATTCATTCATTTCAACTGATACCTAATTGAATATCAATTATACTAAGATGCTATTCTATGGTTAGGGGCGGGGGATGAATGAGACTAGGGCCCTGCTCAGTAGTGAAGTAGCTCATGGTCAGTAAGACGGACAGCCAAGTAAACTAATAATGTTATAGTGCCACGTAGTAAGCTTTTGATGCACTATGGGCAATCCTGCTGTTAGAAGGGATATGAATGCCTGCGGTTAGGTGGCAGAGATAAATTTTTTGTGAATATCAGGGGGGAAACAAAAAAAAAATGTAGCCTCTTTGTATTGTTTATTTTCAATCTGGGCTTTCTTAGAAGCCCCACCCTGTGGATGGACAGACAAGAAAAAGTAAATGTCCAATTCAGTGTCCAAACCCCAAATGTAAATATTCCCTATAAGTAAAGCTCAGTCTTTCTGGTGGTGGTCCAACCTGAATTATTTCTTCCCTCTTTCCCCAAACTCTCTACATGACGGCCTCAGGTACACTCATAGAACAGGCAGCCGGGCTCATATGCACTTACTGGGACAGAGTGGGGGCCACATATCACACAGTGTCCCTCTTTTGCTCTCTATTTCTGCTGGTACAAATACTAATGGCGGTGGTGGCAACCCTTATGCTCCGGCTTCTCTCACCTTGGTCAAGGTTAGAGGCCCTTCCTGTCCAACTCGGCCTCATCCTGCCTCTCTTAGATGCTAAGGATCACCAAAATCTCTGCCACACAATCTGTCCTGGCCCCGTGGAATACCACTAGCTCTATTTCATCTGTCTTCTGAGGGCTGTAGAAACTTGTGGGTATCATCCATACCATACAGAAACCTACAACTAACTGCAAATACTCCGCCTGTCCATGCCACAGGTTATAACCCTTGTCTCCTAGGTAGGCATTGGGAGACTTGAGTCCTTCTTATTAACCCAATTCTCCTCCCTCTTCTCTAGCCAAAAGCTCATGAAGGAAAAATTGGAACTAATCTGATTGATTCAACCTTCACCCTTTTCTCCCTAATTGTCCCTTGCATCCTACTGGCACTGAAAATAGTGGGCTTCCCTTCTCTGCACTCTCTCTTTCCATCTACATGGCCCTTAGTATGTATATTCTAACAGTTCACCAAAACCTAACCCCAGTTAAGCATTATGTCACCTTGGAGCCAAGGGATTTTTAAAAATCCTTTCCCTTTCCATAACTCCTGTCTCTCACGCCTATTATCTCACTTAACCCACCCTCAGAGCTCTGCCTCTGAGTCAATAAGCCCCACGGCTCAGGTCTCTGAGAGCAGAGAAACAGTGATTTAAGAAGGAAATTAAATTTATGTCTTTAATAGCTTCGAAGAGCATGTCAGTTTTAAGATAATAGAGTTATATTTCTTTGTCTTCTAATTGGTCAGTTCAAGAAATGTTTTGCAGGTTGCCTCTGGGTAAACTGTGGCAAATGTTTGAAGCTCAAATAAGTTTAGGGAATGCTGAGTTAAGCAAAGTTAAATAGGTTTATTAAATGTGAAATCATCAGAGCCTGTAATATGCGAATATGTTCTGTGAATTCTGATGTGCTGTTTCCCATATTTATTTGACTATGGAACACTTTTTTGGGGACATCTTCTGGAAACAGTGTTCCACAGAGTACAGGAATGGAAGACACTGAAAATCCTTTGTCCCCAGAATTAGTGGTTACTTCCATCCCTCAATCCCATCTTCATTAAGTGAGCAAAGCCAAGTGTTAAGGCAAGACTTTCCATGTCTGATTTGTTTTCTCACTGTGCCCTTTCTCTAATCCCCCAGGCCCTGCACTTATTTTTAACTAAAACAGCTATGACATCAGTGTCATGAGTACAAAATACCTGAGAGTTATACAGTTGGAGACACTACAACTTAAAGTGTTTATCCCAAAGTAAACAAGTAAGCATAAACCCTCCTTTGCCAAAATGACAGATAAAAGGACCCAATTCCCAGGCTTCTCTGGGAATTCTTCAGTGAAGATGCAAGCCTGCCCACGTTGTCCTTGTGAAGGATGGATAATGGATGATGGCTCATGGTTAAGGAATGCAAAACAAAGATCTTATGACTTTCAATATAAAAATACATATGGTATAAGATTACTGCAGAGTTCTCCACAATCAGAAAGAATGCAAATATTCCCTGCATGGCCTGAAAAATGAAAACAGAATCTGAGGAGACAGAAAATTGGGATCAACAGGAAAGTTCTGGCAGAACTGCTTTGCAGAGGATGTAATGACCTTAAAATAGGTTCCCTAAAAGGGGCATTACCTAGGAAAAATAATCAAATCTCAAGGGATATGGATGAGTTTCTAGGGAGGACAATGATGGATGGGAGGAAATGGCAGGAGAAAACCATAGACGTCCAGGATAATAGGCCCAGTGACCCTTTTACCTTCCTCAAACTTTTCTTCTGTCCTTGTGTAAACAGAGAAGAGTCCTGACTTGACACACAAAGTAAAAGAGGGGGGAAATTGACATTTCGTGTGCAGCCACATGTAGGCTAAAAGTATACTCATAAAGAACAAAATCAGTCCCATTGTACACCTCTCGGTGTAAGAGGGATTGATTTATATGAGCAGCATAAGAAAACATCCTGAGCACACAGGAAAAGACCAGGGATTTCCAGGGTTCCAGAAGAATCAGTTATTGCTGCTCCCTGTGCCTTTGTGTACAAGAGCAATAAAGCATCCTTAAGAATAAAGTTGAATGCTTTTTACCCCTAACCCTGTTGCCACTCCTGCTCCCTCAGGCATCCTCAAGGCAAAAATGATGTGTGTATTATATTCTAAGTCAATCAATCCAAGCTAGTTATATTGGTAGTAGTCTTTGAATTAAATTGTAATATTGCTCTTGGCCTGTGGGCATACTTGTTCTTTGGAAAGAAGTCAGTAGAGATAGGAATGGTAATTTGAACTGTCGTGAATCCATACGGCTTTTAAATAAAATAAAAGCTACTCATACCAAGACTACTGATGTTGAGAACCCAGAACTGTGGAAATGCCTCATCTTCCTTCAGACCAGGCTGGGAGACTGCAAGCATCATCATTGTTTAATCTGTTTGACATCCTTTCCACCCTTCTTCCTACTACCTGCTTCCTCCCTTCTGGGAGCTAGGAACACAGCACAGTGTAGAGTTCCAGAGACACTACCCAGTAATGAAGAGGAGGAGTGATTGGGTGTTGAAGCAATAGGTCATCAATTAGGTGTTATGTATCTTCAGCCACAGAGGTGGTCACTGGACTTAGGTTGGGCCAATTTTGGATTATATCCTGCTAACCAAAGTGATTGATTCAAGGTGTGAACACATGACTATGCTGAGTCAATCAGAATCCTTCTTTGGAATGTCCTGAAATGAAAAGGAGGGAATATTGTCTCTGAGCCTGCATTTCCAACCTATTGGCCTATAAGTCTTATTGCCTTTTTAAATTTAAAGTATTTGAAGCCTGATGTTTATCATTTTTATCATGTACCATCGAAAGACCTCCAAGTAATACAGAGACCTTGACTGAATGAGAAAGAAGGTTACTTTCTTTTTCTTACTCTATAAGATTGTTTATAGAAGGCACACTACATACCAGAGCAGAAATATGTGGTAAGCAAGCAGGCTCTGTCGACATCCACATTCAGTGAGATAATCGCCTATTTGGAAGAGCAAGCATCCAAGGATTGCTAAAATTTAATGAATTTCAAGTGTTCAGTTTTCTGTAAAGAAAAATAGCCAATAACCAGAGGCTTGCATCTGGAAGAGGCAACAAAATTTCCTCAAGGGAGTGATAGCCTGAAGATGGTCAGGGGTTAGTCTTATCTTCGTGGGCCAAGGTCACCTTTGCCATTTTAACCCTGTGTAGCATGATGGTCACCTAAGTTTAAAAACATTTTTTTTTGTTTTTAATTAAGCTGATAGCAGCTAATTTATCCAATAATATTAGTGGAGATATGAGTTTTTCTATTCTTTGCACACTTCCTGTAACATTATTAAGTACCAAATACATAAGAGAAACTTTTGATCTGAGTAAAATGATGTGCCAGGTAGAAGAGTAGAACAAATAATCTTTAATTTAAAAAAAATAGCAATTCTGATTCTTCTATGATGATTAACCTTTGGAGTCTTAAATATCAATATAAATTCTGACGTATCTATTGATTTTTACTCAAGCATATATCATGAAAATATAGAAAACCTGGGTATGGTTTAATACAAATGATATTTGCTTTTGTTGAAAGTGAACTCTAAAGGTATATCAAAATGAATCTGAGTTGCTATGCAAAGTAGCACTTGACTAATCCTAGTGTAGCATTCTTTGCTTTGTTGAAATGTGTCTAGTTGTGATAGATCTAGTGTCCATTGGTTTGTAGCAGGTAATTTACATTTGTCAGCTCTCATTTGTATGGAGATATAATAATTCATATTGAAAGCCGATCCTCTTATCTTTCTTAGAGGAAGAGCTAATCTGATTTACCATTTGATACTATACGCTATGCATTGAGGAATAGCATTTAATATCTTAAATTCCAGGTAGTTTTGAATGACTCGTTATGTTAATGTGTTTACATTTTATCTCCTAAAAGAATGTCTATACTCTTTGAAATAGGGACTAGGGCTTTGATGCCTCTTCAGCCTTTCTCTATCATGCCCAAAGCTTCTCATCCAATAACTAATATCAATAGTTATTTAACAAATATTTATCGAGCTCTTGACATGTACCAGACACTGTTCTAGGTCTGAGAATTTGGACAATAAATGTTTTTCATTCATGTGATTGCTGCTTATCTCATTTAACATTTGCTAAGAACTGTTGTCTTTAAAAAAGAGGGAAGGAAAGAAAAGAAGAAGGATCATGCCTGCCTCTCTATGAATGCCATGATTATTTCATATGGTACAAAATGCCTTTTTTTGCATCACACCAGAGTTTTAAAATTATGTAATAGTAGTCTGCAACAAAACAGTTTGAAGGCAGGATGTGAAAAAGAAATCAGTGCAATTTACTTATAATTAATTTAAGATTAACTTAAAAATGAAAAAAAATTGGCTTACTCTCAGTGGTGCTGCTGTTGAACTGTCATCTAATCGCTTATATAATTAGTGGAGGCATGTTAATTGAATTACAGCAATTAAGTCAGCCTTGAGACAAGAGGGTCCCTTCTGACTGATGAGGTTGTAGTAATTCTGTAACCCATTCTCCCCTGTTAGAAAGTTTCAAGACTGTGTCTGATTTTTGCCCCTCAGTACTTTAGACACCATGGTATAGCCAAATCTTGATTTCTCAGGTATTAATTATCTACTCTGTGGGTTTTCTGAGCTGTTGGTGTTTTTTCCTCCTTTCCACAGGTTTACCAGGTTATTCACATTGATAGGTAGGCCAAAGCCATGAAAAGGCCATGGATTTACATCTGTTATTTTTATTACCACATATCTTCACCAGTAAATGATAAGGAGTGTGTAGGAGAAAGTGAAAATTTTTGGAAGATTGGTGTGGAGAGAGTAATTATTTTTTCAGACCTTTCTTTAATAATGCCATTGTTGATTAAATAAACTATTGAGAAAATACTGAAGCAGAAGTTCGCATGATTTGGAGGTTTTGGGACTACTATTGTCCATGTTAACCACTTTATTAGATGCTATAGAATTAGCTAGCCATTCCCTAACCTGATACTAATAAATAAAGGCCTTGGGAAATTTCTTTCCTCTCTCCAGGGACTATATTTACTCTATAAAATAGATCACGCAATTCCTTAGGTCCAAAATTCTCGTTTTCCTTCTATTCACAAAAGCCAGTGTCATCTTGAATATGGCTTGTCAGCTTCTATATCCTCAGGTGATAAAGCTCCCTAGCAGAATGTGTACGTCAGCCAAATGAAGTGATGGGATGTGTAGCTTATGCCACTTAGGACTGTAAAGGTGAAGGTCAGAGTTGTAGACTCCTCCAGAAAAAGAGAAGCTAACAGAGAAGGAGGCATGGAAGAATCACACTGAAATGTCTGAAAACATTAGTCCCAGGAAAGTTGTAAGCAGGGCCAGTCAATCATGTTCAGGGCTTGTGCAAGATGAAAATATGTTGCCTCATTCAAAAACTAAAAATTTCGAAATGGCAAAGAAGAGCTTTAAAACATAGGCAGGGTCTTTCTACTTGCCAGCCCTGCCTATGGGCCAGGCTGGGAGGAATTAATCCTGTTTCCCAGGGGTTAAAATCACAGTCTCCTCCCTCCCCAGCCCGAATCTGCAAGGCTCACTTCAAGTCTGCCTTTCATTCTGTGCTACGTTTCTTTCTTTCTTGCATTTTTTTTTTTAAAAAAAAAACAGTGCTGCTAGCTGTATAAATATTTTACAGTTCCCCTATGAAAAGTTTCCAAGGGCCCATGTTAAGGGAAAAATCTTTGAAAGGATTTTTTCCATAGCAATTAAAACCTTTCAAAGCACCGAGAGCTCCCCAGTCTCACTTTAGTGCAACAAAACTCTATTTTTTTGCCCAGTTTGGAAGGCTCTGGGTCTGAAAATAAGCCAGCCTCTTTGTTTGGTGACTTTGTGGGTTGCCGATAGACATTTGGAATTTAAATTCATTAGATACATGGCAGAACTGTGGATGGAACCGGCGGAGGTTTAGGAATGCTGTGATCAGAAACTCTAACCCCTATTTCCTGTATCTCATTTACAGTGGTAAAATGACTATAAATCAACCTCAAGTTCATTTTGGCTCCCAGATGAAGTCAAATGTACACTCTGACTTATGCATATACCATTTTTAGTTAACGCACCAATAAAAATAATTGTGCAAGCCTAAATTTGGAAGTGTTCCCAGCGTTTATGACAAAACTTAATAAAGCCAAGCGCATTGAATGTAATATGGGAATTTTATTGAAATGAAATTAGTCCATCATGTAAGCTCCACATTTTCCTCGAATTTCTTGGACTTCATCTGAGAGCTCTCCTGGGGACCCTAATAAGGTCCTGCAAAAATCCAAGTAGATATGTAGAGACGCAGAGTTCAGACCACAGCTCTGCAGTGGGCAGAATGACACACCCTGAGTTTAGATGCAGCAAACCACATACTCTTTTCCAAGCATGCCCTTATTCCCTTCACCCCAGGGTCTATGTAGCAGATATATTGTTGGGGTTTTGCTCAGAGCATGGAACTCCTAGAGAAATGGGGGGTGGGGGTTCACTTATAAGTCTAGTAATCATGGGGTATGCGAGAGACCTATTATGTTATTTCCCTGGAGAACCAGAATGGCAGCAGTCATTGAAAGTGTCCATCTAGTTTGGTTGCTTATCCATATTTAGGGATGGAAACCTGGGGGCTGTGGGATGCTTTTATGGCTGCTCAAAGGCAGGGCAATAGTTACACATTTGAAATTTAGGGTTGGGTTGGTGGTATAGAGATAAGGATATTTGAATGAAGGAATTTAAGTTCTGATGTGGATTATATTTCATTTATAGTTGTTTGTAAACTTTAATATGTACATAAATACTTCCTGAGGTACTTGTTTATAAAGCAAATACCTAGGTTATATCTCAAGAGGTTTTTATTCATGACATCCATAGCTGGACCTAGGAATCTGCATTTTCAACATTTCTCCAGATGATGTAGACACAGGTGGTCCAAGGATCTCGGTTTAAAAAATAATACTATCAGTCATCAACAATGAACAAACTTCAATATATTTCATTGTTATAAACTGTGCCACCCCCCCCCATCCATATTTGTATAGTGAAGCTTATCCTGCAAAGTGATAGTATTAGGAGGTGGGACTTTGAGAGGTGAGTGGGTAATGAGAATGGAGCCCTCATGAATGGGACTGGTGCACTTAGATGAGAGACCCAGAGAGCTCCATGGCCTCTTCTGCCCTGTGAGGAAACAGTGAAAAGGTGGCCATCTATGAACCAAGCATCAGACTCTAACCAGATATGGAATCTGTCAGCTCCTTGACCGTGGACTTTCCACCTTCCAGAACTATGAGAAATAAAATTTCTGTTCTTTATAAGCTACCCAGTCTGGTTTATACCAACCCAAACTGACTAAGACCTTACTAAGTGTTTATTTTCGAGTTGTTACTATGTGCTGAGCAAGGTGAAAGTTCTGGACCAACTCCTTCCTTGCATCCAGACCACCATCTAGGTAGCTGTCTAGCATAGTTTTTTAAAACTCAGTGGACAGATATTTCATATCTTCTTTGTAGAGCCTGTGTCAGTGCCTAATCATCACTACTGTTAAGATTTTTTTTCTTTGGTCTATACAAATTCCTTCTTACTGAAATTTGAGTCCATTTACCCCTGCTTTCTCCTCAGAAAGGATAGAGGAAAATTGGATGGTGCCTTGATAGTATTTCTTTACGCATTTGAAGCAGGTTAGAGTTGTGTCCCCAATTATCCATAGGCAGACAGATTTGCTCATGATCAGGGCCAGTTCCCAACCTTAAGGCCCCAACCAGTAGGTTCAGGAATGGCTGAATTAGGCCTGATGGCTGAATTGGGCCTGGACCTCAGGTGCCCACTCTGATTGCCTTCCTGAAAGCCATCTTGGAAGGACTCTGGGGATTGAAGGAGCTGTTGTGGGCGTTAATGTGACCACATCCACAGCTCACGTGGAGAGAGTAACTATCTCTTCTTCGACTTTCTTTTAAATTGGTTCTCTCTGTTTTCCCTTGCCTTTCCTAAGTTTCATTCCTCTAATTAACCCACAATTAAACCTTGCCTGACCTCTGTTTAGAGCAGAAAACGAATTGGGAAATTTAAATGGAAATTGGGCAATGCCTTCTCCTTTCTGTGGCAGCGGTGAACAGCCCCTGAGGTGAACTCCTGGTTTTCATGCTTTGTGTAATCACCTCCCTTTCAGTGTGAGCAGATCCTATGACTTGCTTGTAATCAATAGACTTTAGTAAGGCTGATGGGCTGCCATTCACATGATTGCGTTATGTTATATAAGACTCTGTCCGGCTAGCAAACATGCCCCAGAGCCTCTCCTTGCTGGCTTGACGATTTAAGTGGCCATGTTAGGAAGCCCACCAACACAATGGGTGATGTCTAGGAGCTGAAGGCAGTCTCCACCAACAGCCAGTAAGATACTAGCACCCCCTACATACACCCTGTCCTACAACTGCAAGGAAACAAATTTTGTCAACAACCTAAATAGGCTAGGAAGCAGATTCTTCCCCAGTCAGGCCTCCCATGAGAATGCAGCTTGGCCATCACCTTGATTACAGTTTGTGAGCCCATAAGCAGAGGACCCAGGTAAGCTGTGTTCAGACTACTTACCCACATAAACTGAGAAAATATATGTATGTTGTTTTAGGCTGCTAAATTTTTTGTAATTCATTACTCGACCATTGAAAAATAATAGAATTGGCTTTGACTCACCTAGCAGTGTATAGAGAGAAGTATAAAAGGCTTCTGAGAGAAGTCTCCCAGAGGAACGTTCACTGGATGGAAACTTCATGTTTATATACTTACAAATATTTTGGATTTTAGTGGATCAGAACCATGCTTGAAATCTTCTACAATGTTTACATAAAAGCTATTTTTTTTCCGTAAAAATTACGAATAACTGTCATTTATTTAGCATGTACTATATGCTAGTCACACTTTGAAGCACTTCATATATACTAATTCATTTAATCCTCTTAACTGTCCTATCAGATAGGTAATATTATTAACCTCATTTTACAGATGAGGGAGCTGAGGTACCAAGAAGTAAGACTGTCAGCTCAATGATTAAGTGAATTTCCAATAAATAAATAAAGGGCAAAGGGCAAAAGGCAAAAAAGGCTTTTGGCCTTTTGATGTCCAATTACATTTCTATGTATCTTCATTTTTAGAAGTATGTCTAGCTATTTTGAAAGCTGAGCATGGCACGGGCCTCACTGGACATCTGAGAGAGCCTGTGTGACTCTATCATAGTTATTTTACCTAATTATAACAGAAGAACCAATAGACATAAGTGAACACTTTAGTAATTCTATAAAGGTAGTAATGGTGAAGCTCAAACTTTTGGGCTAAGTAGGATTTTTGCAGGCCTACTGACTTTTGGCAAGTCATTTGCAGTATCTCTATTCTAGTGGCTTTTCCCAGTCTGTTCTCTATGTTATTAATATTCTTTTGAAAATGTAGAATCAAAAGACTGAGCTTGACATGGTCAATGAAGTACAATTTGGGGGCTCTTATGGGTCATGCTGTTTTTACGTATCCTGGAATGATATTAAATTACCTTTGGAAATAGCAACACAACATCCTAAGCTGGTGGGCATCCTGTAATTTACTTTTTTTCTGCAGCCCTTAAATTTAATCAAGCATTCCCAAATTCTACTTTCAACTTATTTATTTCTTTTGGCCTGAAGAACCTTATTCAGATTCAGCTAACATGTTTTTAGTGAATGCTAAGGGGTAATTGCTAGCGTCTTCACTTTACGAATTAAAAAAAACTGAGACTCAGAAGAGCTAAACTGCCTGTGGTTAAATGGTTAGAAATAACAGATAAGAGATTTAAAATCAAACTGTTCTTTTCCACCCTCAGGAACCTGTTCATGATACCAGGCTGAGCGCTATGTGCTTCTCCCCAAAAGGTTCTTAATGACTATATGATGGACCATGCTTCCCTCCTCTGCATTCTCGAGCATGCAGAAAAATTAAGTAAAAGTTATTTAAATTTGCTCAATCATATGCCTCAAAATGGTGTGGCTTTTCAGTGTACTAGGAAGGCTCTACTTGCCAAAAATGTAACCTCTATCATTATCCAGCCCACTAGGGACTTATTCTTTTGGATGTCAAAACCCTTTGGTCTTTATAAGTTTCATTAAGACTATCAAATGATTATGAGAGCATAGAGCATGATGGGAGGTAGCAGCTCAGAGCCACCCAGGGGTTCTTTGAACCCTCCCCCCGCCCCGCCACATACTGTCACACACTGCATAGCAACGATTCCATAAACAGACTGCATAGAGGACAGTAGTCCCATAAGATTATAATGGAACTGAAAAAGTTCTATCACCTAGTGATAACAGAGTTGTTATAAGGTTGCAGTACATATAACGCATGACGTGTTTGTGGTGATGCTGGCATAAACATACCTGCACTGCGGCCATATAAAAGTATAGCTTATACTTTATGTACCGTACATAATACTCAATGATAACAAATGACTATGTTACTGCTTTACGTATTTACTATGCTATACTTTTTCTTGTTATTTTAGAGTGTACTCTCTTATTTGTAAAAACAAAAAGATTGCTGTAAAACACTATTCCGTGTTAAACAAGCAGCAGCCTCATACATCTCATGTTTACCGTGTCTCTTGATTGCATAATTTTCTCTTGTGCTTGATTTAATCTCATGGGGGTTTTTTGTTGTTGTTTTGTTTTTCGTTTTTGTTTTGTTTTGTTTTTTTTACTCACACAACAAAATTCTAACAATGCAGTATCCCCATCATTAAGCAGTTTGTAATGTAGCGCTCTTAGAGTAGGCAGGACTGGGTCCTGAAGTGGAAGTGTCTGTCCTAGAACATTTGTAACCACACACTCCACTTAGAGCAGTAACTGAACTTTTAGCTTCCTCTTAACAAACATTTTTGTAAATTCCTAAATAAAATAAATGTAAAGCCCCTTATCCCTATCCCTGATTTTGCTTTGTACCTTGATCTCGTTTAATTATAAATCCCACACCCTGAGCACTCTCCTCCGGGGAGTATCTTCACAAATTGAGTCTCTTATGTCTGGAGAACGGAAGAAGCTCTTCCTTCTCAATTAGAGATTGTTGAGAGTAACCCATGATGGCTGTAATTCTCCCCTCTGAATCTTGCTCCTTCCTTAGATCCCAGATTACCTTTCTAAGAGCCCCATGGCTGGTGAAACGAGAGTAGAAATTGACTAGTAAGGTATTTGAGAGGTTAGTAGGGAGGCCAGTAACAACAGAAGAAGAGCAGAAAAGAATATTTATTATGAATCTCTCACACTTGAAGAGAATAACCCAACTTGATATGTGCTGACTCATTTCTTAGTTGATGGTTCTCATAGGGCTGTCTAAAATTATGTCCATTATCTCATCTCATGGTCTTCATTTGTTCAATGACATTTACTGAATCCCTACTGTGTGTTAAGCACTATTGTAGGCATGGCGATTCAAGAGTCAAGTGAATTCTTTTCTTCAAAGCAGAAATGGTTCGGTGGAAGAGTCAGACCCGAATAAGTGATTGTAATTCAGACTAACTAGTTATGTGAGAACATACAGAAGGACAGCCTGAGCCCATATATTATTTATTGCAGCATAACAAATTACCCAAACTTAGCAGCTTATAACAAGAGTCAGGGAGTAACTTGATGGGGTTCTGGCTCAGAGTCAATCATAAGATTGCTGTCAAGATGTCAACCAGGGCATCTTTCAGTCACCTGAAGGCTTGACTGGGGTTGAAGGATCCTCTCTGGAGAAAGCTCACTCACATGGCTGTCAGCCTCTTCTTTGGGTTGCTTTCAACATGGCAGCCATCCTCCCCAGAGCCAGTGATTGGAGAGAGAAGCAGAAGCCACAGCAGTTTATAAGCTAGCCTTGGAAGTTACTTACTGTCACTTCTGCTATATTCTATTGGTCACAGAACCCTGACACCATGTAGGAGGGAACTACACAAGCACATAAATATTAGAAAGGAAGTTTATTGGGAGCCATTATAAAGGCTACCTACCATATCCGGTCTGGGAATATCAGGGAAAGCCCCCAACAGAAACCAAGGCCACATGGAGAAATAGAATTTGAGTCTCAGTATCCTTTTATAGTTCATGAAAATTCATAGTAGTTCTCTAATTCACTAGCAAGGGAAAGTTTCTCCTGCCACAATCTTTTCCCTTCTCTGTATGCCTAAGATGGCCAGGTGCCCCTATATTGTGCTCATCAAGTCTAAGGCCCCATTATTTTCTAAGCCAAAAGGGAAGTGAGATGTAGAATATACTAAAATATTTTGCAACTCTAAGCTACACCCCGACCATCAGGAGCTTTATTTGAATTTTAAGACCTCTGCAATAGATCAATTGGTAAATTGTATGGTCATAAATATGGATGTTTATCATTATTACTGATGCAATGTTGAGACCAAGATGATGTCAGTCTAAGAATTAGCATCCAGAACTATCCACCCAAATTGCTAATATCCAGTAATGTGTATTCACAAAGACTTGCTTTTGTCTTCATGTTGTAGTGACTATGAGAAGTAATTGAAGGCCAGGGATGTTTAGAAGATTTCTAAATGGATAGCATCTTAATATTTTTGCTCATTGTTACAACACTGTCAAAATGAAAACACATCTACAACATTTTTTAAGCATAGGTCTGGTAGAAATTGCTGACATTTACAAGGTGTCTTTTATTAGAAGTCTAAAAAAGACTAATCCTAGAGACTGGTTATCTTTAAAATTGATATTCCCTATATCAACAGAAGAAAACAAATGAGTCTGAATTCTAAATTCATCATTTTCTCTGTGCATCTATGATCTGAGTTTGAATTAAAATGAAACAAGCACTCTAAACCCCAGGGCACAAAAGAGATGTCCCATTTAAGAACGAGGAAGTTGTTCTGTGTCAAAATGCCTATGTGAGGATGGTGGGTATTCCTAGAAGAGTAAGAGCAGCATCTGAGTATTTAGAATACTCATCATCTCCCAGCTCATAATCTTCAGCCTCTTTGTTTTCTCTGACTTCTTGACTTTCAGCCACTGCAATATTTGTGCCAAATACTAGCCAGTGAAAGACCATGCCAAAAGTGACACACCTGCTCAGAAGAGCCAATTGTTAAACACAGCCAGTATTAAAAATTAAATTATGTATGCTTACAATTAAATAAATATAAAAAAAAAACATAATAAATACTCAAAATGCATCACTTCCTAATTACTGGCTATGTTTTACTATTATATATGTTCTTGAGGTTGTCAGTGGTGAGAGTATTTGCATTATGGATAACAGCAAACACTACTAGGCTTTTTTTTCCACCCAGTACAGTTGTAAGCATTTATAAGTGTAACCCTAGGAGCATCCTTCTATTATAAGTTTTGTAGTAGTGCTTGAGCCAGATATCTGGGTTTAAACCCAGTTCTGCCATTTAATGGCTCTGTGACTTGGGAACATTACTTAACTTCTTTGTACCTTAGTTTCATCATCTGTGAAACAGAGATAATATAGCACCTACTTCTAAAGGTTGCTATAAAGATTAAAAGAGTTGATATATTTGTAAAGCATTTTGGAACAATGCCTGAAACCTAATAAGTGTTATGTAAATTTTTGTTAAATATGTAAAATAAAATACTATTCTAAGGGTTGCTATTCCCCTTCTTGATCCTATCTCATTTGTTTCTCATCTCTCAAAATCTATGCTGCTCTTCTTCCACAATAGTAAAACATCCCATTTTTGTTGGACACATGACCATCCAAAATAAAGATTAGATCTCTCCACCTCCCATGAAAAAATTCTGATCAAGACACTATAAACAGAAGTATTTTGTGGTAGCTTCCAGGAATTTATCTTCAGCAACAGTTGGCACATTCTTTATTCCCCTTTTCTTTTTATTTCTTGTTCCATTCTGGTCATTGAATTTGGATGTGATGGTTGGAGCTCAAACCACGATATTGGACCATGAGAAAAAAAGCCATACCCTAGAGGTGATAGAAATTTGAACATAGAAATATAAAATGAATCAGTAATAATTTTTGACAAGAAAGATATAAAAAGTAGCTGAAATATGTTCACAGGTTAGAATGAGAATGAAGATATGCAGATTCAGGTTTCAGAGGTCTTTAAAGCTAAACTTCAACTGTGAATGATCTGCCAGTTCCAGATCCATGAAACCCAGCTAACATTGCTCATGTTCTTGGATTTATAGAAAATTCTACCTCCCTTATTGTCATGTGCATTTTTATAACAAACTTTCATTACTTGAACTAATGTAATTGACTCTCTATTCCTTGCAACCAAGAGTGAAACGAACTAAACTTTATGGTTCACAGTACAGCAAAAAGGCAAAATTCTACCTATCTACAGGTATATATTGCTCAATAACATTTTCCTATACAGGCAAACTTACACCACAGGAAGTGAGGGCTTCTCCTTTGGAAATGTTCTACATCTATTGTGCTCAGTGGATATCAAGTTGTATTCTCAAGTATCAGCTGTCACTTTCCAATCTTAAGAGGGCTCTGAACTTTTATTCTATACTAGCCAGATGTCATATATTACTCATAATCAGTGTTGCCCTTGGGAAAAATTAAGTAGGTGAAGTTTGCTTCTTTTTTTATTGCTCATTCTCACTGGAGTTCAGCTCCTGAGTTCAGCAGGGGCACATACCTGATTGACTGCTCCTCAGACCTACTCCAACTCAGTAACATCGCAGACTTCACCTCCCTGTCCCATCTCAACTTACCAGTCACATTGAATATTTTCCTCAAGGCATCAATAAGCGGCTACAATTTGATTTGCATTGAGATATTATCTGACTCTATTATGGATTCCATTATTGACTAATATGGAGATTTTAAAATGGTCCTCCCAGTTAAATGAAAAGGAAATTTAATACCTGCAGAACAGCTATTTATCAGGCATTGTGCAAGGGACGCTATTTAATTTAAATTTACAAGTAATGTATCAATCAAGACTTTAGTTGCAAAAAGAAAACTAATTCTGGGTGACAAACAGGAAAGGATATTCAGAAGCTCAAAGGATTACCAAGAAATTCACAGAACCAGGTTTAGAAAATGGGCAGGAATAAAGACAAAACATCATATTTGTTATAAAACTGATATACTATCTGTATTAACAGATAAACTATAAAATCTCAGTGGCTTAGGACAATATATATTTCTCACTCAAAGTTGAATTGGTGTTTGAATAAAAGGAGTGAGGCTTTGCTCCATGCAATCACTAAGG
The DNA here is from genome assembly GCA_003508835.1 of Eonycteris spelaea. NCBI lineage: Eukaryota > Metazoa > Chordata > Mammalia > Chiroptera > Pteropodidae > Eonycteris > Eonycteris spelaea. The sequence goes on along the minus strand of PUFA01000185.1, from coordinate 2,304,948 downwards.
AAGTCAGATTGATGAGAGCTTTAATATTTTTAGCACATGACCCCCAAGGTCACCTTGAACCACAACATTCTGTCAGCAGATGGGAGAAAAGAGGAAATGGAGATCCATGTATGAAATTTTTATAGGCCAAGCCCAGAAACAACATATATCACTTCTGTTCTCATTCTATTGGTCAGAACTCAGTCACATGACCACATTTAACTGTAAGGGAGCCTAGAATAGTCCCAACAGGGCCAAATAAGAAAGAGGAGTATCTAGTCAGTCTTTGTTCCCACCCATCCTCTTGTCACCAAATACCTAGTCTATGGTTCTTCCCACACAGAGAACACAATCATCCCTCCCCCAAGAAAGATGAACCAAACCATTACTGTCCAGTCACTGCGTTTAGCTGTAAGCCTAGATTCCCTAGGGATACTCAGTGCTCTCCATCAAGGACAGATCCACTGCTCATCATGGTCCAGCTACCTATAACTAGAAGGATTAGATACCAACTTCTTCCTCCCCAATACATTCGATATAAAGTGATAGAACAGGGACAAAATAACTGCAGAATTTCTATATATATATATATCGATATATAGATATATATATCTATAGACATATAGATATATATCTCCCTGTGGAAAAGAGCAGTATGCAACAGTCATTGGTATACAAAGATGTTAAATTTTAAAGGATAGACTTCATGAAAACTCTACTCTGAGAGTGAGGAAAGTTTCTAGAATGGATCCTAGATCTGATTTCTGGGAGAAACTGTCTTGCTCATTATTCTTTATGGCTCCAGGCTCCACCATAGGAAAGTTTCTTCTTTGTCCTTTTCCTCTTTGACCACCTTGGATATGGGCGGAGGAAAGTATGCATTTCTTGTAGGCTGCATAGATTTCAAATCCCATTTATTGCTGTTAAATTTGGACGCATGAAACTCATTTTGATACTCAAAGGTTTATTTTAGTCCAAGCTTATGGTTTCTTTGGCAATATAATTCCTTCAAAAACCTAGTAGACTTCTAATCTATTTGCTTCCAATCAGCTTTATGTGCTAGTAACCATACTCAAAGTTCTTTTCTAGTCATAATTCTCAAGCCTGATTTATGGTTTTCCTTCCTAGTCCCCATGACTCTCTCCATTTACTGCCTGAGGTCATCATTAGGCTAAATAGGAAGATATCAACCTTTGATTTGATCTTAGCTACAGGACTTTCTAAGTCTTATTCAGTCTGATTTCTTACTGTGTGAGTTTTGGAAGCAATTTTTCCAATTTTTCAACACCTCTAGTTTCTGACATTCAGTTTTATTTTTGTTTGAAAACAAGCCAATTCTTTCCTGAGTTCATGCACTTTTTTGCAAACTGCTACTAACATTCTGTTTTCCAGCCTTTTCCCCCAGAGATAAACAATCAGCATATACTTGACCTGTCTTCTATCAAGAGGCATTTTTATCGAAGATTTTGCCACTGTATAACATAGATCTTTATCTTTCCAACCTCCAATGCCAGTCTCCTTGCCACTCTCATCTTCTTCGCTTACCCAAAGTCATGCATTTTAAGGTTTCATTATGGCAACGTTCTACTTCTCATACAAATGTGTACCTTAGTTAGGGAAATTTAGTGGCCATAAAGATATACCCTGAAATCTCAAAGGTGTACTACAATAGAAGTTTATTTCTCACTTACTAAAATCTAATTGGCAAGGAGGCTCTGTTCTCTACAGCCATTCAGAGAGCCACACTTTTGAAGGCTGTGCAATACTCAACACGTGACTTCTGGGTTATTCTGGGCATTAGCAAATAGATGGAGACAAAGAAATTCTGGAAGACCTGGTGAGGGGTCTTTATGGATCTAACTTGGAAATGATATATGTTTCTTTTGACCGCAGCCTATTAACCAGAACTTAGTAATAAGGTCACACCTACCTCAGATGAAAGACTGAAAAATATACTCTAGTCGTATGCCCAGGAAGAAGGCAAAATGGGTGAAAACCCACATACAATCTCTCATAAACTAGAACCACAGCCAGAACTGTGGCAAACAATAAATTAATGAAGGCACTACTGCTACTACTGCTAAAGGCTAGACACTGATCTTGGAAGGATGCCTCCAGCAACACAACAGGATCCTGTCGTTACATTGCTGCTCCACAAAAAGACAATATTGCTGCTTATATCACACTGTTCACAGCCAGAATGTGTTCTCCATGTTCCTAGTTTCTTCACCTCTCTAGCTCCCAAGTCAAAGCCCAGAACAAAAGTATCAGATTGGTTGAGCTTATGCCATGTAGCTACTCTCTTATTGCAAAAAAGACTGGAAGAACTCGTCTGCATTTTTAACTCATATAGTGCACCGCAGACTCTGCCCCCATTATCACTCCTGAGAATTTGTCAAATAAAGACAGGAGTCAGACTGAATCAAGGGAATCAACTTGATGACAGAAACATCAAGAAACATAACAAGATGGTATAAGAGAGCATTTTGAACAAATGGGAAGTGACGGACGTGTGTGTGTACGTATGCACGCACGTGTGCGTGTGTAGTCTTGGTTCCTATCCATTGATAATTTCGAGGTTTGGCCTTCATCTAGACCTGTCTTGTTCACCACTGTATCCCCAGCACCTAGAATAGTGCCATGGAATTGGTAGTCATTTACTAAATGAAAGAACTCTCGATCCAATAAGTATGCTTATTGATGCTTCTATTCCTGGCTCTTCTGATGGCTGGTAGGGACTAATAAAACCTAAAGACAACAATAAGAGTAATAGAGCTTCAATATTAGATAGCTTGACCACAGCACAGTGTCTCCTGCCTGGTCTCTGGCTGTAGAAGCACTGCTCTAGCTGTTCTAGTTACATGGCAGGGTTACCTGGTAGAAAGGGAAGGGAATACCAGAGGTGGGAAGAAAGAGCAGTAAACATGCCTGATTATTTTTAAGATTTTCTAAATTTCACCTTTCGTAAAGAACATACTGAAATTTCCATCTGAAAACTATACTTTTTTTAATCCAAAGAGATTTGTCCTTGGTCCATATATTTGGAATGTTCTCCTTGAGGTGTTTCTTTTTCCCTAGTCGGCTAGTGGCCTTGAGTATGACTCAGGGGAAATTGTGTTTGTCTCATTTGAGCAAAGAGTTCCTTTTGGGAGTGCAAATTATGACACCTCTTTGGCAGGGAAAGCTATACATTTATAGACATTTTAGGTGGCACTGAAATTGCATGACAATATTTTAAAAGACAGACAGGTAATGTGGGGCAAACACATTTAATCCTTTCCTCTCTAACAAAATTCTCATTTCATTCTATATTACTTTAGTAAGAAAAACTCTGACATGCATTACTCTGTGTCACTTTCTTGTCCTGTTGTCAACAAGATTCAAAAGTTATGTGCTGAATGAGATCTTTAGGGGAAAAAAAATGAGGAGAAAAAAGAAGGGAAAGAAAAGATTCAATACCACTTACACTTAGACTACAGATTTTTAAAAATTACAAAATAAGAATGTCAGCTTCTATAAAAACAAAAAATTGGGGGGAAAGGGGTACCCCACATCTTCTATTATACCCTGAAACAGGGATATGGGAGCATTGCCACCTGGCGTGAGTGACTTGCATTGCCAGCTGAGTCTGTGTGCAAAAATCTACCATCTCTTAAAGAAACATGACTGTATTTTGAACAGAGCTCACCATGTCCTGGAAGCCATATGCCTTCTGCATCATTTCTTAGCCATGCATGCTTAGATTTCAGGAGTGCAGAGCTGAATGGTCTTTATTTCGTCAAACATATGTTTGGAGAGGGGCAAGGATAAATATACAAGAGCAAGACAAAAGAAATGTTCTGCTCAAGCAATGCAGAAGTAGAAAGCCTGTGTTTGTTTTGGCCGAAAAATAAGCCTTAAATAAGGAAAAAAAAAAAACTTGAGAATCTTAACCAAGCTGTTCTTTTCCAGGTTCAGTATTCAAATACGTTCTGGTATTTGCAAATGGCTTTTTAGTAGGTATTGAGGGTTTTTTATGAGTTGACTACTTTTTGTTGCAGAATGAAATGAGGGAACAGAAAATGTTTTTAAAAATAAACAGAATAAAAAGATATATATATTTTTTATGTCTGAGCACATTGGAGTTAAAAGTTCTGGCTTCTAGTATTTTATTTCGAGGCTAATATGCCACGCCATCTGCCAAGTGACGGTGTCTTTATTAGGTTACCATGGTATATAAAAATCAAAATGCTTTGCAAAGTTTGTGAGCAGGATGATTTTTATTTCTTCCTTCAAATTTTTTCAAAATGTAAATTAACAGTCTTCAAAAAAAACTGTTGAAATTAGAGTTATAAATATTGAGATAATACTACCCAATAACTTGAGCTTCAGAAGATTTTGTGTGTGTGTGTGTGTGTGTGTGTATGTTATAAAATCTATAACAGTATTAACCACTTTAATAAATACTCAAAATTATCTTCTTGGAATTTTTTTCTAAAAAAAAAGCTCCTTACTCCAACTATATTTTTAAAAAGTGAAACTATTTTGTTCTTTTACGTAAGCTGGGAACAAAGTACAAAAGCTGAAAGAAGGTAAAAGGAAAAATGGGGTCTGTACGCTTTGGGACATAAGCTAATAATTTTCACCTTAAAGTAATGATTTATATGCACTATTTTGCCCCCACCTTCCAAAATGCAGTTTGAAGTATCAATTTGATTCGGTTTTGTCCTAGGCCGTTTAGTTTTTGCTAGTGTTTTTATAGATAATACATGATCGATGTGCCTCTTAAATGCTCTGGCACTCAAAGTTCCAGTCTTTCTGCCCCTTCTGTCTTTGAGGAAAGTTTTCCAGTCTTCTTTTCTTTCGTATGCTTTATTTAAAAAAAAAATTAAGTAAGTTTTTTTATGTTCAGAAATGCATGCATACATTTACCAGAAAGCATGCACACATATATGACAATAGTCATATATCATATATGCTTTTGGCATTCTTTGGCATTTATATAAGCAAAGGGTAAGGGAGAAAAGATTTCTGTCACACCAGTCCCATTTCTGTTGTTGAGATGAAGCATGTAAAAGATTGTGCTGGAGAAGAATTTCTATAATCATGACCTAACTTTATTATTATAATCACTAGGACTGTACCTCCTATAAGAGATAAGAATATAGTGATAGGGAAGTGGGCACTGGTGGGTGATTCAAAGAATACTCAGCCTCACTGCTTATTTCTGATTAAAACTAGTGTTTCTAATTAAACACTAGACTAAAAAGCCCTTTTCAAATCCATCCACCATAAAGAAATTACATTCCTAAAAGCAATGTAGGGGAATATAGAATATTCAACTTTCAAAGTAAGTCAGTTAATCTTTTTTGAGTGACCATAATGTAGTATGAATTGTGCTAGGTGCCAGAAGATGACTTGAGTAAGGTAGACCCAGTCCCAGGCTTCTTATGACTCCCAAGCTGATGGGAACTTGCCTTTCCAGTCATGGGTAACACTGCACTTAGGAAACTAAGACTTCAGAGATTAGAAGCAAGGCCTTGTGAGGACAGATCTCACAAACTTGTTATCTGTACAGAGAGGTGGATTCCAGCTGAGAGATGGCAGAAGTGGAAGAGAGAATGACAAAATTCATGTTTGAGATGTTGACTCTAGCATGGTGCTACTGAAGCTAATGAGATGGTCAGGGTGTAGACACACACATTTAGCCTTTCAAAGTAATTTAGGATCTAATGAGCCTTTGATAAAGATTTGAAATTGTCCGTCATATCTACTGAGCATTTAGCTGAACACCACTTCTTGGAATTTGTATAATTCTAACTAGAAATCTACCTACATAGTATTCTATCCCCTCTTAGGGTGATTAGAAAAACATTCCTGGTTATGAAGGTGAAGTATCAAAGGGGGAAAAACTGGGGGTACTCTTGGCTGGAGGAATGATTACTGATTGGCCACTTTGCAGGTGGCCCACCAGCAAGGCCTCTGCCAAGCCACTGCCTCCTCCCCATCCCAGTGATGCAAAATCACCCCACAGAATGTTTTGTTCTCCAAGACCCTGGTTTCAATGGGTACATCCCATTAACAAGGCCAGCAGATGTCAGTCCTGATCCACTTTTCTCAGCAATGAACCAAGGAGGAAGAGCAGATCTGATTTTCCAATCACTGCCTTCTCTTTGCTGGCTTTTCTTCTTCCTGAAATGGAGGCCTGCTACTTGGTTTGCTTTGTTAATATTTATAGTATTCAATAGTTATTATGTGATAAGCATGTTGTTTGCTTTAGGTTTGGGTTGGTTGGTTTTCTGGCACTTTTATTTTTAGCTGGTAGCTTAACTTGAGTTACAGCTGTGGTCTGTATATTACTCAATGTGGGTAGGATGTATGGTTTTTACAGATTCTTACCTGATGCCTCAAAAATCCAAAGTTGGGCCAAAAAAGAAAACAAAACAAAAAAATTTTCCAAGGGGAAAAAACATGTAGCTTTTATTCTATAAAATCATCCCTTTGGTGTCAGCCTTGGATTTATCTCTTTTAAAATGAAAAGGCTTAGGCTTGCAAGTACTATGTCAAACATTTTTTAATGCACATATTTTTAAGCTTTCTGATTAAGAAATAATAGTATCCTTGCATTTTTATCAAGCAAAAATTTTGTCCTTGAGTGAAAACATTTTATGTCTAAAGTCTAAGTATTTATCGTAAGTGCAAAATATAAATAGAATATAAAGCTACTGTTTATAATGCATTCTGCTATTTGTATTATACTATTATGAAAGCACACTTTAAAGTTGCTTTTGACATTTTAAACTCTAAGATTTGCTAATGCAGAAAAAATGTGTGGTTTTGCCTTTGATCTAGTACTTGTTTGTTATAGCCGATTAGCTGTTATAAGCACCAAGGTAAAATTGTCATATAAGATGATTTCAACATGCTATGAAAAAATCTGAACACTGTGAGGTGACTGGGCACAGAACACACTTGGGCAATACTCTGTTGCTTAAATTAAATGTTAAATATTTATTTACCAAGTGTTTAATTCAAGAAACAAGAACTTTCTTGATTCATTCAAAATAACAATGAAACCTAGACAAAAATATAACTTTTAAACAACTCTCACTGAACATTGTAGTATTTTATTTCTTTTCAAAGTAATAACAGTGACTTTTTTTTTTACTTGAACATAAATTCTAAGTTAAAAGAATTTGAAAATATAGTTCAAGTACCTCATTTTAATAATCTTCCAGGGGTAGGGAGATAAAAAAAAAATCATTATAATTACTAGAATGTTAAAAGTTAAAAACCAAAGACTAAGTACCTGAAATTTTGTATTTCAAACTGATATCTTAATTGTTCAAAAATTCTTTTCCCTTCTTTTTAATGAAAAGAGACTCAGTACTAATAAAAAAAAATACATATAGACTAAAGTACACATGTAAAATATTTTTTCATCCTGTATGTAGGATTTTTGTATTATTGTCAGTTATAAATTTAAGTGCAAAGCAATGTCATTTTTTTTAATGTGTTGCCTTGGACTATAAAATCCTGTCCCATTTCTCTGTTCAACTATCTAGACCAGTGATCAATGGACAGATATAATGTGAGCCTTAAATGTGAGGCTTCACCAAGAGCCACACACATAATTTTAAATTTTCTGAGAGAAGGAAAAAGAAACAGGTGAAATTAATCCCAATAATATATTCCCAACATATTATTTCAATATATAACCAATATAAAAAATATTTAACATTACATTTACCATTAACCAACATAAAAGATATTTAATCTTTTTGTGTGTGTCCTAAATCTTTGAAATCCTGCATGGATTTTCGCTTACAGCACATCGCAACTCGTATTTGCACCATTTCAAGAGCCGCCTGTGGCAAGTGGCTAGCATACTGAACAGTGTAGGTCTTAGTTATCAAATCCCTACACTCAAACACATTGGCTGAGTGTCTTTATAAAGTATTGCTGTTGTGCTGACACCAATCTAAAAGACTAATATGTCTGAACTGGACTGTTAGTGGAGCAGAGTCCTTACGTGTACAGGAACTCTGTTCCCTTTCGATTTCATTTTTAACAGCTTGCTTTGCTCCATAAAGATACATCAGTCACCCTCAAGCTATGGGACCCTCTGTTGATTCATGCCTAGGAAGTTGAGTTACTGAGATTGTCACTCTGGAGAAAGTGACCTGGAGAAAACATTCTAAAATGGCCCAAATGGGAGAGGCAGAACCTAAGGAATCTTTCCAGAGATCCGTTCAGAACACGGAAGGAATCCCAGTGTCTGCTGACTTTTGGGTTGTCTGGTGTGCCGTCCTGAAACATAACCCTGGGATTCCTGAATGAATGTCAACTCTATGCCTTGAATTTCCTGGGAGAGTCTACATTTCACATAGTTTAGATGGTTTTTCTTTCAAATGCTCCTATTTCTTAGGCTATGTGTCTCGATTTAAGGTTCAGAAAATAAGGCTACTCTGGCAAAGTTCCCTCCAGTTGCAGGGCTGGTTTTCCAGGCTTTCCAAGCTGGCATAAGGTTATTTAGAAATGGTAATGCAAAGAATAGAAGAGGCCAGGAATAAACTGTAGATATTTCAGGGAAAAGAAGTAGCACAGATATCCTGAGGTTTATCCCCTTCCTGCAGGTCCTAAATTGCTATGAGATTAGTCAAAAAGAAATTATGCTGGAAAATAGGGAAAAATCTGTAAAATGCAGATAAATATCTTTCTTTGTCTTTTCATCTCTCTACTATTATATTCCACTCAAAGACCTTGTCAAAATAAATAAGAAGCCATTGATCTTTGCCTTTTTCCAATAATATAACCCATAATGGTATGGAAAATATTCATATTATATAAGCATATTGCATAGAACCTGGAGCATAGTGGGCACCGAATAAATGGAGGCCATTACTAGAAATATTATGTTGGTGATGAACCATCCAGGCAACACAAGGAAACCAGAGAATGACAGAACAGCATCATCTCTTTAGTATCTGTCATTTTTCTGTTTTATCTTGTGTGCTCTGAAAGGCAGTGCATGCCCTTAGATCTTCCTTTGTACCCTTCTGAATGGAATCTTATTTTCTTCCTTATTAACATACCTTAATTAATAGAGGTGCATTTGTATAGCTACCATGGCAGAACACCTTAGTAGGATAAAGGTTTTGCGTGATATTGTTGGCTGTCTTTTTATTTCCTTATAAAATTGAAAGAGAATATTGGTACCAAGGTATAATCATGACTTCATGTGGTCTTGAATAGGAATTTAATAGTTTTCTTAAATTGGTTCTGAGTTCCTTCTTAGCTTTGGGTCAGATAAAGACCTGTGAAGAATTTCTCAAATCTTGAAAAAAATATATTTTTTTTATTCTCTACCCATTTTCTCAATTTATAAAGAGAAATATCACACTGAATACTTTAAAATCTCTTGGAAGTGAGAAATATGGATTGTTTACTCTAAAATTAGCACTAATTATGTTTACTACCCAAATTTTCATTGCCATCACTGAATATTTGCATGAAGCAGTTCATGAGGAATTTATCTAATAGCAGGAATACACAGTTATCTTTGCATATTTACCTAAGCCACTGTTATTTGCACTGTTTTTTGTTTTTCTCAGAGAGTGTATGAGAAATAACTATATTTAATACTGCAGAAATAACATACATAGCAACAGTAATTTTATTAAAGTTCAGTTTTAGTAGGCAGTTGGGGGTTTTTTGTTTGTTTTACATTTCCACTGTTGCTCATCGAATATCTGTGTGCCTTTTATTTAAAGAGGAAGAGAGAGAAAAAGAGAGACAGAGACTGAAAATTGGATATACATAGCTTATTATTACAAAAAAAATGATGTCCAACCATCTTCCCAGAAACAAGAGGAAGCACTTCATTAGGATCTCTGATTCGACCTAGTTTTTGGAAACAAAATTATGTTTACTTCTTGTTAAAGTTAAGGCATGCAGGCTAGAACAATGGTCTTCCAAAATCCCTCTGAGTCCTCACATCCTTAGGGGCACTGCTCTTCTTTTTCAATGCCATTAACAGCCCAACAGACCACAGGAACCTCACATTCTGCCACAGAGAATGATACTTGGTCACAGTCAGACTCCCATGACAATGACATTTTCTCTGAGAGTTCTCCACAGCTGTGTCACTGTTAACTTTTAATGAACATCCTTCCTTCCTTTGAAAAGTTTCAGTGAAATGAAACGGATGTGCAATTTCTGCTTTCGTCTCCACTTTATGTCGGATAATATACAGTAATTCTGTGTGCTGAAGTAGTCTGAGGCATGCCTAATTTGAGGTGTTTCGAAGCTAATAATGTAATTTTGTCCACAGTTACAAACAAATGTAAAACAAGATTTTTTTTTTAAGTTAGATCCTAAAATATATTATAACTGATAACATACCAGAAAGTAAAGAGACTCACTGCCAGCCTGAATTTGGGCCCCACTGTTCATTTCAGGGGATTGCTGACTCAATGGAGAACTCCCGTAGAAGGCGTGCCAAGAGCTCCTGGGACAATGAGCGCACAGAGGCACCACAGTGTTATTTTGGAGCATTATTCTTTCTTGGTTTCCACAATAGCTGGGATCTGATAATTTAGCATTAAGCCTCTTTTCAACTATATGGAACTGTAATAAGGTGATTTAGCCAATGTGCCTTTCCATTGTCCCAAAGATTCTGTGATCTATTATGTGGTAATGTGTAAAAAGAAAAAAAGAAAGAAAGAAAGAAAAATGGCAGGGATGGGGGGGGGACATAAACCAACTAATTATCAAACACATGAAAAGCGGCTTTGAGAGAGCTGTTATTTATTGGCATTTTCTTATGAATCAATATAGATATAGGAATCGACTGCAGAAGCTTCTGGGTACATTCACATAATGAAAGCCCAATTAATATCCAAAAGCACAGTGCGCTGCCGGCAACAGGGAGCTACAAGGACAATCACTGGCTTCCGCAGCCAACACTGACAGCTGCAGTGCCCCGATAGCAAACAGCTTCAAAGGCCGATCCCCACCCCACCCCCACCCCAGCCTCGACTGAACACTCCCTTCAAATCTCGCCCTCACTGAGGCAAGGCCTGCAGGAACAGATGGGATACCAGAAGCAACCCATGGCTATCTGTGATGTCACCAAATGAGGCATTTGGGGATGCTGTTTGGGTGGCAAAAAAAAATGTCAAAAGAAAATGAGAGAGGGGTTAGAGGGATAAGGGAGACTCTTCAGATAAAATTAGCGTGGCAGGGCAACCCCATAGGTCGGAGAATTGGGCTGTGGGGCGGAGGAAGAGGTCATGCTGGGTACAGATCTGGGCTGGCTTACATTTCAGTTTTATTTTTGTGTGGATTAAGGGAGCTTTACATCAGTTGGGCTCACAAGAAAAGCATGTGGCTCCATGTCCTGTAGGCCTGTTTGCTTTGGATTCATCCAGGATGCAAAGCCCATGCCAGCCTGTCAGAGATGGGATTCGGACACTCACTGTTGCCCTTTCTCCCCTTCTCAATCACTCCTATCTTTTTCAAACAGGATCCAAGCTTTCTTCCTTAAGATGTGGCATCTCTGTCTTTTTTTTTTAATTTGTTCTTATTTCTTTGTGTCCCAAAAATATAGATTAATCTCTCACTAGACTGAAAAAACTGGATTCTAAAATCAGACCATCCAAAACTGCTGTCCAGGAATCCTATTCTGAGTGCCCATGCTGGGTAGCACATGTAATGGTGCCTAAAATTGGGCTGTCAGGCTCTGTCCCCCAGCACACATTGATATCTTGACACCCAGAGCCTGAGGAAGCCACCCAACATTGGTCTAGTAAAAGCAGAAGGGTAAAGCTTGATTAAATAGATCATACCAGAGAAAGAACAGATCCACATAAAATTTTCCATTCCTACAGAGTCTGAGTTTGGGGTGGAGAAGTTTATAATGGAAAAATATTCTCTTTTGCCTTGTAATAAATATGATAATTTCTTTACATCCTTATGACCCTTTAGAATTTACAGAGATCTCTCATTTGATCTTCCCAATAAGTCCAAGATATTTTTAGGCAATAATTGCAGTGATACCATTGTACAGAAGAGGATGCTAAGGCTCAAGGTGGTTCAATGACTTGCCGATGGTCAGAGTTAGAAAATCAGAGGCATGGTTTTATTCCTAGTCTTCTAGATCTTCTGTAGAGCATGGAAGCCATTTGAAAAAAACTCATGAAACAATCAGTGATTTTTGGGGGAGGGAAGTGGGGGCCTAAGCATCACTTCTATGTGACTATGTTCTTCTAGCTAGAGTGTCCACATTACTCTTATGATGACACTTGTGTTTTGTTTGTACTTATTATTTGTCTGTTCCTCCTCCCACTATATGGGGAGATCTTTGAAGACAGGGACTCTCTTGCTCATCCCTGACTCTCCAGTACCCAGTGTAACACCTGGCATACCATATCAATCAGTAAATGCTATTGAAAGAGGATAGATGGATGAATGGATGGGTGGATGATATGAAAGTCTTATTGTGGCTATTTGTACAATTTAAAAAATAGTAGTTCAACCTCAAAACTCCCTTTCATGGCCTTGAGGAAATGAAACATTTGGATTTAACCATTTCTATATTTGCTAATTAGCCAAAAATACTGTACCTAGCACTAATAAGAAACAGCAAGAAAAGATGACTGATTCTGATCCCTGAAGAGGAAGTATTATAATTATATTATGCCAAAAAAAAAAAAAACAAACTAATAGGAGAAAGAAGGTAGTCACTGGCAGCTTTTATTTTTATTTTATTATATGTTTTTTGAAATTGTCTCTGCTCACAAGAAAAGTAAAGGTCTCTCTGAAGCTCTCTGCTGAGGGAGGTGAATTCTCAAATTTGAGTGCTTCGGTTACTTTTTGGATGGCATCCAAATTAGCATCAACTCAATAAATGTTTCCTGGAGCACTGGATGTGGCCTACTCGGTGCTAAATGTGGAGAAGGTTATGAGGTGGAGCTGGAGTTGGCCTCGACCCAGAGGGAGTTGACAAACTAGGGGAGATTGGGCAGAAGGCCTGCAAATACCTGCAGTTCAGGACTCTGCTCCAGTGCTCGAAACAAAGTCTAAACCAAGTATTTAGAGGAGGTTGCTGTAACTTCCAATGTGAGTTGAGAGCAGGGTCAAAGAGGCTTAATGAACAAAATGAAAGGATGGATGTATAAGCAGGAGCCAGAGATATTGGGGGTAACAAACACCACATGGTGAAAAGCACTCTTTAGGCCACATCCAGGCTGTAGCATGACAGAGATGCTCCAATGTGCTAAAGGTGTATGTAGCACGTTTCTCATAAAATGACTAATGTTTAATTTGTTGGATAAGGAGACGGAGTTGGCAAAAAGTTATTAGAAGGAGGACTGCCCAACTCTGTGCAGAGAAAATTTAATAATCCAGAAGCATTTTCCAATTCATTACTCAGAGTTCTGTCCTAACATGCAGAATAGTGCTGGAAAAAGTAAAAGTGATGGAATAAACTCATCCAGCAAAGATAACAATGATAGGATTCCCAAGATCATTGATCTTTAAAATCATAAATAAATACTTAAGGTGGTGGGTGGTATATCTCTCTTAATACTTCCCAAGTAATATGAACATTCTACTTCTAGAATGGATTGGTAAGCAGTTCATACATTAACTCTGCTTAATAATGCTAACCAATAATAGTTACCAGGTATTAGCTTGTACTATGTGCCAGGCACTGTGCTAAATGCTTTTGACTTGTTACTTCATTTAACCCTCAGCACTACCCTATGAGGTAACTATTTCTCTAATAAACTTTTTAACTTAGAGTAGTTTTAGATTTACAGAAAAGTTGCAAAGATAATGTAGAGTTTTCCCTTATACCTTCCACCCAGTTTCCCCTTTTATTAACATCTTATAATAGTATGGTACATTTTCCATTATTAGTTGAGATATGGTTATTAACTATAGCCCACACTTTATTCTGATTTCCTTAGTTTTCACCTTATGTCCTTTGTTCTGTCCTGGGACACCATATCCTTAGGTAAACTTAGACTTCTCTTGGCTGTGATATTTTCTCAGACTTTTCTTGTTTTGGTGCCCTCAAGAGTTTTGAGGAGTACTGGTCAGGAATTCTGAGGAATGCCCTTAATTTAAGGTTTTTTCTCATGATTATGCTGGGTAAAGTGTCCTTAGGAGGAAGACCAGAGATATAAAGTGCCATTCTCATCACTTCGTATCAAGAGTGTCTGCTCTCAGCATGATTTGTCATTGATAATGTTACGTTGCCTGAACACGACTGAAGTCGTGCTTGTCAGGTTTCTCCACCGAAAAGTTACTCTGCCCTCCTCCCTTTCTTTCTATGCTGGACTCTGAAAGCAAATCACTATGCACAGCCCATCTTAAAGGGTGAGGAGTCAGGCCCTACCTCTTTGAGAGGACAGTATCTACATAATTTGGAATAATTTTTCGGTATGGGTGATTTGTCTTTTTTCCCCATTTTTTTATTCAGTCACTTATTTATATCACTATGGACTCAGGATATTGATTTTATAATTTTGGTTATAATCCAGTACCGCATTATTTATTTTGTTGATTAAATTATCTCAGCTTTGGCCATTGGGAGCTCTTTTAGTTGGCTCTTATGTCCCTTTGACATACCCCCTCTTGTTTCATTTTTTGGAGCATTTTCTTACTTTCTGGCACTGCAGAATTTTCCAGACTCATCTTGTATATTCCCTGTGCCAACCTCGGAATTAGTCATTTCTCCAAGGAGTCCTGGTTCCTCCTGGTGGAGAATGGTATTACAAACTAAGATCTGGGCATTAAGTATGGAAGTAACTCTTTATATTTTCTGCATTTTATTCAAGAGGAAACTGAAGTTTAAAGAGATTAAGTAACCTGCCTAAGGTCATGCCTAAGAAAACTGTAGAATCTAGATTAAAACACAAGTCTGTCTGATATTATAACTGTGGCATGATTTCTTGCTTCCCACTCCCCCCCCCCACCCCTTTTGGGATATCAGTCTGCCTTCCAATGAAATTTAAGTAGTGTTGGACATTTTCCTGGTCTGTTGACATAATATTGTATTTCAGCATTCCCTTTCGTACTGTCCCTGAGATTGGATTTTGGTAGGGTTTATTCAAGACAATGGCACTTTAGTTAGTGGTTCTAATCTAAAATAAGTATCCCCAGAAGTGTACTGAGGGTCTGAAAGTGATTTTTCCCATATTTTGGGAAATCTAATGGAAATCATACGTTTGTCCATGACACAACTGCCCAGGCTAAGAAGAATGTCATATTTCTTTGATTCTATATCAGCTCAATGTGGCTGGCTGCATCAGTTGTTTCGAACCATTTAAAGCTCTGATTGGTTGATGATGACTTCACAAGCATTTCGGAGGTTGGAGAGGGTAATAAAGAGTCTTTAGGGGTAGAGATGTTGGAAAAGGCCACATCATTGCTGTTCTACATGTGATCCAACTCTGATTGAAGTGGAGCCATTCTGAGAGCTGTGTCTATGTATATGTGGCAGGGAAAGAGTAACTTTTTTGGATAAAAAGTAGACGTCTATGTATTTGGTTTATGTTTTACCAATTTGCTATAATGTTTTAATGTTCAAAATTCTGGTCCAAGTTAGTTTTAATTTCTGCTTCATTTTAGATGCCTGCTTAAAATTTTAAACTATACACATTGGAATGCTTTTTTTTTTTTTTTTTTTGTATTCTGTGTTTTGAAAGAAGAACCTATATCAGTGTAGATAAGCATATGGACCTATTTAATACATCATAGCAGTATATATAAATGACTCAGAGCCTAAGTTTGTAGCATTTGGCTGAATTGCCTGTTGGGATGGACTCAGAAAGGTGGGAGGAGAAAGTGGGGGAGATGAACAACTTAAATGGGAGAGGAGTAACATGTGGTTCTAGAAAACAAAAGCATGAGCATCAGGATTAGATAACTGGTTTTGATGGAAGGAAAGTTCTCAGTGAGTATGAACAGAGACTGGCTTTTCACACAGTTGTGTTCACATGAAACTGTATAAGGAAATAGTACAATTAAAAGGTTAAAAAGAGAGAATGTTATTTGCAAGAAATTTTTGAGGTGATCTAATTTAGCGGTTCTCAGTGTAGAGCTACACATTAGAATCACTGGGAAAGCTATTAAACAGTACCTATGTTCAGGCCCCACTTCTTAGTTTTTTATTAATTGATCTGTGGTACAGCCCTGGCATGGGGAAAAAACAACAACAACAACAAACTTTAAACTCCTCAGTAATTTTAATGTGCTTCTGAGCTTGAAACCATTGATCTAGTTTTCTTTTTTTTAATTACAAAATATTTCAAGCACACAAAAAGGACAGTGAAAATGTATTAGAGACTTATGTATTTACTACCTAGAATTACATGTAACATATTGCCACAGTTACTTCATTTGCTTTTGTCACAAATATCCTTTGAGTCCCTTGCCCACCATCAAATCCCATAGCCTTCTCTCCTTGTGCAGAAGCCTGAAGTTGGGGACATTCCATCCATTTATATTTTCATATCTTTACTAAATAGACATGTAGGTATATACAGTTTCGTTTCTTTTAAAATTTTCCATGCACTACAGTATCATAGTACATGTATTCCTTTGCATTTTGCTTTTCTTATGCAATGTTATGGTTTTGCAACACATCCCTATCATTTAAGTTTATTAATTTTAGCTGCTTTCTGGTACTCCCTTGTATACTAGAATTTATACATTTCCCTACTAATAGACATTGAAATTATTTATTTTATGCCTTTTTTGTTTATTTGTTTTTGGTATAATAGAAATTCTGTGGTGAACATTTTTGTATATTGTGTCTTGAGCACACCAAGCACACTTTACTAGAGCAAAGCTTTCCAAGCAATGCTATATAGGAGTGCCTCACATTTGGGTAGGAGATGTTGAGCCCCTCAGCCCTCAGGGAAGCCAGAAGGCCTGGGGTGAACACAAGCTCCTGGGTGGGTCACCTCCCGATGTGAGCAGCCTCCTCAAGTTACCTCAACATGTTGTATTGATATTATCATTCTCTATGCATGTCACAATGGCAAAGAGTTGGAAAACACTACCACAAGAAATGTACCTAGAAATGGACATCCTGTGTTGTAGAATAAGCACATATTTAACTATAATTATTGCTAAATTATTCTCCAAAGTAATCGTACCAATCTACATGCCCACCTTGCCAGACTTGAGGATTTTTCCCAGTCTTGTAGATGTGAATTGATCTTTGTTTAATTTGCATTTTCCCAATAAATCAAGGCATCTTTTCATGTGTTTATTAACATATATTTATGGTTTGTGAATTGATGATTTTTAATCCTTTGCTCATTTTTCTATTGAGTTTTTTGCTGCTGCTTATTGATTTACGAAGATTGTGTTCTGAATAGTCATATTTGTTGGTTATATGCTTTTGTAAATATCTGGTTCCAATCTATGTCTTACCTTTTCTGTTTTACATTCATTTTTCATAAAAATTTTTTATTTTCTAATTTGTATTTCAAATGAAGAAACTTGAGACTCGTGGTTCCAGTAATAATATTTCAGTACTGAATGTTGTAATCATGCTTTCCACTCTTAAGCAGTGTACAAGGTTGAAAAAACACAGGTCGGAACTCAAGGTTACAGAAGTCTAGTTACTGGCAAAAACCAGTCTAAAATTTTTTCTCATGAATTAAATGATCACCTAAATAAGGAGATGAACAATTAGTCACCTAATCCTAAGTCATATACCTGTTTTATGCCAAAGCTGCCAAAATTATTTCCCAAAGTGTGCTCTGTGGAACCTTACCCCTTAAAAACTATTCTGTGATCAATTTTATTTTTCATTTTTTTCTCTTAAAAACTTCTAAACTTATTAGTCTGTGCAACACCTTTTCTGTGGAACATCTAATAAAATCCCAAAGAACTATTATTCTCTGGAACAGACTTTGAGAATTTCTACACTTGAAAACCTTCATCTCAAGTCTCCAAGACTGCTCTACCATGTGCTGCTACTTTGTCCAAATCTAGTAAATGAAAACAAAAACACAAACATGCATTCCATTGACTTTCAAGCACTAGTATGTAATAAAGAGAAATAATAAGACTATGTTTATTCCCTAATGGAATCTTGTGTTTTACTCTATGATAATGCAAACTAAAACTACTCCCCCATCCTTTTTCTGTGCATCTCTTTAAAATGTGAGAATTATGGTGTCTGCGATTATGATTGCTTATTGAGTCCTGTCAGATAAGGTATTCTCTTTGGAATGGTCTGTCACTTATATGAAGAGCTAGCATTCTAGGGAAAAAGACAGAAACATAGAAGGTAGACCTTTGTTAGGGGAAAGATTTCTCTCTGGGCTCTGTTTTCTTGAGGCCAGAATTTATGAAACTGAGTTATCCAGGTCTATGCTCTCAGGAAGTGAGTACTAAAGACAATTGGGAGCTTGGACTTTCAAATTCTAGACAGCACGGTAGTCTTATGAGTCAAGACTAAGAGGCAGATTTTTATTATATATTTTTGTCTACATTTAAAATTTTAAACAAGTGTGTGTATTATCTATTTGATAACTTAATGAAATTAATATTAAATGATTACATTTTATCTTATGATTCTGCATGTGTTTATCAAGATCATATGATATCTCTGACTACACATTAGAGAGTATGGCAACCAAAAAAGTAGAATATACCTGTGGGGAAGTGATTATTATAATACTGAGGAGTTAAAACAGGATTCAAATAAAAAAAATATATATATATATATATGATTACAAATATATAAATTATATGTAGAAAACTGGCAAGAAGTATATGTCAAAGTGTTAACTGTGGTAGTCCTTGATTTGCTAGGAATATTGAGGGTGAGTGCCTTCCTTTTAATTAATAAGTTCTTATATTAGCATATGCTGTTTTTCAAATGGTTAAAAATGTTTAATTTTATTTTTAGTTATACAAGAAAAAAATATTTTTGTATAAATATACCAGATGCTGATATAATTTTACTGTTACTATGCACTTTGCAAAGGCCTCCCAGTCCACTTTTGTATAACCGTATCATCTTTAATGACCGGTCACCAATTATTATCATCATAATTAGAGAAAGGCTGTTAGAAAGTAATAATATCCACAAGCTAAAGAAATAGAATGACTGGGGACTTAGGTCCTAAGTTTTAGACTTATTACTAGGTGACTTTGGGTAAGTTCCTTAAACCTCTCTGAACCTCAATTTCCTCATCTGCTTAGTAGAATATTGGCACTTACCCAATAGGATTGTTGTGCTTAGTGCCCTAGCACATAGAAAGTCCTGAAGATTATTGCTCTGCTGGGAGTTTGAGCCTAAGACTTTCAGCTAAATTGGAATGAATTATTCATATGTGATGCAGACATATTAACAGGGCTATGTACTTGCAGATGCTATTTACCTGAAACTAAAGGTGGAGAACTAGCTTCAGAGAGTGAAATGAATATGTCTCAAGATAAGGATTAAAATTTTTTTCTCTACACTAAAATGCAAGAAAAGGAGAAGGTGACAGAGTGAAAAGTCAAACAATCTTAGACACCAGATACAGGGTTACTGTGGGAAGAACTGTAAAACTGCTGCTCAGACAAAACCAAAAAGGGTATTAAAGAGGGTTTGATACCAACCTCTGAATAGAATTTCAGGAAAATGAATAATGGTCTGGGATTATTATTATAAATCAATGGGGTGACTCATTTCATATCATAGACCAGGAGAACAAAATTCAGATAGATATTATTAACACCTGACCTTGGATATATTCACCTTCAACACAATCATTTGGGATGTAAAATTCCTGGTTGGGCAATCTCTCCTATAGTCATATGATTTTTCTTTTTGAGAGGAAAAGGTGACAAGGATTGGCTTTGGAAAGGAGAAAACTAAAGACAATTTAAAACAAGACGTTTGGGCTCTGAAGGCAAAAAGGCTTTGGAAAGGTTTGGAAACGCTGAGGCTGAGCTATCAAGTATCATAGTGGTGTCAGGTTTGTTTTCTGTGAAATATTTGAACTAATTTTATCAGCAGTGTTTCTCTCAGGCTATTTACTACCTGAATATTTGTCTAGGTCTTTAGAGGAGGCAGCCAAATGTATATATCTGAAATTCTTTCTATTTGGAGCATAACTGGGGTGGGGAAGGCTCTCTGATGACAGGGGTGGAAAGCTGACAGTAGATGTTGCTGTGAAAAAGATGGGATTTTAAGAGCTGTCATCAGGATTGTGACGTCTGGTTGCAGTCGATATTTTTTCCAAATGCCAGACACACAAGGATTTAAAAGAATGTGCAAAGAAGCGTGTGGCGTGCTCCTCATGAAGGAAGAGTGGGCTAAGTGGCTCACTTAGCATCATTCCCCGACCCCCAGCCAATCACAAGCTTGGGCACCCTGGCCTCTTTCCTGCAAGACCTTGGCCACATGTCTTATACAACTGCAAAGAGATTGGATAAACCACGATGGTATTTAAAGCATTCTTCCATGGCGCTCTTGCAGTTGTAAGATTTCCCAAGAGACAGTTGCCAAGATTATGTTCTTCCCCACTGGCTTTTAATTTGTACATTTTGATAGGTTCCCCTTTAGACATGGCAATATAGGTAGCGCTCTGCAAGATGGCCAGAGATGAGATGGTCCTGTATAAATATTCAGGGTACACTCTATGCCATCATGAAGGATGCTGAAAAAAGGCATAAAGATCAAATTCTCTTATTATCAGCACGCTGCTTGCAGAAAGTCTGGTTTTAAAAGAAATCTGTTATCAGCCATGTTTTTATAGTAACTTAAAGATTTCACAATTTTGTTTAAAAGTAAATCACCCTTAAAAATGAAAACAAGACAGATAAACCACTGGACCATATTTCTCTCCGTGTTTTTATCCACCCTTATCATGTAAACCATGCTGGCAGCTTTCCCAGACTCTTAACACTATCTTGACACTCATTTCTCCCCTCCTGGTATAACAGCCCTATTTGAATTATTAATTCTAAAACACCTTCTTCCTCTCAACCTAGAAGGCACACAGATCCACACTTTCTGAGCACCAAAAGAGAGACCAACAGTATATTAGGGTCCATTTGTGCTTTAGTATTGGGGCCTCAATAAAAAGGATATTTATTTGAGAATAACTCAATATCCATCCTATGAATAAAACTGTGAATAGATTTGCTAAGCAATCGAACTTCACATGTATGATAAATTACAGATATTTCTAGGTGAATTTGCTTCAAGCTCTTTATTAACCTGTTGGTAAGAGTTTTGAGGATGAAGTGAGACTGTTACCTTTTGTTTTTAATTTTTATCATGTTCTTCTTCTCTAATAATTCTCTCTTTAAGAATTCCACATTGTTTTTATTGAGCCTAAGGCAAAGCTGATATATATTAGTCACTTCTCTCCAAGTTATGTCATATACTGTTGGGAAGCTTCCAGGTACCCAGCCCAAGAAACTCAATATGCAAGATATCTAGTGTTGTCAGGGCTGCCCCTTGTGCAAAACTTTCTATTATCTCTTCTTTTTCTTGCTTGCTTTTTCTTTTGTAGACTTTTATTCTCTTTCGGAGGCATTTCTCCATATTGCAGTTGCAGTTCATTTATTCCGATCATTTTTGTTGCTGCATAATATTCCACTGGGGAATAGGTCACAATTTTTTTTAGCCTATTGAGGGACACTCAGGTTTGTTCCACTTGGAGGCTCTTACAAACAGTGCTTCTATAATTTTCCTTGCACATGTAACCCAAAACGCTTGGGCAAGAGTTTCTTGAAGATTTATACCTAGGAGTACAATTGCTATGCCAATTGTACAATTGCTTTCTAAAATGGTTGTCCCAAAAAAATTCCTTATTAAGGGGCTCCTGTGTGCCAGGCTCTGTGATGATCCTGTGGTCCACAAAATATAGTCATGTCTCTCCCCTAACAGTGCTTACTTCAAATTCTGGTGAGAAGAATGGTTCAGTCAAATCAAAAGTACAAATGGAAGGTGTCTCTCTCTCTCTCTCTCTCTCTCTCTCTCTCTCTCTCTCTCTCTCTCTCTCTCTCTCTCTCTCATCACTCTCTGTCTCCCTCGTGCAATCAACAATTGAACAAAAGCTTCATGTTCCCTATTGTGTCCTCTGAAGTGGGTAGTCATTCATTCATTTCTCAGGAAGCTTCTTTTTTGCATTGGAGAGGATTGCCTTCTGAAAAGTAGCTCCAGGATTATAACTCTTTTAAGAAGATAATTCAATCATCTAACAGGTAATAAGTACCAGTTAGGGGCCAAGTGCCTTTGTCCCTGCCTTCAGAGACCATAGATTTTAATGGAAGAGACAAGCTAGTCAAAAGGGAACTATAAGGGCCTATTTTAGCTTCCCTTGAATAAGCAAAGAAAATGCTCAGGCTTTAAACTTGTTCTTAGCTAAAGCACACAGAAAAAGCTAAGGCTTTGTGCAAAATGTCTTGGCACCGTGATTTCATTGCCCTCTATAAGTGGATTGAATTGGGAGGGCTCCAGGTACTTCATACTTGTTTATGCATTCAACAGATATTGATTGAGTGACCGCTATATGCAAGGCACTCTTCTGCTCCCTTGACCCTTTGGAACCTACATTCTCACAGGCTCACATTTCCACTGGGCTCTCTCACTGTCTCTCTAGATACTATACTTGTCTAATGTCACCTTAAGAACACAGAATCTCAGGCATATTACTGACGTGCCTTAAGCTCTGGATAAAAAATTTTCCCCACTCCTCTTTCCAATGATAATCACATGCTATTAGTCACATTGTCATACCAGCTGCCTGGATGCATTCACACCATGTATGTGACTACAGATTCTCTAGATCTCGCATTGGTGCAAAACAATGACAATTACTGTTAAGAAAAAGTAACAGTTTAGAAAATGCTTTTTACATTCATGATGGTATACATACTCACATCCAGTCTAGGAGGTACCCAAACAAGCATTGTTTTCATTATCATTATTATGTTATTCTCCATTTAATAAATGAAGAATCCAATGCTCAGAGAAGGTAGGTAACTTGCTCAAGATCACATGGCTAACAAGTATTATGGTCAAGGTTTTGTCCTGCTTGTTTTCCTTTATAATTTGACCTCATCTCCCATGCCACAGACTATTCTAGTTTCATCCAGAGTTGCTCCTACCCCATTGCCCTGCCCAGCTCTAGCCTACCCAGATCTTTCTTTTTAAGTGTGATTCTGTTTCCTTGAGAATCTCCTTCATTGAAGTAGCCCTTACATGGGCTTCCCAGAAGTAAGGTACAGGCCCCAGACATGGCCTAAGATCCCAAGACATCCAGAAACGTAGTCATCTTTCAGCCTTCCATGAGGCCCATCCTGTGTTTACTACAATAGCCATTAGCTACATGTGACGGCTTAAATTAAAATTCAACCAAATTTAAAACTCAGTTCCTCAGTCACATTAGCCACATTTCAAATGCCACTATATGAGGCAGTACATATTGTAGAACCTTTCCTTTGTTGTGGAATGTTCTATTGCACAGGGCTAGTTACAACAATCTCCACACCTCTGTCAGCACTGGTGTGGCAGCCACCTGCTCATAAGTGGGTTTTAGTTATAAATACATGTTGGAATTGGGGATGTGGGCTGATGTTGATGGCTTGTTTTTTTAAAAGGGGAAAAACAAAGTAAAGAAGCTGCAGGCCAGGAATGAAAGAGGAGGAGAGGACAAGAGCAAAGATGTGACCCTGAAAAAGGACCAGGACCATTGATATAAACTGGGTTTTGTGAGTGAGTTGGAGGTGGGCACGAAGGCAGCAAGACTTACCCTTTTAGAAGGTGTCGAACCACCACTGTGGTTTGTACCCAAAGCATGGAGAAGAGATTCATTTTGCAGGTGCTATGCTAATCTAGACCACAGGAAATCAAATGGTCACAGTGAGAAAAACCCAGGGTGAGGGGACAGAGGCCCCCGGTGTGGCAGATCTGTTGACGTGGGAATAGACAAGGTGGGCTAGGGGCAGCACCCAGCTTTGCCCAATCCAGATCTGCATCGCTGTTCTGCCCCTTCCTGGCTATGTGGCCATGTCCAGGTTGTTCAGATGCCCCCTGTGAGAAGCAGAGACTGGAATGCCTCCTCTGCAGGGTGATTGTCTGGGTTAGAAAGAATGCATAAAAAGCACCAAGCCCCTCACACAATACTTCCCCTGGAGATGGTACTAAGAGAGGAGGCATCTGAAAAATGCAAAGGAAAGTGCTTGCAGAAATGACTGAGTCAGTCATTATAGATTAACACCCTATAGATCTTTAAATGGCCTTCTGGAAACTCTTGCCATACCTACAGGACAAACAATCTGTAAATAGATAGGACTGGTGATTGAAATTCCTTCCCCCTTGGAGCCCCCACCCGAAACTCCCTCTCCCCATCCTGAGTCACAAGGTGCACGTAGAACCTCAGACAAAGGAATCACACCCCTTGCATGGACACTGCAGAGGTATATAAACTGTAAGAAATCTAACCAAATCTAACCAGGGCGAGCTCGTGCTTTGGTGCAGTTAAAGCCTCATGCACTCCGCCGGCATTAAATGCTCCTTGCTCTGACAAAGTAGTCTCAGAGTCCAATTTCCTCGTCGGGTGTCGCTTCCTGCAACAGTACCACTTACATTGTTACTTTCTAAAACGACTGCTGCTCTGGCATGAGGTTCCAGGCAGGGGCAGTCCAGGCCAGATGGCATTTCTTACGTTGATCTCAAGCTAGCTGTCTCGCACATAGGCCACAGTGGTCAGCACTCTAGCGAGATTACTCTGCTTTCTGTATTCCATAGAGATAAATCCAGAATCAGCTCAAGCAACTGAAGACATTTCCCCTTAGTTATGACCTGCTCTGATACATTTTCTATTTACATCACCAGCTTATTTGGTCAAAATGTGGTACAAGTATTGGGCAACAACTGGTTTCCAATTTGTTTTTTGCACCTTGCCTTTAAGCCCTCAGGCTCTCATTTGCCTTTTGTAACCCCATGCCACCCTATGAAGTGTGGTTAAACTGGCTTCCCCTTGCTTCTTTGGGCTTCCCATGGTTAAAGTCCCAGAAGCATTCTAGATCTAGGTGAAAGGGAGCTTTTTTTATGGCACTATGCACCATTTAAAATTAGGCTTTCACTCAGAGGTGAGTCTAGTTATTAGATTGAGTCCATTATTCCAAATCTATTTAGAAAGTTGT
This sequence comes from Eonycteris spelaea, assembly GCA_003508835.1. NCBI lineage: Eukaryota > Metazoa > Chordata > Mammalia > Chiroptera > Pteropodidae > Eonycteris > Eonycteris spelaea. Next base: position 2,279,808 of record PUFA01000185.1, on the reverse strand, counting down.
ACATTATTTGGGTAAGAATTAATGGTAGAAGCCAAAGTCTTTCTATATCCTGTCCTGAAAAGGCTAAATAATGCTACACCCCCACCCCCCAACTTAAAACTAGTTAATTACCTAAAACTGAAGCAAAGGAGATTTTATCATGTGAAAATAAATCAAGCTCTCCGGGTGGGGGCGGGGGGAATGAGGACTCTGGGATCCCTGGTTTATTAAATGGGTCAGATTATTTACAAAACATTATTCTTATCATTAAAATAATCAGGAAGTAGAGAATTTCCACCTGCATTCAGAATTTACAGCACACCACAAATAGCCTTTTATGTCTCAGCTGGTGAAACCATAAAGAGGTTGTTACTCTACAAGACAGCTTTTCACAGAAACCTAATTCAACTTTAAGAAAATGCATATGATGGGGGATTACTTCTTACTGTTCTTTCAATAGCTCTGTCCTCCCTCTCCTACTCCAGAGTCAAAGTCCCATTCTCCTTTCCGAAAAGGCCTCAGGAGTTTCCAGGTTGCCTGAACAAACAATTGTCATTCATTGTTTGATATGCAGCTTCCGCCAGAGGGTGGTCCATTAAGGGACTCTTTTGGGAGAAATAATAAATGGGTGGAAAGTTAGACGCAAGGATAAGATGTACTGAGACATGATTGTTATAAGTTCTCCTGAGCTCTTTCATTGCAGTAATTCCATAATCCACAGCTCTCCTTGTGAAATACAAATGGCTACAATGGCATCTTCCCCATCATTTCAAATGCTTTCCCCCTTTGCTACATATGAAATGCCTTCTCTAACGTTACTGAAATTAAAAATTTTTCAATATCAAAGCCAAATCAATCTAATCAGAAGTACTAAATGCTGCTCTGTTTTCAAACTACATGCTGGTTTTGCTCTTCCCTGTGGCTGAGTTGGGTGGGGATGATGGGTCTCTCCAATTAACAATCACTGTCCTATACTCACCTAAGTTTTCTTCTCAAATGGCTATGCTATGATCCATTTTTGGAAGATGATGACTGTTCACTGAGATGAATCTCAATCAATGAAGTTTTGTAAGTGTAAATGAAAGGTTGGCAGGAGAAGGAGGGTAATGGTAAAAATAAGTAATATAAATAGCTACATTTGTTGAGCCCTAAATATGAACCAGACATTGTGATAAGCCCGTCACATGCATTACTTAAGCAAATGTTTATAATACCACTATAAGGCAGTTATTATTCAAATTAGAAAGCTGAGGAAACTGAGGCAAACAGTAGCTAAATAACTTATCCAGGCCATACTACTCAAAAGTAGCTGAACCAGAGTGTCAACTAGACAAACTCCCTCTGTCAGGTGACTTAGATTGCCTTTTTAATCTTTGCAGTTGATTCTAACTGCTTAATTTGTCAATTAAGTATTACAATGGAACTGCATAAATGTTATCCAAACTGGGACCATCTTGAGAATAAAAGTGGTCAAAAATTACGCTAGGGAAGTCTAGATGGGTACTCAACTTAGTTATTAGAAACTTGGAACATTATATTCCATAGTAAACATGTCAGACATAAGACTTAGAGTCCCAGGACGCCCCAGGACACTTTTGTATGCCTTACTGAGGAGGGAGTAATACCTCACTACTTTTTTTTTTTTCATAACCAAAAAAACATTTATTAAGTAGCCACAACCTAACAAACCCTGCTCACCTGCTTTTCCCCCTTTCCTGCCTGGGAGGGGGCTCCCTGGAGTGCAGAGATAAAATTGGGGGTCCAAGTGAGGTGCTCCCAGCAACACCCCGCAGGCCTTGCTGCCAGCCTTGGTTTCCCCTCTGGTGCCAAGATTTGTGACCCTGGACGTGAATCTCATCTGCCTGAAGACTTGTCTGCTGGCAACTCTGGCTAGAGGGTTTGGCCAGCTTCCGGCCTTCTAGCCCCTGAGGTCCATGTAGTCCTGTGCCCAGCCAGGCCTATTTGCCCACAAGCATGGCCTCCACGCCATCCCTGGCAGTCAAGTAGAGACCATGAATGAGGTAGTGCTTCCGCCACAGGAAGGCGTAGAAATATGGAAGCAAGATGCTCCATACTCCAAAAATATAGCATTGTTTCCCCCACTAAAATCTCCTATTTTAATGAGGTATCTTTTTCTTAATGTAGCAGGTATATGTGCCAATAAAAAGAATGTTTTTATAATATTTTTTAAAATTAGCACCAAATAATAAATAATATATGATCATTTGAGTAAAACAAGAGGATTTTTACATATTTGCACTGTGTGTATATGTATGTTAATATCAATTCATGCTTGTGCTTGCAGAGGACATCTCTGGATAATACATGAAATGTTTACTGACGTTCCATCAGGAAAGAAAAGAATTTTGGAATCTGGGGTGAAAGGGAGATTTATTTATACAGCATATCTTTTTGTTCATGTAGAACTTTTTTCCATAAATATGTTTTATTTCTCAAATGAGAAGAAAAACTAGATAAATATCTCCCATTCAGTGAAGTTGTACCATTCCTAGTAGGAAAGCAATCTGATTAAAGTAATTGGCACTGGTTTTTAAATGACTAATCACTACCTCTTTTTAAAAATTGACTTTTAGAAGAGATGCCTGGGAACCAAAGTGAATCCTTAGTTGCTGGAAGTTTAAACAGTGTAAAAAGAAAATGAAGAAATTCAAGTGAGGTCAGGGTGGTCACCCCTGCAGGAAATAATGTCTCCTAAGTTGGTGCCATTCTTTATAATTTCTTCCTTTCCTATCCACGTTTTTTTATGATGGAGGAAGTTTAAGCTCCAATAACAATGTAGAGAAAAAAAAGATTGCAGAAGGCTTAAGTACTTCTAAATACAATTTTTAGACCAAAAAAAATAAAAACCTATATTTTCCTATTTGGGAAGCTCAAGAGTGTTTGGAATTTTCCACTCTGAAAGATTAAATTACACAAATAATGTAGAAAAGGATCATTGATGTGCACAAGTATTCATTTTGGCCATGTGCTTTTAGACAGTGCAATTCAAAGCTAGTGTCTTAAAAACCTCCATAATTCAAACATAAAGAAAAACAGTAAACCTTGGACAAGATGTTGGCATTAAGGATGTTTTATATGAGTATGACAGAGACTTATATTTTCCATTCAATACCTGCTCCTCCATAACTTCTAGTAATAGAACCCTGATTTCATTTGGGGCAGTGATTTTTCCTCCTAAGAGACAATATCTCCCAGGCTCCCTTGCAGCTAGGTGTAGCTATGTGACAAAGGTTTGGCCACTGAATTGAAAGTGCAAATGTTCTGAGTTACTTTGGGGAAGCATCTTAAAGAGAGTTAGCCAAGCTAGAAGGGGGGTCCTTTTGCCTTGCCCTTTTCTCTTTTATGCTTGAAGAACCATATGATGACTAGAGGGACATTATGGCCTCAGGGTGAAAAAGCAGAGAACTAGAAAGAGCCTGGGTTTCTGATGACATTGGAAGCCACTGTATGAGCCCCAGATAGCCAGAGGGAGGACTTTTTTTATGTTAGAAATAACCGTTGTACGTTTAAACCATTGAAGTCAAGTCTCTGTCATTGACAGTGAAATGTAATTCCTAACTGATCAAACAAATTACTTCTCTCCATTGTGAGAAAGAATATCATGGAATACCATAAATATAACACTTATTCATCATCATTTCTGATCTCTGCACTTCACTATGCTGCTTTTCGTTTTGCTTTGTTCATAATTCAATTAAAAAAAAAAAAAGCCATTTCATCTTTTAGAACAACCCAGGGACTGAATCTTCAATTCTTTGCACTCTAGAAACATCTCTACTCTTTATGAACAACCCATCTTTCAACTCATGGAAACCTCAATTAATAATCATTTGTTCACAAGATGACTCTAGGGCACATTTACTCAGACACTGTGACTGTCACCATAGTTGTTGGAACTGAAGTTATATACACAGATGAACTTTTCTCACTTGTTTATTTTCCATGTGGGGCGTCTCATTTAAAACAAATCCATTGTAAGTCCCCAGGCCCTAAATATAGGCTGTGTTATGGATATCCTTTGAACCTCCTCTCTTCTTTTCTCCAGAAAGGAGGGGAGGTAAAAGCTGAATAAAAGAAAAAAAATAAAAATAAAAACAAAAACAAAATAAAAACCATATTTTTAACAAAAGGATTTTTGAGAACCTTGGAAAACATTGTGTTCACTCACATAGGCCCCACTGTTTTAAACATATTTTACTATAATTTTTCCTTCAAAATTCTGACATGCAAAGTTGAACAGGGCTCTTTCAGTGTACAACCCTGGGACATGGAGAAGTAAAAAGAACAGTATTCCAACTAATGCATACTCAGTGGGAATCATAATATCGCATAATTGCTTGAAATCCACAGGCTGATCCAATGTCATCTCCAGAAATATGCAAGTTTCCCTTTGTTTTCTGACTGAGAGATATTTCCTTGCTTTAGAGCTTAACCCTTCCATTGCTACCCTTAATTTTTGAAACATGATTAAAAATGAATGCAGAGCTACCCTTCCTAAACCCACCCCAAATGTTAAGAACTCAAATCTGCCAACTTTTGTTCTAACAGAAGCATAACAATATGTATTTAACTTTATCAGTGAACCTCAAGTGTTCCTTTTTTACCCATTTCCTTTTCTACCTGTTTCTAAACACATAAACACACACATACACACCCCTTTAAATTTCCACAAGAAACTTTGAAAGAACAAAGAGTTGCTATTTCAGAGCATGTAATGACATGTTTAAAAGTTCATCAACTTCCCCCTTTAAAAAAAACTGGCAATGAGTCTAAGATAATAATTCAAAAAGGTTTAGAGGAAGAAAATCCTTAAGACTTCTTCCTCTGTAACATTATGTAAATCATAAATATACCACTGGTCTGGAAGTGATTACAACAAGCTATGAGACAAAAGATCTTCCTAAGCAGACACTGCAGACAATGGGCTCTATTCTCCCACCAGCATATAAAAGGATTTGGGAAGGTAAGTCCTCATAATGGCTCATAAGAAAGTCATGCCATTATGGAGAATTCCCAAGTATGTGTGCTCCAAATAAATTCTAAGTCCTGGGTCATAACTGATTGTGTAAACCATTACAGAAATGTGTCCTCTTTCACCTCTATTGAAGGTGAATGAGCCTTATGGTGTTCCAAGCATTCCTTCACTCTTCTCGAGTTTTCCCTTCGCTTTCAATTGTAATTGTTCCTGACCTTCCAAACAGGATCCCTGGAATAAAGAGGAGGAAGCACTATTTAAACAGTTAACTCTAGCTGAATGAGTCATTTGGGAATTAGCAGCTTTCCCAGTCCCTATATAAGGAATACCCACTTATATCTGAGCTTCTCAATTGCTTCTAGAAAGCCTTTTTTGTTTTGTTTTGTCTTTCTTCATACCTCTTTCCAGAGGACAAAGGTTTAACTTTTCTCTCGAAGCCTTTCAACAATTGTGTTTGACATTCAGTTATCAGAACAACAAGAATTACATTTTGCTTGGTAGTATAGCATTAGAAACTAAGGCCAGCCAACTCAAAGGGACACTGCAATGCCATTTTATAATTAAGCAGAGCACCCGCTGGACCGCATGTTATAACAGATGTTTCCTGGCCCCAGGTACTAAGCCAGCACATAGTAAAACTGCCCAGAGCCTCTCCCTGAGCCAAGATGGGTCAGTGTCTGGAACAACTCTTGTCTAGTGTCTCTTACTGTAATTAGAGAATGAGACTAGCTTTTGGTCATTAATTCCATTTGAAAAATAGCCATGGCTAAATTAAAAAAGAAAAAAAAAATGCGTCAGAGTGCTTTTAAAATTGAAAAGCCCAATAAGAACACGGAGATAATTTATTGGTGATTTATTATTTCTAACAGCGTTTTAGACCTTATATAAATTCTGTACAATGCCCTTTCTTCAAGACGATTTGCAAAATTTTCACTCCGTTTATAAAATGGATAAAATCAGAGGCTCCTTGTGCTTAGGCTGGAAAAGAGTTTATAGATTGGTTAGTACCAGGAAATCAAATCAGATGCTGTAGCAGCCAGTTGGTAAATGAGCAAAGCAAACAAGGGCAAAAAAAAAAAAAATTGTTCTGCATTTTCTACCTAGTTTTCTTTCATTTTCTTGTTTTCAAAAATATATATAGGTGCAGGAATATACCCCTCTACTCTGAGAAAACAACAGTTCAAGCAGGGCTGACATTCAGGTGGTGTGTGTTGAGTCCTTACCAGTTGGTATATTGATGCTGCTCTCAGCCCACGGTGTGCTGGCCTTTCCTCCAGGTGCTCTTGTACCACCACATGATCGAACAGAAGAGCATCTGCAGAATGTCGTTCTAGCACAAAGGTGTTCATTCTAATGGGTTGGTCCTAATGTGTTAGGTGTTCAGGGTATCACAAGCAGTTCAGTATAGCTAAAGCCAAGGACACATGAGGACAGTGGCAGGAAAGTCTGACTGGGCTTGATTTTAAATACAGTATTGAATAGCAGGAAGCATAACCTCTTACCTGAGGTGAAGAAGCATCATCAAAGGTTTTAGAGTTGAAGAGTGTTTGATATGCCATATATAATAGGAAGGCTGGTGAGGGAAGGGACTGAGGGTCTAAACTCTTCAGGTGAAAGAGAGGGAGATTCTGAATTAGTAGCAATTAAGATGAAAAGGAAAAGCCAGATTTGAAAACCTTTTTTTGAAGTATAAACAATAAAACTCAGTGACCCAATGGATAAAGAAAATGGGAGGAGTAAAGATTGAATTCAAAATTGCAAAGCAGAGTGTCTAGGTGGATAAAATCTCCATCTACCAAGACACAAGGGAAGCAGGACTTTTGGAGTGTGAGTGTGGGAGAAGGGAGAGGTGGGGGCTCGCTTGGACATAAAGCCTTCAGAAGACTCTAGTAGGTAGACCTTACCAAGAAAGCATTATAAAATGGAAATAGGGTTCAAGAAGGAAGAATTAGCAACCACGAGCATGACCCATGTAGAAATACTCTGAAAATGACTTTTAAATGATATAGATGGAAACTACTTACCTTGAGAATCCTAACTTGATGATAATTAAATACTTTGAAAACTGGTAGTAAAAGAAGGCACAAAGCAGCCCTTCTATCAGGTTATAGGTCGTTTTCTTTTATAGGGTAAAACTGGGAAATCATTAAAAGAGCACTAGTCTTGGAATCATGCAGACGCAGCTCGGAATCCCAATCATGCTACTTACTAGATGTTTGATTTTGGGCAAGTTATTATTTAATCTCTCTCATCCAGACACTTTTGTGTTTTGAGGTGGACACTATTTGGGAACTGGGAATATAATGAATAAATTAAAAAAAAAAAACACTGCTCTCAAACAACTTAAATTTCCTTTTCTACAAAACTAGAAGATTGCAACAAGATACTATATACCAGTGGTCCCTAACTTTTTTGGCACCAGGGACTGGGGCTCCTATGAGAATCTAATGCCTGATGATCTGAGATGGAGCTGAGGCAGTGATATTAGTGCTGGGGAGTGACTGCAAATACAGATGAAGCTTCGATCAGTCACCCACCACTCACCTCCTGCTGTACAGCCTAGTTCCTAACAGGCCATGGACTGGTACTGGTCCACAGCCCCGGGGTTGGAAACCCTGCTATATACCAAGTACCCAGCACTTTGCATTACATAGAGTACTAAAAACCTGTCACTAAGCCTGTGCTATTTATTGGCTCAGGCATGTACTATTCATTGGCTCATTTAATTCTTACACATATGAGGCAGTTATTAATGTTGTTCCATTCATTATACAGTTAGGAAACCTTAGCTTAGCTGCCTTGCCCAAATTCATAGGGAACAATCCAAGAGTTATCTGACTCCCAAAATGCTGTAATTCAACTCTTCTTTGCCAAAACTAAATGAGTCATGTAGACAAGAGCACCTTCTCTCTTAATGCCCTAAAATATGAGTAAATAAACTAGAAATTACCATCCAAGAAAATGCCCTTTAAGTTGATATATATGGCACTTTAAAGTGAAGATAATCAAACTCAAGCTTGTTAAGATAACACTAGGATGAATTTCTTTAAATAATATTCTGAATGGCTGAACCAGGGATAATGTCCTACAAATGCCCTTCATCAATTCATACATGGCCAAGACTGAACAGTCAGACAAGGTGGTTCTAGCTAGAAAATTTCTTTTCTACCTCAAATCATTTTTGGAAGTAGGTAAAGAGAAAAAAAAAATGAATGAGCCAACAACTTAGAATTAAATGCCTTTTGTACAACTGAAAGTTATCAGATTTTGTTAGCCAATTTCACCATAAAAAATAAATTTAAAAAGTAAATAAAAATTTTAAAAAATAAAAAACAAAATAAAAGCATTTTGGAAGTAATTTTCACTTTTAAATAATAGACTACAACTGCCTAAAAGTCATTGTGGAATAGGAAACTTTACTAACCTTCTTCTTTGCTGTCACTACTACTATGCATATCTACTACTATATCTTCTTTGCTATCACTTGAAATCTTCCTCTTCATTCCTACCACACTGGCCTAGTCTGGGCTCTCTTCATTTCTCCCCTGGATAGCACTCAACCACTTGTTTCCGCTCTCCTGACCATGCTACAGTTGCTCTAAGCCTTTAATCTATTCAGCAGTTCCCCATCACTTAAAAAATATATCCACATGCATGTATAAACACAGGTTGCTTACAACTTTCTGACCTTCATTCTCAGCACAGAACTTCCGAGATCCCAAATGTGCCGTGCTATTTCACACCTCTAATCCTCTGTACTTGCTAATCTCTCAGCTTGGCATGTGCTTCCTCAGGTTTATCTGATGAACTCCTACTCATCTTTAAACACACAGCTCAAGAGTCGTCTCCTCTGAGAAGCCTTTTATTACCTCTCCATGTTCAAGTCTTTATATCCCACAAGATTCTGTTTACTAATGAATCTGTCACATTCAATGACTGTTATTTGTTAACATGTTTATCTCCCATAGTAAACTAAGTTTCTTGAAAGAATGCACATTATCCTCTACATCTTTGAATCTCTCTACCAGGAGGGCCCTGGCAGATATAGTAGGCCTCGTCTATATTGTTGCATTGAATAGAATTGAATCCAATTGTCATCATTATGGTCATCAACCCACGGTGAGTGCCTTTCACAGGAGTACGACATATTGGTAGGTGTTGCATTACTGCTTAGTGTGGTGGAAGAAGAAACAACCAAACTCCTTGCAGATTCGGACATGAAGAAAAGAGAGCTGCTCTAAATAGGAAGTAAAGAAAGCTAGAGGAGCCTGAAATGTGTTTATTTCGTCATCCTTGGATGCTGGATATTAGGATTGTCATGTAGGCCAACTCACTTATCTTAGAGGTTCTGACAAATTTTCTGGGAAAAAAAAAGAAAGGAATAAAATTAAAATCTGTGGTCAGAAGGTTACAGAAAGGAAAGGCACACATTTCTGCTAGGGAATAGGAAGTGGTCTTGTCTTCTGCAGCAGAGCTGTCTAATAAATCTGGAGAGTTTTATTGACTTCATAGGCGCAAAAATAACCACCCGGAGAAGACATCAGGTTTCACTTATATTTTTGGAAAGTAATTTTTCACAGACACGAGGTTAAAAGAAAGTGGTTGCACGGGCCTCGGCTGTGGTGGTGTGTCTTCTGGTATGCGTCATGCAACTGGGTCTCAATTCTGGGACGATGCCCAGTTTCAGAGGTCTAAAACCTCTGTTGAAAGCAATGAGGACAGAGTGTTGCCAAAATTTTATGTATGCAACTGTAGATCGATGTCTTAGTGCAAGGATAGACTTTGATCAAGAGCATCTGTAGGGAGGGGTTTCGTTAAATGCTGTTTTCAACCCTTAATTCTACAGCTTTTATGTCTACTTGTTCCTAAGTCTACCACAGACCCCGGATGGCCCTGACACAGAGAAGTCCCACCCCAAACCCACGTCTGGCTCTCAGGCAGCAGAAGTGACTGGCATAGAAGGAGTTCTTGGGCAGAAAAAAATACGCAGTTTGGAAGGTTTTCTTTCTGTTCTCTGTTTTTCGGTCCCATGTTAGACCATTCAAAAAGAAAATGCTTGAAGCTCTCTCCCTCCTGCCTCATGTCTGTGATTCATTAGGAAAACTTGCAAACCTCCCTTACACAAAGACAAGCTCTCCTAAGAAAAGGATCAATAAGAGTATATGTTTGTTGGATGAGTTCTTCCTCTTAAAAAACGTCTGGCCAAGAATAGAAAATTCAGCCAGTGTTAGAAGGATTAAGCATCTATTTCTGAATTCCTTTCAATTGTCCTCATAATCATGGAAAAGATGGCAACTGGGTAATATTTTTAGCGTTTTATAACTTTCATGTTCAATTCTTGTGAGGAAACTACAGGAACCTTCTCCCATGGAGCAAGGAAGCTTTTTTTTTTTTCATATGGTCATATTTCTTCTAGAAATCAATAGGAAGGCAGATAGAGCAGTGTTGGTCTTGGCCAGCTTGCCAGCGAGTGGCTCTTCCCTGTGTGTAGGAGGCCACATCATCCCCAGAGCCCCCAGCTCTCCCTATGAAACCGGCTTGGGTTCTGACAGTGAGAACAAACACTGGATTGGGAATCAGGAAGTAAATAAAATCCAAAACCATCCACCTGAAGGAATCACCTTATTTCACAGGTGACAAATAATACATGGGTGGTTCTGAAAGATATATGTTTAGCAGGAGAATCCTGGTTCAAAGGAAATTCTTAAATGATAAAATAGCAAAGACTTATTGAGTCCTTGGCATATTCAGGGCACTGGAATAAGCACTTTACATGTATAGTATTATTTAATTACACCTTTACTACTCTTAAACAGGCAGTGTTATTGTGTCTATTTTTCAGATGAGGAAAATAAGAGATTGACTTGATGCAGATAACACAATATAGAACTTGCGGTATAAAACGGTGTAATTAGGATTGGAATACCAAGAACGTTTAACCCCTGGCTGCTTTACGCCTCCGTCTACCTTGTCTGTTTCCCTGAAGCAACTCCAAGGCTCTGTGGAGCAGAGTTTCAAAATCTTTTGATGGATAACCCCTAAAATTTTTCCCAGTTTAATGCCCAGTGATTCTAATTCTGAAAGTGTGAACTATAGTAGTCCTCAAAATGAGCTCCTGAAGACTGATTGTTGGCAAAGCTTGCTCTTCTTTAGCAGGCTGACTTAAAGTCACGTTTCACATGCATTTAAAGAATAGACGTTTTATGTTACTTTGTTCCAATAGACATAGGGATGGCATCAAAGAATTGTGCAGATGTAAACATTCTCATGCCATAAGAGGAAATGTGTTGTTTACATCGAAACAGCAGTGCTAAAGTCAGGACCAATTTCTATTTCTTTCATAGTTCAGTTATTAAGTATTCTATAACTAACACATTTGCGTATACATTCACGGACAAATTGTCTCTAGTAAATTCAGCTAGACACAAGCAGTAGGTGTTAGAATTTTCGCCTCTCACATTAGCTAGATGTCTGTCTGGGTATTGGCTCACTCAGAGCAGGGGTTCATCAAGGAAAGGGGGGAGACTTTTGATCTCTTTGTTAGCTGTTCACAAAGGGAAAAAACTCCACAGGCTGAACCTCTTAACTCCTAACTCACATCAGACATCCCCAAATTGCATGATTTTAGTGTTGCTAAGGGGATGAGGAAACAGGCTCCTTCTTATAGTGTGGTTGAGGGTGTAAATCGATATAAAATTATTGGAGGGCAATCTGGCAAAAGCTATTAAAAATAAAATGTTCATAGCCTCTGACCCAATAATAATTCACCTTCTGGGAATTCATCATATAGAAATACTCCTACAACTGCTCAAAGATGTAACTAAAATGATGTTTGCAAGAATATTTGTTACAGGGAAAACTGGAAAGAACCCAAATGTGCATTAACAGCAATTGGTTAAGGAAAGTGTGGTTCGAGCATACAGTGCAATACCATGGAGCCATTTAAAAAAAGATTAAAAAGATCACTTTTTACAGACTAGCATGGAAAGGTATCTAAGACATATTGTTAGGTGCAAATAGCACACATAAGAGTGGAGAGTATAATCTCATTTATGTAAAATTATAAACAAAATTTTAATATATGCCTTGAAAAAGTTAACTGGTTTTCTGAGCTGTGTGGGATTATGGAAAATTTTTACTTTCTCTGCCACATTTTATAATGTTTCAAGTTTTTATATACATGAATATATACATATATGCCATGACTTTTGTAATCAGAAAAAAAATAAATGTTTCTGTGGCTCGGTCCCTTGAGAGTGTAAAAGGAAAGTGTAGAAGCCTAGTCCAAATCCATTAACTTTATTGGAAAACAAAACTTGGCTGACACTGGAACAGTGATGCCACTTAACCAAAAGGAGGGCATGGAAATTCTTCTGGCCTTTAAAGTCTATAAGCCATTTAATAATTATCCCATAACGGAGCGATCTTTCAGGGAGAAGCTAGGGATACTAAACTTAAACTGCAGCTAGTTTTTGAAACACTGCTGTAGTTGAAAGGATACCTGAGGACTGGAGACTCAAACTAAGAGGTCTCATCCTTAACAGAGACATGCCAAGGGTGGGCTGTGTCCATGAAACACGAAAAGGAGTTTGTGTTTAATTTTTATGCTTTTATCAAGGTATGATTTGGTACTAGTTCTCTAGGTGAGGAACAGATCCTCATTTGGGGTTGGGGTGGGGTTGGTCTATAGCTTATATAATTAAGTGAACTCTTGTAACATAAAGAATGCAAACTTACAAATACAAAATGAAGTACCTGGCTTTAGAAGGGGCTCCTGAGAAGGACACTTAAGCTAAGCTTCGTTAGCTTCTCACTCTGTTCTAGACCCAAGATAACATGGGAAAGTAATGGGCATATTTCCTTTAAGAGTTGTCCTGCCAAAGAGGCATTTCCATCTCACATGTGGTGAAGCTAGAGGAAGCACCATGAACCCTAGGAGACTGTGTGATCTGTGCTATGGGGGATACTTGAGTTTCCGTGAATGTATAAGCTCTGGAGAAGCTCTATTTGTTGACAGTGGCAGGCACCCAGTTCTTGATGCTCATAAAACTATGGCAGTCAGAGCTGGAAAAGATATATTAGGTCATCAATCTAGATTCTGGTCCAAGGCAGGATGGTTCACTATTGTAGTCATTCCAAGCCTTTGTCCAGGCAGCTTGGAAATGTTTTGAGGGCCTCACTCTTAAAAAGCTATTCTTCTCCTCTGGTTCCTGGGCAAATGCTGAGTGTTCGATGGAAAAAAAAAAAAATAGAGTTGGAGCTACATGACTACTTAATTATATCCATTCACCTAGATCTCTATCAGTGTTTTCCAGATGAAGAAAACAATTTAAGTGTGAAGATTCTGTTCTTGTATCTCTGGTATAAATTTTCCATCAGTGAACAAATCACTAATTTTTTCTGGTTCCTTGCATTTCAACTTTGGTACTGAGTTTCTTTTTAGCTTTAGAAGTAACAAACTTGCTTGGGTTCTCTTTACCTGGTGTTGTCAAGAATGAGTAATATACAAACGCTGCTTTGGTCAATGGAAAGAAAGTAGTTTCCTAAACACTTATTTTGAGTCTGTTTTTCTCTGTCTTTGATAAACTCGATATGTTCCCAATTTTAATTTTAGGCTTCCATAAGGGCTATAAAAATGGAGGAATCTTAAAGCTAAGTTTTTTGGTTTTCATGTTTTCCTTTAAGCCCATATTGATAATGCTACTAATCTCCCAAAATATTTTGGTGGCTACTTTCTGTTGTAGACCAAAAGGAGAGTAGACTTAAATTGTCATTGATTGATTAACGTATGCTATATGCCTAGTGAAATCTCATATTTTCTATGCTTCGTGTGCGTGTGTGTGTGTGTGTGTGTGTGTGTGTGTGTGTGGTTTCTTTGCTTGTTCTGTGTTTGATGATTCTTTGGGGGGTCGGCCTTGAAAATACTCAAAACAATTCTCTTTTTTAATAAGTAATGCTATGAATAAATATAAAAGTGCTAATGAATAGCATAGTATTTGGATAATTGCATCTTAAAGTTTATTTCTATTTTAAGTCAAGACAAGCGGGTATTAGTTCATTGATGCTACTGACATCAGTACTAGGAATGGAACCTTTTAGAAAGCAACTCTCAGGAACTATGTTTTTTTAGAATCACAAGATGGGCCCATAGTTATTCAACTACCAAAACACTGACTATCAAGGCTACCTGAGTTAAACTTAGCTGAGTTTAATTAGATCTGAAAAGTTGACTGAAAATTTACCCAAAATGTGTTCATCAAAAAACAAAGGTATTGGAAAGTAGAGGAAAGAAATAGGATTATGGAGGACAAAATTAACTTTAAACCTCATTAACTGAAAAAATAGTTAAAGATAGAGGTGCTGAGGTAAAAAGATTTTCCTTTTATTTCAAAATTAGGTCAGTACGACATAAACATTTTGTCCTTGGAATTTTCTGTGACATACTCCTTTCAGAAATGTGCTTGTCCATATTAAGAAATTATGAAATATAATGCAAAATACAAATTCCTGAAAGATACAAAATTATCAAAGGTACAATGTCGTTAAAAATCACTTTGGGAATATTTTCCAAGCCCCAAATACTCAATGTGACAAAAGATTGCTTTTATGATTTGCAAATGTACTTAAATGTAATCTCATTTTAAAAAGTTAAAATATTTTAATTGTACATTAAACAAATTCACTTTAGGAAAAATAATGAATTTACATGAATTTAGTACTACCCATAGGAATATGGACTAAATAATGAAAAGTCAGTACTGCTGGTGACCTCAATAATGTGGGCTATACCAAATCCCTTAGTGGCAAATACACTGTAAGTTCTTAAACGGATGGGTATGTGTCCTGAACAGAATGCTTTAGACATGATTGAGCTCAATAAGTATTTGTGGGACAAATGAACATGATTGAATTCAGGTAGATCTCAGATTATTCACTGATATATATTTTCCTGGTTGTGAGTTATGCTTGATTTAAATCAAATGATAGCACTCATATATACTTTATAACCTTGTCTGTGCAAATGAGCACTTTTAAAAGTTCTCTGAAAATTAACATGTCTATATAGGTTAGGAACTTGGTTTAAAAAGAAAATAAATTATTTTGTTTATGTAATAAACATTGGTAGAATAGATCCAGCATCTCAAACAGCATTGTTCAGAATGTCTCTCTCTCTTCTCTTCCTAGATTCCGACTTTACCATTTGCTGTACTGTTTTCATTTGTAGGCAAATACGGTGGCCAAGATGGAACCACTCAGCAACCCTCATAGAAAAAGAGTGTTTCTTTTCCCATAGAAACTGACCTCCCATTGTCCTTGCTTGGGTCATGTGCCCATCTCTGAACCACATAATAGTGCTGCAGTGGTATGCTGGTATATGAGCTTCCTATGGCTGCCATAACAAATTACCACAGACTGAGTGACTTAAAACAAGAGAAATTTATTCTTTCACATTTCTGGAGGCCAGTTATCCAAAATCAAAGTGTCATCAGGGTGATGCTCCCTCCAGGGGCTCTAGAGGGGATTCCATTCCAACTTCTGGTAACTTGGCATGTGGCTGCAACAGTCCAATCTCTTGTCTATATAATCGCATTGCCCCCTCCTCTTATCTGTGGGTCTCCTCTATGTGTCTGTGTCAAATCTCCCTCTGCCTCATCTTAGAAGGATCCATGTGATTGAATTTAGGGTCCACTGGGATAATCTAGGATGATCTCATTTCAAGATCTTAATTACAGCTGCCAAGACCCCTTTTCCAAATAAGGTTGTAGTCACAAATTCCAGCTATTAGGATGCAAACATACCTTTTGGGTACCACCATTTAACTCACTCCAGCTGGTACATGTTTAACAGTCTCCTGACAGAAAAGGGAAAGCCCTGACATATGGTATTTGCCTAGTTCTGTAGTATAAATACTGCCACTATGGCCGATTTCAAGCTACCAATGGGAAGTCACTGAACATGAAGTTGGAAGAGATGCACATCATTATACAGTACTTCCAACATACAGATCTAATAGATACAGGAGACTAAATAATAGTAAAATCTGCTCAAATAATTAGGAAGTGATTAGTTTTGAGTGTCCATTAACTTTGTTTGAAATATAACTAATATAAATTCATATATTTAAAAATTTTACTAAGGATTATGTTTAACAACTGACTCTCAAAATTCCTAAAAATTTACAGGTTGGTTAGGATGAGCTGGGATGAGCCTGCTCCAACATGCCACTTAATAGAAAATGCTGATTGTCAGGCCGAGTCACAGAGCTAAAGGTAAAGGTTCAGCAATATTCAAACCATGTGAACTGAAAATAAGGTGGGTGGTTCTCTAAGAGACAATTGAGGTACTCAGAAAGTGGAAAAGGATATGGGGAAGACGGAAGCAACAAAGTCACCGCTGTATCATTGTTTAAACATACTTTAATGATTTCAGCCTAAGGAAAAAATTTACAGCCAACTTCAAAACAGTGACAGGTAACAAGCATACTCGCTGTGCATGGATCTGCAAATCACTCTCTCCATCTAAGGGAAAATCAGTATTTTTCCCATTCTCATCTTACTTAGCTTATAAAATCCCTTTTTAAGCCTGGGCACATGTATCTCAAGGTGGGGAACTTCGGAAAACAAGACCTAAACCAACGGTTTTTTAAAAAGTAGCATTTTAAGAAAAATGTAACATCTTTTTTGAAATGTCATTTGCACACCATGCAATTCATGCATTTAAAGTGTAAACTTCAATGGTTTGAGGTATATTCACAGAATTGTTCAATCTTTATCATGACTAGTGTTATAACATTTTCAGAAAGAAACTCTGCACCCCTGCACTGTCACCCTCTGAGCCCCAGCCCTCAGCAGCCACTATTCTATCTTCCGTCTCTATATATTTGCCCATTGTAGGAATTTCAATAGAAAATGAAGAAAAATGGAATCATACAATATATGTTACTTTGTGACTTCTTTCACTTAGCATAATGTTTTAAGGTTCATCAATGTTGTAGCATGTATGAATATTTTAGTTTTTTCATTTCATTATATGGATATACCACATTTGGTTATCCATTCATTAGCTGATGGAAATTTGGATTATTTTCTTTTGGGGGCTATTATGAATAATGCTGCTGTGAACATTGATTGGCCAGGTTTTTATGCAGCCATAGTTTTCATTTCTCTTAAACCAATGGTATTTTAAGTTTCAATTTTTAGCAAAGTTTCTTATTTTCCATACACTTAAGGCAACTGTCATTTAGGAATTAAATCAGAGTAGCCACATATAGAATTTTAATCTTCTTAAATATTG
Organism: Eonycteris spelaea; assembly: GCA_003508835.1. Lineage (NCBI taxonomy): Eukaryota > Metazoa > Chordata > Mammalia > Chiroptera > Pteropodidae > Eonycteris > Eonycteris spelaea. The sequence continues at coordinate 2,262,539 of PUFA01000185.1, read as the reverse complement.
GGTCACTACCCTAACCCTTTGAGAATCCTTAGACTGGCTCAGACCAAACAAGGAGTCCTGCACACCAACTCCAGGGAGGGCGAGGGCACTATTGTAGGAAGAAAGCAGGAGCTGACTTGGGCCCACGGATCCCAGAGCAGGTGTGCCAGAGTACCCTCTGCTGCACCTCTGTCCTGGTTTCACCCAAATTAGACAGTAATCAGTCCATCGCACGCTCCTTCAGGAACTCGCCATATGCAAAGTATAAAGACTAATAAAAATAAAACCTTACCCTCTGACCTGGTAATCAGAGTTATGGGGTTTGGGAAACTGACAGGAAAGGGGGAAATTTGTAGCTTTCCTGGTAGAGGCCAGTGAGAGTTTCATTTTCTCCCTTGCGTGATGGGAGAGTGTTTCGATGTGTCCTGCAGAACTGCAATGAAAAAAAAAAAAAAGCTATTAATTTATATAGCAACTTTCTTCCAGGAAATTCAGAGTGTCTCAAACAGTCTTTCACTCATTCCCCTGAGGGAGTTCGCATGAATGTGCATAAGAAATTACTTCTTTTAAAATTTACACTCCCCAGTTAGGCAGCACTGTGCAGAAATAGAACTAAAAACGCAGACCTCCTGACCAAACATTCCACTATAACATTTTCCTTGAGCTTCTATAAATCAATGCATATCCTTAAAAACAAGATTTCCCCAATAATATCCCTCTGACTCTATTCAGCAATGATTGGCATTCCTTTTACCAGGGACAAAACTTCCCCTTCCAAACTTTTAGAATAAACTGGTATGGCATGTACCATAAAACCGAAGTGTATCGTTTACTTACAATTAAGTGCTCACGTCTGCTTTGAAACAAGCAGTCCAGGTTTCACCTACTGCCTAACCCAGCCTAATTGAGAACCCCTCAAGAATCCTGGGACTGCCTCTGCTTACGGAGAAAGAGCCCTTCTCACAAACTACAGGCAGAAAGCCGGAGTCCAGTCAGTCGCCTCTCACTGTTGTCACTTGCTGGGTCTCTGTGTTGCTTTTACATGGGGTGACACTGCCCCTCACGGTCCTGCTGATCATACTGGAGAACAAACTCGGATTCAATTTCCCAACTCAGTTCTGGGGAGGATGAGTCTGGGAGCATTTCCAGCATCAGCCATATGTGAGGCCAAACTCAGCCCTTCACCCCAAAGCAAACACTCAGTTCTTTGTGTTGAGCCTTTTTTTCAACATATGCTTATTGTGAGGTTCTCATTGCCCATCCTGAGAGAGAGAAAAAAATCATTCTCATTGCCTATGCCTGAGAGAGAGGAAAAATCTTGGTCTGGTCATAACTAGCTGATGCAGAATCTCAGAGTCACACCTGGGGAATATCTGTGCCTTTCCTCTCACCACCAGGACACCTCTGGGCTCCATAAATTCCTTCCCAGGGATTCTCAAGGAATAGGAGGTCTTAATCCAGTTAGTGACAAAATGTTTATACCAGTGTCCCACGCTGCGTCCAGCCTCAGACATATTTTCTTTTGGCTCCTGTATGCTTAACCCGAACATTATTTAAAATTTATATTGGTTGTCAACAGGACTGGCTACGTAGTTTCTGGGACTCAGTACAACAAGTCCCTTGTTAAAAATTTAAGAATCTCCAGGGGCGACAGCAGAGCACTAAACCAAATATGAACTCCCTTCTTAGTACAGTCATCCCTCAGTATTCATGGAGGAGTGGTTCCAGAACCTGCCCTCGCCTCACAGATACCAAAATCTAAGGATACTCAACCCCTTTATAAAATGATACAATATTTTGCATATAATCCATACCAAAAAAAAAAGTCTGTACACATTCAGTAGGGATCATAGGCCTAACTACATAGTACATGTCAGCAACAACGTAACATTTTTCCTGAATATTTTTGATCTGCAGTTGGTTGAATCCACAGATACTGAATCTTTGGATGCATTGGGCTGATCGTAGGGGTCCCATGTGACTGTCCATGAAGCGAGACTTGCTGCTGACATTTAAAAAGCAAAAAATTCTTAGCCTTTTTTAAAAAGTAAAAAATATGGTGGTTCTAGGTCTGCATCCCCAAATGGAGCACAAAATTGGCTGGCGTGAGTTGCGACTTGTATTGATCTGCTACGGCCACCATAACAGAGTACCACAGACTGAGTATCTTAAATGACAGAAATTAATGCTCTTGTTATGGAGGCTAGAAGTCTGAGATCGAGGTGCCTGCAAGATCGTTATTTTCCTAGGGCCTCACTCCTTGCCTTCTCACTGTGCCCTCACATGATCTTCCCTCTATACCTGTCTGTGTCCTAATCTTCTCTTCTTAGAAGGACTTCACCAGTCATATTGACTTAGAGGCCACCTTAATGACCTCTTTTTAATTTAGTGACATCTTGAAAGACTCTATCTCTAAATACAGTCACATTCTGAGGTCCTGGGGGTTAGAGTTTCAACATAAGAATTTTGGAATTCTAGAGAAGGGGCACCGCACTCCAAGTCACTGCACCAACCCCATCCCCAATTTGCCATCATCTGTTTGTGTTGCTGTTCTTCCTCACCTTTCTCATGTAGAGGGACACGCTTCTGCCATGTAACATATGGAACACTGCAACTGTCTACAACAGGACATGACTGCACACTCCTCCATATCTGCAAAACTCAGGTTGCTACTCGAGTGGTCCACGGTAGGACTATAATCAGTTTCTTGAAAACACAAACCAAAGTGTACCCATTACATAGATATAGGAGTTCAAGTGCAGTGCAGATGGAAGAAATTGGTATATCACGAGGTATAACAGACTACTCATTCCAGACATGAGATTTGCCAGTTTAAGGAGAGGTAACCATCAGCGACTACATAACTCCTTCTGGGGCTGTTCCTACTTAAAATCACCTGTCCATACCAGGAACAGCCCGAATTTCAATGGAACCTAACCATACAGCTCCTTAGAGCATATTCTCAAATCGGTCTGTGTACCTATTTGCACAAATGTTAGCCAGATTATATCAGAAAACTCTGCTAATTCTGGGGAAGTTTTTGGTTTTGTGCCTGGAACTATTGAAGCACATATTCACACCTACCACATGCAACACTTAGTAGCATAATTTCCAGCACAACACTTTAGTACTTTATTTTTAAAAGAAACATAGCGGAGACTGAAGACCTGCTCACTCTGCTGCTTTTTGCGGGAGGCCCCACAAAAGGTGGAGGGAACGGCATCTGTGCTGAAAAGAGGCATATTTTGCATTTTTAAAAGGAAAGGGGACACAGAAATCATTGCTTGGGATTGGGGAACTCACGATGCTGAAACATATAACATTTGTACCTGCACATAAATAGAAAACAATATGTCAAAATCACAGGGCTCTGGGAAAAAGAGTGTAACAATCATCCAATAAATCACGATAGTAGAGCTTATAACAGACCTTAAAGACATCTTACTCTAACCCCTTTGGTTTTAAGACATGAAAAGGGAGGTTCTGAAATTTTTAATGACTCACCCCAGACCAGCAGTCCACCTAAAATGTAGGTTTTTTCTTTCAGGCTAGTATCCTTCCTATCCCACCAGGGTACTTGTAAACAAGCATTGTTCTGTCTGCCTGAATTGCATGCAAGAAAAACAAAACTCTGCTCTCCCTACATCAGAGTCTCTGTTTAGACTCAAGAGTTGAGAAAGCAAAGGCTATTTCAACTTCAGCTCCCTTAGCAAACAGAAGAAAAGGCATCTGACCTGTGTACTTTCCAGCTGGTCCCTTGGTCTCAGCCGAGGGGTCTCCATCGTAGCTCTCTGGCGCCGACTCCCAGTCTGACACCAGGGGGCGCAGCATCCTTTGTCCTGACACAGGCATTGAAAGCAGGCTCTGAAGGCAGGCTGGGCCTCCAAGAAAATCTGACTTTCCCTCCTTTTCGCGGTTTCTCTCTGGAACCAGTCCACTCCTCAGGCCCTTTCATTCAACTTTAAACCGTTTTCTTCATCCTCCCTGACGGTCAGATATGTGCATGTTACCGGGATTGCATATGTTTCTAGAAGCGTTTTCAGAGATACCAGCCCTCCCCCGGCTGCTCCTTCTGTGCAAAGTCTAGAAGACCATAGCCACAACCTATTATTATTTGCTCTCACTTGGAGGTCCCAAAATTCAGGAATTTCTAAAGAGTCTTCCAGAACGAAAGCTCCTCAAGGACTAGCTTCCTGGAAAAATCATCACATTCACCTTCTAATACCTCTCCCCTTTCCGCTCAAATAAATCATAAAGAACAATGAATTACAGGTTCTGGGAAGCCCATGCTGCCCAGCATTTCTCACCCCACTCTATCTGCCCCTCAAAAGTCTAAGTTCAGCCTTTGGTGGTAGACACTTACCAAAGAGACAGGTTTAAACATCCCTTGGTCACAACTCTTACCAACTTACCAGGATAACGGCCTCCTGCCCTCACCAGCTTAGTTCTGGGTGTTCTCCAGCAGAAAGAGATCCACTGCATATTCCCACAGTCTCTGATCCCAAAGATTTAGTGATCCCATCTTTTACAGATACATGAACCTCCCCTTCTAGTTTAAGATACACTTCTAACCCTGCCCACATTGAGACAACACAACCAAAATGCAAGCCCTCAAATCCCCAAAACATATAACTTTTGCAAAGAACCCTAAAAATCCACTGTCCTGAATTGAAGTGCCGCAGGGTCCTAAACAGGCCGTTGGAAAGCAACTGGCCTATGCACATAGAGATTTCAGGTTTAACCAGTCCTTCCCAATCTCTCATCTAAGCCTTCCAACAACCCTGAGAGGTAGTCAGGGATATCTAAAGCTTACAAGGTTTGCCCCAGTCCCAGAGCTAGTCCAGGGTGGAGGCAGTACTGGGGTGACAGTACTGAGGTGCATTATTACCCTGGTGACAGCCACCTGAGGGGAGCTGCTTGTCCATTTTGCACCAGGCCTCAAGGAATGCAGCCATCACAAATAATCATCAGGTTATCTGCACAGCAAGAGCCTACGGTCTCAGGTCCTGAAAAACTGTAGCAAGAAATGGAAGCCTTGAAGGAGCACGAGAGGAAAAGAGGGAGTGATGTTAGCCCTGACCTGACCCTTCTTTTCTGTAGCCTCACTCCTTTTTTCCTCCCAACTCACCTCAGCTAATGTGGAGGAATGGGAAGTGCTGAGCCTGGAATCAGGTAGCCACAAGCGGTTATCTTGATCAAGAGCCTCCCCCTCCTCATTTATAAAGCCACGATCACGATCACGTCTGTCTATGAGCTATGGAGAGAGCCATGAAAGGAACAAAAACATATCAATGTGATTCTGGGGGAGAGAGCAGAGTAGGAGACTTTTACTTTCATTTTATGCCCTTTGGTATTATTTGAAGCATTTTGATTTATGCATATATTACTTTTATAATTTTATTTTTTAATTTTATTGGGACTAATGATGCCCTTTAGAGTTGCTGTGATGATGACTTATGCAAAGTGTCTGGCACGACATGTGGCTTGGCACACGGTTGATGCTTAGTGAACAGTAATTTATTATTAGCTATCTATCACACCGCCCTCAAAACTGAACAAAGGGACTTCAAATCAAGAAATTTGAGATTAGTACAGACTCTGCTTTCAGCTCACTGCATGCTCTTGAGTAAGTCAAGTCCCTTCTCTGAGCCTCAGTTTTCTCATCTATAAAATGGCAAGACACAGGTAAATTGATTTGGAAAATAGTGGCAAGGACAGAGCAACACTCACCAACAAAGTACCTGAGGGACCTTCTCAAATTCAACCTCCCTCTTTGCAGATGAAGCCTCTCAGGTTTGAGTTCGTGAGACAGAAATCCTTCCTAGGAGAAGTTGTCATCTAGGGTAGACAGAAAGGGCTGGAATAGTCTGAACAAGTTCTGAAGAAATTAAATTAGGAACCAAAAATGTGTGAATACTGTGTAAGGCCATGGGATTAGGGTAGGCAAAAGGAAAAGAAGATTTAGGTTGTTTCTTGGGTGCTGATGGCACCATTATCATTTCCTGACAAAAGAGATGCCTTTGGTTGGCAGAAGGGTATAAGTCAAGGCCTGGATCCCTGGCCCAGCCAGAGCCAGCCACAGTCCAGTTCCCTAGGGTAAGAGTTCTATGTGGGGCATAGGGCTAGCCTTGGTGAGACCAGACCCTCCCCTTAGCACAATCAGAAGCAGAGGTGCCCTGTAGAATTGGACTAAAGCACTTTTGAAGTCTCTTCCAGCATTAACTGAATGACAACAACAAAGTGGAAAGACTGGGCCATAAAAGGTGCCGATGCTCAGACACTAAAATTTTAGCAGCTGAGTTGGGGAGACCTGTTCTGGGGTACCCCAGCTCCTGAGAATCAAATAGATTTGTTCCTACAACACACAGCTGATTCGTTTCCCACCCTGCTTCTGGGAGTCTGGATTTTCCTTATAGTTTCCTTTGCCAGTGCTTGGCCTTCAGGGAGGGAAGGCAGGTAGTCTGGTGGGTTGGAAGGTTGCAACTTTCCTTTCCCTCTGTGGTCTAATTCCTATTTAAAGCAGCACCGCCTGTCCTAGCAGCGTCCTGCCAATATTTCCAGGCAGGAAGATTTTCTGACATTGTGAGGGGGCATTCAGAGCAGATGAGAGGCCCTTTCCCAAGGCCATCAGCAGGGCAGAAATCGGTTTCACCCATACCCCAGGAAGGATCCTGAGCCCCCACTCTCAGAAGATGTCTACGTTAATATTTTTAAAAGGGGATTTTTTCATATCCAAATTATCTAGCCACGCCTGTTACAATGACATCTTCCCCCAAAGCTAGCATTGTCACTGCCTAACTGGGAGGTAGTGTTTTCACTTCTTGGGCGATCTGGAATAACGGTATCAAAGTATGTGGACACCTGGAATACCCCTCCCTTTTAAATGAGGCTTGAGATCTAAGGGAGAGGGACAGTGAGGAGGAGGAGGAGGTGACTTGTAGAGAGGCTTGGGCAGGTAGCAACTCCGCCTGATTTCCAGAGGCAAAACCAAATAAATAAAAATACTTTGACACACCTATATTCTGCAAGCTTCTATCATTTCACAGCAATGCCTTCCAATGTACAAGTCACTTTCAAAGGCAGTTCTTAATGTCTGGCCACTTGTTAAAATGCCTCGGTGCTTGCTTTTCTGGGTGTTCTTCTCTGTGCCCCGTTTGGTTTGTATCTCTAATAAGCAGCATTGTTTATTATCCTTGGGTCCGTGCCCCTGGGATTGAACTGAAATAAAACAGGAGGTCGAAGGCTGAGAGTTGGAAAACACTCCAGGTTTCCCAGGCCCCCAAGGGTCCCCGGGGCAGACGAGTGGCTGAGCAGGGAGAGCCCACCGGTGTGTGTGCGCCTCTGGCCAAGGGCAAATTTGCATGAGCTATTCCAGCCGCCCAGACGTCCTGGGCAATCTGAAGCGGAGATGAGTGGGCAGGAAGGAGGCACACAGGGAAGGGAAATGCCACTAAGGGCGAGACTAGGGGTGTGACTTAAGGGCCGAACAGGCTATATTGCCAGGATCATAAAAAGGGACTGCGGCACGGGATGCGTCCTGTGCCGTCTTTCAGCTTGAATCTTAACTCTCATCCCAGTACAATAAATTCTCATTAATAAATTTTCATTCTTCCACGTAGCCCCGCAGTGTCCACTGTCAAAACGAGTATCCTAAACAAGATGAGGCTCACCCCTCTCCTTCCCTACAGTTGCCTAATATTTGTCCCCATTTCGTTTACAGCCGAGTTCTTTGTGACCACGGAAGATGTGAACGTATTCCCTGAGAAATAAAGAGCCTCTGTATCTCTAGCCACAGAGGAAGCCTTTCTGTCTCCTTGAACCCCTAATGGACCCTTCAGGAGGGCTTCTCCCAAGTTCCACTGCTCCCAAAACCGAGTGGGGTTCGCTATCAAAAAGCAGAAACCCGCATCGGAGACACAACGCGGATTCTCTTCCGCGCTGTGGGAGAATTTCCCGGTTTAGCCCAGCCTGCTCCTCCACATCCCCCAATTTAACGTTGGGGCAGGCGGGCTCTGTCGGAGAGTTTGCCCGAGAAAATGTTAATACACGCGTCCGCCAGACCCGGCCTGTGCACTTCCCAAATGAGACTTCCAGCCCCAGGGCCGGGCATGAACTGTCCTTCCCCACGGCTTCGTGTGAGAGTCGAACACCCTGTCCCCCAGCCTCCGAAAATTTCCCCAACAGCCTAATAAACGGCACAAATTGTCCGTGCTAGCTCCGCTCCTCATCCAGTTGGGTTGTTTAAAAATAGAGAGATTCTGTTTGCTCGCCAGAGCAGAGTGATTTCTCTCAAGCAACTCGTGCAAGAGCTTTAAGCAGCCTCTGGGTTGCAGCCGTCCAAGCAAGCATCCGCGGAGTTTTCCGAATTTCAAGAAGTAGTAAAGTGAATTTCGGCGCAGGGAAAAGCGGTGGGTGTTGGAGCGTAAGGTGGGAGTGCGCGCCTAGGAAGCCGCCAGAAGACTTTGTTTTTTAAAGTTAGATTTGCTTCGAGGCGCCAGCATCAACGGCATCTCTTCGTGGTTTCCGAATTTAGAGAATCATAAGGAATCCGAGCCTATCCCTGCAGCCAAGAGCCCCGCACAGTGGACTGGGAACTGTTTCCAGTTTCCGAAGAGCGGGCAGAGGTGCAGGCGTAGCTTGCTGGGCACTGCGAGGCGCAGCTGACTTTGTCCGTGGCTCCCGGCTGTACTGTCCTCGCCTTGCGGGTGCCAAAACCATCCCATCGCTGCCAGGCTTGCGCGGGGGAAAGGAGAGCCGAATGTCTAGGTCGTGGAATCTCCCAACAGGTAGTTTCACCAGGGAGCTAGCCGGGCTTAAATATCAAAGGCTGGGGCCGGCCGGGCCGCTAAGCTGGAGCCCAGACTCAGACACCTAGGGAGCCGTGGCAGGAATGTCGCGTTCTGGAGTCACTTTAAATAACCTTGTTTTCTCTCTACTCTCCAACTTCTCCTGAAATGCACGAGCCGAGCTGTTCGAAATGGCGCTCAAGGAGCCTAAATAAGCCGCTTCAGGCTGTAAACTCCATTTAAGTTTTCTCCTCCCTGCCCCCAGTAGTTACTACAGAGCACAGCTCGGATTTAGAATGATAGGTATTTATTTGCGAAATGGGAGATTCCCCTTCGAAACGCCCTAGGCTCCAGAGCAAAAGAGGAAAAGACCGCGTTGCACTCGAATGGTATAATTGAATTATGCCTTTCCCTGGTGCGCTGTGAGGAAAAGCAGAATGCCAGGCTGTGCGTGGAACGCGCGGCGGCGGCTTCGTGCTCCAGCGGGCGCACCACGCTTCCTTCCCAGCGCGCAGGGAGAAGTTGGGTTGGGCCATTTCGTCCTGCCCCCAGCAATGTTGCGCCTGCCGAGACTTAGCATAAGCCTTGTCCCGGCTGTGTGGCCCCCTCTCCTTCAGGGTCATTAGACCAAATGTCCCAGCCTAAGGCCGTGGGCGCACATGGTGCGCAGAGACCCAGAGCGCGATGCGAAACTGTGCGCATCGACCCACAGATCTCTGGTGCGTGGCCTTCTCTGTGCGGGGAAACGTAGGGGACCCTGAACCCGTGGACCTAATCCTGCCTTGGCAGATGAGCCTTTCCCACTGCTGCTCCGAGCTATTGCGGGGAGTGCTTTCCACTTCGGCACAAAACCGCCGAACTCTCGGCTCTGCCTTGTCTGTCTTCTGAAGAAACGACCGCAGACTCCCTACAGTCACTGGCCCACTGAAGCTTCTGGGGCCGTGGGTGTACCTGACCCAGGATCCTTGGATCTTTAACCCTCCAGACCTGGACTCCCAATAGCACCCAGGCCGCTCCCCCACCCACCGCCAGCACTGCTTGCTTTCCCTGAGCCTCCATCACTAACTGCGCTACCCAAACTTTCCGAAGTTTTTCCAAGCTTTGCCACTTCAAGTTCGCCTCTCCTGGCACTGGCAAAGGGAGAAAAAGAATCCCCTTTCCCCTCCACCTCTCCTCTCCTCTCCCTCCCCCTTCACCATCATCCCCTGTGAGTCCAAACCTTGCGGTGGGAGCTCCGGTGGTGGAGACCCTGAAGGCTCGGATTCTGCAGGGAACGCAGTTTCTTTCGCATCCCCCACTCACTGCGCCTCCGCGGTTCCCGCCCCCTCCACACCAACCTCACTTTCGGCGGGGACCTGCGAGCTCAGAGTTTAGTTTGCTTCAAATTTATTTTTTTTTCTTCAGATTTTTTTTTTCCCCCTTAAGATTCCACCCTGCTGGAGTCTCGATCGTTCGCCTGCCTTCTAGTAATCCGGCACGGGGCTCGGGAGACGCACCCTTAGTGCCGGACCTGGTAGTCTCCCGAGTCGTGGCCAGGGGGGCCCAGGCAGCGAGTTCTCCAGCTGGGTTTCGTCTCCCAGGGAGCCCCTACATCCTGGTGTGAGAAGCGCAGCCTCAAGGCAAGCCTCCGGTGCCTCTCGGCTCCCTCCCCCGTAGCTGTGGATGCAGACGGTGTGGGGAATTGTCTATATACTTGGTTTGAAGACAGGAGTTGGCGGTAGAGAGGACCCGGTTCGAAGACGTTCGGGAGGTCTTCCCATACACAGGGAACTGGACGGAGAAAGCCTTCCAGGTTACGCAGTTCTGTGTGCCGGCCAGGAGACCACCACAGAAAGTGCCCCAAGTTGGTTACTTTGTGGCCGATTATGTTTTAATATTGTCTAGGGTTAGTGGGCTTTGCAATGTTTGCGGCCAGCCTTTCTACTCTGGGGTTTCAACTTTCGAACCAAGAAGTCAACGGGAACTTTCCTTCGAAAGAATCTCCCGGTCAGCTTCGGGGACGCGTATAGGGAAAAGGAACGAAATCCATCTCGGGATGACGCGGCAGGGAGTCCTGGGCCTGGGCCCCCCGGGCGTTTCTCAACCTCGCTGGATTGGGCTTGGAATCGGACTTGTCCCTGCTAGGGTCATGGCCAGCACTTTGCGCTTGACCCTTGAACAGGCAGGGTATGTTCTTATCATAGGTTGCGGACATCGCCTGCCCCAAGCGATGTCTTAAGCGGATGTCTTTAGCGAAGTCTCAAGCGATGTCTCGAGCAATGTCCGTAGGCGCTAACGTGTTGCGCCAAAGTCCCAGAATAAGAATCAAGTGTTTCTTAGGCTCAAGGTTAGGAGGATATCAGTTACCTCGTGTGACCCTGGACATGAACTGTCTACCGCAAACAAAGTTGGCTACAAATTCCTACCCCCAAGAGCAGCAGGAGACCTGTCCGCCCCCCCCCCCACATTTTCTCTTTCCAGTGATGTGGGGAAACACGTGTCCCACACGCCCTGCGCGCTCCTGCTGTGCTTCCTCCTGCCAAGCTTCGCACAGGCCTCACTCAGACGGCCCGCCCAGAGCCAAGGTCGTACCTCCTGGTCCCCCAGGCCCACTAACTCGGCTAGTCCCTGTATGCCTTGACCCCATTGCCACTACAGCTGTGTTAGAGACAGCCCAGCAGAGAGTACCCTGAAAAAAAGGAGGGAGGTTTCCTGGCCCATTCAAAAGGCACCCCAATGGAAAACAAACAACAGCAACAAAATGAAGCCAAGTCAGCTGGACACCTATGCAGCTTTGGAAAAAGCATGAGGGGAGGGAAAGGTGAAAGGAGAAACATTAAGGTAGAGGGGGACCATGGATAAAGTTGTAGGTATAAGCGACTGCTTCCTAACTCCTTCCCTTACTACCCCAAAGCCTGAGTAGTTGACAGAAGTGTCTACCTTTGGGATTAAGTTCCAAACTCCTTGAGGGTGGAGCAGAGGAGAAGCGCTGAACCCCTCAGATCCAGCTGGTACTCTCCGTCTGTGGCAGCCACACTTCCTGGGACAGAAGCTCCACTCTGATCTGTGTTTGCTTAGAATATAAAGGATCCCATTCACAAAAGAGCCCCAGCGTCCCTTTGCCATCTCTACCCATCCATACCCTCCGTATAGCCCTAGGCCTTAGGTTATATTTATTTATTTATTTTCTCTCCAGCACCCTAGATTTCACTGGGAGATGTGAAAGCAAGAGAGAGGGGGAAGATAGGATTAAGAAAAAGGGCTGGACTGCTTTTGGGGAGAGGACTAGAGGAATTGAATATCAAAGGTCAATAAATTTGGGAGTGCTTTTAGATTTCTTTTCTTTCAGAAGCTGTCTGTCTGCTTTAGTCCAAAACCTATTTAAATTACTATGAGAACAGGAAGCTGAGAGAGTCTGAAAACAAGTCAAAGTCTTGTGGGATACCCCTTTCTCCCCTGCCTCTCCTCAAGTAAATAAAAAGCAGCTCTCTGCTTCGTACCCTCCAACATTGACACCTCAGCTGCCTCAGTGTATTAATAGTCAGCTCCTTCGGGAAGGCCAAGCCTGGTGGAGTGACCCAAGACAGGCTCCCAGAGCCCTGAGTGCTGTGCTGTTTGTCCTCTGGGATGGAGCTTGGGAATGACCTGGGAGGAAACCCAGTATGGGTGTCAGGCTAAGCGTGTACGGCCTTGGCAGTGTCAGTGCAGCAGTGACCCAAGCACCCCTTCAAAGCCCCTCTTTTGCTGGTGATTTGAAATTCCAAGTTTATATTTATAATCTTGACGCACAGGTAAAAAATGGAAATGAAAATTTTTTCTTAAAATTGTCCAGTAGAATATTTACGTTTACCCATGTGTTTAAAGTTATTTATGTATGGTCTCTATTTACTTTTGTTTGTAGGGGTTTCCTCTCCTTTTTGTCTTTTTCCCCTGCAGCGCTGGCAGCCCTGGAGGAGGAGATTTAGTGGGGAGGGTGAAATTGACCAACTTATTCTTGTTAATCAGGCACAAAAACAGCATAAACACTGACTCTCCATTCTTAATATGATCCTTAAAAAAAAAAATAAGTCATTTAGGTGGGAACTGGTTAGGACTGAGAAATCGCTATTGGTAAACCAGCTAATCCTGTCCCTTTAAGAAAAATCCATAAAGCAATTCCATCAGCCCTGTGTCTGGGAAAGAAGCAAACTAACTGCTTGGAACAAAAGAGACAAAGAGGCCAAACAACAAAACAAACAAACAACTCCCCCTACCCCAACCCCCTCCTAGACAACAATAGACTAGACACAGCAAGTGCAGTTACTGCCTGGCCAGGCTGCTGCTGTCGACCTGCCAAGTCTCCCGCATTTGGCTGGAGACTTTCTCTCTCGCCCCACTCCGCCCCCATCACCCCCCTCTCTCGGGCTTTTCTGTCTTTTACTCTGTGTGACTCTCTCTGTGTGTCCCTCTCTCGGGGTCTAGCTGAGTGTGAATGAGTGTGTACGTGTGTGTGCTGTTCTTGCCTGTCTCTGTTCTGCTTATGCTTTCCCTTGATGTTCCTCTGTATCTCAGACCTTCGTATTCTCTTTTCCTCTCACCTCCTCTTTCCTCCACTTCTCCTTCCCTCCCTCCCTCCCTCCTGCTCTGTCTCCTCCATGTATTCGCAATACTCTGGCATTTATTTATTTATTTGCTAAGCCGTTTCTCTGGCATCTCCTAACTGCCTCCGTACAACTTCTGTTTCTCTGAGCTGTCGTGGTGGTTTATTTTGTATTTTGTTTGCAACACCCTTCGCCAAGAGTATCCCGAAGTCCACTTGTACTTCGGTTGTTACCATTCCTCCTGCTCAGGTCTTTGCTCTTTTTCTGTAAGGATTCTGGCACACTCCACCGCACCCCCCCCCACCTCGCCTTGTCCCCAGTAACCCTTTTTACTGCTTTTTGGCTGCTGCTTGAGACTCTCATGCATGTCTGCCTTCCCTTTCTCTCACTCCCTTTCTCTTTTCCAGCAGCCAGTATCACACCCTCACCCTGCACCTCTCCAATTCAGCCTTTTTCCTTCCTTTTTCCTCCTCTCCATCAAACTTTAAAAAAATACTGTAAATATGGGGATTGCTTGTTTTTATAAAGTGGCTATAAATCCATGGAAAGTAGAATGGAGAGAGGAAAGAATCAATACATGGAGACTGCAGACAGCTGAGGCTGAAGCACAGAACAAGCACCCCTAACAACAGCCCCATCCCTTTCACACTTTTTACCCCTAATAAACCCTTTTGTGAGAGCATCTCCTCCTGAAGCATCTGTGTCTGCTCTAGGGAGACACAGGGAAAACTGGCCATGGCTCTCCTTCACTGGACAGCCATGGCCAATGGCAAGGGAGGCTGCAGCCCCATCACATGCATTCCCACCCCCAGCCCCTCTCCACTTCCTCTCAGGAGAAAAACAAAAAGGTAGGGGCCCCTGGCAATGGGGCGAGGTCTTCAACTCCTTTTTAAAGAGAAGTAGAGAATGGCTACTTGAAAAGAAGCATCTCTAAGGATGGTTGTAAAGGGGAGACATTTCAGCTATCAGAACAATGTGGGTCAAGCAGGGCCGAACTGTTTATCTAAAGCAGATTTGAGAATCCCCACATTTGGGTGGTATGGGGGGTGGCAAAAGGTGCCCCCCCAAAAAAACCAACCAAATCATGCCTAGTAAGCAACAAAACCAGGACAAATGATCCCCCTCAGCCTCACCCCTTCCTCTTTCCGCTTTTCTTCAGTAATATACAGGCAAAGACAGATGAGAACAATATTGGGGCAACTCTGCAGAGAGGAAAACCATTTAGTCTGAGGAGAGTATAAAAAACAGAAATAGGAAATTTACCCTCCTTGTTTGGTTGCTTGGTGATAAGGGCAGTATTAAGAAATATCTGTGTTGTAAAACACACATATGTACGTGCATATACATGGGTATATGTATGAATTTTGATGGAGCCAACTTGTTAAGAGAGAGAGGAGTTTTGAAATTGGATAAACATATATTGATTATAACCCTGGCCCTCATACCTACCTCACAGTAGTATTCTAAAGATCAGGTGGCATTGCATATAGGAAAAAGCCAATAGCAATGTCTGGTGAGCAGCCTGCTGACTCAGTGAATGAGTCCTCCCTCACTCCCCCCCCCCCCCCCCGCCCATCCCCGCCTTTCCTTCTCACTCCACTGGCCTCCTCAACGAGCTTTCCAAGTTATAAGCAGGGGGGAATCATCCCAACTGCCCCAATTTTCAGATCCTGAGGGATATTTTACTGCTGAGTCTCAGTATTGGAGCAGTGCAGACCATATTATAGCCCACTCATTCTATACCCAAATACCACCTGGGGTAATTTGTCCTTGAAGGGCGTTATTTGGGTCCATTATTCCACTCTCTCCCCTAGATTCTTTCTTTTCAACAGTTAAGTGGGGGAGAGAACCCTTATCCAAAATCTAACTATTTACATGTTTTTATTTGAGACTATGTGCGCAGAGAGTCTCTGTTTTGGGGGGCATATTAAAAAGCAGGTCATGGCCAAATAGCCTAAGAAGGGAGAAGTAGAAAAGAATATGTTCTAATGAACTGTGGTCCTGACCCCTAACTTCCCAATTGGAAATGCTGTTTTCTTGGTATTTTGACCTTGTCAAAATGACTGATTTTTTTTTTTCCCTCCAGTGGCATCGGTCTCTAGCTAAGCTATGTTTTTAGAGCAGTGTTTTGGGAGGACACTTCAGTGCATCTGGAAGCATTCACTGGTGGAGGTGCCTGCCCTGACCCTCCACCAGTGACTGTTGCTAGGACTCCTCTTTCTTTCTGTTTCCCAGAAACTGAACCGGATTGCAATAGCAGTGGGTAAGCCTGTGAGCCATGGCTGGGGCCCCAACTTTAGTCGGTGGGAGGGTGAATGCGTAAAAAGTGTTCCCACCTTAGACTTCCTTTTTCCATGGGTCTTATTGTCTGTTCTACAGATATTCCATTTCCACATTTCACCGGCTTCCTGTACGCTTTCCTGTTTTATCCTAGCCTTTACAACCATTGAAAGTCACTAATATTGGAGCATATTCTGGGAGGGTGGGTAATCCTTTATGGTCCCTCATCAACACTTTTGGTCGTCTCTTTGCTCTTCCCTTCTTCCCTATTTTCATCATGAGGCCACTGTTACTTATGACAAGGATGTAGAAACCTGTTGCATGTTACTCCCTCTTTGGGCACCCCAATTTCTGCGTGGCACCTTTCCATGAACTATAAATAGAGTCATCTGTTCTTCCTGGAAGTGCCTCTGTTCACTGCAGATTTCAGCTTCCATGCACCAGGCACCCTTGGGCAGTAGACAAAACAACCTGTATAACCAAGTGTGAGCACTCTTAATCCCTGAATTCTGATGGGTTTGAGTGTTGCTAGACACTTAGTCATTTAGGGACATTTCCCTAAAATGAAAAAGACCTCAAAGTGTGATGCCAGACTGGCAGCCTCTGAAGTCTTCCAAAGCCTTTTCTCTTATTCTTCTCGGGCTTTTGTCCAGAAAGAAGCCTGAGATTATGTTTCCTTATTTTGTCTTTGACCTACATTTTTCATCTGCTAAGGCTTCATTGCCACACCAGCAGCAGGAAGGCATTAGTTACTGCAATGGGTACAATGGATATTAATGCCTAAATAAGCAAACCCCTCAAACAGTGGTAAGTCCTCTTTTCTTTGCTTGACTTCGGTCCAGTGGACCAGCTTTAATACTAAACCAGTAACTCGCTTCAGGACTGCCTGGAAGCTTTAAGTTGGCATTGGTAACACTGCCTATACAGTGAAAGTTTGGAAAAATTGCCAGGTGTAAATAGTACCATCAGATTAATAGATTCCAAACTACATCATTCTGAGTTGGCAATATAATTTGCATTTTTCACAAGGAAAAGGTTCAGAGAGCAGTCAGTTTCCTGTTTAAGAGAAACTTTTGTGTCTAATTGCTAAGTTACAACAGTACTCTACTGATCCCATTTTAAAGAACAAGAAGCCTCCCAATTTAGGAGTCTTTGGAAAAACACTATCCTCTGAGGTTGCTCTCAACCCTCGCTGTACATTAGAATCAACTGGGGAGCTTTAAAAAATTACCAGGGCCCGGGCCTCTCCTCAATCCAATTAAATTCAAATCTCTAGGGGGTGGTGTGGGCATCGGTATTTTTTAAAAGCTCCCTTGGGTGATTCTAATGTTTAGCCAGGGTTGAGAACCACTAATTTATAGGTTGAGAGAACAGCACATTGTGGTGAATAATGCTCATTTCTTTAATAAGTGTGTAAAGACCTCCTACTATAGGAGATGGTTTATAGGAGACAAAAAGATGAAGGTGATGGGCACTACTCTGGGAATTTAGGAGTTAGTGGGCAAATGCTAATGTGCAGGTGTCTGAATAGAACCTCCGAAGCATGCTCCAGTTTTCTGCAAAGAGCAGAGGTTAGAGCCCCAAGTTCCAATTCAGGTTTTATCACTAACTAGGGAAGTGACCTTGGACAAGTCTTGTTTTTTGGGGCCTCAGTCTGATCATCTGTAAAAGGAAGTGGATGAAAACTTTATAATTTGTATTGGCGTGCTCCAGCCTTAGAGTGTATTGCTAAATTCTCAGAGCCCAATAAGCTTCGCCAGGCAATTACCAAATTCTTTTGGAGGCTGGTTCACTTCACTCATGCGTACTACCGACCACCGCCCTTCTGATGTTCCACCAAATCCCTTTCCAAAACCCCAAGTATCAGAGCGTTAATTTTTAAAGAATACTGGGCTCCCTTAATTCTCTCCCTCGGTCTCTCACAAATTAGCAGATGAAGGGAATGGAGGAGTAGTAACATCTATGAACAGTGGGTAATGACTAACAGAAGTTTATCCAGTTGGATAAATGTCTTGTGGATTGCTGCTGGGGTCAGTGTTAGTTCTGGTCTTAATTAACATCTTCATTAATAGTGTGGGAGAGGGAATAAACAATAGCTAATGATATTTGCAGATGGTAGTAAATTCAGAGGTGTTGCTACTACCAGTGAGAGCAGCAAGAGCCATGGGGATATCAGAGATGTGAACAAGAAGTGATTATAATGATGTTTGTTCTGGAAAAGGCAGAATGAAACGTTTAAGGGGAAATGACAGGGGAGACTGGGAAATGCTAAAAGCAGCAACCATTGCTGTCATTTGTAACTTGGGTCTGCGTTTGGCAACCAAGGCAGCTAATGGCCTTGTGCAACTTCTGTCACACACACTGGGATGTTGTCCTGAACAATAATAATAATCATAACAACAACAATAACAGTAATAATATCCAACATTTATTGAGGGCTAACAGTATGCCAGAGTTATAAGTGATTTACATAGCAATTTTTATCCATAAAATCATGATGCAATTCTTAGGCTCTCTAAAGATTCTGACATCAGCCTTGCTATGGTTCTTGAATTCCTAGGTGTAAACAGACCTGTGAGTTCAAGGGAAAATGAGGAGTATAAACGAGAATGGGCAAGTAAAGTGTAGTGTGTGCTCTTACCCCAGGCTCATGAGCAGAATCTTTCTTTCAGCCTTTAATTTTTCCTGTCTCCAGCCTGCCCACCATCCTTTTCTCTCATTAGGCAATTGCTGGATTAACATGGTTGGTGAGGGTAGACAGAAAAATCTTGCAAAAGCTAAAAAAGAAAGAAAAGGAAGGAAGGAAGGGGAAAGGACACACAGAGAGAAAAAGAAAACTAAATTTATACCATGCATACCATAAGTCAGACAATAGCGCAAAGTGTTGAATGAGTTACATTTCACAGGTTTTCTTGTTTAGCCTTTACATATCTAATTCTCAAAATGACTATCTTTCTTAGGCTTTAGCCCTCCCTTTTATTAATGAAAGAAAAGAAAACTCAGAGAGGTTGAGACCCTGGCTATGAACACACAGCTGATAGGTTGAGTGAAGTTCTAAGTCCAGTTGGTGTATTCCTAAACTCAAGTCCTAGAATCATGTACATGAATACGTTTTTTCCTTCTCAATTTAGCCCTGCCTTGTTAATGACAACATGGAGAGCCAAGAGGTGGAAATATTAAGAAGAGAATAAATACTAAGGAGCAGAGGCATATAAAAGTAGCCAGTACACACACCCACTGCCCAATTCAATGTGATTGAATTATTTATAATTATATTTTGAAATTAGGAAAAAAAATTAGGCTTTGCAAACAAGAAAGTCTTCAAGACAATGGAACCCATAATAAAGTGGATTCGACCTTGAGGGAATTTGGCAGAGAGTATTAGTGTCTGAGACAAAAGTAAACTGAAAAGAAAAACATTTGAATGCTATAAAAGCCAAGACTCTCCTTGGCAAATGTGAAGCTAGGGGCCAGATGGATGCCAAAGGTCTTCAACATTGTATCAGAGGAGCTTCAGGAAGTTGGAAACATGTGGCCTGGGCATGCAGCTCCCCAGCCCCCAGCCTCACTGTGAAATGGGGCTCCAAATGCCAACTCAGGATTAGAATTAGGAACTGAAATTTGAAAATGATGAGATACACATTTCAGAGTAGTTACATAAAAGGTATAGTTCAAAGAATAAATATATAGCAAACACTAAGGTAAACAAGACCCAGGTCAAGAAACACACATTGCCAAGACCTCATCAGTCTCCTCCCCATCACCTCCTTTTCCGGAGAGGTAACCATCATCCTGATTTTTCTTAAGATCATTTCCTCGCTTTAATTTTTTTAGTTTAGCTTTGGCAATTATGTAGGCCTCTTTTTGAACTATATATAAGTAAAATCATACTGCATGTATTCTTTTATGACTTGCTTCTTTCTTTCAACCATATGTTGTGTATAAATAAACGACAACATATTTATCCATTCTACCTTTGCGAGTGCTTTCAGTTGTGTCTAGTTTGGAGCATTTATGAACAATTCTGATATGAACTTCCTGTACATGTCACCTGTTCCACATGTGCAGGAGTTTCCCTAAGGAGAGGGCAGAAATCTACCACCCGCAGGCCAAAGAGAACCCGCTGCTTGTTTTTCTATGACTTTGTGAGCAAAAAAATGGTTTTTACATTTTAAATGAAAGAAAAAAAGAGGAAAACTATCTCATGACATGTAAAAACAATATTAAATTCAAATTTCAATGTCTATAAATAAAATTTTATTGAAGCACAGCTGGGCTCACTGTTTACATCCTGTCTATGGCTGCTTTAGTGTAACACGGGCAGAGTTGAGTAGGTGCATCAGAGACCACACTGCCTGCAAAGTCTAAAATCTGGATTGGCTACTGAACATCCAGTTTAAAGTGATAATTCAGGGCCTCTTATTAAAAAAGAAAAAGAAAGAATTTCAGCATGGCGACAGCGGAGCATTAAACCAAGAGTGGAACTTTTCTGAGGACATGGTGCTGTGTTAATGCACAGGTCCATGACCATGAAGTTGCCCTGCCTAAAACATCTGGTCTTTTACAGAAGTGTTTGCTGACCCTGCTCCAGAGCACATTACTAGAATGGAAACGACCAGGATCTTAGACAAAATAAGGTGCTGTATGCAAAACAACCAGCACAATACCTGGTAACTTGTAAGAATTACTAGAAATAAGAGGTTGCTATCCCTTCCACCTTCCACCCATGCCCAAGAGGGATATGTATAGAGTCTCTTTCCAAAAATGTCAGGCTCTCAGCTGGCTGTCAGTTACCATAATCGCTGATGACCCTTTGGCTTAATACTACCACAACCCCAGTCCTTTGGGATCTAAGCAATTAATAAAAGAGTTGTGAATTAAAATGATTTTTAAGCCCAAAGAAATAAGTAATTAAAATCTACAGATATTATTTCCAACCCCAAGTCGGAAGCATGTCTGTCTGATCAGATTCAAGTTTTCCTAGAGAAAAAAGTTACAAAAATAAACAAAACAAAACATCAGAAGAGTTCATCAAAAGAACATGGCAACAGAACAGTTAATCAAATGACAATATTAAAAAGAACAAATTTAGAAAACTAACACTACTTCATTTCAGCAGTTCTTCTAGTGCTATAGTAACTAAAACAGTATGTTATTGGAATCAAGACAGACAAATTGATCAGTGAAATAGAATACAGAGTCCGGAAATAGACCTACACATATATGGATAACTGACTTTCAACTAAGTATAAAGGCAATTCAGTGGAGAAAAGATAATCTTTTCAACAAATGGTACTGTCACAATTGGATATCCATATTAAAAAAAAGTGAATTCCAATCCACATCTTGCACTATATACAAAATTAATTTCAAAATAGATTATAGATCTCAGTGTAAAGCATACAACTACAAAAAATCCAAAATAAATAGGGAGAAAATTTTTGTGATGTTTGATTAGGCAAAATGTCTTAGATATGCAACCATAAGCATGATCCATAACTTTAACTTCATTAAAATTTAAAAATTCTACTTTACAAGTGACACGGTTAAGAGACTAAAAAGAAAAGCCACAGTCTGGAAGAAAATATTGCAAGTCAAATACAGAACAAAGGACTTGTATCTATAATGCAAATAAAAAACTCGAATAATTCAACAATAAGAAAACAAACAGCTCAATTTTTAAAATAGGGAAAATGATTTGAGTAGACCCTTTACTAAAGAAGATATGCACTAAAGATGCTGGACACCATGAGTCATTAGGTAAACAAATATTAAAATGATAATGGAATGTACTACATGCCTATTAGAATGGTTAAAAATAAAAGACTCAATCACACTAAGTTGGTGAGGATGTGGAGGAACTGGAACTCTCATATGTTACTGATGAAATTGTAAATTGTACAGTCACTTTGGATAACAATTTGATAGTTCCTTTAAAAAGTTAAATCTTTAAAGAGGTACCTACCATATGCCCAGAAATTAAATTCCTAAGCATTTAACTGAGAGAATTGAAAGCTTATGTTCATAGAAAGACTTGTACATAAATGTTCATAGTAACTTTCTTCATAATAGCTCCAAATTGAGAGCAGTATAATTGTCCATCAAGAGGTAATGGATAAATTGTGATATACCATATGATAAATTACTACTCAGTAATAAATGGACTATTGATATACATGAAAACATGAATATCAAAATATGTTGAAGCAGAACAAAAAAGGAGTACATGTTGTGTGATTGCATATATATAAACTTCTAGAATATGCAAACCAAGTTATAATGACAGGAAGCAGATCAGTACTTGCAGGGAGGAGGGGGAAGGGGAAGTGCAGGAAGCAGGATGGAGGAATTACTAAGAAGCACAGAAAACCTTTTGGAGGTGATTAAAATATTTCCTATCTTGATTGTGGTGATAGCTTCATAAGTGTAAAATATGTTAAAACTTATCAAATTGCACACTTTAAATATGTTCATTTTATCATATGGCAAATATTCCTGATTAAACATTGTTTTTTAAACTCACGAAACTATTACAACATTAAATGAATAAAATTGCAGGGCACAAAGTGGGAAAAGAAATCTGAAACAGATAGAACTGACAAAGGTGGCATATCCAGAATGTTTAAAGAACTACCAATCCATGAGGATAAAAACAGGATAGCCCAACTAAAAATGGGCAAAATATCTGAACAAATATTTCACAGAAGAGGATATCCAGGGTGCTGTTGGAGATGTGAAACAACTAGAACTCTCATACACTGCTGGTGGGCATGTAAATTAGTACAATTGCTTTGGAAATCTATTTGGCATTATCTACTAAAATTTATTATAGGCTACTTCATAATCCAGAAATTCTACTCCTGGCTTTATGGCCAAGAGAATGCAACATATGTATACCAGAAAACATGTAAAAGAATGCTCACATCTCCATTATTTGTATTGACTCCAAACTAGAAACAACCTAGTGGTTGTGAAGTGTAGAATAGAGGAATTTTGTCATGTACATACAACAGATTTCCACACTGCAAATGCGGGGGGGGAGGGGGAAGCACCCAAAACTTTGTTATCTGCAACAGCAGGGTCTCACATGAAATGTTGAACAAAATCATTCAGACATAAAACAGTAGATATCATATGCTTCCCTTTATACAAATTTCAAAAACAGACAACATAATTCTTTTTTGTTAGAAATCAGGATAGTGATTATCTTTGGGAAGGATTGTTGGGGTAGTAATTGGCAGACAGCAGGACAAGGTCTCTAGATTGCCAGTAGTTTTCCATTTCTTAATATGGATAGTGATGACATAGAAAATTCATTTAGTGATACATTTACGGTGCGTACTTTTCTACATGCATGATAGAGAAAGTTTGTTCTTTTCATTGCTATATGATATTCCATCGTTTGAGTGGACAACCACTCATTTTTTTAAACATGGGGAGAGAGATAGGAGCACTCACTTAGGTCTTACCCTTTAGCGATGCAAAGAACTAGGCCAAGGATGCTGAACTGCCTCTTTTCTTTTTAGTGACTAAGTCTTCAGCAGCCTTAATTGTTGCTCTATAGTGATGCTAAGGTTGCTTACACTTAATGGCTTCCTAATAGGGAGTTATAGGGCCTAGAATGAGCCCTACAGGAAGAAGGAGAAATTTCAAGGTTTGTGCAAAGCCACTCTATTTGGGGTGGGACATGCAGCAAGAAGAAAATGTTTGCATAAAATTAGTGGTTAAGAGCCTTGGGTCTGGAACCACACTGCCTAGGTTCAAATACTGCTTTTGACACTTGGGAGCTATAGACCTCGGGTAAGTTATTTACGCTCTTTATACCCTAGTTTTCTCATCTGTAAAATGGAAACAATATTATAGGATGGTTAATGAGATAAATGAGTTAAGATGCTTAATAAGTGTTATAATGTGAAAATGCACATAAGTCAGGCTTGAAAAGGAAAACCTCTCTCACAGCATTCAGGCTTGCAGGTTGCTGCAAAGGAGAGGGTAGGGGGGTTGCAGATCAGTTGTCAAAGCTCTGTAACTCCCATCAGAGGCTGTTCTCATCTTCTATCCTCAGTCAATTCCCCTGATTTACTATATGTTGCAAAAAGCTTTGTACATTCCTCTTTTCTTTGATAAATATCTCCCTGCAAGGTGTCTAGAATTCTCAAACCACCCTTCTGACCTCACAGAGAAGACCAGTGTGGTGCTGAATTTAGAACACCACCACACAAACTCTATTTCTGTTAGCTACCCCTGTATTCCCCACTCCTCCTCCCCATTCCAGGTCTCTTTCCTATATGCTAGAATATTGTTTGTTTTGCTCACACTGTATCTCCTGGACATAGCCTGTGCTCATTTGTTGCCTTAAGAGTTACAATATTTTATTCAGTAGATGAATGACACTCTGCATCAGTGGGTTCTGAGGGGTTCTCAATTCTTATCATTTGGGTAGCATCGTTCAATCTCTGTCACCGAGCCAGCCCTTTGGACACTGTTATTGAAGACAAGAGCAGTTGAAGACAAGAGCAGTGTCCTATGTCCTTACTTTGAGCCAGGACCTTCCATAGGGCAAACACTCCTTAAATGTTTAGGAAGGGGCACTTTCTCAAGCTGTTCTTTCCTACATTTCTAGAGCAAAGAAGTAAACTTGAGATCTAAGCTACCTCCCCAAAATTTCAAACTGTGCCACAGCCTCTAAATCCATCTTCCTTAGTACCAGTGAGCTAGGGACAACTATTTTTAAAATAGAATTGCAAACAAATACTGTATGACAGAGGGGCCCCAAGGTCTGGTCATTGTCACAGAGCACATTATCTCTTATCATCTCTCACCATATTTGAAGGACAAGGACAGAGACAAATAGTAATCCGATAGTCATATTCAGGGAATATTTATTGAGAAAGGACTACATTTCAGACATATCCTACATATTTTAGCATATTTTTAATCCTGAAACAACACTAAATTAACAGGCATTATTTTCTTATGCTGTTTTTGAAGGTAAGGAAAATTTGGCTCAGAAATATTACATGCCTTGCCCAGAATTAATGTTTTGATGGCTAACTCAAGATTTGAACCCCAAACTCTAGTGCCTCTAGGTCCAAGTCTAATGGCTCTACTGCATTACCTTCAGTCTATGCTGGAGAGTGAAAATAATCTTGTTACATTCTGTCATGCCTTGTTTTCGACCCAAACTGGTTTACCCAGCTTGATAAGTTCTTTAATCACCACAGGGTATTGAATGAATCATGGCTATTTCCAAAACTCAAATCTGCATTCAAAGGAGGAAGATCATCCCCATTGATAATATTTAAAAGAATGTGCCTGGGGTTCTAAAGGGAATTTCAAAAGAACAGTGATAAAAATACTTTAAGGAATACTCGTAAAGTAAAGCCTCCCAAGGCGACTCATGGGAAGGGGCCACACTCAGCGAGTTGGTTACAGCTTTGCCCTGTGTCCTTGCTGTAGGTACTGGTTTGCTTACGACCATGGGCTTCCAAATTAGAAAGGCCTGGATTAGGAGCTCCATAAACTCCCATTGGTCATTTAACCTCTTGAGCCTCAGGCTCCTCATCTGCTCTGAGTACAGAGCCGAGCCATATTTAGACCTCTCAGTACATGGTAATTATTTTCACTTAACCTAAGGTTGGGGAAAACCACTGCCCCGGGCGAGGTCTTGCCTAATCAAGGTTCTTCCAGTGGTCACAGCAAAGAAAATTCAGCCTGTAGGTAGTCATTTAGGCTCTGTAAGAAGCCTGCTTATCTGCACCACAAGGAAATGGTGCACAGAGGGTCTGGCCTCCTAAAGGCAGAGTAGAGGGCCCCTGCTGCTCAACTAAGATGGTGCTTTGGTCAGAGTAAGGCCATTAAGACCTTCTATGAATGAGCCGAGAACCTGATTGAATATGGACTGCTTCTGTGCATGTCAAAAGAGTAACTGTAGACTCGACATGTACATAATATATGAGCTTCTCAATTATTTACTGTGTTGACTCTGTGACGTTGTACATGTGTTCTCAGGTCCTTCTCTACTTGGAAGCAGCACCTAGAGAGTGGGTGTTCTGTCTGAAGAACAAAGCACCACAAGCAAGTACAAACTGCACAGGACACTTAATGGCAACATAGCAGTTATTGTCATCAAATCCTACTTTCTGAGCAAATTCAAAGAATTGCCCAAAGGGATATAGAGATCAGGCATTCTTAGATAGTATACATTTTTATTATTTTTCATAAAGTCCATTTATTAAACAATAGCTAACAATGACCCTTTTTAAAAGTCTTATATGATTTTCCAAAATCTTAAATTCATAAACAAAAACAAAAACATTCTTGGTTGCACCACGTGTCCTGTTTTCACATTCAGGAAATATAATCTCTGTACAGATATGGGAGTTTGATATCTTCTAGGATGGTGGTTGTCTGCTAGGGTGTTGGCATATCGTTATAGCTCTATGAGATGTAGCTGATGGGAATATTGTAAAGCATTAACTTTTTAATTAGGTAGCTCCTTTATCAACTAGAGCAGATTCGACTTTATCTCCACAAAGTGATCATTTTCTCTCACTAGCATTTTGATATTTTGTTTTTAATGAGAGAATGAGGAAGCACCACTGTGAGGAGGGCCAGGATTTATAGGGGTTCAGGTGTCTGGCTTGTGGACATCAACTGTTAATTATGACCTGGAGCATAACAGGCAGTGAGTTGTTAACCTGGGACATTTCAGTCTGTAAAGGAGCTAGTGGTCATGGTAGTTCTGGGGAAGTTGTCATGCTGAAACACAGGACCCAGCTTCCCGCATGCTCTGTAATACACATTAACATAAAGCGTACCTGTCTAAAGTCAAGAGGCCTAGTTTATGAAGCTGGCATTGCTACTAACTAGCTCAGTAGCCTTAAGCAAGTCACTTTATCTCTCTGAACTTTTTTTATTTTTCATCTGTTAGAAGAACATTTGGAACAGATCCAGGGTTGTAAACTTGTGGGTATAGGACGCAAGTGTCAGTAACCTAAAAGAGGAAAGTATGCCAGTGTGATACCACAGGGAGTGATGGGGGGCGTGGAGACCAAGGGGGCAGCGGCCATTCTGCTCCAACCTATTGTGCACTCTTGTCCAAAAAGTGTCTCACTTTCCTTTTCAAGAGAAGCAGGATATCTCTATTTTTAGTAAAATAGTTTAATGTTTAAATGTTGAATTTAAATTTTAATGAATCCAACACGAAAAATATCAGAGGACAAACAGATATTGCCGGTTTTGTTTGTCTTCTAGTTTTAACATTTTACAAGTTTGTGCCATTTCACTCCTATCAATGGTGTAAATAGGTTAAGTGAGAAAATTGCAAAAAGAAATTTTATCCACCTTAAGAGTACAACTATGCAAATAATATGCATGCATAGAAGCAAATAGTGGATTGGACTATATGCAAATGAAACATTTTTAGGTGATGGGACTGTAGCTGGATGTTGTTTGTATTTTGATAATTGCTCATTTAAAGTGTCTCTACTATTGTTTGTATAACCAAAAAAAATTTTTTTAAAGATAATGGTAAAAGAAATATTGAGGGGAGCTCAGGATGGTGCCAGATATGAAGAGAAAAAAAGGAGAGATGGTGAATTGATAGTAGATATGTTTTTGAAACTTATATTCCTACCTGACCTCTGTATTTGCTTATAAACCATCCTTAGAGAATAAGTTGTTAAAAGAAGGCATATTCGTTGCAGGTGGGGTAAAGTCCATGTGCCTGAAATTTCCCACCTAACACTACTCTTTCCTCCCCCACCCCTCCATTGTTTCTGAAAATACTTTGCACATCATGAAGAATAGTGGTTATCAAAAGTTTCTCAACTTTGTTAGTTTGACTTCTGAATATATTATATTGTTTTGTTTTGTTTTTGTGTAGAGTGGGATGGGAAGGGCACCTTACCTATCATTCCTAGTTACATTTTTCTTTTCTATCAACACTGTTTTTATTCTACAAACTCTTATCAGCTACCCATAAAATGAGCAGAAAACCAGAGGTTGTTATTTAGTGTGTTCATTTGAAGGTTTTCAAGATGCCCCATGTCAAGTTTACTCTTATCTAAAAAAATTTAGAATATGAACACAAGGGAATCAAAGGCCTTTGTATCATGAACACAGACATCCTAAAAAAATGTATCCATCCTTGTATGGTAGCACCTACAGGGCCCATGCTAAGTATGTTATGAATGTACAAGGATTGCCTTCTTCCTCTACTACCTAGATGTCTGTAGGCTTTCTTAGTTATAGAATAAAGACACAAAACGTGGTTATTCATCTTCTTTAGTACTGGGCAACCTGAAAAGATATCACAATTTTCTAGATATGCCAAGAAGAATCTTTGACACTAAGGACAATTAACCACAGGACGTGGATCCTGGGGGATTGACATTCATTTTCCTGTTGAAAATGGCCCACTGAGCAAAAAGGCAGGGTGGTGCTTTGCCAGGACTATACTGAAGGATCAGTAGACTGTCTAGCGCTTTCTTGCATCCTGTTGCCTCACTGATTTCTGAATTACCAGATGCTTTTTTTTTTTGAAAATGGTTTAAAAAATACCTTTATGATTCTGTTGTTTCAGAAACCTTACATATGGCACTAAATATCCTGAAAATTTTTTTTCAGAAAACACTTGCTCAACTTAATCATCACTGTAGTGAATTTCATTCAATTCTATTGTTTTCTTTTTATGGGCATTTTGATGGTTGAAATTGTAAAGTTATATAAAAGTGTGAGTAAACAAGATATGAAGTTTTAATTGCTTATAGATTTTTTTTAAGTAAGTCTTAAAAACAAGTAGACTAAGAAAGGTTAGTACTTCATATTTTCAAATTGAGAATTCAAAACAATCAAGATAAAAATTATTTTTTCAAAGCTGAAAGACATCCTTGATTTATCACTATTCATCCAGAGACCAGATTTTCACACACTGAGTCATAACTAGAGGGTTTTTTTTTTTTTTTTTTTTTTTGGTAAACCACCTTAACCTGCTCTTAAAAACCTCTGGTTCATGTACAGAATGAGTCTGAGTCTGTCTCTATTTAGCCTGTGAAATTTAACAAGACCATAGCCTGGGGTTGGTGAGGCTGTGAGCCATACCACCATCTCAGGTTTTTGATGACACCACAAACCACTTGAGATTTATTATGTTAGCAGATGTCATCAGATATATGTGTGCACAGGTGCAGCGTGCAGTTAGTGAAAGAAGGAACACCGTGTGTATATATTTATTTTTGTACCCATAGTCTCAATGGTTAGAAAATGACCCGGTGTGCCTGTTCTGGGCCGTGTGGAGTTTCGATTCCATTGTAAGGGCCTATCTGGTAAATCTCTTGAGGTCTTTTCCAAAGATATACTTCTGTATGATGAGCAACTTGTGGAAAGACATTGTGTTTATTTTTTCCAATCAATGTCTAAAGAAGAGGCATAACGGATTACAGCTAAAGTCTGTTATAATCAATGAAAAACAAAAATAGTTACTGGAGGTTGTTATTTATATGTGGATATTCCTATTACAGAACAATATACGAAATGCGCCTTCTCTTATCCTCAATAAAAGTTGTATGAAGACAGCTCTCACCTATCGAACTCTAACAAAATGCCAAATAGTTGGCACTTGATAAATGTCCTAACTTAAGCTTCTTTAAGTATTTTTAAATTATTAAGAAATAACTGAAGCTATTTCCCAGAGGCAATATGAAACTGGAATGTCTACACAAGTTTATACATTATGTGTTTTTTAAATTCTAAAAATTAATTTTCCAATTCTTTCAAAAGATGTATTTTATTTAGCATTGAGTCTTAAGTATTCTACTACCTTTATATATTACATTAAACTTGCACAAATGCTGGCATAATAATGGACTAAATATAACAATCTAATAAATTAGTGTGCCTTTAATATAAAAAAATAATATAAACAAACACACACTTTCTATATTTTTGAGAAATAGAGAAGATAAAATAAACACCTTTGGGGTAATGACTGAAAATTACTGATTTAGATAGGGTAGAGGAAGTACTTCAATTATGACATAAAGCATTGTAATAATGCATGCCTTTTAGAAATAATTATATAGTGATTATTCTCAAAGATAAACACACACAGATGTTGCTAGTACATTTTTTAAAAATTCTTAATTTGAAGAAAACATACAGAAACTGCATTACCAGTTAACTGGCTTTAGGAAGAACCAGAAAATCTAAAGTGACACTATACTAGTGAATCTTCTAGTAAGTTCTAAGGAATGAATTGTGCCTGCAACTAAAGGCAGAAAAAAATGAGCTTTCCTACTGGAATCACTTCAGTTAGATGTGTCAGAGGGCCAAAATGCCTAAGTAATGTTGGACAATCCTTATTTTTTAAAAATGAATAATTAGTTATAGTTTCTAAGGAGATTACTATAAAGAGATACTGGGCCTTAATTATATTCTATGAAAAGCTTTTAACCAAGATAATTTTAATTTTTAAAAAGCATCTATTTTAAAGCACGCCCTAATTTCTACATACTTATTTACATGACAAAATATGAAAACTGAAAATCAACTGATGTTGCAGATTAGAAGACAATGATCATTAACCAGTTAAAACATTTAGGAGCAACAACCCGTTGGTGTGACCACTAATTAGTGAGACCGACTTCTATAAGACATGATTGAAAATTAGCCTCTTTATTTTATAAACCTTGTATGATTTAATTATGATATATGTACATATTCGACAGACATAAGAGTGATCAAATAGGAAAAATATCCTTGTAAGTTTCACATGTCAAAATAAACCAGTGATGTGCAAATAAAAAAAAATCTATGAAAGGCAGAACATGACATACAATAATACATTCTATTATCAAATAATATGCTTAGGAAGAAATTCTCTGACAGGCAACACTAAATCTAGATACATCCAAGTCATTACTAGCAGCATAGGAAATCCTTTCCTTTTCCCTTTCCTATTCCTTTTCCCATTTTGTGTTCAGGATATTTCTTAAAACAACAACAAAACAATAAAACCAGATATTTTCTGTAATGTCATTTCTTTGCAAGACAGATGTTATGAAGGTTTGGTAACACTGCTGTGGACTTCAAATAATCACAATGAGACTTTCTGAGGCATACGTACAAGTTTTAGAATTTGATAACACTGCCCATTTAAACAGTCTTTCTCCCCCCCCCAAATATTTTTTTAAAATTTAGCTGCATTGAATTTTCATATTTTATATTTGTTCCCTTAACGCTAAATGTGATTTACTTAAGCATGAAACTACTATTAGGAAATCCTATAATGGAAGCAGACCTGTTTGTTACCCACTTGCCTGAGTAGACTGAATTATAGCTACACTAGCTGAGTGGTTAAAATTACCTAACTTGGAACAAGATAGACGTTGAAATTTGATTTTCTCGGCAGGTTATAGCTGAGTGTGGAGATACATACACACACATACGTGTAGGTATATCCCCATCCTTCATCTCCCTTCCCAAAGCTATTTAAATATATTGTTAGTTTTTTTCAGAAAGGATATTGGGAACTGCTAAAACTTTGGTTTAATAAGCCATTTTTAAGCTTGGCAATTTCTCAAGTCCAATTGGATCAATCCAACTTTTAGTTTTCCACTTATAATCATTGAAAATAGATATGTGTAGTATTCACATGCAGCCAAACATCTACATAATTGTGTGTATATAAAAAAGAAACTTTTTTTGTTGTTATGAGTGCAAAAATGTCGTTTTATAATGTACACTGCAGGAACCAAGAACCCGAACAATGTTGTTTAGGTTCTCTTGGACTTTGAGGGTAAACACAATTGGGATTAAAATACTAACGTGCTCACATTTAATAGAGAGATAAGAACAATTCATCGGGAGTTACTCTGGTCCCACTGGTAATCACATAATTGAACACGGTTTTTAGAGGATATTTGAAGCTAGTGTTGTCTGTTATGCAATTACATAATTAGTCAGGATCTCAGTAATAAAATCTTTTCTAAACATGTGGGTTAGTACTAATTCAGGGCTAGTGCTATATTTTTACTTTTAATATTTCAATTTAAAATCGGAATTATGTAACAACTTAGTTTAAGCGATAAGCGTTATTTTACCAGACTACAGATGCTTAAAATGAAAAGATTATTTAAAAACTAAGTAGAAAAAGTGCATATATTTAACTTTTAAAAATATTAAAACTGCTTTACTTAGGAACATTAACTCACGACCCAATCCCACCTAGAGTGTTTATTTCTGGGGACCCAGGGGTTGCATATTTCTTTGGTGTTATTTCTTCCACCTACCCTAAACCTACTGACATTCACCTAGATGTATATAAATAGAAATCAAAAGTGCTCTCTTTTCTGGTAGTTTTGCTTTAACGCTAACACTACGCAGCGCGGCAAACTTCAGAACTCCTTTTACACGGAAACAAACGTGGCCTTGCGAAGCGACCGAGCAACGTGGCGGGAAGTAGGGAAGTCACTCCGAAGCCGTAATCACTGTTATTCTTTCGCGAAACGCCGTGCGCGGCCGTTCGGCTCCTCTTTCTCCACGCCCGCCGGGAGGCCCCTGCCGCGCCGAGGCCCCGCAGACGGGCGGCGCCTCCCGCCTCAGCACCCCGCGCGCCGCGGCCCCACCCGGCCGGCACAAAGGCCCGGCCCGCCGCGCGCGAGGGCCGCCCGCGCCGCGCAGCCCGCCACACCCACTCGGGCCAGCACCCGCCTCCGCCGCCGCGGGCGCCCTGATGAATATGCATCGCCGCGCGCCCGCCCGCCCGCCCCCGGCGCCGCTTTTTGGTTTTCTTCCCGCCGCCAGGCGGAAGCGAAGAGCCACGCTTCCCGCGCGCCCGGGC
Organism: Eonycteris spelaea; assembly: GCA_003508835.1. Lineage (NCBI taxonomy): Eukaryota > Metazoa > Chordata > Mammalia > Chiroptera > Pteropodidae > Eonycteris > Eonycteris spelaea. Next base: position 2,230,092 of record PUFA01000185.1, on the reverse strand, counting down.
CGGCCGGGGCGGGGCAGGGCGGTCGGCGAGCGGGAGAAAGAGGAAAAGCCGAGGAGGCGGTGGCCGCCGGAGCGCGGGCCGGGCGCGGACGGGGTCCCCGGGTGGGCGGTGGTTCCGGGGCAGCCCGGCCGCCCGCCAGGCCGATCCGAGGGCGGGGAAGGGGCGAGCGCGCGACCCCGCGGATGCCCGTGCCCAGCGCCCCGAGCGCCGGCGGGGAAAGGCAGCCCCCACCCAAAGAGCAGTCCTGCTATAACAACAATAAAACCCACCAAGCACACACACGCACGCACGCACACACACACACAGCACTCTCTGGACGGCGTTCAAGTCGACCACGAGAAACAGTCTCCTGCAAGTGAGAGGAAGGAAAGCTGGATATCCAGACCGACTAAGAAACTGCTTTAGATTTTAACTTTTACCGCCTTTTCTTCCGGGGTCAAGAATTGTGGCATTACAGAAACAATTAAATAAATAAAAGGCTACTCCCGGATTGCTTTTTGTTGTTGTTGTTAAACACAAAAAGCGATACCAAAACGACCCTTGAGAAAATCCACAAATCTGTACTTGAGACACGTAAAGACCAGGGGTCTGTTAGAGATTCCAGATCTCATTTAATGCAATACAGTGCGATGGTATGTGGCTTTGAAATAGGTTTTATTTGCCTGTTTTGTTCGTTCCTTACACCCCCTTGCACCCCGGACACAGATATTTTCCTGTTTGTGCATTATAAAGTGACTGCTTCACCTAAATGTCATTTCTGTGTTACAGGTTGAGCTATCGTGCTGGATTTCCAAACCTAATGGAAATATGTAAAAAAAATTTAGCTTTGGCAACTTTATGTGTCACACTTTTATGGCGGGAATGTGGGGATAACATTGAGCCTAAACAGTGCAAAATGTAGCATTTTTCCTACTTGCTCCAGCCCCAGTGTTGAAAAACTTTAATGTTAACATAGAATGATGACTTCAGTTGTGTCTTGTGGCCCATTCTCTCTTTTCTCAAGCATTCTTTTCTTCACTTTAAGGTGAATATTCTCAGCTTTGCTATTTAAAAGTGCATTTTGAAGTGAGGAAGTAACTAACTGTTAGCTCTGGATTTGATGTGTTGGAGTTTTTAAAATCAATATTCATTGTAAAGCAGATCAATTGTAGCCCTCTTCCCACTCCTCCACTCCTTAAAAAGATTATGATGAATTTCTTCCCGTTCCTGGTAAAACTTCCCTCCACCCCAGTCCTGCTGATTTTTGCTCTCGGATCATTCCCCGTGTGTGTATGTGTGTGTGTGTTGTGTGTGTGTGTGTGTGTGTGTGTGTGTGCGTGCGCACACGCGGGCGCGCGCACACACGCGTGCGTGTTTCTGTCTCCCTTTTCCCTTGTCTCTCTTTGCCAGTACGTCTGGGGCACATTTTAAAGCACAATATCCCATCCATTAAGTTGTGTTTGAATTCAGAGTGTGTGAGGATTTGGCAGCTTTCAGGTTGAAGGGGGCGGGGAAGCCAGCTTTGACTTTGACACAAGATGTGAAGTGGCGTGATTGGAATTATTATTAGGGCTGTGAACATGGCCATCTTCTCCTACGGTTAGAAGAACTGCCATTGAACTTGAGACAGGACAGACAAGATCTCCAGGTTCCCTCCTCCTCCCCCCTTAGTACAGTAGCTAGCAGGGAAAAGGCGCCAAAATACACAAGATTACTCTAACTTTCTTTGAATGGATCTCGGAGCACCATCCTTTGTAATTTTAACTTTCCAACAGGCAGGGAAAAAGTTAACTTTTGAACCCATACTTGAACAGACATTTAAATCAGCCCTAACATGGAATAAATCCAGAAAGTCATACATGCATGCTTATGTGGTTAGAAAAGAATGCACGTGTAAATAAGCAGGGTGCATGTGTGTATTTGACTGGGGAGTTCAAGACATAATCAAAATCAGAATAGTGTGACTTTGGAGTACATTACTGTATAGGGGAGAGCATTGTGAGGAGAAGAAACTGACCTTTAAGCAGCCTAAGTAAAATCTACAAAGAGTTGTGAAACACAAAACGTTGTGGTTTCCAGTTTTACATTTGAGGTTTGATGTTTTCATTTAATGGTAAGAGAGATGGAGAAAGCTCCAGCGCTGAAAAGTCCCTATTAAATCATATGTGGGCAAAGGTCAAGCACTCCAACTCACTGATACAATATACTGCAGATTCCTGCCTCACTGATGGGGAGCACAGGAAAAAGTGCTTGGGTAATAAAAGTATTAGAAGGGTAATTATCGTCCGTGGTTGGGACTGCATTCTTGTGCACTGGAAAAAGGTTTTTACTGGCCCCGATGAATTTAAAGCTGAGTATTGTTGAAAGCTGTTTTAATAGGAAATTGATTAGCTGAGTGTTTCATACAATAAATGGTGACAGCTTCATTGTTTAATGTCCAAAATAAATTCCTTTTATTCTTTAGCAGGCATAGGCATCCATTTAATTTTAATATGGCCAGATTGAGCAGCAGCATAATTATGAGTGAATGTGATGTCATGAACATCTGTAACTTTGCTTTTGGAGTTTATGACATCATACAATTTGATAATATTATTGCTTTGAAATTTATTAACTTACTGGATTAAAATGTTTCAGATATATTTCAGAGATATAGTTCACTTAACATATATTGTGTATAGGCCCAACCGTTTGTCTTTTTATAATTATGCAAGTGTTTGCTAAAGTTTAATCTGAAAGTTAAAACGCACAATTCTGTTCTCATGCATCATTTTATCAAATAGAATGGCAGCTTGTAAGGGAAGAAATAGAGAAAAGACTGCAGAAGTTTTGAGTTGATTTGTAATGAATTTTCTACACCTAATATAGAATGTAATGATTACTTGGCCACCTTGGATAAAGCTTTCTAAACATCTCTTTAAAACCTATCTGTTTTTATGTCACAAAGGCATATATAGATGGGTAGCAAAAGACAATTTACACATAGAAATAAAATGATAGTATAGTGTTCCTTTAAAGTTCAGCTACTCTGAAAAAGGACAATAACTTATACTCTCAGTATCAGCAAAGTGTGTGTGAGTGTATGTAACTTTTAAAGTATTCTGAGTGAAGCAAGACAATTATTACCATGATTTTCAAAGTTTAAAATAAATCATGCAAAAGTCACAGGGCAACTGCTGATTTTGTAATCTGGGGAGCAAATGTCTTCAGAATTGGGTATCTCTGTGGCTGATGAACTGGCTTCATCTCTGTGGAGAGGTGGAAACCGGCTAACTCTAATGGAGGAATCTGGCCCAGAAGATGTTCAGATTCAGTTGTAGCTTGTAACTGTTCCTGAAACGTAGGCACATTTAGTGGGACATTATTTTTTTTTAACAGTTGAGTACAGGCATTTCACCAGCAACATTATTAACAGCGTCATTTTTCTCATTTAGTTTTGTCCTCAGGGGACACCAAACAGCTCCCAGAGGAGAGGAAAAAAAAGTCCACGGTTATTTATTTGTTTCAGTGAAAGGCAAAGCTCTGGCAATGGGGGATGGAAAGGCTAACTGGTTGTGAATTTTTTAGTAGGGAAAAATTGCTGCCTAATTTGACAGTAGTTGTTTAAGGGTTGGGTGAGTTGGGCATGATTTTGCAATTCCCATCAAGTTTAGACAATTTCAATACTTGTGTTTGTTTATATATGTGTGTGTGTGTTTTTGAGAAGATTTTTGGTATTCTTACTTGTGGATATAAAATTGTGTTTTCCAGGCTACACTTGTATGCTTTTCTGTGGTTCATTTGGAAGAAGGAAAGGTCCTTGGGTATGGTGTAGTGAATACTTGCAGTTTTGCAGGCCTGTTTCTTGGGGTCAGGAGGTCATCTGTCTCTTTTGTATTTAGTTTTAAAATATGATTATTGGCGATGAAGCCAGGGTGTGTGGAATTACAGAGCCTCCCCTCAAATCACATGCACGAGCTAAGAAAAAAAAGTCATCTGGTGCATTGAAAATGACAGCTTTGTTAAACTCCAAGAAACCTTTCCCTAGACTGCCTAGGATTTGCAACCTGTCACTGAGCTTCTTTAGAAAAAGAAGGTTAAAAGAAAATCAATATTAGGAGATACTTGAGATGTCAAGCTTCTCTCTGGAGGTCAGTGAAAAGCTCCAATTGGGTAACGTTGCTTAATTTTTCAAATTATATAATTGAGTTTTGAAAAAATCAGTCACCTGAAGCACTTGCATTCCTTCTTGAAATCAATAAATTATCTGTCAGAAAAGAAACATTTTTTTTCCCTATAAGGTGTCAGGGAATAGATGATCTAGGGAAGAAATCTTTAGGAATGTTCAAATAGATTTTCCTGTTACTGCAGTAGACTTTCACTCTTTTTTTCTAGCTCTAGCTTAAAGCCAGCTTTTGGGGTGAATGAAATTGGCCTGTCATACCAATGCTTTAACCCTTTCAGTGTGTGGGGAGAGAAGAGAGTTTAGGAAAGGTAAGTACCAAAGTCTAAGAAATGTTTGGCCCATTTTGATAGTACCAGAAGCCTTTCGAAGATACTTTAAAGCCACTTTTAATACTATGGCACAGACATACTGGAAAAAGGGGAAGTTAATAAAATGTATGTATACTTTCTCACTTCCTCATCTATACTCTTTTACTGGGGATTTAAGATTGGTATTTCTTAAACCAAAGATAGTGGACAAGTGTTGGCTGAGAGAAGCCAGATGTCACACACATCCAAATCCACCAGCCCTTCTTTACCAAAAAGCTCTCTTAGCGTTCAACCTGGGAAGGCCTGCAGTGACCTTGGCATTGGCTGCACAAGAAGCAGTGTTTTGGGGGATGTCAGCCAACCTGCTAATGGATCTATGGCCTGAGAGGACACCCAAAGCAATATAAACTGAGCACCCAACCCCGAAAGCCCTTCCAGGATGTCTCTGTTGCTCATTCCTCTTTCCTATTGGTTTTCCCCACCTCCATTACTCCTTCCTCATTTTTCTTTTTCTTGGAAACAAATCAAACCCCCAAACTACCAAGCAGCCTCCATGCCCATCAAACGTTATCCAAACATAAGTGCCCTACACACATGGAGCACCTGAAAAAGATTTGAATCCCTAAGTGAAAGGCCTGGGAGGTCCCAGACCTCTTCACTTCTCTGGGATCTTACCTGGGTCTGTCGCTGTTTCTTCACCCCTGGTGCTGCTGCAGCTTTTGTGGGCTCTTCTGTGTAATGATTGGCAATTTTTCGTTTTCCTTTTTTAAGCTTGTGAGAAACTTTTGGATGCAACCTAGTTTTGGTGGCAAAAGGAAATGGTTTCTGTTGGCAAGGGAAACTAATAAGGGAGGAGGGGCAGTGATGTCTGCAGACACTTGCCCAGGGCTCAGCACTGGGCCTCTTTTGCCAGGGGACAGCGTCTGGGTTCTGGGATCTCCGGCTGGAAGGAGCGCTCTCTGGGTGCCAGGATTTCGCTGGGGGTGGTGTGGTGAGGAGGGAGGGAAGGAGGGAGGGAGGGAGAGAAAGAGAGAGATGGGCGTTGGATTTTTAAAGAGACCCCGAAATAATGGCTTCTGTAAGAGTCCAGGCATTCAAAGAGGTGTGTTCAAGGACATGAGTGCATTTGTGCCAAGAGGAATGTCTTTTATGGTAAATTAACTCCGGTTAAATTGAATATTTGTTCAAAGGGAAACTCTAGTAGTTAAAGCTGGTATTATCAGTAGCGCTTCCCCATCCCCCTCCACTCGGACTCGGGTGTGACGAGGAGAAAAGGGATGCAGAGTAGTGCACAATACACAGTGATGCTCTGGGATTAAAAAAAAAAATTAGGTGGGATTGCCTAAAAATTTCTCAGAGAAATGAGTATTTCTTTGGATTAACCCCGACTGTCACCTCATTTCGTTCACCCATAAAGAGTGTCAACTTTATCCTGGCTTTTCAAAAAGAAGTGGCCTACACAAAGGAAATTACGCTGTTAGAACGCTTAAGACAGGATTTGCCTCCTGAGGAGCAGGGAGGCTGCTCCCAGTCGTCTGTACCGTAAAGGGTTAACTCGGGGTAGTTCTCAAAATTTCCCCGACTTTACCTGTCTTCCCAGATCCACCCCTCCGCGGCCTCACTCCGCCCCGCCCCAGCGTCTTTCTTCTTAGGGCTCTTGGTTTACGGGGGCTGCAGCTGGTAGACTTGGCAAGCTCGCCTCATTAAGAGCGGTCTTTGAAAACGGACTGTGTTTGAGCATTTCCCTAATGAGGACAGGACGGGGTTAAAAAGTGACCATTTCATGGTTGACTTGAACCTGCCTACTTTTCTTGATGTGTCGTTGTGAAATGCTTGATGTGGATAACTCCCACTTGGTGAAGGAAAAAGTCACTGGTTCCTTCAGGTCCGCTAAGGGGAGTGAAGCGGGGGGTGGGTAGGGGGAGACAGTGGGCAGAAGAGGGAGAGACTGAGAGAGAGGAGAAAGTTGAAAAAAAAATCGAGAGGGAGGGAGAGAGGCTAAGAGGAAACGGGAATCCGGAGAGAACCTCGAAACACCCCCAACAGCACAGTAGGAAGCCGGGGAGGCCCGCCCAGGGTCTGGGGCAGTCAAGTCCCCTTCGCGGCCCCAGCAGCCCCCAGCCAGGTAGACGCGGAGTCCCTGGCATTTACTTTTTCTCTCTCTATTGTCTGGATAGCCTTTGCTTCCACCTCTCCCCCACCCACCCCTTGCCGAAAAACGGAATTTTGGGGGCGGTGTGTGTTTGCGTGTGCGTGCGCGCCAGAGAGCGTGTGCGCGGGTAGAAAGGGTGCAAGGCAAACCTCCCCAGCAAAAGACCCGAAATCAAGTTCATTCACTCGAGGCCTGCAGCGCGGGGCCGGAGTGGGGGCGGGGCCCTCGGCGCGGGAGGGAAGCGGGCGCGGCCGCCTCTGCAGGGCTGTAGCGGCACACGCACCCCGCTCGCTCGCGCGCGCGCCCGCCCCGCAGCCCGGGGCGCGCCGCGGCCCCGCCCAGCCTACACTCCGGCGGGGAGGGGGCCGTTTTCCGCGGGCGCCCGGGACCCCAGGGTGGGGGTGGGGATTGGGAGCGAGCCAGCGGGGCTGCCGGAGGAGGAGAGCTGAGCCAGCCGCGGGAGGAGGAGGGAGCGGGAGCGGGAGGCGGCGGCGGCGGCAGCTCGGCCGGGTCCTCCAGCTACGAGCAGGGCCACGTGCATGGGGCACCCCCAGGGAGGGCGGCAAACCGCGGAGAAGCGCTGCGCGCTGCTTCTGCGAAGGTGCCCCAGGGCAGCGGCCCGCACTGGGGAGACCCCGGTGGACCCCGCCCCCTGTCCGCGCCGGCGCGCCCCAACTACTTGAGCCCAAGTTCGCTCAGGCCCCCGCCTCCTCAGCCTCCCTCTCTTCTCTTCAATCCGCGGGCTTGGCGGACCGCGCCCGCCCCGGGTGCGAGAGTCGGCGCCCCAGTCTGGGCCCCGGGGCGGCCTGGGTGTGAGGGAATTTTCCATTCGTTTCTTTCTCGGGCCCAGACCGGCACAGTGTTTCTCCCACTCGGATGTTCCGCGGCTTAAAGAGTCCGCAGCGAGCACCTAAATACCTCTTCCAGGGCGGGTTTTTGGGGGTGTGTATATGTGTTTAGTGGTATGGGGAGGGTGCGGGACTTGCCCGAAGGGCGAAAAGATTTATTTTGAAAGGAAAAAAAACCTCGTGGTTCTGTTACACTGGTATGAGACCTTTAACAAATGAGACCGGGGCGGCGGGTGGGGGGGGGAAGGGGGGGAGAGAAAGAGAGAGAGAGAGAAGAGGAGCAAGAGGAGGAGGAGGAAGGTAGGGGGCGGGGGGTGTGGAGAGGCTGGTGCAAAAGGAATGCGCGTTTGCAGGAGGAGGAGTAAAGCGATGATTGTGTAATTAAATAATAAAACAATCCTTAAGTCTGATTTGGAGAGAGCTCGAGCGGGGTCCAGAGGGTGGAACCGGTGAATTTTTCAACTTCCAAGTTTTGCAAGGAAAGAAAGCAAGAGAGGGAGGGGAAAAAAGAGCCCAGAGCAGGAAAGAGAGGAGTTTGGAGCCGAGCAGGAGAGCGGGATTTAACGTTTGGGATTTTTCAGGAGCTCGTTCCGATCCCCCGGGGCTCTGGGCAGCGGCAACCAGCAGCAGCCTCCTCACTCGGCCGGGTCAGACGCGGGGCGAGGCGGGCGGCCGGGTGGCCGGGCGTGGAGAAGCCAGCGCGGGAGGCGGCGGCTGCAGCCGGGGACCGCGCGCTGCGAGCCTCTTCCGCCCAGGAGACCTGCGCTCGCGCCCCCTCCCTCACCCCGGCCTCTCCCTTCTCCCCACTCCACCCCGCCCCCACCCCAGCCCTCTCCCGCGCGCACCCCGCCACCCGCGCGCACTCGCTTACGCTGCCCCTTGCGCACACACATGGTCGTCTCGCAGCAAAGTTTCGCCTGCGATCGTCTCTTCGGGATCCTGCCGCAGTGCTTGGGACTGTAACCTTGAACTTTCCCAGCCCGGTGACATTCTCTTCGCTCTCCCTCCCGCCCTCTCTCCTGCGCCCCTCTCCCCGCCTTTTTTTAAAAAGCATTTTACCACCAACCATCACCCCAATCCAACCCACACCGAACCTTTTCGCATCCCCTAGCCCCCAACAACAACTGCAAAACAGAAAACAAATCCCCAAACCCAGGCGAAAAGCGGCCAACACCAGCGGCGGCGGCGGCGGCGGCGGCCTCGGCGAGCACGGCCAGCGCGCTCGGACTGCAAGAGGGTTAAAAGTGTAGATTGGATTTCACCCCGGGAAATCTAGCACGCGGAGTGAACTTGAATCTTTGGCTATTTAAGGAGGACTGGGTTTGTTGTGAAGTTGCGGTGATCCGGCGCAGAGCCCCGTCCTGATTGATCGCATCGCGGGGCTCAGACGACTGTAAAATGAATAGATGAAATTTTCGCTTCTCGAAGATTTTCTTGGGCATCTCCGGGGAAGTGCGTTTTAAGGCGAAGTCATGATGTATTCTCCCATCTGTCTCACTCAGGTACATATCTCGGTCGCTCTCTCAAGCTATCTCTCTAGCCCCAAATGCCTTTGTTTTGTTTTGTTGCTCTGGTCTGCGGACAATTAAAAGCTTTAGTTGACCTCCGCGCATCCCGGCCTCTCGAAGAAGTGGCCCCGAGTTGCGTCGGGATTTGCGGGGCGGCGTGAGAGCCGCCGCACGGCCCTTAGCCCACAGCCACCGCGCGTGCCAAGCCCCGCGCCTTGGGCATGGAGAACCCGAGCCCGCTTGCTGCCAGGGCGGTTGGGCCGGGCGAAGCTGCCGAGGGTGGGCAGGGCCCCGGCCCGCGAGCGCTAGCCCCCGCACGGGCCCCCGAGTGCCTGCTGCGACACGGCGCCCCTGCCCGTGGTGTCCACCACCCCTCTTCTTCGCTCGCGCGCGCGCTTAGGCGAACTCCGGCTTTAGAGGAGTTTTTAGTGGGGACTAAGCCCTTAATAAACAACCAGAGAACTTGGGCGAAGGGACTGTAGCATGAGTCCTTGTGAGCGCTTCTGGACTCCGCTGCAGGCAGTGGGCAGGCAACGAAGCCAGTCGGAGGTTGTGGTCCGGAGACCCATTCCTTTGCTTAATTTAGGGATCTGAAACTCTGTTCCTAAGTGATCCGCACTTTGAGGTTTCTAGTCACCACACCACAAAGACGGTTTTTACGTTGACACCAGTTGGTTATGGGGAAAGTTTAGGACTTTTAGAACATGTTCATTTTGTGGAGACCTGTTCCTTTGACAATATTTAGGCGTAGCTGCTAAGGCAGACGGTAATGCTAGAAAAGTAAGGATATTTTTAAAAATTACACTTTGAAAATTGTCCTAAGACTTTAGAAACAATATTCTGAAATAAAACACTGCCTTTATACATTTTTAAGAACAGAATTTGTACAGTTTTAAACCAGTCAAATGGAAAAGTGGCGAGTCCGAACTGACTTACCTGGGAGCAGTTTTCATTGCTGCCCAGCTAGCTAACTAACCAACTGACGAACTAAATGTCTTAGCTCAGAGTTGTTATTTTGAAGTAGTATTTTAAACCTCTAAAGGTGTGGGGCAGTTAACTTCAGCTTTTAGGAGGTTGTATAGCACGATTGGTAATTGATAACCAATTTCTTTGACATTGGCATAAAAGCTAAACAGTTAAAAAAGTGACAGCCCGTTTTAGGTGTGTTACATTTTTTAAAAAATCCAATATTGCGGTGATGCATTTTTATAATGGACAAATGATTAAGATTTCAATTGTATGACAATTAGAAGCCATTGTGATTCAAAAGGACTGAGGCATTCATAAATTGTGAATGAAGATGAAAACAATGATAAGGCTTATTCAGTGATTGGATACAGTCCTGTAGCTTTTTGGCTGACACATTTTTTATTGTTTATATTTTGTTTGGCATCTGAGTATGATTAACTTAGATATGGCTATTTTCAGCAAGTAAACGTGCACTTAAATTTAACAAAAGTGGAAAAATGAGTTGCTGAACTATTTGTACTTTAAAAGCTATGTATAATGTCCAATAAATATGATGATGGAATTGTTTCAGGTGTAACGAATTGTCTTTAGTTGTAAAAGTTACCCTTTATATTACCCATCATCAGGATTTTTTTCCTCTTCCTGGTAAACTACGTCCACTTGCTATTGCTTTTATATTATTAAAGCATAGTTCAAATAAAACAAATTGAGGTATGCTTTTCACTTACAAAGTAATGAATCACTTATTCTCTCGTACAGGATTGCTTTTCTGTATTAATTTATATATTTCCAGCATTGGCTTTTCAGAAACATTGGTAGTGATTACACTGCATTTTTGGCTTCCTCTAAATATGTATTGAAAACTCACTAACTTTATCTTAATTTGTATAAGTTAAAAATAATATTGCAGCATTGCGGCATGGAGTATTAGGAATATATACAACATCACCATTCAGCTATCACATTGTATTCAAGGATAGATACTTACCAACACTAATTCATGATGACTAACATTCTCTACTATTTTAATAATATAAAGCTAGGTTGACCTATTAAAACTGTGTTTGAGATTTAAGGCCTAAATTAGAGAAGGAATTTTAGCTTTAGAATTCTCACTTAACTAATTATATCTATGTGACTTAATAAGTAATATAAGGTGTTGAAAAAGTATGGGCACATCGACTGTGTTGCTTTTATTTTAGACCAATAGTTTAGTTTTGTATTACAAGAGCTTAATAGCTGTAGCAAAACATTTTTTAGGAAATGTAAATAGAAATAAAGAAACATTCTTAATTGGTTGAAAACTTTACAGAGTATCTCAATTGTTGCAATAAGGTATTTAGGTTTTAGAAAGATTTTTAATTCAAAAGGAGCTACAACAGTTAAAGTTGATATTTAGCAAAATGTTATGCAAAGGTATCGGTACATTGATATAAATCAGTATTTATACATAAGTATAAATCAGATATAAAAAGGAAATTAAGAACCATCCTTTATGATTTAATATTTGCTTTTTCTAAAAGTAATGTAAACCCTTCATAATATAACTTTCACTTGGCATGTTTGCATTGAATTTATTTTCTTTCATTGTTTTTCAAGTTCTTTAGGTACATTTTTTAATGGTTTATTGTTATATAGCAGCGCTCCAAGAACATCTAATGTTTGTTCTTTCTACTCGATATTTGTCGAATTTTCCATCCCTTTCATGGAAACTATTGTTTCTGGGAAGAAAAATAAATATTTTAGTGGAGTTAAGACTGTTTGCTTTTACATTTGAAATTTGTAATGTGGTTATTTATCAATTTAGTTCCACTAAAGGAAGTTTTAAAAGAGAGAGAATAACTGAATCTCAATGTCTTTTAATCAAAATTCTGGAAGAGCAAGGTGGCATGTTACCTTAGTATAGAGCCATTAGATCTTAGATCACTTACATGCTTTGCTTAAAAAAATAATTTTCATAATTATTGAAAGTGTTATTGTGATAAGCTATTAATTGGACGTTTGAATACCTTAATTACTTTTTTTTTGGTTGAAGATAGCTACTGTGTTCCATATTTATGTCACTCAAATTTATTAAAATATATTGCAACTTAGCATTAGAAAACAGTTACACTTAGGAGATGACATTTTAGGCATGTTAATACAGAAATGTATGTGACTTACAGCAAACTCTGGTTATTAATTTTTTGAGGATGTGTCTCCTTGTCAGTAACTGTTTCACTTGAATGTAATCTACATAATAGTAAAGCCCTGAAAGATATTTATAAGGGGACTTCATGGACTGAGAAAGTTTGTTACTTCTATTTATCGATTAAAAATGTACATTTAAAAATATTACTTAGCAACACTAGCAACAAACTCAAGGCAACTTTAAAAAACATCGTTTTGTGTGTGTTTGCTGAGAAATTCAGAAATCAACCCTCAAATTGCATTTTGATTGTTTAAAATAGTTAAAATAAAATTTTGAGGTTTGATATATATGAAAAGATTTGAAACTCAAATTTAATCAAAAGTATGTTTGATGTCTTTATAAGAAAATGAAATGTCACTGAACATAGTACTTAAGAATGTAGGTGCGTAAGAGTTACCGCATTGCTTAATATCTGTTAAAATAGTATTGCACTTTTAAAGGATGGCAAAGGTAAAATGAGAGAGACAAAGCT